>CM046392.1:34305000-34922500 GCA_025413875.1 Rhododendron molle
CTTCATTTCATGCATATTTTTTGAAAAAGCGGTTTTTGAAGGGAAAAAACAATTTATGTTAGAAATAGTTCAAAAAAATATATAGTTTTTCGAAACAAAAAATAGTTTTTCAAAAAACACACTTTGTTCACTTAAAAATTGTAAATATAATTTTGGAAATTTTGAAAGAATTATATTTACACAAAAAGTTTTGAAATTTTAAAAACTATAAATACAGTTTTTTAAAAACCGATTTTGGGTAAAAAACAATTTTTTGAAAAACACACTTTATTTACTTACAGTTTTTAAAAATTTTGAAAATTTTGTTTTCTGTAAAAAAAAAGTTTCTGAAAAAAAAAATCTGAAAGTTACAGTTTTTTAAAATTATTTTTTGAAAACATTGTTTTGAGAGAGAGAGAGAGGGAATGGAAGAGAGAGAAGATTTTTGTGTAATGTTGGTGTACTTGATTGAGAGATAAAATTTGGTTATTGACAAAACATTGCTAGCTTTGATTATTGAAGAGTCAAAATTTGATGAGTTGTTAAGAGGTTGCTAGGTTTGGTTATTCCAATGTGAGCACTTTTTTGATCCAACATTGCTAACTTTAACAATTTTTTGTTTTGTTTATTCCACTGTGAATGCTCTAAGCAATAAAAAGATGAACACAATGATATACGTAGAAAATCGGGCCAAAACGGGAAAAAATTATGGGAATAAATCATATACTATAAATATCGTGTAGTTATAAGTAATTTTACCTAACATTTTGAATCCTCATAATCAAGTCTAGCTAATTAAGACCTACTTGCTGAATTCAAGTTGCTCGAACAATTCCTGTAGCCTGTCCGACACTTTCCTGAAACAACATTGTCGTATATCGAAACCTTGATTTCCTTTCCTTTCGAAGTTGCTAAATATCGAAACCCTTGATTGCTTTGATTTTCTTCCACTTCAATTTCCTAAAAACTCAACCTCTGAATTACATAAGATTTGATTTTCTTCCACTTCCTAAACACAACTGTAAAAATAAATAATAAATAAATTACAATTCGATAAACGAGGACACATGCCAATGTGTGTTTTGTCGAGAAAATTGCCAATTAAGAGAGACAGTGGAATTTGGACCTTACAATTACATTTAACAAATTTTAGGTTTTGCTACAAAAAATTTCGTCCAACGACTACTCGGATTCATTTTTGAGATGGTACAAAACTTATAGCAAAACCTCGAAACAACACTCTTGCAAATAGTCAAAAAAACAAAAAGCAAAAACTGCTGCAAACAAGAACCATTCTTGAATTACAAAACTCAGAAGAAGAACAAACCAAACTTGAAAAAAGAAACTAGAAAAAAGAAAAGGACAAAGGAAAAAAAAAGACCATCTTGAGTAATCTCCGCAGCCCAATTTTATTTGAATTGGTGGCAACCGAATTGGAAAATTACTGACCATTGGCTCTAGCAGCTAACTTCTTGATAACCTCCACAGACACTTCTGTTTTTGGAATAACATCCTTCACAGTAGCATTCGAACGAAACACTTTGGCCCATCCGAACAGTCCAGGGGTCTTGGTTTCGTCGAGCATCTTTACATTGGCCGTCACGTCAATCGCACTTATCCACCCCAAAAAGCTCCCAAAGGCTATATCAAGGTACCCAATGGTGTCACCGCTAAAGAAGTCCTTTCCCTTGCTACATTTGGCGAAAGCATCTCCAATGGCATGATCCCTTCAATAACTTTCTCTAGCGCTGCTCCTTGTGACACCCCGGTTTCCGGTGGCCGACGGTACTGCAGGATGGCAGGCTCCGTCCGGATGGGAGGGGGCAAGTCATGGTTTATAAGAAAAGATCCTTCCTACTTGTACAAGGCCTTTTAAAGCCGCGAGGGCGGGCCAAAGCGCATAATAAATTCACAGTTAAGCGTGCTCATCTTTGGATAGTCCAGGGATGGGTGACCTACTGTGGGAAGTCTATGGGTTTTGGGCGTCGAAAGCAGACAATATTGTACAAAGATGGAGCGGGTCGTTACAGATGGTATCAGAGCCCCGCCCTCGGCAAAGTGGTGGGTAGGATGCGCTCTGCTGCCACGGACCCCAAGGGAGGTTGTTAGGCCTATGTAGCGAGGACGTTGCATCCCTAAGGGGGGTAGATTGTGACACACCGCTTTCCGGTGGCCGGCGGTACTGCAAGATGGCAGGCTCCGTCCAGACGGAATGGGGCAAGTCATGATTTATATGAAAAGATCCCTCCTACTTGTACAAAGCCTTTTAAAGCCGTGAGGGCGGGCCAAAGCACATAATAATTTCATAGTTAAGTATGCTCATCCTGGGGTAGTCCAATGATGGGTGACCTATTAGGAAGTCTATGGGTTTTGGGCGTCCAAAGCGGACAATATTGTACAAAGATGGAGCGGGTCGTTACACTCCTCTCCCACTGCGTTACGGAGCACTGTAATTGTTGGCCACTGTTGGAGTTTATCCCACATTGGTTAATTATTTCCTCCAAAACTAGTATATGAGTCTGGGCGGCCTCTCCACTCTTTGCCAATTGGTTTGGAGTTGGATGCTTTAACATGGTATTAGAGCTAGATTTTCGGAGGCTTTTCCCCTTTGTTTGTGCCATAGTTGCACTTTGTTTCATTGTGATCCGTGTGTTCCGGATCTTTGTTTAACTCTCCACGTGCGAGTCGGGGGTCGCACGTGCAGGGAAGTGTTGGAGCTTATCCCACATTGGTTAATTATCTCCTCCAAAACTAATATATGAGCCTCGGCTGCCTCTCCACTCTTTGCCAATTGGTTTGGAGATGGATGCTTTAACAGCCACCACTGCGCAATCAAGTACAGTACAATACAATCATTGTGTACTGTGAAAAAATTCCTTTACAAAACATAACTTTTATAAACAAGCTCATCTGTCGCGTAATCACATTCCTATATATACCTCTTATTGACCTATTTGAATCAACATTAGATGAACCTTGTTTATAGATTTTCAAGAAATCCATAGAGACTTTTACACTTAGTAAAAAAACGCTATTTGTGAGCTATTAGTGTGTGGTTTTTGATCTTTCCTTTTTTTTTTATCAAGACAAAAACATATCATAAATATCAGAAAAAAGTATAAAGAAAAAGGACACTATTGGTCCGAAAATACAACAAAAAAAACAAAAAACAAAAAACAAAACAAACCAAAGCCGCGAAGAACCAGAACGCCGGCGTCGGACCCAACAAACACACTCGTGAGGGTAGGTGGAGTGGCCAAGAGGAGAGATCAGGTATGAGAAGAGCAAAGCTGCAGATGACCCGTCACACCGACTTGAACACATGTCCGCCGCAGCCTACTGCCGAAGCTACTGCCTTGATGCCGTCACCGTCGCTGTTGACTTGGCCCCAAAGTCCAAAAATATGGGGAGACAACTGTCTCAACCCAAAACTGCTGGAGAGAGGAGAGAGGAGCCGAGAGAAGAGGCAAAAAAGGGAGGGGGGTGGGGAAGGAAGGGGCGGAGGGGCAGAGAAGGGGAGAAGAAGGGGAGGGGCGGAGGGAAAGAAGGGGGGCGGAGGGGAGTAAAACCTCCCAGATCTACTCACTCTCTCTAGACTTTCTCGAAACTTCTCTGTCCACTTAATCTTTCGTTGAAAAGGGGGGGAAAACTAGTAAAAAATACGGTAAGCATCTTTAAATTTGACAACCAAAAAATCTTGGGTAAATTTCACTGACCTCTCTTGAGGTTTCTGAAAGATGCAGGGACCTCCCCCTCAGGTTCTTAAAATTACACTACCCCCTTTATGGATAGTAAAGAAATTTACATTGCATGACAATTTATGGATAGTAAAGAAAAAGAAATTTATATTCACAATCCGGTCCTTTTCTTTTTTTTGATATATACACTCTCTCTTTTTTTTAGTGTTGAAAGTGTGTGTAATATTTTGGTAAAAGACAAAAAAGGAAGTATGAACATCAATTCCCTAAAAGAAATTTCCAGTTTTCATAAATAAATAAAAAAAAAAACTAATTGGCAATGAGGCCCATAAGATAAGTGGTTCAAATCAAATCGTTGTGGTTTCGGTATGCATCTTATTGAAATTAAAAAAGTATATATTGAGGTTTGAATGAACGAGAGATGTCAAAACGACCAAATTTGCCCAACAGAACTGTGGTGCCGGGCTATACCGCAACATCCCCAGACCACTCACGTGAGATGGTTTAACCATGTCAGGTATATTATGTTAGAGTAACAAGCTTGCAAATTTGAGCATGGAAGCCATGGACATGCTTACATGCTTCAGATGATATTTGGTTTATAAGTGATGCTTCTTGCCACAATAATATATATCGTACAATTTAATTAACTATTTCCATTGGATAATCACTACACAAGCTAGCTTTGGGATATGAATTTGAATGTGAACAATAATTGTGAACAATTTTCAGTTAAGATAATCACTAATGTTCAGTTAACAAGTTAGCTAGCAGGATTCAATTCCCGTAAGCACTCATCCCCTTCCCCAAGCCCCCTAGAATAGAGTAAATTAAGATTAACAAATGCCAAAAAAATAGAAAGATAATCACTAATGTTCAGTTACAATAATATTGTGAACAATTTTCAATCTTTTAAAGACTAGTAGGCCTTGACAATTTTTTTAGTGGCTTTTTGGCCGTTTTCTTGAATTTGTTTTTTTAAGTTTTGACAAGATTTTGGTCAAATTAAATTCTTTCCTCATATTATTCATTTCGACGAGAGGAATTCAAAAAGTGTAAAAAAAAAAAAAGAGGACATAGACCAAAGTTGAAAAAATTCAAATAAGACGAAAAAGATCCAAAATTTTGACTTTTTTCGACTTTGTCTTTTTCGTCATCTTATATGATTTTTTTTTTTAACTTTGATTTATGTTGGGATCAATCCCATGGGGGTGATGCCCAAGGAATTGAATATACCAGTCTTAATTGGAAATGTTTTATTCAAGGCAAGGAAGTCTTGGTCGATCAAGAAAACTTATTGGTTAAGGAATCTTGGCTAAGAAAATCATTTTGGAATAAGGAAACGAGTGGTGTCGAAGCAATAAGGTTACCATTTGGTATGAGGTTTCCTCCAAGCAAATAAATACCTATGGGATATTATGTTTTTGATTTGTAGGTGTATGATATATATAAACACAATTGATGAGAGCAAGAGGGAAAAAGATTCAGAGTTAAAAAGGTTCTTTGCAGACGGGGAGAAAAATTTATTCGTGCGAAGCGTCTTTCAACAAAATCTATTCTTTAAAAACACTTTAGTTTGGATGGTTGGGATTGCACAGACTGCTCTCTGCGCCTCTCTGCGTCCAAACACGTACAAACTATAGAAAAGCCATTTCCCAAAAAAAAAGAAAAAAGAGAGAGCTGCTACCTAGGTACTCTCGAGTCACCTATCTTAATCTGTTACTATAGAGATAGTGAGCTCCTTCTTTCGATACATAGAAAGACAGATAAAAAATCAACCCAGAAAGATACCTTATCGTCAACATAAGCAGTCCAGAACTAGGCCATGGCCCGATCATACGGATCTTCGGTCCACACCTCATCAATATACTGCACAATGATAAGGGACTCGCAAATGGGTTTTTCCCCATGGATCATAACGGGGACTTTCTTATGGACTGGGTTCGATTTAAGTTGAGGGCGATTTGAACCCTGTTTTCGTACGGGCTCACCGGTGCGCCTAGAACCTTTACCGATGCCATGGATTTGAATCTGGAGCAACCGAGGACTTTTTGTCCGGAGGAGATGTGCTTTTAGGAGTGGGTATGGATTTGGTAGATTAAAAGGATTTTATTGATAATTTATAATATGGTTTTGGCTGGGGAAGGAGATGGTGACTTCGTTAATTAACGTAATTGAATGCGTCATGCAGAGTTTGAAATGGAACTGGGTCAAGTTCCCTACCATACCCTTATATTCCGTACTTACTAGGGCTGCTCAAAAAACCCGGTGAACCGTGAAACCGGACTGGTCCGATCTGATCCGTACCTTTTGGATTTTGTCCGTGGATTAATTGTCCGGATACGGATTGAAAAATTAAAAAACCGTGACTCGCGGTTCGGTCCATGGATTTTCATTACGAAACCGTGGATTAACCGAACCGGACCGTGACTCTCTGTATTTCAAGCGCGGTTGGCCCGTTTAGCGCTCCCTTGAACCGACATTTTCACGAGAAAGGAACGGAATCCTTTCTCTGAAAAAGGCACGCTGCCTACAGCGGCGACTCTGTTGGGGATGTAATCAATATTGGTCTATACTTAGGTTTTAATACGCTTGAGAATAATCCCACAAAAGTCTGCCAAAATAGTGAGCTTCGTGCTGCTAAAGAAAGGATTAGTGATTTAGCAGGACCTTGTGCTCGGCCATCCTAACTGGGCTTTTCCGATTGTTATCTCGTATAGTTTCTTCTAAGTATTGATCAATAAAGAGAGCTAAATTTGAAAAGGCATTTACGAATTTGCGATTCTGTTCCATTAATCAATTTATTTAGCATCTTCATTTGCATCGATGTTGGATAGCCGCGTTGGAGCGTTTTGGCAAGCCGGCACGGTTTACCGGAGCCCAGGGACCCCAAATGCCCGACAACCTTCGACGATGATAAGTCATTCTACCGTTTGACTGTTGCTCTACGATTACACGGGCAGTGGGAGGTATATCTTGGCTTTAATCCGAGGAACCTGTTACAAACCAAAACCGGCATTTGTATATACAAAGCACTAGAACTCTCCAAATTAGGACAGGTACCTCCAGAGTAAGATTACTTGCATCTAACCCCATATATTGTCTACGTGTTACTGCTGTCTCTATCGCATGCACTATACATACATACTGTTTTGCGTAGGAGCATGTTTAGGGTGGCTTCTAGGTTGCCTCTCTTTCGAGTCTGTCTTATGCTTATTAGGACGTTGCCATGGCCTGATGAAGAGTCATGCATCTTGATGGTGCACGTTGTCAATTTTCGTAATCCTTAGATCAACGAGACTTTGGAAAATCAAGACTTTCTAAGTCCTTGTCTAAATACCCGATCGAGGTTTCAAACAGAAAACAAGGGACAACAGAGAGAATGTCGTGATGCTTATACCACCTTGGTTATGGTGCGCAGCATGTACACCATTTAGGCTATGGCGCCATGTTGCCTATGCCGCCCCGGTTCCGGTATCACGTCATCTACACCGAGTTGTTCTAACTCCAAATTTGAAACTTCAAGAACGGAATAGTCAAAGACTTAGACTATTTTGACATCTCTTAGTGTTAGTCGATTCTAACAAAGGATACACCCTCGAAAAGATTTCAGAGGATTTTGGCAGCGTCCAAATATTATGAGACTGACTTGTTTGTAGTTGTAGAGTCTAGGAGAACATCGATGACGATAACGTGTGCATTGCATTTTTTTTTTTTTTTGCAATTAACTGCTGCTGCAGGAACGTCACTGAGCTTTCAAGTACTTTACTGTCTAGTTTGGAGCCATTGCACCGAACAAGAAACTACCGAAACGAAGAGCCAAACCTACTTGGGAACGTCTTCAGAATCCGGTTCAAAGACTTATCAGGCTTGAATCCCAATCAGTCACAACAGAGGCTTCTGTAGGTTCATTGTTGGCCACCCTACAGGCAGGTTCGCCATCGATATTGCAAAAAGCCACGCCGCCGGCTTCCCCATTTTCAGCTTCTTCATCAAGCTCCACTGAAAAACCTGCGATGACTGATCAGCCGCTCAGTTTTGAAACTGTGCTCAAACCTCCAGAACAGTATCACTGCTATGCAACAAAGGGCCACTCAGATAGATGCTAAAATCACTCGCCTGAATGATCTTATCAACACTCGTCTTCCATCAGCGCCCAAAGAGGAAGATAAGCATGTTCATACCCCCCCCCCCCCTCCCCGCGTCCTTGTCAAGGATCCAAATCATGTGGGGGTTCATCATTCAGCCCACCCTTAGAGAGGCTCGTGCACCTGTTCCAAATCCAAACCCCACTATTGTTAGGTCTGTTCAAAACCCTGACATTGCTGCTCTCATGGCCAAGATGGCTAAACTGGAAGAAGCTGTCTCAAAATCCGAGAAGATCACTGCAGGGGGAATTGACCTGGATCATCTCTGCTTGTACCCTAATGCTAGGCTTCCTGACAAATTCAAGATGCCTGACTTGGTTAAGCTCGACGAGAGCGATGATCCCAAGACTCATCTCTTTGGCTACCATGCTGCCATGAAGCTACTAGGGGTGGAAAGTGAGGCCATGTCTCTGCTTTTTTCTCAAACTCTCTCTAGGCCTGCCTTCCATTGGTTCATGTCGCTCGACATCTCCAAAAGAAGAACTTGGGAGGACATTGGGGCTGCCTTTGTTGCACAGTACAACTACAATTCACAGCTCAAGATGACTACTCGTGAGTTGGAGTCCACCAAAATGGAAGCAAATGAGACCTTTGCGGATTTTGTTAAGAGATGGAGAGCCAAAGCCGCACTAATGCCTGATCGCCCGAGTGAGAGGGATCAGTTTCGCATCATCTCCCGCAATCTCTAACCTGACTTTGCCAAATACCTTATGCTGGTTCAAGCATCTGTCAACTTTGAGACTTTCTTCGAGTCTGGTTTAGCCATTGAGGATGCACTGCAGAGTGGAATTCTGCCTAGGGGAGAGTCTTCCTCACAAAAAACTAAGCCGAGGGCTTACTCTGGAAATAATAGCGCACTGTTTGGTAACAGCAACTACTCCAATACAGCTACAAGTAGGAGCGATGCTCCGGCTTTCAACTCCAATCGCGCTGCCGATGTCAATCAAGTTCAAAACGCCCAAAGCTACCGGGCCCAAACCCAACCTCGGAGTTTCTCTATCTTCGAGGCACCTCTGTCTGTAGTAATGGAAAAACTTGTCAAGTCTGAGCATCTCAAACCTTTGACCCCAACTTTCCCGTCAAAAGTCCTACCTTCTGGTTACAAGTCTCACCTCTTTTGTGCCTTCCACCAAATGCTTAGCCATCCCACTGACTCATGCGATCGTCTTCAACATGAGATTCAAGATCTCATTGACAACGGCACGGTTCAAGTTCCACCAAAGCTAATATCATTTCCAATTCTTTGCCTCAACACCACTCTGACCCTTTGGTTGGTCAGATATCTATCTCCTGCACTCGAATGAACCTGAGCTCCACCATATTCAACCATAGCCACTATGTCATCCCAGAGAGCCAACCCAAACCAATCATATCCATCCTGTCCGATTCGGAGATTAACCTGGTGGCTGTAGGTTGGGCAATTGAGGTCTTCACTGCCGATATTTGGATTGACAATAATGAGGAGTTTACAAAGGATCAGACAGACGGGTTGAGGTCCATTATTCATGGGAGCACCGAGTAGGTTTGGTCGAAGAAGCTGAGGAAGCCAAAGTGCTGTTGCTTGGGCCTGATGTCCCCTAGGATTCTACCTCTCTGTGAGGAAGCCAAGGGTAACTATAAAAGTTGCATTTTCAAACCGCGTCTAGTTTGCATTGGCGTTTTGTCTAAGTCTGACACAAAGTCTTTTGAGTTTGTCTAAATCTAGCTTTGAGTTGAAGTTTGTCCCTCTTGGCCCTCCATGTCATAGCTTCTATTTTTAATCTTTTGCTGTACTTGGCAACCCCGAGGGGCTTTCTTTATGATATGCATTATCTTGCTTCTAAGTACTTCGCTGGCTTTTGAATAAACTGTGTCGACTCTGATGACAAAGGGATAGATTTTGATGGATCATCCCCAAGAAAATGTGTTCCCTCGCCGAAAAGGAAGACGAAGGGCATGCTCAGCCTATTAATTGAAATAACAGTTTTCAAATAAACTTGAAAGATGAGGTAGACCCTCGAATGGTTCAAAACTGGTTCAACGCTGTCCCCAGAGGAGCATTACGCCTGGTCATACAGGTTCGAAGAATTCATCAACGACTTGGCATGGTCTCACAAAGACATGTCTGACGTTGATCTTGAGATAAAGAAGCATTGAATCCCTTTGCTACCGGATGACAATCCATAAAGCACAAGCTCAGAAGGTCCAGCGCCTCATATCACGTTCAAGCTTGCAGGAAAAGTGTTCCGCCAAGCACAAGTAAGAAAGTTCAAAATTGCCTTAGGGCGAGGCATGTCAACCGAAGCACTCCGGACCCTGTGCTATCAAAAGCCGTTTTATCTGGGGCTACATCCAAACATCATCGATCTCGATAGCAATAAGTTCAATACCTTAGTCAGCATGGATCAATTCAAAAGCCTTTTCCCTAAGTGAAGCTCAGTGGACTGAAAACCCCAAGGGTGGACAGTTCCAAGCAAAAGTTAGAGGAGCCTGCTAAACCAAAAAACCTATGAAGAAGGTCTAAACAAAAATAAATAGGCAAAATTTGAAAACTCGCTAGATCAAAGACCCGAATGGGCGATTCTAGGAAAAAATTATAGCGTAAAAGGTGAGGTAAAATACTCAAGTGAACGTTGGCCTGAACTACGTTGGGACCTAATTCCCAAAATGGGATACGTAGGCAGTCTTTCTTCGAGACTCGGTCACAATCTATCAATTTGATCCAAGACTTTGGTGCATCACCGTGGTTGAGAAGAAGACAAGCTTCATCTGTGTAGAAGGGGGAAAACCCTTCATCTTTCAATTTTGTTTCCAACTACTATTTCAATTTCAAAGCTGAGCATAAGCTTTAAAAGATTTTAAGCATAAAAAACAGTACGAAATGTTGGCGAGGCCTAACGGCTCGCTGTTTATTCTAAGTTCAGTGAAGTCTGGTGTAAGCAGTCGTAGTGGACTTGCATTCATGCGCACTAGTTTGAGGTTCTCGCACGTTTGTTTAAAGTAATGCGTGTTGGTCTCAAACCTGCACGCGCATATTCAATTTGAGCAACAATCAATAGCAGTCAGCTATTGCTTTTGAATTTCATTCAAGGGGCTTTTGCCAAATTTTGTCATGCCATGTAGGTCATATGGAATTAATGTGATTGCACGGGGGTGTCGATTTCAGTTCGGGCCTATATAAGTCATCATTTGCGTCTTTTGTCCATCTTTGTTAGTTTTGCGTCAAAATTTTGTGAATTATTAATTTGTTTCGATGAGGGAAATTGGAAAAGTAAATTTTGTTTTACTTTTACCCAAATATTTTGGAATCAAAATAACCACTTTTCAGCACATAAAAAGAAGTCAAAAATATTGGCTGGCTTAAAATTACATATAGGACCCAAGGTTCGGTTTTGTTTGGTTTAAGGTCTCACAATTCTCAATTCACTTTGTTTGGTTTAAGGTCTCACAATTCTCAATTCACTATCATGGTAAAAATAGTAAAGTTTTCCTCCCATTTTCCTCTCATTTTCCTTTTCTTTTCTTTTGTTTTACTTGTTTTCTTTTCCTTTCCTTTCCCTTCCAAACAGAGCCTAACTTTTTCCTCAAATCTGGAAAATTCCCCAAATCTTTCTAAAATAGATTTCCCCTACCCCTTTTCCACTTTCCTATCCTATATATAGTAACGACGGTGCTATTCTCTTCTTCCAAGAACGGTACTCTCTCTCTCTCGCTCGCGCGCGCGCGCCCTAGATTGGACACTCTTATTTTCTTCCTTGGATCTCCAAGAGCGGCGTTGCGGTCGGCTTGATCATCAGACGTACACTCTTATTTTCTTCCTGGTATGTCGCTCTTTGTCTCTGACTCTCTTATGTTCGCTGCTGGTATTTGATAATCTGTCTTGTTGCTCTTGGTAGTTGCATCAATGGGGATATCTTTCATGGCTAGGTTTAAAACTTTTTTGTTACTTTTTCCTGTAAGTAATCACCTATCGGAAAGTCGTTTAGTCTCTCACATTGTGATCTCCTCTCACATTGCCTCTTGCGGTGATTTATTAACCTATTAATTATTGGAAGATCTTGAATGTGTTTTCACAAACAGGTTATATGTATTGTTGGTTTTGTGTGCTGATTTCAGATTTTATTTTGAGTTATAGTTCTTGTTTCTAACTTTCAGATTACAGTTCTAGCAATTGCATTCTATTTCACTCTTTCAAGTATCAAGCATATTGTAACCTGAATTGAATTAGGAACAACCAGTCATTTTGATTTTCTTCTTTTCTCTAACAATCTCTTATTTCCACTTGAAATCGAAATAGCAATTGAAGGCATACCCATATGCTGCTCAGGTAAGTTATTTCTTTTCCAACAATAGACAAATTGTTTATAGATGAAAGTTAGGGCTGATTGAACTTCCATTTTGAGCGAATAAGAACCAGTAAAAAAAAAAAAAGAAGAAGCAAGACAACCATACCTTCGATCAGTCGTTTGAAGGAGCAGAAAGGATAGTGGGCATAGTCGACCGCCCCAAAACTCAGCATCGTTCTACAAGTGTCACAGAACATGAAATCGTGTTGACCAACCATGAGACTTTGTTTGCAAAAGAAAATTTGGATTTAGGACTTATGTAACTGTTTTCAAGGGAAATTGACCTTACTGTTTTAGTACGAAGTATTAGAAGAGTTTAACTCGATTTTCTTATTTGAGTTATAGTTCTTGTTTCTAACTTTTCTAGCAATTGCATTCTATTTCACTCTTTCAAGTATCAAGCATATTGTAACCTGAATTGAATTAGAAACGACCAGTCATTTGATTTTCTTCTTTTCTCTAACAATCTCTTATTCCCACTTGAAATCATGCAAATAAGAAAATTGAGTTGAACTCTTCTAATACTTCGTACTAAAAAAGTAAGGTCAATTTCCCTTGAAAACAATTACGCAAGTTCTAAATCCGAATTTTCTTTTGCAAACATAGTCTCATGGCTGGTCAATGCGATTTCATGTTCTGTGACACTTGTGGAATGATGTTGAGTTTTGGGGCGGTCAACTATGCCCACTGTCCTCTCTGCTCCTTCAAATGGCCGATCGAAGGTACGGTTGTCTTGCCTTTTTTTTCACTAATTCTTGTTTGCTCAAAATGGAATTTCAATCAACCCTAACTTTCATTTATTAATGATTTGTCTATTCTTTAGAATGTGCTGGAAAAGAAAAAACTTACTCGATCAGCGGATGGGTATGCCTTCAATTGCTATTTCGATTCTAGTCTTTATTTGGAAAGTTACATGCATAATCTATTGTAACTTGAAAACACATATTATAAGTTGCTCCGCACACTTTGGATATACTCGAGGTTGGAACAAAAAAATGCTAATTATGGGGCCAATAATTTCATGCACGTCCATCAATTGATGGTCCAATGCTACGTATGACCATGGACTCACACATCCTTCTTTGAACAATTACATTATTCCATATGTGAGAAACATAAAATGGAAGCAAGCATAGCATATTGTACACTTAAATGGTTCTTCTATGTTACATGGATCCGCTATTTTGGACGATGTATCCATGTCAACACGAGAGTGCGTGTGGAATATGGATACGCCTATGGAGCACGGGTACTGGTACGTGGTACAGGTACAGCACGGGTACGGGTACGAAAAACGGAAAAACCCAAAAAAGTAGGGTACGGGTACGGCGGGGGTACGTCACATTTGTTTTTTATTATTTTTTATAATTTTAATATGCTTGAGTTTTTAAGTATAATGTATAGGTCATGTATAATCACATCATTAAATTAGTTATAAAATTTTTATATATTTCTTAATAAAATACAAATTTAATTTAGACTAGGGGTCGAAATGCAAACTTTCATATATTTAGGGACCAGATTGTTGCATATGTTAAGGTCTAAGGACTGGAGTGTAATAACCCTTTAAATATACGTATGACTGTAACCTAGGGTTCATAACTTCACATCGTTCATCGCCTCTCTCGCCGTTGACTCTCTCTCTGACTCTCTCGCCGTCGATCATCATCATCGTCCGACGTCTCTCCCTCTCGTCGTCGCCGTCAATCATCGGCTCGCCGTCGCCATTCTCTCTTCTCCGTCCGACATCTCTCTCTCGCAGTAGCAGCGGATGGACAGGTTTCTCACTTTCTCTCTCTCTCTCTCTCTCTTCTTCTTCGATCTTTCTTCTTCTTCTTCGCGTACCCATCAGAGTATTTCGCGTACCCATGCCGTACCCTAAACATACAAACGTACCCGGTGCGTACCCGGTGCGTACCCGTACCAGGTACGTGTACGCCATTGTTTCTGGCGTACCCGTGCTTCATAGGGATACGCCAACTCCAAACCTATACATAATAAATGAAAAGGCTGAGAGTTGTGTGAGATGGTAAGAGCAACAAAAGATCTTCTAAATTTTCATGCTGGTGTTGGTTGACTTGACCATGGCCATGGTCTTGTATTACAAACTTACAACTATATAGTTTGAAGGATATTGTACTAAATTTGGTTTCTTTTAAGTCATACTATTCCAATGTCCGTATCCAAAATTTGATCCATATCTGCACATCCTCCATTTTTGGATTTGAGGTGTCTGATCCTTAGATATACATCTATGCATGAGTCAATGTAATGTAAGACTTTTTCTATTAGACTATTTGGTTTAAAAATCAATGCCTGGGAACTTCGTAACCCCTTGGAAATAAGGCTCAAAAGAACTAAGAGCATTCCATTGGAGGGTAGGCGTACTTCTTCTTCAATGATTAGTCAATTATTAAGTGAAATAGACAAGGTTTGGAGATGGGGACAATCAGTTTGGGACATCCCATTGCGAAAAGATGGAGAAATGAAATGGGACGAGGGGTGTATATAGCAAAACCAAAACCACTTTTAACAATAAGTAGCAACATGGAAGAGATACGAGATTACTTTATCGTTATCTAGTTAGTATCAAACATCAAATTCAAATGATGCTCTTTGGCGTGGTCTCATCACTCTAACAAAATTTAAGCAAATATGCCTTGAACTCAACAACAATACCAGAACCAATGTAGTCCCCAATCATTGGGGGTTTGGGCGGGGGAGGATTGGAGACAGATCTAACCTTTGACAATATGTACAAAGTGGTTGCTCTCAGAATATCACTGAAACAGTGGACCTCTATACCTGTTTTGCTGTAGAACCATGCTCCCAAATCAAAGTCAAATGGCATCAGAGAGGGCAAACCTAGAGACCCAATTCAATTTATGTGCACATTACTATACTTGCTTCATTGATAGTCCAGAGCATCAGTATGCATAATCAAATATGCCTTGAACTAAATAATAGAATTCATTCTCTTTGGTCACTGTAATTGCATATAATAGGTAAACCCCTTCCTCTTTCTATGGCTTGTCTAAAGAGTGTTGAACAGGGCTACTAAGGTGAAATGTGTGATATAATCGACTCTCACTAACTTCCTCTCAATGTCTGTTCGTCCTTTCTATTAGGGATGGACGGATGTTTTCAACCTTAGTGCGGTGGGTATATATTCATACTTTTTCAGTGGCGATAAACATATTTAAGGCTAACAGTCCCTCCGTCTCTTAAGTTGGTCTCTTTTGGGACATCTGCAAATCTTCTTAAAAATTAAAGTTTGATTTCTAACATTGTCTCCTTACTTTTAAGAAGTTTCCCCTTTCAAAACAACTTATAATCAAATTGAGGGTTGGTTCTGGAAATCTCGACACTTATTTTATTGATTGTTTTAAGAAGACTAATATTTTGGGAAGGCCAAAAATGGTATAAAGAATTAAAATTAAGGCGACAGAGGGATTACTGTAGTGCTAGGATTTTTCCAAAATTTAGGGGTGGCTGCCCCTCCTGGACCACCTTCTATCTTCCTGGCTTACTACAACAACAACATAACATAACCCATCTTTCTGGCTTACTATATCATGTTTTTAAACCCCTTCACAGGTAGTCAACATATCCCCTATTGTGCTAGTTTTGCATCTTCCAAAACCTATGCATACAATGCGAAGTGAAGACACTACAATTCTGAAGTCATGTGTTAATACACCAATAGTTTATTAGAAGATGTCCCTCTTCACTATGTTTTCATTAGTTAATTTGTCTTTGAAGTAGGCCAACTTTGCAAAAAGGGGGCTTCAGTGGGGAAGTTTCTTCCAAATGCCTTTACATTGAATTTTGGGCTATCACCCTCTTTTAAAGCATCCAACTCCAAACCAATTGGCAATGAGTGGAGAGGCCACTCAAGCTCATATACTAGTTTTGGAGGAGATCAGTGATTTAAATTCGCGAGGCGTACGCGAGGCGACAAAGCCCTTGGCGGAGCGAGGCGAGGCGAGCGAGGCGAGGCGAGCGCCTCATTGAAGCGAGGCGAGCGTTTAAAAAAAACGTAATATGAACTACATAAATGACCAATATTCACTCCTACCATCAAAACAAGAACAAACATCACCATATTGCATAAATAACCAACAATCCAACATTCCAACATACGAAATACTAGTAAAATACGCTCAAAATGTAACAAACTAACAATCCAGAATTCTAGATATTCCAAACAAGACATCATCGGTCATCCTTTCATCACTCATCACCAATATCTTCATCTTCTTCATCATCATTTGACCGGTATCCATCCACATCTTCCTCTTCTCCTTCATCTGAAATAGTGTCATCACATTCTTCTTCTTCCCAATCATCTACACAAAAACTTGATGATTTTGAACGCTTCTTCGAAGTTGTTGGTTTATGAGTTGACCTAGTTACTTTGCTAGGTTGTTCAACCCCACTAGCTTCCGCAACAACATTCCAATCTAAATCTTCACCGTCAAATACAAGCTCGTCCTCTAATTTCCCAATCAACCATTCATTGCTCTCATCAATGTTCTTCAAGGAAATCGGGTCAAATTTGCCGCGGTTCGCATATCGACGCTTCAATGTTCTATTGTACTTAACAAACACCAAGTCGTTGAGACGCTTTTGATCTAGCCTATTTCTTTTTTTGGTGTGAAGCTGCAAAATAAAGTTAAAAGGGATTTAAGAATTTTAAGTTCATATGACACGATTCACACCTTCAAAACAATTAGAAATCCCTTAATGTAATACTCACATGTTCGAACACACTCCAATTTCTCTCGCATCCGGATGAACTGCAAGTAAGGCTAAGGACCTTGATGGCAAATTTTTGCAAGTCAGGAGTTTCACGACCAAATGACTTCCACCACTCAACTGCACATTGCCAATTAGTTATATTGTCGCAAAGGACAAAGAACAAAGAGGTAGTATTTAAGGCTTTTAAGCACAAAGAGTAAGAAATTGTGATCACCTGGTGACCTTGTAGTTCTTTGCCTAATTGCCATGTCCTTTTTGAAGATTCCCTCCTGCTCCTCATATAATGCTATTTGATGAAGAATTTCATCTTGCATCCTCTCAGTTGGGACCAACCTTTCAATACAATCCACCAAACCCTTCCATACCTCTTTATCAGCTTTCATCCTTGCACCATCTTTGTAAAAAAACGCAGGGTTCAAATAGTAGCCTGCTGCATGCAAAGGTTGATGCAATTGCACTTCCCACCTCGCATCAATGATGTCAAACACAGTTTTATACTTGTCTTCATCTCCGCAAAACGTGTTTATAATAGTTTCTTTGGCCCTATCCATGGCCTCGTAGATGTATCCCATTGCGGGCTTTTCTTCACCATCAACCAAACGAAGTACTTTAACAAGAGGACATGTAAATCTTAGGGCTAGCAAGACATTGTTCCAAAACGATGGCGACAACATTGTTTCTGCTACCTTTTTACCATCCGCCTCTTTTGCCCACTTGCTCTTACTCCAAGCCTCTGATGTGAACATCTTTCTTAGGTTATTCTTTTGCTGATGAACCCTTTGTAAAGTCAAAGAAGCTGTTGCAAAACGAGTCTTTGCTGGCTTAATCAACTCTTTTCTTTGGGTAAAGTGTCTCATCATGTTCAACAATGTCGGACGGTTATAGATATAACCGTGTACCTTGATCGCCCTTTCCCATGTCCTCTTCAAATATGGCAACTTGAAAATGTCTTCTAACATTAAATCCAAACAATGGGCAGCACATGGAGTCCAATACAAATGTGGTCTTTTTGCCATTAACAACCTCCCTATCATAAGTTAGAACAAGTACAATAAGATTCTAAGAGTAAGTAATAAAGTAAGAAATAATACATTTGAGACTTTGAGTAATAACTAGTAACTAACATATGTCAATGCATTGTTACCTGCCATTTTATTGTATGCGGCACTATCCGTGACAACTTGGACCACATTAGCTTCTCCGATTCGCTCCACATACTCATCAAGCAACCCATACATGCTGTCCCCGGTTGTGGCATGACTCGATGCATCAACCGATTCAATAAACATGCTACCTTTAGGACAATTAACCAAAAAATTTATCAATGACCTATTCTTTCGATCCGTCCATCCATCACACATAAGAGTGCATCCATTTTCCTCTCTCTCCTTCTTATGGTCCTCCATTTGTTTGTTCACATTTTCCACCTCTTTATTAAGAAGAGGGACACGCACTTGATAATAAGTCGGCGGTGTTAAACCAGGGCCATACTGCCCAATAGCCTCAACCATCGGTGCAAAGGACTCCACATTGACAACATTTAGAGGTATTCCAGCATCGTAAATCCACCTCGCAATAGCTTGATGGGCCCGCTCTTTCAACAACTTCTTTTGCGGTGTATTATCATCAACTTTAGGTTGTTTCCCACTTCTCCTATTCTCTACCTCGATCTCTGGGTCAAGGGTGAAGTAAGCATCCATAGGCCCTTTAGTCTTGGGCTTCTTAAGTTGGAACTTGGAGCCGGAGGTAGCAGTGGCAGCAGGCCTCTTAGGAGGGGGCTTCGATTGCACATAAAACTCATCCTCATCAATGTCCTCCTCATTGCCCATTTCATCAAAATCTGGAAGAGGAGTTATGCTAGATGCCGTCTCCTTTTTCTTACACATAAATGCCCTAATCTCCTCTTTAACTGGCTCTGGGCAATTAGGACATGAAGTCACGTCAGGATATCCTCCAACAAGGTGTAGCTTCACTCGGTAAACACTCCCCGTGACCACTTTGTCACAAAAATTACATGTGAACCTGAACTTATTATCTTCATGTCTCTTTGAATACTTCCAAGCAGGATCGGTTCTATTCGACATCTACAATATGTCAATATCTATACAAACAAAGGAGATAAAACATAAATTAAAAACATAATTCAGTAGAATATATCGAATCAGTACAAAGGAGATAAAACATATCGAATCAGTACACTAAGTTACTAACTAACCAGTAAACTCTCTATATACACATCTCCCAAACTAGAATATACTATATTATATACACCATTAGTCATTACACCCACTAACTAAGAGAATATATATAATATATACATCCACTGACTAACGTCACTAACCAGTAAACTGTAAACATAAAAAACACAAATAAATTTTTTTTCATCTGGGTTTCTCATCTGGGTTTCTAAAAACGAAGAGAGAGAGAGAGATCAGAAGAGTAGAGAGATCAGAAGAAGGGAGAGAGAGAGATCAGAAGAGAGAGAGAGATGGATCGCAAGAAGGGAGAGAGAGAGATTGATCGAACAGAAGAGGAAGAATCGATCAGAAGAGAGAGAGAAAGAGAGAGATAGGATCGATCAGAAGAGAGAGAGAGAGAAAGAGCAGAGAGCTTACCTGGGTGTGTGGGCTTCGGATCACAGAGCAGAGAGAGAGGCTTTGGATCGCAGAGGAGAGGGAGACCGAGGGCTTCGGAGTGCAGAGGGGAAAGAGGCGGCTTCGAATGGAGACTGAGGGCTTCGGTGTGGGTGTGTAAGTCTTGTTTTGCCCTTTTTATTATGTTTCTTAAGTGGACGACGCCTAGGCGAGCTTTTCCAGTCGCCTCACGCTTCGCGCCTAGGCGCGACGTCACCGACTAGGCGGGCGCCTCCTCTATTCTCGCCTCGCCTCGAAGTTGCGAGGCGTCCCAGCCTCGCCTCACCGCTCGCCTCGCCTAGGCGCTCGCCTAGGCGCGATTTTTAAATCACTGGAGGAGATAATTAACTGATGTTGGACAAACTCCAACACTCTCCACCAATCACTATATGATGTTATGTATAGGAAACTATCCCATTATTAATGCCTTTCTCATGATCTCATATCTACTTATAGAGCATCCCAAGTAAAAAACCTCGACTAATTGCAAAGCACGGATAGTGCTTGGATATGGTCACAAGGATGTTAAAAAAACTAGGATAGATACATGTCAGGGATATGTTAATAATATAACTACTTACATGTTTGTTGCCTGGATATGGTCACAAGGATGTTAAAAAAACTAGGATAGATACATGTTAGGGATATGTTAATAATATAACTATTTACATTTTTGTTTGTGTTGTATGTATTTATGTGCGTATTTTTAATTTTAAAAATGCAAGGGAATAGAAATTAATGTTCCCTATAATACAAGTATATAAGGACATTAATATTTGAATATTCATTTACATAAGCATGTGAAATTTAACTAGAGTCTCCCTTATTATATTGATGGTTTCTTGTACGAAGAGGTTATATTGATGGTTTCTGTACAAAGAGGTTTTTGTTTTTTGTTTTACTTCTTTGTGAATAAGGGGTTTTTCTCCTCTATTTCTTATTTGCGTCTAGGTTTTTGTTCATTATATACATGACTGTATTTCTAATAAGTTCGAATATCTATAGCCAAAACTTCTTGATACTCCATGGTACCCCGTTAATACTTATAATGTTGAAAGCATCTTCCTGAGTTATCTAGAAATACAAGATTCGCGTCTTGATGAAAAATAAATATTAAGAATAAGGCCTGTCCAAAGCGTGTGTTGGACACGGCTACTAAGCTGAAGTGTGTGATGTAAAGTGGACTAACTTCCTCCCAATCTCACAAAGTTTTAATGAATTTCAGTGTTCTAAAAGTCAGCCGACTAGGTGCTGGGCGGTGGTCCAACCCCTAGATTAGACAGCCAACTAGTCAGGCGCCTAGTCCGCACTCAGGTGCTAGGCGGCCGATTTGTCGGTGCCTAGGCGCTAGGCACCCATTTTCCACCCGACTAGTGCCTAGCAATTTTTAGAAAATTGTAATTTTTTTTTCAGACCTCTCAACCGCCCAAACTTTTTCAAGTATGCGTTTAATTTGATGACATAATTGTAGACACCCCAATTTGGACTCTTCGAATTTCCTTAATTTGTGGCCCGGAGGCTCCCCGATGATGAATTTGGATTAAAGCAAACCTTAGACTAGTCAGAACAATGCTTCTTGGAGGACTTTAAAAGGGAAAATAAAATGTCAGAGATCAGTCCCAAGCGCTCAGGAACAGTCCCAAGCGCTCCAAACCATTTTCAAAAATCAGGGGCCAGTCCAACTCTCGAGCGCTCGAGAGTAACAGTCCCAAGCGCTCGAAAACGCTTCCAAGCGCTCGAGAGTAACAGTCCCAAGTGCTCGAGAGTAACAGTCCCAAGTGCTCGAGAGTAACAGTCCCAACTCTCTTGAACTGTACAAGTTGAGTTGATGTACTGTTTTATTTTCTTCCTACTTATGTTGTATTATTTGGTGCAGAATTATGTTAATCTATTTGGTGCAGATTTATCTTCACATATATTTCCTACATCTGTCCCTTGTTGCCACATGGGGACGATAGATTTGTTCATGGTCAAAATAAAATAGTTATATTATCCTTCTTACTTTGACGCAATCGTTCTTGATTTGAGCTCATACTGATCATATTACCAGTCTATCGTTTGCAGGATATAAGAAAGGAATTGGCCTTTCGCCATCGCAACATGCCCTTGTTCTTCTTCTACCTGGGGAAGAACCACTGCAGTATCAAACATGCCCGCTCAAACTCTCCTCTAATGGCTACCTTTACAAACATGAATCGTCGTGCTCTCTTCTTCTCAACCCACATCAATCACTTCTTCTCTAATAAATCTCGCTTACCCACTCCTGCTCCAACCCATTTGGTCGAAACCCTTTCCTCCTTATCCTCCGCCCATTCCAGGCCTTTCCTTGACTACTCCCCTAAGAAACCCACGATCAAAGACTCCGAATTTATCCACCAAATCTCCACCACCATCAAGCACCGCCGCGCCGAGCCCCTCCGCCGCGTTCTCAAACCCTACGAATCCAAGTTCAAACCAGACCACCTCATTTGGGTTTTAATAAAAATAAGGAGTGATTACCGATTAGTCGTGGATTTCTTTGAATGGGTTTGTCTAAGGAGGGACCCATCAATGGAATCCATTTGCATTGTTGTTCACATTGCTGTTGCTGCAAATGACCCTGAAAAGGCCCACAGGCTTATTAGGGATTTTTGGGTCAAGAAAACTCGTTTGGGTAATAGTGTTTTATTTGCTCAATTTGTTGAGAGAATGGTTCATACTTATAAGGATTGGGGATGTAACCCTTTAGTGTTTGATATTTTCTTTCAAGTCCTTGTTGAAGTTGGCATGCTTGATGAGGCGAGAAAACTATTTGATAAGACGTTGAATTATGGTGTAGTTATGTCTGTCAATTCTTGTAATCTGTTTCTATTGCGCCTGCTGAAGGATTTTGAGGGGCATGAGATGGGGTTGAGGGTTTTCAGGGAATATCCTGAAGTGGGCGTTCGTTGGAACATTGCATCACATAATATTGTGATGCACTTACTTTGTCAATTAGGGAAAGTTAAAGAAGCTCATAACTTATTGCTGCAAATGGAGTTTAAGGGGTGTATGCCTGATGTTATAAGTTATAGTACCTTGATTAATGGGTATTGTCGTGTCGAAGAGTTTCAGACTTTGATGAGGCTTGTAGAAGAGATGCAAATTAAGGGCTTGAAGCCAAATAAATTTACATTTGACAGCATTATCTTTCTTTTATGTAAGAATAGAAAGGTTTTGGATGCGGAGACAATGTTTAGGGAGATGTTGAGGCAGGGAGTAATACCGGATAAAGTGGTCTATACAACCTTAGTTGATGGTTTCTGCAAGGTTGGAAAGGTTTCGTCTGCATACAACCTACTCGATGAAATGCAGAGCCAGGGAATTATTCCTGATTTTGTAACGTATACTGCTATTATATGTGGGCTTTGTCAAATTGGAAAGATGGTTGAAGCAAATGAACTTTTCCATGAAATGGTTAGTAGGGGGATGCAAGCTGATGAAGTTATGTATACAGCACTCATCGTTGGTTATTGCAAGTCAGGTGAGATGAAGCAAGCCTTTTTACTTCATAACCAGATGGTCCAAATTGGTCTGACACCAAATGTTGTTACTTACACTGCTCTTGCTGACGGGCTTTCTAAACTTGGGGAGGTAGAGACAGCAAACGAGCTTCTTCATGAGATGTGTGCGACGGGTCTCGAGCCGAACATTTACACCTACAACTCACTTGTCAATGGACTTTGTAAAGTAGGAAATATAGTACAAGCAATAAAACTAATGGAAGATATGGATGTTGCAGGGTTACAGCCTTGCACTATTACTTACACTACTCTGATGGATGCGTATTGTAAGTCAGGAGAGATGGTGAAGGCTCATGACCTTCTTAGGGAGATGCTGAATAGAGGGCTAAAACCCACGATTGTTACATTCAATGTGCTGATGAATGGATTTTGTATGTCAGGGATGTTAGAAGATGGTGAGAGGCTTTTAAATTGGATGTTAGAGAAAGGTATAATGCCGAATGCCACTACCTACAATTCTCTGATGAAGCAGTACTGCATTAGAAATGATATGCGTGCGACAAGTGAAATATATAAGGGGATGCATGCTCAAGGAGTTGCGCCAGATAGTAACTCCTACAACATACTTATAAAGGGGCACTGTAAAGCAAGGAATATGAAAGAGGCATGGTTTCTACACAGAGAGATGGTTGAGAAGGGGTATCATCTGACGGTTGCTTCTTATAACGCGCTAATCAAGGGTTTCTTTAAGAGGAAAAAAATTTCTGAGGCAAGGAAATTGTTTAAAGAAATGAGGAGAGAAGGGTTGGTTGCAGATGGGGAATTATACAACATTTTTGTCGATTTGAACTACAGTGAGGGGAGAATGGATATCACTCTTGAGCTTTGTGATGAAGTGATAGAGAAATGTCTCATGGACAAGAGCAACAAAGAGAACTCATAGCTTGGTTTGCTTGCAACTCTTTCATTGGGTTGTTGTGGGCAACAATTTCCATTGTCCTATGCATGAGCTTGAATGGTTGGATTTTCTGAATTGCTCACCGCATGAGCCCACGTCCATGGTAATTTTCCTTGTCTTTAAAGTAATCATTTTTAAGATAGCGGCAGTTTGGATGGTTAAGTTCATAATCCTCAGAGACACCCTCTATGTAGTTATATATATGAAGCAATTTCTTCCAAGTTTGAAAGTTGAACCACAACCTAACAGTCATTCCAGAATCTAGTAGATGGAATTTGGCACATATTGCTCTGGTGCTCATGAGGTTATCTTTATATTCTAGAATACAATTACGGATCTTCTCTTCAACTCTTATGTGTGTTTTACTGGAAAATGTAATTTCTTTAACTGAAGATCTGTGCATATTTGTTTGGCTTCAGATCTATCCATAAAGGTTATTTCTGTTGTGTCAGAGTTTTGGTATTACTCTAAGTGGAGATTAAATGTTTTAAGCAACAAGTGATGCAACAACTGTCATTACGCTTGCCCATATCATAATCAAGAAAATATACTCGATTAAAAAAATCTCCAAATGGTTGGTACTCAAGCTTTGCTGAACTGGATTTAGTCGGGTTGGAAGGGGGAAAAGGGCATTGTACAGTTTCTCTGCATCTGATTTTTTGCATTGGTTCCTTTTTTGGTAATTGCAGATGTAAGACTTGTCCCAATTCCTATACTTGAGATTCTCTCATGATAAATGCAGAAAACTGACATGGACGAAAGAGAGGCTGTAGCGGAAGTCGGCTAGGCTTGGTAAAAGAAAGCGCATCCAGCCTCACAAAAATAGTAAGTTCAAACTTATTTTGCATT
This sequence comes from Rhododendron molle, assembly GCA_025413875.1. Lineage (NCBI taxonomy): Eukaryota > Viridiplantae > Streptophyta > Magnoliopsida > Ericales > Ericaceae > Rhododendron > Rhododendron molle. The sequence continues at coordinate 34,329,834 of CM046392.1, forward strand.
TTAGTATTTTGATGATGGTAAAATATAATAGCATGCTTCAACGGATAGTTTTAGATGATAGGTAAAAGACAATAGTAACAAAATCTGTTGCTTATCAAGTGAGATCATTGCCAGTAGCCTTCATTTCTCTGATCATAGCTGACATCACCCTAAGGTGCTCAGCCGTGGTTCGCTTTGGGTCCATAAAAGAACTCGTTGATAGCTAGTATCTTTTGGGAAAAAAGTTGTGAAATTTTTTGGCCAAAATGCATTGCCCTTTGTAAGTTCACATTTTGCGATCCTGACAATATTTAGGACAGACAGAGTATTTAATACCAAAAAAGTAGACGTGTTCGAGCTAGGGATATGATGTTCCTTGTCCCTACCCCGCAAAATACATGTTTTCATAGATTAATCGTCCATCTACAATGGTCAAACACTGGCGATTAAAATTGTTAAGAGCTTATGAAGCCAAACAGCTATGAAGCACCGACACCTTTAGAGGTCGACGTATTGCAGTGTCGGACACAGGGACACGTATGGGACACATGGCGTGTCCCATAATTTAATTTAAACTTTTGAGGGGGACACATAGAGACATGGATGGGGACATGGCGGGGGTCAAAGTGCGATTTTTTAAAAAAATGAGGGTCAAATTGTAATTTTCAATAGGGTTGTATTGAACTTATGGATGTCTTGTTTTGTATGAATGATATTGGAGCTATGGATTTTTTGTTTTGTCCACATTTTGCCATTTAAACTTGGAAAAAAATTGAAAAAAATATAAATAAATAAATGAATATACACATGGCGTGTCTCCCGCCGTGTTCGTGTCCCCCCTTTTTTAGAATTTCCATATCCGTGTCCGTATATCATCGCCAAATAGTGATTTTTTTGTGGGAGGTTAGGGCTGGGGTGACCTGTGCCACCCCGCCTTCAAAGGCCCCGCCTCTGGTTGTAGTGCCTTTATATGCACTAGGAAAAGATATAAAAAGGAGGCTCATTGGATCATATGCTAAAGAAAAAAATAATTAACCAAACAAAAGCTAACTCAATAGTCACCAGTCAACCACATTTTACCAGTGACTACTAAATTATTATCCACCAACCATATTAGAAAAACTAATACAGACTCACAAGCTTCTAGTGTTGATGGGCTCAATTGGTGCGTGAGCAGTACTTAATTGCAAATGATTAACAAAAGAATAAGAGAAGAGGAAGAGACGGGATTTGTAACCAGTTGCCTTTATAGATCCTACTGGAAGTGACAACCTTGTACCTGAGAGTCTTTCCATAACAATGAAACCGAAATTTTTGTCTCCATACATCAACTTCCTTTCACGATTCTATTAAAGGTGCGTATGGTACACCTTTTTTGGTGGGTGTGTACCACAGCTTTCTCCTTCTATTTTATCTTGCTTGTAATGTTACTTAATTTCGTATTTCTTATCTGTTTTCTCGTGTATTTAGTCTTCTTACCTGTGAGTTTGGTTTCCTGTGACTGAAGTTGTGCCCTGGCAAAACCATAATTTTGGATGTAAGGATGAAGAGTAAACATGTTGCTGTTTGTTAAATGTATGGATGCTCTAGAAAACCCTATACACCATTGCCTCTTCCAATCAAAATTTGTTTTCTTTTGAAAGGATTCAGTAGAAGAGAATGTCGATTCTTCTATCAACTTGATCTAGGAATCTTCAATCCGTGCCAGCAGATTATGTGTTCCTGTAGACACCCTATTCTGGTCCGTCTAGATTAGTTTACTTGCGGTCTTTTGATTCCCCAATGATGATTAAGGTCAAGAACACTCCGAGTTTGTTAGTGTGTTTGAGCTTTGAGCGTTCCGAACCTCTTTCAAGCCCCATCTCAAACTTTTCAAGCCAGAGCCAAATGGCCTAAGCAAAACCTTGCTTGCGTACGCTGGTTCTGTGCTGGCATGCGCCGGTAAACTGCCACGTGTCAGTCATCGACCATTGACTCAGTTTCCACTGACGCACGCCTGTAGAGAGATGGCGTACGCCATTACAAGTCAGTCAAACCATCCCTGTTCACCCACGTGCTCGAGACTTTTGTGGCCGCCTAGTACATTGCACAGTCTTCTGATGATTGCAAAAAAGCTGGGCTGTCCCCTTCTCCCCTACATTTCCTTTCAAGGCAAGTCCCATGCATTTAATGCATGGAGGCTCCCTCCCTAACTCAACCAAACCTTAACCCCAACTGATCACAGCCCCAACTCATTCATCTCTTGCCTATATATACCCCCCTTGCATATAAGGTTAACTACCATAAAAGCTCCCGAGTTCTCTTTCTCACTCTCTCTCTTGTTTTCCTTGCCTTCTTCTCATCCCATTGAAAGAGTAAGCAAAGGGAACACCACTCCACAGGCCATAACACCTCTCATTCATCATCCATCTATCAAACTCCAAGCTCAAGCTCAAAACACCCTATCAACCTCAAAACCAAAGGTATACCACCTTTGAAAACTTTCTGTTCTGGCCCCTGAGAGGAGGCTAGTAGGGTCAAGGCTGGTAATCAATACTAGTCCTGACCCTAAAGCTGGCATAGATTCAAAGATCGTGCATGAGGATAAGTGGCGCACGCCAGTTCCCTGAGCCGTACGCCAGTAATGGCTATATGGCAGGACTGGCGTGGAGATCACCGATCGTCACTTTTCCTGCTTTATTTCGCTTTGATCACCTTCTAGCATGATAATAACTAGTTTACAGCTTTCTATATTTTAGAACTATGTAGTTTTGGTACTCAATATTTGTTCATATCTGCTTTGGAAGGCCCCTGGAACCCTTCTGGTCATGTTCCAGAGCCCAGGAGATGGCGAAGCCAAGCACTGGACAAAGAGATATGACTGGCGTACGGTGCCTTATTACTGGCGTACGGCAAACATATCCAGACCAGTGGCTGGCCCTTGCCTCCTGTTTAGGCCTTAGCCTCTATTTTGTTTCCCCACACTATTTATGGGGTGCTCTTTTCATTTATTTCTTTAGATCCGCTGCTGTTGTCTGTAATTGTTTAATATCTGCCTTATAAAGACTCTGGGCTTCAGCCTACTGCAGCACGCCAGTATAGGTGTGGCGTGCACAGGTTGTACTAGCATGCGGTGGCCTGGTCCAGTGCATGCTAGTATGCCTCCTGCGTATGTTTATTCTGAGTCAGCATACTCCAGTTTGTTTGAAACGTTCACAGGTGCTTGTTCTCAATCTATTATGTTTAGATAAATCATCCATATCATTTCGTCACATGTTCCAATTTGTTACAGTTTAAAATCCTCATTAACTGTTTCCTCGCCCTAGTTGGCTAAAAGTGATTAATGAGAGAAAAGCGCAAATGTTTTACAAAATGCCCGAGTGGAGACCGATCTCTGGATTGGGCGAGAGGGGTGCCATAAAACCCTTCCCCTCTCGTAACCTGGCTCCCGAACCTCAGATATCGAAGGTGACGACGGATCAGTCTACAAGCCTTTTTCAAAATCAAACAACGTAATAAACGTTTTCAAGTTCGGTTCCTTGGATGCATACCGCAAAACCCGAGTGGCGACTCTGAATTGTTAGCGTTTCGCCGCGTTTCCCAACAAAAGGGCGCACCCGATTTTAAAGGCAAAATTGAAAATTTTGGGTGTGCCCACAGTTCCCAGAGGACAAAAGGCTTGGAGGTGACATTGCAGCGCTTGTATGCAAGGATATTCCAGTCATTGATCTATCACGATTGGATGATCTTGATCACGTTGAAATAATTCAGCACATCATGAAAGCTAACCACGACTTGGGAATGTTTCAGGTTCATGCTCTCTTTGTTTTTTTTTTAGATCAAAATATTTTGATACTATAATCTATGAAGCACCGACACTCCTAAAGGGCGCCGTACCCACGTATTGGACACGGGGACACGGGGACACGGCGGGGACATGCCTAAATACGTATGGGACACGCCACGTGGCGTGTCCAATAGTTTATATTATTTTTTGATAGGGGACACGGCGGGGACACGGCGGGGACACGGCTAGGGGTCAAAATGTAACTTTTTAAAAATATTGGGGGTTAATATGAAATTATTTAAAACTTTTGGGTTAAACTGTAATTTGTTTTTAAAAACCTATATCAGGGGCGACTGCTTCTTTTTCATTTTACTCTTTCACAATCAATTCCAAGCCCTAGACAGCCAACAGACACAGGCGACGAAGAAAGCTCTCAGAATCCTCTCCTCTCTCTCGGGTATCTCTCTCTCTCTCTCTCTCTCTCTCGTTCCTCTCTGTCTCTCTCGTCTCTGCTCTGTCTTTCTCGTCTCTGCTCTGTCTCTCTCTGTCTCTGTATATATGTGTGTATAACTGTATATATATGTATCAGTATAACTGACTCTCTCTCATCTCTCCTGCATACTGTTTTCAGACTTTACTGTATATATTTGTATTTATGCCTTTAAAAGGACTGTTTTTTACCTGCGTTATGTTTTTTTATTTATTTTAACCATGTTAATCTCATACATTAATCATATAGGATAATAGGACATGTCTTCCTCAACGGGTGCTAGTAGTGCAGCCAGAACTGTGGAGGAAAAAGTACTTTGGCAATATGTAACTAAATTGGATAAATTTGGTGGAAAAGGAGGAAATTTCAAATGGAAGTGCAGCTATTGTGGTTTAACGAAAAATGGTTCATATACAAGGGTGAAAGCTCATTTGTTGAAAGTTTCTGGAGAAGGGGTAGCGGCTTGTGAGAAGGTAACAAGTAATGATGTTGTAAAATTTCGTAGATTGGTGGAAGAAGAGAAAGCAAAAGCGGAACAATCCCAACCAAAGAAAGTTCCATTGCCTCCTTCTACTGCCTCTCTTACGGGCATAAGTTTCAGTGAAACACAAGGAGGCTTGGGATCGAAAAAGAGGAGGGCAAACAGTAGTGAAAGTGATAATCCTGTCATTAAAGCATTCAATGTTGGGGCTCGGGACCACTTACATAGCGAAATTGCTCGAATGTTTTACTCCGGGGGATTGCCTTTCAACTTGGCAAGAAATCCACACTATGTTAGTTCCTACATGTATGCTGCAAACAATAGCATACCAGGATATATACCACCGGGGTACAACTTGTTGAGAACTAGATTGCTTGAAAGGGAAAGGGCGAATATTGAACGATTGTTAGATCCTATTAAAGGGACATGGAAGGAGAAGGGCTTGACGATTGCAAGTGATGGATGGAGTGATTCTCAAAGAAGGTCTTTAATTAACTTTATGGCAGTCACCGGAGGTGCACCTATGTTTCTTAAGGCTGATAATTGTGAGGGGGAAATAAAGGATAAACATTTCATTGCTTCATTGATGAAGGAGGTAGTTATTGAGGTTGGGCCAAAGAATGTGGTTCAAATTGTCACAGACAATGCTGCAAATTGTAAGGCAGCGGGACAAATAATTGAAGCCCAATATCCTCACATCTTTTGGACTCCTTGCGTAGTGCACACTCTAAATCTTGCCTTGAAGAATATTTGTGCCGCAAAAAACATTGAGAACAACTCACTTGTGTATGATGAGTGTAGTTGGATTACTATTGTCGTTGGTGATGCAAGTTGCATCAAGAATTTCATAATGAATCACTCGATGAGATTGGCTATTTTTAATGAGTTTGTTTCTTTGAAGTTGCTTTCGGTTGCTGAGACTCGCTTTGCTTCATCCATTGTAATGCTTAGGAGGTTTAAGCTCATCAAGCAAAGTCTTCAATCAATGGTAATTAGTACTCAATGGAATTCTCATAGGGAGGAGCAAGGGCTTTCATTTGTGAGGGAGACTTTGTTGAATGAGAAGTGGTGGGATAAGGTGGACTACATTCTATCATTTACAGCACCTATTTATGACATGCTTAGAGAATGTGACACGGATAAGCCTACTCTTCACTTGATTTACGACATGTGGGATAATATGATTGAGAAAGTGAAGTGTGCCATTTACAAGCACGAAGAGAAGCTTTTGGAAGATGAGAGCGAATTTTATGATGTTGTTCATAAAATTCTAGTGGATAGGTGGAACAAGAACAATACACCACTTCATTGCTTGGCACATGCTCTAAATCCAAGGTAATTGCAAGTTTACAACATAATTTACCATTTTTGCTAAGTCTTTATTGATCCATTCACCTCTTAGTTAATTATTTACTTTATAATTTAGGTATTATAGTGACATATGGCTTCAAGAGGATCCAAAGCGAGTTCCTCCACACAAGGATGAAGAGGTCACGAATGAGAGAAAGAAATGCTTGAAAAGGTACTTAAATGATTCCATGGAGCGTACCAAAGCCAATATGGAGTATGCTAAGTTCTCAACTAAGGAGGGGTCATTTTCCGATGTTGATTCTATTGAAGATAGATATAATATGGATTCTCATAGTTGGTGGGTAATTCATGGTGCATCTGCTCCGATTCTTCAAAATTTGGCCTTGAAGATTCTCACTCAACCTTCATCTTCTTCATGTTGTGAGAGAAATTGGAGTACATACTCCTTCATCCATTCATTGAGAAGGAACAAAATGACCCCTCAACGAGCAGAGGACTTGGTGTATATTCATAGTAACCTCCGTCTTTTATCAAGGAGAAGCCCACAATATTGCAGCGGGGTAACTAAGATGTGGGATATTGCGGGAGACCAATTTGGCTCACTTGATGATATTGGGATGCTTGAGGTTGCAAACCTCTCACTTGATGAACCCGAAATGGAGGTTGTAGTCTTCACGGACGATGGAGATGGTGACCAAGCCAATAGCGATGAAGAAGTGGACGTTGGGTCTAATTGATAGTTGGACACCTGGCTACTTAGTTTATGGAACTATGGATGTTTTCTCTTTTGATTGGGTTGTATTAAATCTATGACTATGGACGTTTTGTTTTGCTTTAATGGACCGATGTTACGATGTATGCATCTATAATCTATTATGTTAAAACTACTAATGGTTAGTATTTATGTGGAAATATGAATGTTAAGTTGTATGTTAAGTTGTTAACTGTTAAGTTGTTCATTATTTACATTTTGCAATGTAAGCATGGAAATATATATATATATGTGTATATATATATATATATATATATATATATATATATTAATATGTACACGTGGCGTGTCCCCCGCCGTGTCCGTATTTTCATTTTTTTAGAATTGCCGTGTCCCGTGTCCGTGTCCGTGTCCCCTGCCGTATCCGTGTCCGTGTCCGTGCTACTTAGACTATAATTTAGAATCTAATAGTAGCACTAACTTCCTGGTTATGAAATATTGACCAAACGTCGATGCGTTAAATTACCATATATAAAATAGGTGATCAACCATGGAGTATCTGAAGAACTAATGGATGAAACAATGAATCTGTTCAAGGATTTTTTCAACATGCCTGCACAAGACAAGGCTATGCATTATTCTGAGGATGGAACTAAGGGTTTTAGGCTCTACACAGGCGGTATGAATTACATTAAGGATGGGATTAACTTGTGGAAAGATACAGTGAGACACATTTGTCATCCTTTAGAGGCTTACATCCAATCTTGGCTTGAAAAGCTAGCTATCGGTAAAATATTTTGGTTACTTTTTTTAGTCGCAACTAATGAATTGAGGCATGTTGCGTTGAGTTTTTAAATAAAACTTGACTTCTTTGATGCTGAATTATGCTCGTAGGGAGGTGGTTGGGGCCTATTCAGTGGAAGTGAGGAAGTTAAGCTTAAGGATTTTGGATCTGATTAATGAAGGACTGGGGGTTGAATTGGGGTATTTTGGGGATGAACTTATCAAGCTTCATGAACCGGCGGCCCATCATTACACACCGTGTCCTGACCCACGTTTGGTTTTGGGATTTGGTGGTCACACCGATTCAACCCTCTTAACCTTACTTCAGCAGGATATGTATGGGCTTTAGATTTTCAAGGACAGACAGTGGCTCGGGGTTGAACCAACTCCTCATGCTTTTGTTATCAACATATGTGATCAGCTTGAGGTAAATGATCTCCACCCCTTTGAAGTTTCATATGAAAGTCCACATTTTGTTTCCGAACCACACTTTGTTCCCTCAAAGAACCCTGTAATTAGCCCTTTAAAAGGTTTGCATAATCCTGGTCCATTCAAACTACTCCCATTACTGTTGGTGTAGTTGATGTGCTTGTAATGTAGTGATGTTGGTGGTGTTCAAGAAATTTAGTTTAGTTACTATGCTTACCGAGTACAATAAGCATCTTTTAATTTTTTTTTGAGATTTTGACATTTGAAGCATATTTAGTAAAATCTTACATGCTTAACTATAGCCATCATGAATGGGGAAGTGTGTATGAATTTGAACTTGTTCTTTCAGGGTCTGACTTACTTTAGGGGACATGACCCTCTCCGATTTGAGGCAAAAAAATAAACTAGAAAAATCACATTGATTGGGTACCAAAATGATTCAATGAGCACTCCTTAAAGTTGAATGGTCGAATTTTGACATTTTGAGATCCATCCCGAGCTCAATTTAATGATGGAAATTGTTCATTCAATATAGCTCAACGAGAATGTTAAGTTATGGGTGTATGTGCTTAGATTAGGAGATAAGGGTCTCAGTGTAATTTTGCTCTTAGTCTTGTATAACTCTAACGTAATGAGAAAATAACCCTAATTTTTTGGGTTCCCAATTCTATCGTCTCTCTCTCTCGTTACTACTTCACATGGTATCAGAGCAATGATCCATCATCGATTGTGTTATGTAGAGAACGTGATGTGTGGGGAACCTGTTTGAGCCATCGTTACTTGACAACAACTGCAAACAAACCACTCGTTACTGAACAACAGCTCTGTTTTTTGGTTGTCGGCAACAATAGACCACTCGTTAGTGGTCGCTGATCTTAGGAGACCACAACCTAGCACTCGCCGACCATCGGCGCTGATTTCCGGACGTCCGGCAACCCCACTTGGCTCTCGTTTTTGCTGGGTATTGCGTTTCCGACACAGTTTGAGTTTTTCCCAGATATCTTTTTTTTTGTGACCTGTTCTAAACTGGGTTGGCACTTGCCGATCCTCTTCAGCCACGACAGAGCAATCGTCGACAGTTCTGAATTCCTCTGGCGACTCTTATTTGACCTCCTATGACCACGTACCAGAATTGGGTAATCTCGTACACTCTGTTTTTTCGATCGTTTGTGTTTGGGTTACTCATACAGCACTGGGCAGCTTGTAAATCATTAAGTACGTGTGATTTTTTGAGTTTATTCAAAGGCTGAGATTTATGTGCACACCGATGCTCTGGACTATCAATGAAGGAAGCATGGTAATGTGCACAGAAATTGATTTGGGTCTCTAGGCCTGCCCTCTCTGATGCCATATGGCTTTGATTTGGGGGCATAGTTCTGCAACAAAACGTCCCTATAGCTCTTTAGTTCTTGGAGGTTTAGGGGGGCCACTGTTTCAGTGGTATTATGAGATCAGCCACTTTGTGCATATATTGCCAAAGGTTAGGTCTGTCTCCAATCATCCCCGCGCATACCCCCAATGATTGGGGACTAGATGGGTTATGTTATTCAAAGGCTGAGATTACTTAGAAGCTTTGTAGCTCTATACTGCAGTTTTTTGTTGAGATGTTGGAGGAATCAAAAAAGGCTTCCGCTAGTGGTAAGGATGAGTTGAGTCGTGTAGGAACTCAAGATAATTTTTCTCTGGATATTTGCCATATTAAGTTGGATGGTACCAACTATTTGATTTGGTCTCGCACTTTTACTTTGACTATTGAGGCCAAAGGGATGTCAAAATTTATTGAGGGTACTGTTACTCAACCTATTGAGGCTATTGAACTGAAGAAATTAACTCTCAAAAATCGTTAGTTATGACCTGGTTGTTTAATTCTATGAGGGCTGATATTCGTCACACTTTTTTGCTTCTTGATACTCCGCATAAGATTTGGACTACTGCAGCCCAAACCTATTCTCAGTATGGTAATGATGCACAGTGTTTTGAGTTGAGGAAGAGGCTTCGTACATTGGAACAAAATCATCGTTCTGTTGCTGCGTATTTTGCTAACTTGAATGGAGCATGGCAGGAATTTGATTATTATCAGGGATTTCAGGCTGTTTATGCTGCTGCTTGGTTAAAGCGGTTAGAGAAGGAACGTGTTTATGACTTTTTGGCTGGACTTTATATATAATATGATCCGATTAAAGTGCAGGTGTTGGGTCGTATTTCGTTTCCATCGTTGGGAGAGGCCTATGCCATTGTTCATCAGGAGGAGAGTAAGAGGGGTGCTATGTTGGACACTCTCAACTCCTAAGCGTTCTGCCTTGGTTGCCATTCCTCAGAGTGGACTTGTTCCACAGAGTGGTAAATCACAGTTTGGAGCTAGCAGTGGGCCTATTTTGTGGGCGAGGGGTGGACGTGGTGGTCGAGGTCGTGGTCCCATGCGTTCTCAGGCCCAGGCCCATGTTTCGGAGTCTACATGGGTTGCTACCTTGCTTGATTCTGGGTTCAGTATTGGGGTTCAGGCGTCTTCTGATCCTGTCAGTGGCTTTTCTCAGGGGGAGGTGCAAGCGCTCAGGCGCCTAATGGCTCGGGTTGATTCTCCATCTACTACAACTCCTACTCCTACAGCAAGTCTCCTTTCATCCTATTTTGCTCACACAGGTATTCCGGCTTGTGCATTTACTGCCTCTTCTGCTATTCCTTGGATTAGAGATTCCGGTGCTTCAGATCATATGACAGCTTGTTCCTCTGTATTTGATTCTTACTCTACTTGTTCCGGTAAGGATAATGTCAGGATAACAGATGGATCATTCTCTGCAATTTCAGGGAAAGGTTCCGTTCGCTATTCTCCCTCTATTTTCCTCTCTTCAGTTTTACATATTCTAAACTTTGCCACTAACCTTCTGTCTGTTAGTAGTCTTACTTGTTCTGCAAATTGTTCAGTGACCTTTTTTCCTACTCATTGTGTTTTTAGGAACTGGACACGGGCAAAGTGATTAGCAGTGGTAAAGCACAGGATGGCCTCTATTTTTTGGAGTTTGCACCTTGTTCACCTATGTCATGTGGTCTTGCTCTGCAAGCAGATACGAGTTTAGCTCTTTCTATGTTACATCAGTGGCACCGTAGATTGGGTCATCCTTCTTTTGGGATTGTAGAGAAAATTTTCCCTACTTTAATTAAGCATTGTTCTAGGAATCAGTTTTTTTATGAAGCTTGTGAGCTTGGAAAACATAGACGTTCATTTTATGCACCTATTAATAAACGAAGTACCTCTCCTTTTATGGTTATTCATTCTGATGTTTGGGGTCGTTCCCCTGTTACCTCTCTTTAAGGGTTTTGGTGGTTTGTCACTTTTATTAACTGTTATTCTCGTGTTACTTGGGTGTATTTACTTAAATTAAAGAGTGAAGTCTTTTCTTGTTTTAAATCTTTTCATGCGATGGTGCGCACCCAATTTGATGTGAATATAAAAATTCTCCGTAGTGACAATGGCACTGAGTATATCGATAGGACTTTTAGGACCTTTTTGGATGAAAATGGCATTCTTTTTCAGACGACTTGTGTTGACACTCCACAACAAAATGGAGTGGCTGAACGCAAAAATCGTCATCTTGCTGAGGTTGCTCGCTCTTTTTTATTTACCATGAATGTTCCCAAATATTTATGGGGCAAAGCAATTTTGATTGCAACTTACCTTATTAACCGTATACCATCCAGTGTTCTCCACTTCAAAACTCCCATTGAGTGTCTGCCTCGTAGTTTTCGTGTCATGACTCTTCCTCCAAGAGTCTTTGGTTGTGTATGTTTTGTTCATGCTCCTCACCCCTCTTGTGGCAAATTAGGTCCTAAAGCCTATAAATGTGTTTTCATTGGGTACTCTCCTACCCAGAAAGGCTATAAGTGTTATGATCCTCACTATAGGAAATTTTGTCTCTGTGGATGTTACTTTTTGGGAAACAGAGCTTTTTAACTATCCCTCCGTTTCATCTCTTCAGGGGGAGCATAGGCAAGAAGAGATGAGGGAGGTTTATAGTCATGGTCAAGGGGAGGAATTATTTTTTAATCATGGTGAGGGGGAGAAGGGAAAATCTAAAGAGGAACCAGTATCTGCTGAAAGAGCAACACATGACCTTGGTGGTGAAATCGAATACAGATCACAACGGTGGCAAAGGCCTGACTTGCAGGTCTATACTAGAACTAGACGGAAAACTGGAAAGCTCTCCTGTGTGATGCCACATTGTCAATCACAATCGCCTGCTCCAGTTCTGGATTCCTCAACCGACTCATCTGGTAATGAATCTTCTCCCATTGAACCTCCTTTTATTGATTCTGATAATCTTCCTGTTGCTCTTCGGAAAGGTGTTAAGTCATGCACCCTACATCCTATCTCCCAGTTTGTTTCTTATGATTGTTTATCTCCTTCGTACCATACCTTTGTTTTGTCTCTTTCTTCTATATCTATTCCACAGAATTGGCAGGATGCACTGGTGATACCTAAGTGGGAAGGAGCTATAGTAGAGGAGATGATAACTTTGAAAAAGAATGGCACTTGAGAGCTAGTATCACTTCCAGAAGGGAAGAATCAGTGGGATGTAAGTGGGTTTTCACTGTTAAGCAGAATGCTGATGGTACCGTTGAGAGGTACAAGGCGAGATTTGTTGTCAAGGGTTTTACTCAAACCTATGGTATTGATTACGAGGAGACATTTGCTCCGATGGCAAAGATGAACTCTGTACGAGCCGTACTATCTTGTGCTGCAAATTTGAATTGGCCCCTACAACAGTTTGATGTGAAGAATGCATTCCTTTATGGTGAATTAGAGGAAGAGGTGTATATGGATATACCTCCAGGTTTTTCTTCCTCTGAGACTGAAGGAAAGGTCTGTAAGTTGAAGAAGGCTCTCTATGGGTTGAAGCAGTCACATAGAGCTTGGTTTGGCAGATTTTCGAAGGCTATGTTGAGATTTGGATACAAACAGAGCCATGATTTGGGATCACTGAGATACTTTCTAGGGATGGAGGTGGCGATGTTTGATAGAGGTATTTTTATTTCCCAACGGAAGTATATACTTGATCTTTTGGAAGAAAGAGGTATGTTGGGTTGTAGACCTGCGAATTCTCCTATTGAGGCGAATCATCTTAGTGGAGATGTGGGGGAGCACGCTGATAAGGAGAGGTATCAACGACTAGTGGGTCGACTAATATACTTAGCTCACACTCGATCGGATGTTACTTATGCAGTTGGTGTTGTTAGTCAGTTTATGCATGATCCTCGTACTCCACATCTGGATGCAGTTTATCGTATCTTGAGGTATCTCAAGTCAGCTCCAGGGAAAGTAATTTTGTTCTCTAATCATGGTCACCTGCGGTTAGAGGTTTTCACTGATGCTGGATCTTTGGATGATAGACGCTCTACTTCGGGCTACTGTACTTTCCTTGGAGGGAATTTGGTGACTTGGCGAAGTAAGAAGCAATCAGTGGTTGCCAGATCAAGCGCACAAGCAGAGTATAGAGCTATGGCTCATGGTGTTTGTGAGCTCTTATGGCTCCAAACGTTGTTACGTAATTTGGGAATTTCCAATAGTGGTCCTATGAAACTCTACTGTGACAATAATGCTACCATCAATATTGCTCATAATCCTGTCCAACATGACAGAACGAAGCACATAGAGATTGACAGGCATTTCATCAAGGAGAAGCTGAGTGATGGGTTGATATGTATGCCTTTTGTGAGATTGGAGGATCAATTAGTTGACATATTCACAAAAGGGCTTGGTAGGAGTTTCCACCCCGCTGTGTTCAAGTTGGGCTTGATTGATATCTTTGCACCAACTTGAGGGGAGTGTTAAGTTATGGGTGAATGTGTAATTAGCGTGTAATTGAGCCCTTGTGTAATTAGATTAGGAGATAAGGGTCTCAGTGTAATTATTCTCTTAGTTTTGTATAACTCTAACGTAATGAGAAAATAACCCTAATTTTTCAGGTTCCCAATTCTATCGTCTCTCTCTCTCTCTCTCTCTCTCTCTCTCTCTCTCGTTACTACTTCACAGAGAACTTTAACCATACTAAAATGAACTATTTCTATCATTAAAGTCTGCCTGAGATGGGTCCAAAAATATTGACCAATACGAGCCCTGTCCTTATTTTAGTGATCAAGTTTGGTACTAGAATGTTAGCTATAGATGCAATGCTCAGGTGCATTGTGCAAACTGTAACTATAGTCCTGTTAAATCTATGTCTAAATTTCGTTGTCTATTTAGTTCACCTTTATAAGTTTTCCTGGGCTGGAATTAATGTGATTTCCCCTTTGGCTTGGATGTAGGTTATCAGCAACAGGAAGCTAAAAAGCGCTCGACACCGAGTAGTGACGAATGCTAACATTGCTCGGACATCCTCAGCCACTTTTATTAGTCCATCTCTAGAATCCATCATTGAACCTGAAAGAGCGCTTGTTAGTGCATTTGAACCCCAGCTGTTCAAATCCTTTCGATATAAGGAGTATCGCGATACTGACATTGCCAATCTTCGTGAGCCTAAAGGTGCTAGTTCGGCACTAGAGGCTTATAAGCTCTAGTGTAAAATAAAAGGTTTGGCTGTAACAAATTGCATGGCTACATATCAAAAATAGAACATCACTATGGTGGAAGGACTCAGCCTATGTCTTGTCAAGAGTGATTCAGTAGTAGTGAGATGTTATGACCCCCAACAACTTTCATTCCCGTTGAAGCATCTGCTCGGTCTGGAGTCGTGGTACGACCAACGCTGTCGACTTCCCCCGCGGTTATCGCATTGAGGTTTGATTGGACTTCTGTAACATATCGCACTTGGATGTCATGTAGGTTTTGTAAATGTAATTTGTGCTTGAACTTTTTCCCGTGTGATCCAATCCTGGTTCAATGAAATTTTCAGCACATGTTCTTGGTGGCCCTGCCTATCAGTATTTACAAGTTGATTTGTGAACAAGGCTCCGTTTGTTGTGATGTAAAATATTTTACAATATAAAATGTTTTTCATGTAAAATGTTTTTTCAGAAAACAAATTTCAAACTTTTCTTTTTGGTGTTTGCTTGGCAATTAAAAATATTTTCAAAAATCAACAAAATAGTATAGAGAGAGAGGAGATGCTTCAACGGTGGAGAGATTTGAGAATATTGGAATTGAACATGGATCAAAACTGACGATCGAGAAAACTAAGCAGTGAGAATTGCAGTAAAAGGCAGTGGATTCATTTCGGAAAATAACTTACGGAAGATTTAAGGGTAAGTTATTTACATCCAATTAATGAAAAATATTTTACATGTAAAATATTTTTCTTATTTTTTACACAACCTGACACTGAAAAATAGGAAAATAATTTTACCGAAATACTCCTTCAAAAGTCTTTTAAATGAATAGATGAGTTGTTTTATTGCATGTTTATCGTTTGCAAGAAATAAATTTTAGTATTAAAATAGGAGGATGCCCCTATTGTACCTCGTTTTAGGGCAGGAGGCGTGCCACGTTCCCTTTCCCTTACTAAAAAAATCCTCGTTCTAGGTAACACTGGGACAAACAAAACAGTATGTTTTTGCCATTGTACTTTGCTCTTGGAGCTAAGAACACTTATAGCAGTAGAGGACAAAGCGATATTCTTAGAATCTAGAAAGGTGTGAAAAGTTTAAAAGAACCTTAAGTTGTTTGTTGCAGAGACCTATTGATCCATGAGTTAAAATATAAGTGGCCCCTTAGAATGTGGAATTTGAAGGAGAATGAATGTTACCTTGGCGAAACTATTAAGTTGGGACAAAACTTAATTTAGTTTGATTGCTGAAATAAATCTGTCTGCGCCTCTAAGGTTAACAATCATACATTTATGGCTGTTGGTTGAAATTTTGCCAAGGTAACGGCTTAGCTAAAAGTTTTTGCAAAGAACTACTTCAAATTTGTTTGCCCTGTGAACTTGCTTGGTCTCTTGTGTTTTTGTTTGTGAATTCACAATTGGTTTATTTCCGTACAATTCAATGCTATCGTATGTTGTATGAAATTCAACTCCTCTATGGTTCTTTTAAAATGTTATGATTTTGGATCTCTTAGATTCTCTTTCACTTCAACTATGTTCTGATAGAAAATATTATGTAATTCAGATCGTGGATACTATTCAGTGGAGACTGTCACACTTCTAGTGGCTCTGGAAGTTCGATATAGGGACAGAATTACAATCCTTAGAGGAAATCATGAGAGCCGGCAAATTACTCAAGTGTAAGCCCTTTTCCTTGTGTATGTGGCATGTTGTAGTTGATGTAAATGCATGTGTACTTGACGTAAGAGCATTTGATATCCGAAAGTACAAGTAATGAAACAATGCAAATGTGTTTGGTAGTCAATAACTCAATGCAGAGGATCATCTTTTAATTTGTTAGGAACGTTAGAGCCTGCCTCACTGTTCTCCAGCCTTATTTTGAACTGTTCATTATACTCGTAAGTCTAGAGATTTTTGTATTGTTGGGGCTATTGTTTTTTAACAAAAACATAAAACAATGTCAGATGAACCCTGTGAAATTGGGACCGGGTTTTGGTTTCCAAGGGCCTTATCCATTATGCTACCATTGTCCATCATTATGACTAGTTTCACAAATGACTGATGATTATACAACTCTTCCTTCAGGTAGATTGGCATTTGAGAATTACACCACTCTAGAGATATGCTTCTTTGCTTTCTATCTGTAATTTCTTGCTATATCTTGTTTTTGGACTCTGGTATCTCATGCCTTATAGATGCTAAAATGTTAAAGTTACACCAAATTTTATCGTACTAATGTGTGGGGGCTTTCCGTAGAAGTTTCATACTACTCGTCATCGTACTTATATAATGAGTATGGGTTGCAAATGTGTCTAATTAGATTAGTGGGAATACACCATGACAAAGCTAGATCTCATACTTCTAAAAGTTAAATGCTTGTTTTTATCTTTTAAAGGGCATAGTGACATTTTGCAAAATTTTATTCATAAAACGGAAGTCTTGTGCATTGTTATCTATAGCACATTCGACTACTTGTACATGTTGGTTCATATCTAACTAGGCACTTCAGACTCATATTTCACACTGTTACCAAAGTGTTGTTGCTGAACGGGTACTTGGCAAATTCAGAAGTGACCATGGACCATGGTACATAAATTTTCAAGTGATTTCGATTATTTTCTTGTTGAGTATGAGTAGAATAGTATTATGTATGCAGTTGAGATGTGAATTACGTAGCACTCATCCATTTGTGAAGAAAGACACGTTTTCCGTTGTTGGATAAGTTCTTCGATACCTAAATTTAAAAGTCTGCTAGAAAATGGTAATTGTTGAGTAAAACATGTGAGAAGTCCATATTGTATTAAAGACGAGCCATGGATTATTTAGTTGGAGGTAGTAGAACTAAGGACAATCCTGTTGATAGTTGAGATGATTTGATGATGTACCAACAACGGATATGTTGCGAGAGAGTGATGTATGGTTTAAGGGTCTATTGGGACTTGGAGAAAGCTGTAAAGTTTTTTGTTTGGAATGAGTAATAGCCTTGATGATGACTGATCAGTTGGGAGGAACAATGGATCTATGGTGAACAATGTTAAAACGGGATTCAATGATCCATGTGTCTTTGGCTTATATAGTTGGTTTGATGCTCTTGTAACGTACCGGTCGGCAGCGGCCGACATATCATACTGGAAGAGAAACAGGATACACTGCGTCATGTTCCATTCCGACTTAAATACCATCAGTTCCAGCTGTCTCGGATTGTTCCAGCGTAATTCGGCCATTTTCCATTCTCGTCCGGTTCTTGAACTGATTGGCAAAAAGAAAACTTGAGTAGGAGAGGAGAGTGAGAGACTTGAGATTGCAGTACTTATCGATGCACAGAGAACGCGAGCAGCATGAGTCGCCAGAGTAGTACAATGTCATGGTTAAACTTGTTGAGAATGTAGTTGCCAAAGACACTGCCAACTCTTCTCTGTCTTATTGTCTCTCCACCTTACCCATCAGTTAATATCAATCTCTGTGTTCTCTCTGTGGTATTCCAGATCTGATCCTGAGGTTGTAGTCTGGCAACTTGGATGTTTAGGATAGCCTTGGAGAGCACATTATACTTATAAATGTGACTTGGGTAAAGTATGGGTTGGGTGTCTTTTTTATGTTTTGCTGGTTCAGTTCAATTGAAACCAAACATCTAAACATCTGCATGTAAATATCATGTGTATCAGTGTATGTATTGGCTAGACTTTTAAGATCCAATACCCCAATTGATTGGGGATTACATGGGTATTGTTATTGTTGAAGTTATGCTTTTAAGACCTATATTGTACTTGTACTGTATCAATGGCTCAAATACGCTGACCGGTATGAGCTTCGTTCAAAACTGCTTGAATAGGCTCTTACTCTTCCACACACCCTCACCGCCACCATAAAAAATGGAGGTCTTTCTACTGTACAAGATCTCATTTGCTTTCTTATTTTTTCCTCTTTTTTTCCCAGGTATGGTTTCTATGATGAATGCTTGAGGAAGTATGGAAATGCCAATGTCTGGAAGTGTTTTATTGACCTTTTTTATTATCTGCCCCTTACAGCACTAATTGAGAGTCAGGTTTGAGTTGTGCATTCTGCTTATTGCATATTGATTAGTCTTTTGAATCAGTTCTGACATCCATATACATATACATTTTGATTGTAGATTTTCTGTTTGCATGGTGGACTTTCGCCTTCTTTGGATACGCTAGACAATATCCGAGCCTTGGACTGTATACAGGAGGTACAATAGTGATCATATTCGTGGAATTTGCATCCTTTGAGATGTCATATGACTTCTAAATCTGATCACTTCTATTGGTAGCTGTGGCTATATCTTTTTTTAATACTACTTGAAAAGCTTTTTTCAATTTTATTCCTGTGATTTGCAGGTTCTTGGATTTGTTGAACGTGGATATAAGAACTCACTTGGTTATCCATCAAGTGCAAAATCATTCTGTATTTTGCCTTGAGATATTGTCACTTGGATTTGTTTTCCATGACATTCTTTACTCTCCCTTTAGGGCAATATATGGCCTCAAGAGCCCGAAAGAACCTCTCACTAGCTAGCCGAACTAGTTGGATGGAGTACATGTTTGAGTCTTGACTCTTGAATGCTCAGTTTTAGACCCTGTTGCTAAATCTGTAGTTGCTTCTAAACTTGAAACATAGAACTGCAATTTATGTGTTGTCTCTATATTCCCCCACCCCCTAGTTTCTGGTCTATAATGAACTTCCATTTTCCTTTCATGGTAATACCTTTGCCTGCATTTCTAATGTTTGTGCCTATGTGGGTGGGTCGGTGTAGGTTCCACATGAAGGGCCAATGTGTGATCTATGGTGGTCTGATCCAGACGATCGATGTGGGTAGGGAATATCTCCACATGGAGCTGGTTATACTTTTGGACAGGACATAGCGGTCGAGTTCAACCATACCAATGGGCTCACTCTCATCTCAAGAGCCTGTCATGGAGGGTTACAATTGGTGTCAGGTTTGTGAATTGGAAAAATCGGAGCAAAACAAAGGGAAATGATTTGACCACACCCCATTCTATAACACTCCATTTTTGGTTTTTACATGGGTGAATTTGCAGTATTGCTCCTTATTTGTCATAATTATTATTCCCTAACCCCCAAAATTTCAAGTGTAATTTTGTAATTTCCCTTGAGTGAAGACCAAAAAAGAGAGCTTTCAAAAGGGGAGAGTTAAAACCCATTTCCCTTTGATAAACTTGTACCTTGTTTCTTTCATCTCCTTTAGTCTTACTTTTCTTTACTATCGCTATTCCTGCATTTTCTCTAGGAAAAGAATGTGGTGACAGTCTTTAGCGGTCCTAACTACTGTTACCGATGTGGGAATATGGCTGCCATACTGGAAATCGGGGAAAACATGGAGCAGAATTTCCTTCAGTTTGATCCAGCACCTCGACAAGTTGAGCCAGACACTACGCGCAAGACTCCAGATTATTTTTTGTGATCTCTCGAAGCATCAATCTTGCTGTTAGTAATTGTTGCTTGCTCTCGTTTCAACGTAGATGTGTAGTTTTTGTTGTTTGAGGGTTTCATTGTCAACATCATCATTCTTTCGGTTGGAGTTTGCCCTGCTGCTGCTGACTTTGATTACGTGCTCAAAGGAACTCGAGACCTAATCGAAGGCGCCGTGTCTTTGTTTTTATTTTCCCTTGTATGTCTTTCGAGAGGAGGAAGCAGCAATAACGTGGTATATTGTGTCCCTGTAATTTCGCAATTTAAGGTAGAAATCAGATCTTGGCCGTGAGGGAGATGCATGGGATTGGTTTCTTACACCTTGCAACCTACCTACCGTCTTTATAGTTTCTGTAATTGAGATATCAATGTTTCTAATCTTGCTGTAGATTGGAATTTCACTGGGGTGGTGGTGTGCTTATTTTCTATTGAAAAGGAAGGCGCGTGGTTCATTTCTCTTTAAGGATTAGGACTCTCTTGTTTCATTTTAGACCTTCCTAATGTTGTAATTCTCTTCCAGAATGTTTCCTCAGTTACAGAGCTTAATGCCCTGTTCCAACCATCTTGATATCATAATCGAATTAGGAGGCTTTGTAGTGCTAGGGGCTATGAATTATTACGGTGGCTATTAAAAAAGGTATGCTATATGGAAAGACTTAGTTGTGATGGTTTGTGACTGTCATGTCAAAATGATGATTATCCTTGAGCGCGAGCATGTTTTAAAAACACATCCTATCCTAAATTACTAAAATATGCGAGAGTGAAGATTGAAAACTCGAGTGGAGAACATTTTTTAGGATTATGTGACCGAGGGGTTCTCTGTTGTGGTAAGCAATTATTCTGGTATGGTTATGAAAGGGTGTGTCCATTTCGAGGTCCCTAGATACAAAACTACTGAAGAGACTCTTCTGAAGAGATACAAAACTTGGAATCTGTTGTTATTATCGTGAAAACTTTTGAAGAGACTCTTCATCTGCACCAATTCTTTTGGGTTTGTTTCTCTTCTGTCGAGGGAATGAGGAACATGGTTGTATTCTTTAAGAAAATACAACAAATGTTTGAGAATGAATTTTGATATCATTTCATTTCTGCCATTTCGGTGCGTAATATGAACGAAAAACTGAAACCTGAGAGGGAAAAGGTCATTAAATACACATGTTGAGATAGAGAGCAAGGGAAGAGCCAAACAAAGATGAACTCTTTTGGTCTTCCATTTACATCAAAAATCAATCATGCCACTAATCTTGACAATCATTAGGACAAAACCTCAAATGCTAAGGCAAAAACGAGTTAAAACCGGGAGCTGGTAGGAATTCTCACAGATCCTGGCGGGGCACCGCTGTGTTTTCGTTTGATGTCAATGACTGAACTGCTTATGAACAACATCCCCAACATAATGCCCTGTTCAGAGAGGTTCAGAAAATGCATCAGGGCACAATTAGAATAAGGAAATCAATAACAAAAAAGTGGTCAAGCTGTTAATGTCATTTAAACATGAAGGAATGTTTGCTTAGTGATGACAACAATGAAATTAAGGAGGAAGGGAATTTGCTAGAGAAACGTAGAAATCAGATCATGTGTGATACAAGGCAATGCGGCCAATGTCAGGAACTCAGAAGCAGGCGTTGGGCAGTTAACTGCTTCTCTAGTTACATGTTTTTGGTAAATAACTCTAACTACATGTTAGATCGTCATGCTAGAATATGTATACCAGTTTATCAGAACAAATACAACGAGCAGCGAAAAAAAACATCAAACCCATCCACCATATAGTTGAAAATATATGCAACAATGCCAAGTACTTACGAAAATTATTGAATACTCCTGACTGCTAAATGAGCAGAATAGATATTCAACAACCAAAATGTCATGGGAGTAGTTGTGTCAGTAGGTGGATTGATTCTGTTCTGTTCACATAAAATTGATCCGAAAAGGGTAAAAGACAAGGTAATAGCAACCTCAGAACTTAATGAAGAAGGAAGAAAGATAAAAATTGTATCACACAATTAACTTAAAGAAATGAAAGGAGAACTAAAGAGGATAGCAAGGACGAAGGGACACTGGGGCCAAAGGTGGCCCCGGCCGCCAACCCTAAGCATCAATCACTCATGGATACCCCACTAAGTAGTGCAACATCAGTGTACCGAGCCAACTCTGAAGTATTCTAGTAGGCATTTTTAGGTTTTGTTTTGTCTTCTTTTCTTCGTTTCTATTTCTCTGAGAAGATTTCTGATTTATGTCTCTTTCAAGTGAAGCTCAGAATTGACGGGGGAACCCAAATCCCACTTCATTAAAAGTTTTGAGCTCTCATTTTGAATTTCTAATACTTAGGCACTTCACCGTCAAAAATACATTCAATGCGGATGTGCAAGTCTTCTTAAAGAGAGTTTGCAATTTCGAGATCTGATCCATAACTCCAAAGCGAAAATGCAACATTCAACAAGATGCATATAAAAAGTGTGATACTGGATGACTAATTTGGCGAAAGAATCTCGATATTGACCTCGCCACTATACAAGGTACATTAAGAAAATGTATGCAATAACATTTGTTTCACTCATGACAAACTCTATTGAAAAAAATTTCTTGCATCTGAGTCGTGAATGTGAAGTTAGGAAGGCTTTTTGGACATGCATAATTCCCATGAGTAAATTCTCACAATTGAGTTCCCAAAAGCGAAGTTAGGAAGGCTTTTTGGACAAGCATAATTTCAGGTTTTAGTTCTGGTTAAGTTTTTTTGTGAAATATATGAAAAAAAAAGGGACGGTAATATCCCAGAGATATTTTCCCTTAAGTAGTAAATGTATTTTCTGACTACCTAGTTCATCACAATTTCCAATGTTCTAAAAGTCGCTCAGCGCTAGTCAGTCGATCGGCCACCTTCGAGCGATTAATTGGTGTATATTAATTAGTAATCGGAGATTAATCGTTAATCGGACCAAATCGGATAGGCCCCGCCAGCTATTAATCGATGATTAATCGCCAATTAATTCCTTCTTTTAGAACACTGCAATTTCATTGCACACATATGTACTAATGGACATGTGAGGAGAAACGTGCTAATATTAACCAAGAAAGACTAAACATAACAAGCAATAAGATACTTAAGCTGTGCCACTGAATAAAAATTGCACGCTAATCCACATATTAGGAAAATACAGTAGAGTTTTGGAAGTTATGAAGCATAGACATAGGGCATGGAAGTGATACTTGTGGCAAAACATGGAAAGTGCGATACCGAAGTGATATGATCACATCAATGGACATATATCGATTATGTATCTTAAAATAATAGTCACAGATTGTAACAACTCTGATTTTTACTAAATAAAAATTTCGTTGTTAATATTTGAAAATCGTAATTAGGTTTTAATCGTCGTTTAACCGCCAATTTTTCCGTTGTTTCTAGGGTTAAGTCTTAAGATTCACATCTCGGCTGGAAATCCTATCTAGCAACCCTAGCTAGCTTTTAACCGACTCGTTCACTTATCGATCGTTAACCTAATCGTTGTTTGCTTCCTAACCCTCGGTGAACCTTATGAACCTTGTGACTCTTGAACCTTTTGAACCCCTTGAGCTTGTAAACCCTAGAAGGACCTCTTGAACCTTTAAGCTATTAACTGTTGGTTAATAACCGTTAGGAGATTCTTTACCCATTGGACAATAGGTCAAAGCTCATGCCACTATTATCCATCGGTTATTACCCGCTAGGGAAACTATTATCCATTGGACAATAGCTTTACTTGCCAATCAAGTACTAGATTTATTAAAATACTAGTTTTGCCATGTGTGTTATTTGATTAAAATAGGATTAGTACATTAGGTTAATATTTTAGTACTTAGTACTTTGAAAGTATTAGATTAGTATAATAGATATTAGATTTTGGCAATCTAGGTTAGATTGTGAAGTACATGGCTATATATATATATATATATATATATATATATTACAATACACGTGTGTATATAGATTTTTACAAAAAGAAAATATAACTTTGGTTTAAAATACAAGATTTTAAAGGACCCAAAGTACTTATATATATACTAATATATATGTATACTTCCATGGAAGTACAAGGAGAGAGAGAGAGGGGGAGAGAGAGAGAGAAAGGGAGAGATGTACCTTGATAGATTTTTTTTTTTGTGTGCTTTCAATCTTCCATTTGTACCTTTGGAAAGCATACAAATCCATTGGGATTTTCCTTACAAGCTAAATCTTGTACAAACTTGTACATTCCTTAATTTTCTACTTGATCAAATCCCATTCCTTGCTCAATCTTCCAAAATCCAATCAATGGTACACTTCCATAGCCATGCAAACCTAGGTTTTAGGATGTTTCTTGCAAGCAACCAAGATTTGATGAATTAAAAAAAATGAGATATAGGAGAGAGAGAGAGAGAGAGAATTCGGCTAGGAGAGAGGGAGAGGAGGCCTTGCCTATAAATACCCACCTCATTGTGCTTTGAACTCACACCATTCCATTCTCCAACTTCTCTCTAGAAAGCATAGCTTGTTCTTGTTGTTCTTGCTTAGTTCTAGCTTGTTCTTGAAGTTTTCTTCTTGTTTTCAAGAAACTATTCCATTGCCGCCACTACACCACCACTCGACCACCACCTCGATCCAAAAGTAGTAGTAGTTGTAGTTAGAATCTAGTTTCGAGAGAAACCATTCTCTTTCGAAGCTACCGGAAGCCACCGTAAGCCGTTACTCCGTTCGACCGCCGACTTTCTTTCTGACGTACTTTCCGTAGCCTTACTACCGCCAAGAAGAACGGTAGATACCCGATCTACTCTTCCTAAGTATATGTAGGGTAATCTACCCCTACCCTAAGTATAGTTGTATGCATGTTGAATTTGACTTAGGAAGCTATATGCTAGTATGAACTTGTTTTACGTAGTTTACTTTGATCTTATGAATGCTTGAAGGCATGAGAATGATTGATTGCATGACTTTATGAACTCGTCAATAAACATATGTTGTTTTGACTTTCCAAGGAAGGAAGGGTATACGTTTCTTTAGAGATAAAGTGTTGTTTTAAAAGGAAGTATTTTGTATTTTGACCTTTTAAATGATTGTAAGCTTGATCGCGTGATTGCTTGCCTTACTTGTGGTTATAACGAGCATGATAGAATAGAGTTGGATGATCTTGCGAGTATGATATGTGAAAAGTCCCGCCGCGGAGTCTATGCATAATACGAGACATATGAAATGGGAAAGTAGAGACATGACACGTAAGATGTGGTTGATATGGATAAAGAAATATTTTTGAAACTACATAATGGCCGAACTTGGTAGCCTTATGTTGGTGTGCGTTGCCACGGAGCCGGACTTGGTAGCTTCATTGGAGGTGTGTATGTGACACAATGTGCCGGACTTGGTAGCTTATTGGTTGTGTGCGTTCACAATGTGATGGACTTGGTAGCCATTGTGGCCAATGAGCCGGACTTGGTAGCTCATTGGTGTGTGCGTGTGATTTTGGAAATGATGTTGAAAGATGAGACACAAAACGATGAGTCGCGTAGGAGAAACACACGGAAAACATGACACCGACGTTAGATAGTGAATGCGCATGAGTAATTGTTATGTGTTCCTGTTTAAGCATGTCAAGTTTGGAAACTCGTATCTATGTTATCTTTGACTTGTATGTTAAGGATTAGTGGGTTTTGGGTTACTCTATTGAGCTTTCAAGCTCACGGTGTTGCTTCATGTGACCCTGACATATTATGCTGGTGGCGACGCTGGTATAATGTGTCAAAACTTATTAGATGAGCAAGGAGAGCTGTATACCTTGGAGGCCTTTGGAGCTGAGGAGCTTGCTAGGATGGAAGAAGAGAAGGAGTTATAGATAACCTTAGATGTCCATCCCTTTTGTGTATTAAAAAGAACCCTTTGGGAGTTTGTGATGTAATAATGAGCTAGACTCGACCTTGTTTATCTAATAAATGTTTAATTAACGAACCCGATTTTGGGGGCGTTACACAGATATTTTTTTTCCCATTCAAAAAATTCTGTAACTTTAAGTGTTTTGTATGTGTTCATGCAACTCTTTTCAGCTTCTAAGTAGATATATTCAAATTTGCATAGCACAAAATACAAAGCTCAGAATATATCGTTTCCAGTAAGACACAGCTCTTTTGGGTAATACTGGTTTGTGACCACCATCAGCTATCCCCGATAAACAAACCAAAGTGGTTAATTGGTGATGGAACACCATTTTTGAATCTCCAAAATATTCTTTTCTGGTCAATAATCCTACCACCTCCAGATTGCGGGGTGTACCTAACAATTGCCTGATTTCCTTGATCCTATAGATTTTACTAGGCACTAAGCACTAAGCATTTTCTCGATAACAAAGACAAAAAAAAATATAAAAATCCTGCAATTTGACATCACAGGACACTGATGCGAAGAAATCCTATTATGAACCATCTAACGTGACCATTTCATCCATTGTCTACATATAAAATCTAAAGTTCACAATTATATGTGTGCGTGTGTGCACGTGTGTTTTTGTTTGGGTGTATAACCCAATATATTTTTCCAGAAACCCTTGTGTAAGGATATAAACATGGATCACAATGAGAGGAAAGCATGGCGCCACAAATGTTGAACATACCTCAAAACCAAGTACTGACAACTTCTCTTCATTAACAGCCGGTATGCAGCTCCTATATGTGATATAAGCCTGGGACCCACTCACTGATGTGGATACATCAGAAAGTAAACGACCCTTCTGAGCTGTTTCGCTGTTTGCATCATTTGAACTAGCCCCAGTTTCTTCACACTTCAGAGGGAAACGATAGCCAATTTCACTGCACCGATATTTTTCATCCTTCTACAAGGAAGCATGCAACATAGCAAGACTCAAACACAGATGAAGAAGCAAAAAGTACAAAATGAATGTAGTTCTGTTTCTACGGAAATATGGATAATTTCTAGAGTCAGTTTAGTAAAGGCATTCCCGACTGCAAAGTTGAATCATTTATCTAACTCGATTTTGACTCCCCATTCGAACTCCAGAATCTGAACTACTGGAAAGAATCTCAGGATTGCAGAGTGAAATCAATCACAATAACATCAGACAGGTCTGGGCTACAGAAAATAGTGTGCATACTACGCCAGTGTACTAGACGATCAACATTTTAGTGGCCCAGCACATGTAACCTTCGACGCAAAACTGATCATACTTAAGATGTGAACAAGATATCATCACAGAAGAATCATTAGATCTGACCAAGCAAAAACCAGCAGGCAGAGAGAAACTTGCCATTCAGGATCAGATTTAAGGCATGATAACTGTCCAATATCTTTTCCCCTAAATATCACATGCAAGTAATCTCATAAATGCAGCTACAGACCTTCCACATACCAACAAGACTGTCGTGATCTGGCTGCATCTAGAAAAGAAAAAGCAAGACACTGGTTTTCTTAAACAGCATTGCAGCCAAACATGAAACTTATAATTTCCAAAAAGATTGATATGGAAAGGCGACAAGAATCATGTAAATTAAATAAAGGAGAGTAAAGCAGCTTATTAATGCTGCAGCATAGATATGATCTTGCGTAATAACAGGTAAATTGAACACCTCACAAGAAATCGTTATACCTCTTCCCTTTTGTTTATAAGTACGAAAACCTGATAATTCATAGAAAGCAAAATATTACAAGATCAAATGACTAGCCATGATTGACAGGGCAATATTGGTCTTAAATAAATATGCGAATCAAAGCTGATTGCTTTTTACTAGAAATATGACTCCAGTCTTCTTCAATTGAAGATTAACGAAGATGAAATGCAAGCATCACTCAGAGGTGTGTTCAAAGTTCTGCGATGAAGTGATAATGGGATCACCACAGCATGCTTCACACATCACACAAGATCAAATATAGCAACTCAATTCCACACTATGGAGACTAGAGCCATTACCACAATACCCTAGATGAAGAAAAAAATAAAGTGATTTTGCTTATTCCTATGGTTGCCGTACCTTAGACAAGGGTGCAGAAGACTACAAATAAACTGATTTACATTCTATCACAACCATTATAGGACCCCCCCCACCCCCCACAATTATTCAAATTCGATGGGAACCCCAAACACCACGTCAATGTTTACCATTTTATATGACAATTAACCAAACCGAGCCTTATGTCCCAATCACTTGGGGTCGGCTACATGAATCATTTTCCTCCATTGAGCTCTGTCAAGGGCTACCTGTTCACACAAACCCATTATACTCATATCTTTGCGCACAACAGCATCTAATGTCAATTTAGATCTACCCCTTCCCGTAGCATTGTTACCCAAAGCTATCATATCCGCTCTCTTAACTTCTGCATTTCCTGGTCTACGATAGACATGCCCAAACCACCTTAGCCTATTTTTTCACAACTTGTCCTCCGTCTAATCTTACCACACATCCACCTCAACATTCTTATTTCCGCTACACTTATCTTGCTCACCTGCTGTTTCTTAATAGGCCAACATTCTATTCTGTAAAGCATCACTGGTTTTATATGACAATTGACACCAATAAAACACACAAATACAGGATAGGGCAGAGCAAGGAAAATTCTAGGAAACTGATCTCATTGTTCTCAATCAAGGGCGAACACAAGAGCGTGCAGGGTGTGTGCCCGGGCTCCTGCACAACTCAGAATATTCTTGCTAATTATACTAATTTTTTGGTTAATATGTGAATTTTATGGGATCAACCCCTGCAAGTCCATTGGGTGAAAAAAAATTCTAAATATTCTTATGTGTGGAAAAAAACTCCATAAAATTCCAAATCATCAATCTTTTATCACAGGTATAAAATTAAATGGTGGCTATGTAAATACATTCAATCTCATCTCCTTATGAGAGCAAATAAGTAGCAATATGCACTACGGGCTACATTTTTTCCTTTTAAAGTAGATAGACTCGAGCCTCCGCTTAGTATAAATCAGGCGTCCACCGCTATTCTCAATTGCTTCTCGATCAAAACAGAATTTTCTCAGACCATCTCCAGCCCTAACTCCATTTTAAACTCAGAAGGATACTTTGAGTAAAATCTCCTAACAACCTGTTTGGATGGGGGAGATGGAGGCCGGATTTGTAAGCGGCCGGATTTAGAGTCCCGGCCCCACATAAATCTGGTGTTTAGGAAGCAAAAAGTGAAGGTGGATTTGCAAACTTGGGATTACAAATCTGCCTCCAGCTGGATAAGTGAACGACGGGGTGGGGGGTGTCGTTGCTCAAGCGGGGTTTCGCGTGGTGGTTAAATGACCTCTCTACCCTGGCCTTTTCTCGTTTGTTACGTGTATGGGTCAAGAGAGAGAGGGGGTTTGGATGAATTAGGCTGTGATGAATCTAGGCGGATTTGGGTTTTGATTTTGGGTTTGGATGAATTCAGCTTTTTACAGGAAGAAGGAAGAATTATTTGGTGTGGCATATGTGTATGCTATCCTAGGAGCTTTAGTAATCTAAAAAAAGGGTCCAAATGCTATTCTAGAATTTTCAGTGATCTGACGGTCCAATTATTTTGGTGTGGCACATATTGTTTAAACATTTGTAAGATAAATTGAAGGTATTTTATTCCAAAATTAAAGGTAAATATTAATTTATTCTAATTAATATAAAATAAATCAATTTTGAGCATTAAAAAATAAAGTGGGGGCAATTTAGTCTTTTAACATCTTATCAACCCCTCCAAATCCCCCTTCTCAAAAAATCATCCAAATACCTCATTACAAATCCACCATTCTTAAGAGGTGGGGTTACCCTTCTTAACATATCACCCCTCATTACAAATCCACCCTCATTCTATATCCACCCAAAACAAATCTTCCATCCAAACGGGCCGTAAATCTAACTCCAGCCCTTGACTCAAACTATCAAATTGGTTTTTACTCGAACTTTCAACCAATCAAGGGAGACTCAAATCCTTACTCAAATTTCATTGGCCTTTTTCTCCCTCTTAAATTTACAACAATGCCATTGATGAACCTTTCATTCAAATTTATGCTTAGATTGGAACTTGCCCATTATGGTACTTCATACAAAACAAAGCTTTTACACAAATTTTTAGTCAATTTTGGGTAAAAGATTAAGGGCACAAAGAAAAAGTTCCACCTATTTTTCATTAACACTTTACCATTCCTTAAACAAGAATCAATTCAAACCGAAACCAACTCCGTAAGACTTCGAAACCGATTCTAAACCAAATCAAATCGCATCTAGTTTCACCAATCGATTAGGAAAACCTAGAAATGAAAAAAGAAAGAAAGAAAAAAGACGGACCTTTTCGGAGTAAAGACAGGCAACGCATGGTCCAGAAGGAGAGCAATCGAAAGTCGCGTTCCCACCTGAAGGCAGACCTTGAAACTCATAAGAAGCCGACTCCCTCCTTCTCTCTCTCTACTTCTGCGTAATTTCGAATCAAAATTCGAAATTCAATTGCTTCACATAAGATCACAACACAGAAAAGTTTACATACATATATTATATATAGAGAGAGAAAGGGGAATTCATTACGTTATGTGCCCTAGAGAGAGATGGGCCGGTACGGAGAGGAGAGAGAGTAGAAAGAGAAGAAACGATGCCATTGGATTTGCTCTTTGCCTCTGTCTTTCACCTCCTCCGTCTTCTCTTTCTTTTCTTCTCTCTGTTTTCGGAATTTCGCACATGACCTTTTTCCTCCTCCTATACATATCCTCCTCCTTCTCCTCCTATCTCTTATATCTCCTATCTCTCCTTTGCATACATTGGGGCGATTATTTGCAGCCCTCTATTTTCTTCCATAGCCCGTTAAAAATTTACAATTAATTACAACATGACCTCTAATGGAAAATGACCTACTTACCCTTATACCTATACATGAAATGACCTATATGTCCTTATGACCAAAACCCCTAAATTATCCACTACCCCCTTCCCAATCAAAATCATCATTCACGTTTTAAAAAGAAAAAAAAACACACAGACCTCCTGTTCTTCATTCTCAGCTTTCTACTGTTCATCTTCTATTCTCCTCTCTCTCTAAATCATCATTCTCTTTTCTCCTCTCTCACAAATTTTCCAATGGAGGAGGAACAAGGACCAAATATTGTATCAATGGAAGGTTCAAGTCCTTCCATTGATCCATTTTTTGACCCACTTGTAGGATTGAATTTTGAAATTGAATCAAATTCTATTAGCAACCATATGATGGCAGAGGAGAAGAAAGATATTGTGATGGACATTGTATCTTGGAAGCCGCGCGAGGAGGTAAGTTTTTCCATTTACAATGCCTCTGTTTTGTTGTTGCGGCGTCTGGGTTTTGTAAACCTAGTTTTTCGAGGGTTTTGTCGATGTTTCTGGTTCGAACAGAATGAACAGAATAAAGTAAGTAATTTCGGTAGCTAACTACTGTAAAATATTACCATACTCGACAGTTAGTTACCGAAATTGAGATATATTTTCAGCATCCAATTACCGAAATGTATGTTTCTTGTTTTTGTTGTATGTATTTCCGACATGTAGTTACCGAAATAAAATCTTATTTTCAACAGCTAGTTACCGAAATGTATGTATGATTTTCCTATATAGCATTAAGTTCAGCAGTTGTTTACCGAAGATTGAACATATTTTCGACATGTATTTACCGAAATATAATCTTCTCTTCAACAGCAAATTACCGAAATGTATGTATGATTTTTCCTATATAGATAGTTCGGCAATTGTTTACTGAAGTTTGAACATCTTTTCGACGTGTAGTTACCGAAATATAGTTATTTTTTCAACAGTTATTTACCGAAATGTAGATATGATTTTCGTATATAGTGGTTCGGCAGTTGGTTACCAAAATTTGAACATATTTTCGACGTGTAGTCACCGAAATATAATCTTGTTTTCAACAGTTACTTACCGAAATGTTATGTATAATTTTCGTATACATAGTTCGGCAGTTGGTTATCGAATTTTGTACATATTTTCGACATGCTGTTACCGAAAGTGATAATTATTTTCAACAGTTGTATACCGAATTTTATGTATTTTCGACATTCACTTACCGAAACAGATCCAGAATGAGAAGCTGTATGATACAGCAGGCATACTCAACACAAAGTTGATGAGAGTAGAGAAGAAGAGGCGGAAGAAAGCCAATAAATCAAGTGGTCATGCCATGGAGGATGATGAAGATTACGATTTCAAGGTGGATTATGTCAAGAAAGGTTCCGCCATGGATGATGGCGAGGAGAATGAGGAAGCTAGTGGTAGCAATCAAACGAGATTTGAGGTGCTTGCTTCTAGAGTTGAGATTGATGAGTAGAAGAAATACACTGGCAACATTACATACAGCAAATTGGTGTAAAGTCCAAAAGAAGAGGTCCCAAAGTAGATTTAGTCCAGCTTAAGCTTTAGTGATGTGTAAAGTCCATTAATGAAAATATTTTGGAGTTTAAGACCCGTGAAAAGACCAAATTGCCTTTAATGAGACAAGGGCCTTGTTTGGCTAACACAAAAAATGTCTTTTTTCATTTAAATGGTCTTAAATAAGACAAGGGTCTTGTTTGGCTAACACAAAATATGTATTTTTTCGTGTTTTTCGATCTTGTTGCATTTTCATAGGGTACCCTAGGTTTTTAGGCATTTTCATAGGGTTTTAGGGTATATTTTCTTATTATAGGGTTTTAGCGGTTTAGGCACTTTTCATAGGGTACCTTAGGGTTTTAGGCACTTTCTTAGGGTTTTAGGGTTCATTTTCCTATTATAGGGTTTTAGCGGTTTAGGCACTTTTCATAGGGTACCCTAGGGTTTTAGGCACTTTCATAGGGTACCCTAAGGTTTTAGGCACTTTCATAGGGTACCCTAAGTTTTTAGGCACTTTCAATGCCGGTCAACCTTGGTCAACGCCGGTCAACAGTGGTCAACGCCGGTCAACGGTGGTCAACGCCGGTCAACTTTGGTTGTGAGATCAAACCCAAGATGACTATGATCAATGATAGACGCCACAAAACTGTCATAAATTTAACTTTAGCAAGAAAATCATGCTCCATTGGACTCAACTGTGAAAGCAGAATATTTTATAAAGAAATCATGTCCCATTCGACTTCATCTTGAAATCCTAAAAATTTCTAAGAACCTCATCTCCAACGTAGAATAGAGTGTCACCGGTTGCACCGAGCAATGAAAACTGATCTGAATCATTACAGACAATGATACATGTCACAAAAATGGTTCAACTCACACGAGTGTACACAACCAAGATTCACAAAGCCAATGCGGTCCGATCACAAGTTAAGTATCACTAGAGGTAACAAAGGGAGATGGAACCATCAGTCATCGTCTGATACCCCTTCAAGTGGATCATTCTCAGTGGGATTAGTATCTTGGCTTCCATGGCTTCACGCGCTGCCTTCTCTTTGGCTCTCTTGGCTCTCTCTAATACATCCTCGTGCATATGGCTCATAGAATTTCAGGATTTTTGCCGTTTTCTGTACAAAGCAGTGCACAACAAAGTCAATGTAGTGAACAAAGAAAAGATGGACGGCGTTTGGCACCTAGAATTCTGAGGCATTCATACAAAGAAACCAAAAGATAAGAACATAATGAAGAGACGTCCAACTAAATAGGCTGGACTTCCCTTAGTATCTAAGTTCCAACACTCTTGTTTTCCAGCTAATAGCTACTTTTTGAGGTCATGGCCCTCATCCAACATGAAACTTACATATTTTACGTTCTTACTTTTTCCGGGCTGGGAGGACTTCTCCCGACTCTGGAACCATGTTGATGCTTAGTGATAATGACCCTTAAAAAGTAAAAAAAAAAAAAAAGTGCGAAACCAAATCAAGTTAGATGTGCAATAACCTACAGGAACTCCTTGTTAGTACCTGTAAGTCCTACACTTGCTTTTGCTGCTCAGCTTGCAATCTACGAAGTGTACCAAAAAACTACCCTACAGCAGACTCAACACGGTCATTAACTGCTTCTACTTGGGCCTTCCCAAAGAAAAACGCATCCAGAATACTCCTGTTGTCGCCCTCGCCTGCAAAATCTAGTACCCATTTCAGCACAAAAATAATAAAAGAGGAAAGTTCTTACACATCCCTTGGTAGAATTGAGAGACTAATCAATAGAACAAAGGTCTGAGTCCTTGCCCGAGTGCAGAACCAACAAACAATTAGTACTATGTTTACGCATAACCCATAAAAAAACATCAAAGAGAGAGAGAGAGACAAGTTCTTATCGGTGCGGCGAGCTTTGTTTGATATAACATTTTGGGGGTGGTTCTGATTTTGAAACTACCCTACAAAAAAAGGCAGAGCAACATACAATAAATCATGTTCAAAGGGTCCCTTCAACCATATATAGGATTTAGGACTAACAGTTACCTTAAAATGAGCACTTATTAAGCCATAGCAGACACTTCAATTAACACCAAGTATAAGCCTTTTGATTTGATTCCAATCTAAATGGCAGTGTTCAAGACTATTATGATCCTCAAAACTATAAACAATGCCCATAAAAAATCCAAATCTATTAGTCAGAGGGAAGCCCCAACTGACTAATGACTTGAGCAACTCCAACAAATGCCACTAATGCTGCGGCAGCCATTAAAATCAGATCGCTAGCATTTGATAACATCCCATTAAAACCGAGGAGGAATAGAGCAGAGCGCCAGAGCCATACCTCTATTGTTGGGAAAAGCGAGCTTGAAAGAGAGGGGGGAGGTGAGAGAGAGTAAACTGGTGGGGTTTCGAAAACGTATAATTAATTTAAGGTGAGTCTATGTTACATTCCAATGTGGCTTTAAAACACGGGCATCCCCTAATTTACGAACCCCACACGCACAAAAAAAAAACACACTCACAAGTCAAATTGAAATCTATCTGCTTTGTTCCATCCATATGTAGTAGGATTGGTGCGATACAAAGTCAATTAGAAAATTTTGAAATTCAGATTGAAATCGGCAATTCAAAGTTTTCAATATTGTTGCCAGAATTAACAAAAAAATTCCGTTATGTATATTGCCCAAGCCAAACCAAACAAAACCAAGCTTCAGTCCCAATCATATAGGATCTGCTAGGGGTGATACCAGTCTGGTTCGGTCCAATTTGGACATATATTTGGGACCGAACCAATTATTCGGTTTGGAGAAGTTAGAAACGGGAACGATCGAAACTAATCCAGCCCAACAAAAAAAAAAGACTTCAACAACTACAATTACAAGAACAGAAGAGTCGATGTGGATTGGACTGCCGACTCCGATTCAAAGTTGAAAACAAAGCTCTAACGTCGCAAACAACGCAGAAGAAGAACGGAAGTAAAGGGATTGAAACGTACGTTTCATGCTACGCTTAGTTATACGAATGATGGTTCTCTAGCTGTAGAGAATTTTTGGGCCTTTTTAGTGAAGTACTAAATTTCTCTATTTCACGAAGTTGGAATATTAATTCCTACCTCATCGCCATTACTCCATGCTGATCCAGCCATGCGACCGCAATAGTGCACATTTTTATTCCTGCATTTTATTCGATAAAAATGTGCAACGCTAAGGCATCTTGACATTTTTGGAAGACAGGATCTTAAGATTTTTGGTTCGACGTATATGCAAAAACATAACTCTCCTGGCTCTCTAACTCAATACCCGTCCCCTTTCATCGTCAACCCATTTCCATGGGATTCGGCTACTGTAGAGATCTGCTTCCATTCTAATTGCCAAAATTTCGGGATCTAATTACCAAAATTTCTAAACAAATACGGGATCTTATCTCTACACAAATACAGGATCTAATTGCTGTTTTTGTATATATACATACATGTATGTATATAATCACAGAGAGAGAGAGACTGACGAACAGAGTGACGAACAGAGAGAGAGAGAGAGAGAGAGAGAGAGAGAGAACGGCACCTTGAAGAGAGGCGGTGGTGCGGCGGCAGGAGTGGCGTGCTGCGGTGGTGGCTATGGAGGTGGAGGTGGTGGGAGGCGTAAATGGCGTGGTAGACGAAAATGGGTGGCTGGCTTAGGGTTTCTATTTGGATGGGTGGGTGGAGGAGTTAAAAGTGTAATTTTTTAGAAGGAAAGGATATATTGGGAAGATCAAGTCCATTTAATGGGTTATATGGAGAAAATTTTGTTTTTTAAAATTTTGGAAGTGGGCTAGGTGAAGTAACGGGCTACGGGAGAAAATAGGAGACTGCGAATAGTCGGCCCCATACATAAAGGAGGAGTTTTGGGGATTACAATTTGGTGAAATTACAGAAACCCCCCACGAACTACCACCCGGCCGAACATTGCCCCCTCATACTACCAAATCCAATACTTAACCCCCTCTAACTACCAAAAACTGAAAAAACACAACTAACTCTGTCAACAGAAGTCAGGAAGTTACCTTAGTACCCCTCTTTCTTTTGCTTTGCAGTATATACACACATATGTATCACCATCACCGACGCATCAGCTTTGGTGCGTGAAAGTGCAGGTTACAGTGAGATTGTGAGTGCAGGTTCTGATTAAAGCTAGGAAGTTCAGGTGCCGACTGGTACCCACTGTTGTGAAAATTCGCAAGTGCACGAAATCGTAACAAGTAATATAGTGATAAAGAAAGATGTCGAACCCACGAGGACTACTTACCTATTAACTATTGAAATTGTTCTAGTTCTGAATTATTTGAAATCAATAAAAGTGATGGATTTTGGATTTGAAAAATAAAACAACTAAAAATAATTCAACAACTGAAGATTTTGACCGAACACTTAAAAAAAAAAAAAAAAAATAAGCTTTCACTCAGGAAGAAAAATACTAAGGCATCCGACTCACCTAACCAATCCAATCCCAAATCCTAACCATGCGATCAGTCAATTATAGTCCTATTTGACAGCGAGAAATTCATACTTTTCTAAGACCCTCTCTCGAGTAGAATTAGAACTACCCAACATACAATAATCCGCGATATGTCTATGCGAATTTAAGAGCATTTGAGCCCATTAAGATTAACAATATTTCTCATATAAGCCGCACAAATCACGTTGGCACATTCCTGTCTTTCGTTCAATTCATGGCATACATCATACGAAGCTAAACTACATGCATCATCTCTCGAATTAGCATGCACAACACATCACTCAAATATTGGCCAGATAATTGAGAGCACTAAACACAATGATGTAAACTCAAAAGGACTGATAAAATTATGATCGCATAAAAATAGGATTCGGAATTGTCATGGAGAGGCTACATCGTAGCCTTAGTGATAGATATTAGTTCATAATAGAATCAAAACAACCCAAAATATTTCTGCTATTCATAATGAAAATTGTATGAAAAGAAGGTGAAGAGTTTAGAAGGAAACTGTATGTAGATCGAAAATCTGTTGACAAACTCCAATTCGGCCTTTGTCTTCTTCTTTCTTTTCCCAAACTTCTAATGCTCTCCAATGGTGAAAAACTCCTTTCTCAAGGCTCTGGACGTACGTAGAAAAAAAAATAAAATCCCGATGCCGCTGTCCCGCCTCTCTTTATGCGTGAGAATTATATATGCTCTCCAAAAACCCTTGCTGCCCCCTTTTATTAATTGTTTTCGTGTACACCCTTTTTCCTCTTTTTATTTTCCAAAACTGGATTCTTAATTAGGCAGTTTTCGAACTCTGGCTTGATCCCCAATTTTCGCCATATTACCTTCGATTTTTGGAAAGTCTTCAACACAAAAGTTGTAGGATTCTCTCTTAGCTTTCCGTAGACACCAAGATCACCCTTATTGGATTTCTCTAGCCAAAGATATGCCCAAATTACGGAAGGGAACTTCAGGAATTCCGAAAAAGGATCGAGTGTTTCCTATTCTTTTGATGAAGGGAATTTTTGTTCATTCGAAAAGGAAGGTTTCCTCCTCAATTCCCATCAAGCCTTCAATGATTTTATTCCTAAACAAAAAAAATAAATAAATAAATAAAATAAATTAAAACTCTAATAAATCAGACAATTAAACACAAACTAACATAAAATTAAGAGTAAAAGTATGCCAAAACTTGCATAGAAATTAAGCACATCAAATACCCCCAAACATAAGATTTGCTAGTCCTCGAGCAAAAAGAAATAAATAGAACAAATAACTAGGAAAAAGAAAAAAAACTAATTATCCTTTTTCGGAGGAGTCCGATTGCATTTAGCGTATGCAATAAGCCTTTAAACCCCTAAGTTGCCCTAGTGGACGAGTTATAGTCTCGTGAGGGTTTGCCGTGAATATACCCACAAAATTCGTAGTAAAATGACACTTGATTAGAACCCCCAAACGTACTCAATGGCATTTCCGAGTAACTAGTGAGAGTATAACTCAAGATAGAAGCAAGATACTTCATCCATTAACAAAGTTAAACAAGTGAACATTCTAATATGAATTTGCACAAAAACTGTTCCTCCCACTTATATTTGGATAGAAAGAAATCACAAGCCATGCGTGTAAAGTGAAAAGTCACACAAAGATGTTCATTAACCTCGAAAATAATACACGCACCTTTAATGCCTCAATACTCATCAAAATGCTTATATCAAATTGTAGCCCCTCCCTTTATTTATATATTTTTTCTTTCTTCTTTTTTTTTTTTTTTTTTGTGATCGTGCAATGCCTTGGTCCCTTAAGCTTTCTAATTGACCCTTGTAGCGAGTTTTGGGCCAGTGACACCCAAACCAGATGGCTTTAGGGCACTAGATGTAGAGAACACCCCAACGGACTTAATCACTCGAGTCAAAAAGGCTACGAACCCAAGCTAACCACACATGACAATCGCGGAACTTTCCACCGTTTGACGCGAACACTCACTGCTTACTGAGGCAAGAGGCCCGGTTACTAAGTGAAAAGTCCGAAAATGCATGCTCTTTATTCTTTTTTTTTTTTTTTTTTTTTTTTTGGGAAAAGGACATTAAGCATTAATCTAGTAAGACATCTGACTCAAACTAAGGCACCAAAAATATATGTACCGTACTCGAGGTCAAATCCAACTCTAAGTGTGATAGTGCTCGTGCGAAGGCATGTACCAAAGTGATTAGTTACTATCCAAGCATAGGTGATACAAACCAATTAAGTGCCTCTTATCAATACCTATGTTCATGAGTTTAATTCTATCAATGAAATCATATCAAGACTCCAACTTGAGCAACAATCAAACTAGCACTAATTAAAAACCAACAACCACGTCAGAAATCCCAACCAAGCATCCAACATTTTTTTTTTTTTATAATACTCTGAAAATAATCCAAATTAAATAACCCCCACCCCCAAACTTAAAAAACACATTGTCCCCAATGTGAAGAATTAAAAAGATGAAAAGTAAACTTCCCTGAAAATGTTGCATGAGTTCAATGGTCTTTAAGCTTGACGCGTTCTTTGAATCATCGATCTTGAAAGTCAATGGAGATTTTGTGCTTGTTGAAATCTCCTTCGAAGTAGGGCTTTAGACGTTGACCGTTAACTTTGAACGTGCTATCTGAGTCATTAGAAACCTCAATGGCACCATACGGAAAAACTTTTGTGACTGTGAATGGTCCGGACCATCGAGATCTTAATTTTCCGGGAAAGAGTCGGAGTCTGGAATTATAAAGTAGAACTTTTTGGCCAACCTCAAAGTTCCTTTTGAGAATGTGTTTATCATGCCATTTCTTGGTTCTCTCCTTGTATATACGAGCATTCTCATAAGCTTCATGCCGAAACTCATCCATCTCGTTGAGTTGTAATATCCTCTTCTCACCCGCTGCTTTCAGGTCAAAATTAAGAATCTTGATAGCCCAATAGGCTTTATGTTCCAACTCAACCGGTAAGTGACATGCTTTCCCGAAAACTAGACGATATGGGGACATACCAATTGGAGTTTTGAAGGCTGTCCGGTATGCCCATAGTGCATCGTCTAATTTTGTGGACCAATCCTTCCTTGAAGTGCTCACAGTTTTCTCCAATATTCGTTTCAGCTCTCGATTGGAAATTTCAACTTGTCCACTAGTTTGAGGATGATATGCGAGTGCAACCTTGTGTGTAACACCATATTTGCTCAAGAGTGCCTCAAATTGCCGGTTGCAAAAATGTTTTCCCTCATCGCTAATTATTGCCCTTGGAGTTCCAAACCTAGTGAATATCTGCTTTCTCAAAAAATTCAACACAACTTTAGCATCATTAGTGGGGAGGGCCACGGCCTCTGCCCATTTGGAAACATAATCTACAGCTACTAAAATGTATTGATTAGAGAAAGAAGGAGGGAATGGCCCCATAAAATCTATTCCCCAAATGTCAAATAGCTCAACAACAAGTATATTATTCAATGGCATTTCATTTTTCCAGGAAATATTACCGCTCCTTTGACATTTATCACAAGAAGAAACAAAAGCATGAGCATCTTTAAAAATAGTGGGCCAATAAAAACCTGATTGTAGCACTTTAGCTACCGTTCTGTTCACTCCATGGTGCCCGCCAACCTCTAATGAATGGCAATGTCTTAGGATTGACTCTATCTCCTCCTCGGGTACACATCTCCTAATCATTTGATCACTACAATGCTTGTAGAGAAAAGGCTCCTCCCAATAGTAGTGCTTGACCTCAGAAAAGAATTTCTTTTTTTGTTGGTATGTAAAATCCGGATTGATCACATTGCTTACCAAGTAGTTTACATAATCTGCATACCAAGGAACTTGGGTTAGAGACAAAGCAAAAAGTTGTTCATCTGGAAATACCTCATTTATTGGAGAAAGTGGGGCTGCCTCCGCAGTTGTGTGCTCTAGTCTAGAGAGATGATCAGCTACTTGATTCTCAGTTCCCTTTTTGTCTTTGATCTCCAAATCAAATTCTTGTAAGAGTAAAATCCACCTAAGTAACCTTGGTTTAGCTTCTTTTTTCGCTAACAAGTATTTAAGAGCAGAATGATCAGTGTAAACAATTACTTTGGATCCAATTAAATATGATCGAAATTTATCAAAAGCAAACACAACTGCTAACAGTTCTTTTTCCGTAGTAGCATAATTCAGTTGGGCATCCGTCAAGGTACGACTCCCATAGTATATAACATGGAGAACCTTGTTCTTCCTTTGTCCTAGCACAGCTCCTATAGCATAATCACTTGCATCACACATCAATTCAAATGGAAGTGCCCAATCTGGTGCACATATTATTGGGGCTGAACTTAGCTTCTTCTTCAAAAGTTCAAATGCCTGCAAACACTTACTGGAAAAGTTAAATGGAGTATCTTTAACCAAAAGAGAACAAAGGGGTTTAGTAATTTTAGAAAAATCTTGAATAAAGCGACGATAAAACCCCGCATGTCCCAAGAAACTTCTCACGCCCTTGACCGTGCTAGGTGGAGGTAATTTTTCAATGACCTCTACTTTGGCTTGATCTACCTCAATGCCCTTGGCAGAAACTTTGTGCCCAAGTACGATACCTTCCTGCACCATAAAATGACATTTTTCCCAATTAAGTACAAGATTAGTTTCTTCACATCTTTGTAGAACTAAAGATACGTTATTCAAACAATTATCAAATGAAGAACCAAAGACAGAAATCATCCATAAAAATTTCAATAAAATTTTCCACCATATCAGAAAAAATGGCCATCATGCATCGTTGAAATGTGGCCGGTGCATTGCACAAACCAAAGGGCATCCTCCGATAGGCAAATGTTCCATACGGGCAAGTGAAAGTGGTTTTTTCTTGATCCTCTGGTGAAATTGGGATTTGATTGTACCCCGAGTATCCATCTAGAAAACAATAATAAGCATGACCAGCGAGCCGTTCCAACATTTGATCAATGAAAGGAAGCGGAAAGTGATCTTTTCGTGTGGCATCATTGAGCTTGCGGTAGTCGATGCACACTCTCCAACCCGTGACTGTTCTTGTTGGAATGAGTTCATTATTTTTGTTCTCTACCACCGTCACTCCTCCCTTCTTGGGTACTACTTGCACTGGACTTACCCATGGGCTATCAGAAATAGGGTAAATAATTCCAGCATCCAACAATTTGAGAACTTCT
The DNA here is from genome assembly GCA_025413875.1 of Rhododendron molle. Classification (NCBI taxonomy): domain Eukaryota; kingdom Viridiplantae; phylum Streptophyta; class Magnoliopsida; order Ericales; family Ericaceae; genus Rhododendron; species Rhododendron molle. The sequence continues at coordinate 34,371,742 of CM046392.1, forward strand.
TTTTTTACAACTTCTTGCAAGTTCGGATTAAGTCTCCTTTGTGGTTGCACTGTAGGCTTATAGCTCTCTTCCATTAAAATCCTGTGCATGCAAAGTGAAGGGCTTATTCCCTTAACATCGGCTATTGTCCATCCTAAAGCTTTCTTGTGTGCTCTTAAAACTCGAAGTAACTTCTCTTCTTCAAGACCTGTCAATGATGAAGAAATTATTACAGGTAAAGAAGAATCATGTAAATAAGCATATTTAAGATGAGAGGGAAGAGGTTTCAATTCTAAAGAAGGGGTTTCAATAATGGATGGCTTTTGTGGGGTAGTGCTTTCGCCCATTGTTAAGTATTCCAGCTTCCCTTTCGGCAAGTAAGGTGGAGATGCTTCCAAGTAGTGTGCACAATTGCTTATTTTGGAATTGTCAGAATCGGTGGTTCCGGATTGAACAAGACATGCCTCAAGTGGTTCGTCAGGATGACTCTCTTCAAAATTTTCTACCACAAGTTCATTAATCATGTCTATGTTGAAGCATGTATCAGTTGTTGATGGATATTTCATTGCTTCAAACACATCAAATGTAACTTGTTCATCTTGCACCCGTAGTATTAGTTTCCCTTGTTGCACATCTATTAGAGTTCTTCCCGTGGCTAAGAACGGTCGACCAAGAAGAAGTGGGATTTCTCGATCTTCCTCCATATCTAAAATGATAAAATCTGCAGGAAAAATAAATTTGTCCACTTTAACAAGAACATCCTCTACTATGCCTCTTGGTCGTTTAATGGACCGGTCCGCCAATTGAAGTGAAACGGTAGTGTCCTTGATCTCTCCTAACCCCAATTGCCTGAAAATAGAAAAAGGCATCAGATTTATGCTAGCACCTAAATCACATAAAGCTTTTCCAAAATAAGAGTTTCCAATGGTGCAAGGAATAGTAAAACTCCCTGGATCTTTAAGCTTTGGTGGCAACTTATTTTGTAAAATAGCTGTGCATTCTTCAGTTAACATCACTGTCTCATGCTCTTCTAATTTCTTCTTTTTTGATAGAATCTCCTTCAGGAATTTCGCATAGCTAGGCATTTGTTCCAAAGCATCTGCAAAAGGAATGTTAATATGCAATTTTTTAAAAACATCCAGGAATTTAGAAAATTGCTTATCTAGCTTATTTTTTTGAAGTCTTTGAGGAAAAGGTATATGAGGAACATAAGGAGAAATATGAGAAGAAGAAACATGAGGATTTCCCGAGTTTTTCATTGTTTGGCTCGGAACAGGGGACGGCATAGCAGACTTGGGTGTGGGCGTTGCGGTCTCAATGCCTCGGCCTTCTTTTTCAGAATTTTTCTCCTTCTCTTGTAAATTAAGCTCCTTTCCACTTCTTAAAGTAATGGCCTTTATTTGCTCTTTCGGGTTCTTTTCTGTGGTGCTTGGAAGTGATCCTTGAGACCTTTCAGACATTAATGTTGCCAATTGACCAACTGTCCTTTCAATGCTCCGCATAGTGTTCTCATTGTTCTTTAGGGCAATGTCATGATCTTGAAATCTAGCATCCACTTTGGCCATAAATTGTACCATTGCCTCCTCCATATTCAACTTCTTCTCTGGTTGTTGATTTTGAAAACCCGGTGGAGGTTTGGAAATATTTTGGGAGTTACTCCATGAAAAATTGGGTGGTTTCGCCATCCTGGATTGTAAGTGTTGGAATAAGGATTGTTTTGACGTTGGTAATTTGACACAAAGTTTGCTTGCTCTGAATTATTGTTGGCAAATGGATTTCCCACTTGACAGTCTACCCCCATATGATTTCCTGCACAAAATTCACAAATTGCATTAGTATGTTGAATGGCACTCACATTGATATTGTCTAATTTCTTAGATAAAGTTGCGACTTGAGCAGCTAAAGCAGAAAAAGAATCAATTTCGTAAACTCCCTGGATTTTCTTAGATGTCGCTCGATCTGCCGGCCATTGGTAATTGTTGGTTGCCATTTCCTCTACCAATTCATATGCTTCCTCTGGTGATTTCTTCATCAAAGTCCCTCCTGCTGCAGCATCAATTGTTGTACGTGTTGTAGGCTGCAACCCATTGTAAAAGGTTTGCACTTGAATCCAAACAGGAAGGCCATGATGCGGGCACTTTCTAAGCAATTCTTTATACCTCTCCCAAGCTTCGTACAGCGACTCCATATCAAATTGGACAAAAGTGGTGATATCGTTTCTCATCTTCACGGTTTTGGCCGGGGGAAAGAACTTTGCTAGAAACTTTTTGGCCAAATCATCCCACGTAGTTATGGTTAATGGTGGAAGTGAGCTTAACCATGCCTTTGCTTTGTCCCAAAGAGAGAATGGAAAAAGCCTTAATCTAATAGCATCATCAGAAACTCCATTATGTTTAAAAGTGTCACATAGCTCCAGGAAATTAGCTATGTGAGCATTTGGATCATCATTTGGCATGCCGCTGAATTGCACCGCAACCACCATTTGAAGAATAGCTGGTTTTATCTCAAAGTTATTGGCTTGAATGGCTGGTCGTCTAATGCTAGACGTAGCACCGGTGACCAAGGGGACAGCATAATCTCCCAAAGTCCGGTTCTCAACTTGATCTCCCATTATTTCGTTCTCGGTTGTGGAATCCTTCTTCTTCTCCTTGTTCAAACGATGAAAGGTGCGTTCAATTTCAGGGTCGAAGGGTACTAAATCCAAGCTTCGAGAACGTCTCATGCACAAGTCGGGAAACCTGAAAAGATAAATAAAACACAGGAAAGAAGAAAAAAAAAAAAAATCAGACTACAATAACGAAAATTCAAATTAACTTAGAACTAGTTGGTATCAAAAGTAATAGAGAGTAAATAGTCCCCGGCAACGGCGCCAAAAACTTGTTGTGAAAATTCGCAAGTGCACGAAATCGTAACAAGTAATATAGTGATAAAGAAAGATGTCGAACCCACGAGGACTACTTACCTATTAACTATTGAAATTGTTCTAGTTTTGAATTATTTGAAATCAATAAAAGTGATGGATTTTGGATTTGAAAAATAAAACAACTAAAAATAATTCAACAACTGAAGATTTTGACCTGAGCACTTAAAAAGAATAAGCTTTCACTCAGGAAGAAAAAAAAATACTAAGGCATCCGACTCACCTAACCAATCCAATCCCAAATCCTAACCATGCGATCAGTCAATTATAGTCCTATTTGACAGCGAGAAATTCATACTTTTCTAAGACCCTCTCTCGAGTAGAATTAGAACTACCCAACATACAATAATCCGCGATATGTCTATGCGAATTTAAGAGCATTTGAGCCCATTAAGATTAACAATATTTCTCATATAAGCCGCACAAATCACGTTGGCACATTCCTGTCTTTCGTTCAATTCATGGCATACATCATACGAAACTAAACTACATGCATCATCTCTCGAATTAGCATGCACAACACATCACTCAAATATTGGCCAGATAATTGAGAGCACTAAACACAATGATGTAAACTCAAAAGGACTGATAAAATTATGATCGCATAAAAATAGGATTCGGAATTGTCATGGAGAGGCTACATCGTAGCCTTAGCGATAGATATTAGTTCATAATAGAATCAAAACAACCCAAAATATTTCTGCTATTCATAATGAAAATTGTATGAAAAGAAGGTGAAGAGTTTAGAAGGAAACTGTATGTAGATCGAAAATCTATCGACAAACTCCAATTCGGCCTTTGTCTTCTTCTTTCTTTTCCCAAACTTCTAATGCTCTCCAATGGTGAAAAACTCCTTTCTTAAGGCTCTGGACGTACGTAGAAAAAAAATAAAATCCCGATGCCGCTGTCCCGCCTCTCTTTATGCGTGAGAATTATATATGCTCTCCAAAAACCCTTGCTGCCCCCTTTTATTAATTGTTTTCGTGTACACCCTTTTTCCTCTTTTTATTTTCCAAAACTGGATTCTTAATTAGGCAGTTTTCGAACTCTGGCTTGATCCCCAATTTTCGCCATATTACCTTCGATTTTTGGAAAGTCTTCAACACAAAAGTTGTAGGATTCTCTCTTAGCTTTCCGTAGACACCAAGATCACCCTTATTGGATTTCTCTAGCCAAAGATATGCCCCAATTACGGAAGGGAACTTCAGAAATTCCGAAAAAGGATCGAGTGTTTCCTATTCTTTTGATGAAGGGAATTTTTGTTCATTCGAAAAGGAAGGTTTCCTCCTCAATTCCCATCAAGCCTTCAATGATTTTATTCCTAAACAAAAAAAATAAATAAATAAATAAAGTAAATTAAAACTCTAATAAATCAGACAATTAAACACAAACTAACATAAAATTAAGAGTAAAAGTGTGCCAAAACTTGCATAGAAATTAAGCACATCACCCACACCAACAAGCTTCGATCGTACCTGCCAATTACAAAGAACAGCAGCAGTCCCAATCGGACAGTGAAAACCCTTACCCACTCCCGTCGATTGGGATTCCACCTGGAGAATCTGAGATTTTCTGGCGGCTGTAATCGACTCCGGCAGTCGTGTATAATCATACCTGTTGTGGATCGCTTCACAGATGGACTGTAAAGACTCAAGATCGGAGGAAAAATTTGGGTTTCTGGGAAACCCAGTCAAAAACCAGTTCAGCTGGCAGCCATGGCTATGCGAAGCACTCCGCTGCTGGTGTTGAGAGCACCCGTCTGAGATGCTTGGGTGAAGTGAAACCCTGTTGTGGAAGTCGAATCACGGGGTGAACCGAAGAAGATTTTGGGTTTCTGGAAAACCCAGTCGAAACTTGAAAATCGGATCTCAAAATCCGACTTGTATATGATGACATCCTTTCCGGCCAGCCGAAGCTAAATCCGCCGAGCCGCCATCTACGGCCATGACCACAATCGAGCAGCATCAGCTCCGGTTCTGGTCTGATGAACACCCATTTGAGATGGCCGTGTGTAGAACTTCCGAGAGAATTTATACAGATTAGGCTTGAAAACCCAATTTCTGCGTGGTTTAAAGTAGGAATCCAAACAAATGTTTGGTGATTTTACAAAAATCAGATGAAGAAATCAAGGGGAGTGTATTCTCTCTCTCTATTGCTAGAGAGAGAAGCTCTCAACCCCTGTTTTTTGGAAAAATAGCTGATGGGGAGTTAAGGGCAAATTAGTCCAACACCTTAGTTCCGTACAAATCTTTAACAGATCACAAACGGAGTTAGTTGTGTTTTCAATTTTTGGTAGTTAGAGGGGGTTAAGTCTTGGATTTGGTAGTATGAGGGGGCAATGTGTGGCCGGGTGGTAGTTCGTGGGGGGTTTCTGTAATTTGCCCTTTAATTTCTGCCTTATTACCAGTGGCCCAACCAAGACTCAAACCATATCAGGCTGCCACGTAATTGCCTCACCACCTCTCCTTCTCTTACTCTGGTTTAGAGAGAGAGAGAACTCACGGATGAGAGAGAGATAGGAGAACGAACGTGGCCTCACCCCCTCGCCTTCTCTTCCTCTGGGCGTTTTTTCAAGAGGCGAAGCTAGAAACGGAACCCAGCAGTGTCGACATCGTCGTCTCCGCTTCCCCCCTTTGCTACAGTTGCTCGCTGGGCGTGACGAGCTACTATAGCTCTCGCTTTCTCTCCCTCCCCGCCTCCAAAGCTGGGCGTGACGAGCTACTATAGCTCTTAGCCCAGTTAGCGCCTCCAACAAAGATCGTCGTTGTCAGAAATCATGGTCGTTGCTGGTAAGTTCTTCATTTGGGTAGGTTTCGGTTGGTGGATTGTTGGGTTTAGTAGTAATTTATGGGAGTGGGTTTCGATTTGTGGGAACTGGATGGTGGCCGAATCGGCGTATTAGGGTTTCGATTGGATAGTGGGTTTCAATGAGCTTTAAAAACAACTGGGCCCAACTCGTTTGGATAGTGGGTGCACCGTCGGCCAGGACCGACCCGCCACCACACGGATCCTGGACTCTCACTTGGCCGTTCAGCTGGCGGGCCGTCGGGACGGCCGACTACCATTCTGCCCATCTCACCAGTTAGGGTCTGGTCCGCCCGCCTTGGCAGATACAATCCGGGAGGGGTTCAGCCCAAGCCCGTCGCAGGGTTGGGCCCATTACATAATGTTTTGTATTTATCTGTATGTGTGTGTGTCGAATGTATAGCGACCGCACATATTATGGATAAAAATGAGTACATAATGTATTTTGGACTATGACACCTTTGAATGGCAGATGCTAAATTTCTATTTTGTAGGAAGGTCATGATCTGCATCATTGGCTCAAACAAATGCTTATCTTGTCTTTTCTGTCAACAGGTTGATATCCAAAAGAGCGTCACCCATTGAGGTCAGGATAGCCGGATTGTCACCCTCCGACGGTCAGCCAATGCACTTATGAGAGATCAGCTGGTCCAGCATAAATATCTATAGTTGTGGACCTTTATTTACCTTTTTCTTGCACGATATTGCATCATAGTTTGATCGCCATCTGGGATAACAATTGTTACCTTTTTCAATGGGAGACTCATTTGACCACCTTGCTTCAAGAAAAGGCTCTGCGGTGGCTAATGTCATCAATAATAAAAATACTTCTAAAAGATGTTTGATTGCATCTAGCCTTAAGTCGGGCTTGCAGAATCCTGCAATGAATACAGTTCCCTTCAATCATATCAGAATGAGTGGTACTGATGGTGATGCAGCATTGTTTTTAATCAAGGTTGCTGCACTAGAGACACTGTGGAGGTTTTCAAAGGCAAGATGTCCAGTTGTATGGTGTGGTATTCAGGCGCTGCAAGCCCTGACAGTTGCCATCACCACAAGATGAAGTGAATGATTATGCGAGTTTGTTTTACACTTGCGCAATCCCTTTGTCCTCTAGTCATTTATCTGTATATAGTGATGGTAATATGTGCCTTCGTGGGATGGTGAAGGTATGTACGTGTGTTGCTATCGTCTGTGTAATTGAAGCAGCTCGAGTTTCCGCGTATTTGCATTGTTTGTGTTATGTGATCGTATTCATGTTTTGCACGTTTCGCAGGCTGCATATAGTTCTTTCTTGTGTGCTTGTGGTTTATCGTGGTGGTTCTGTTTGCAGAATGATAGTCAATGGTCCATTCCTGCGCTGGGATATTATCAGGAACCCTCCTAACTCATCTGCGAGAAAGATGCTTTATTATCTGGAAATTGCTCAAGGTCAGCAAGTAATTGCTGCTGTTAGATATTGAAGTTTCGTTGGGTTATTCTGCAACTCTTTTTGGGGAATTTGTTAGATATTGAAGTTTCCGTTGTTTTCATCTTCAAAAAAATTGGAGTAGTGTTTATTTTGAGAGCAACTTTGCTTAGTTTCAGTGTTTAGGATTTTCTGGTTGGCTGTAGTTCTTTGATTTCTTAGATGCATCTATTTAGATTATTTGTCGCTATCTTTAATATGTGCTTTTGTGGTGGTTTCGCTCATGTTTGGTACATTCTTCGACTGGGATTTTGCGGTTTTTGTATTCTGGTGAAGATGAGGGTTCCAAAAAGTGTTTATAATTTTATGATTTTTTTCAGTTGTTAATTTGTCATTGATTTAGCTAAATAGTGTTATTGCCTGCCATTTTTTTTTTGTGTGTGGTTTCTTTGTGCGTGGCTTAAACCCTTGGTATTGATTCACTAAATTTATATTTTGATTGTTGTTCCATGGCAATGGTAGTTCAAGTCCTTTTTGTGCGTTGGATCCGTGTGGAACGTCAAAGCCATCTAGCCTTGAATGGAGTTTTTCGCTGTTGAAACCGCTGGTAGAATGAGAACAATTGTTGCTGTGTCAACTCATAGAGCCACTGGACGCCTCTACTACATACCATATAGCAACTTTGTGTGTGATTAAGGTGAAATTCTGTCTCTAGGTGGTACCTCTGGATGGGATTTGAAGAGTAAATTAGTTGATCGGCTAAATTCAGTTGTCTATCACTCATTTGTTCGTTTTGATGATTCAATGATGTGCATATGTATTAAATTTGTTCTAGGTAAATTTTATAAGGATTAAATGTATTGCTTTGCCCATTATTGTCCCTGCCACGATTGGAAACTCCTGTATTTTGAGAATCTTACATTATTTTTATTCTTTTTAGGTCTGGTTTACTGTTGGTACATGAAATAAGTTTCGCCCTTGATTAACATAAATGCGCCACTGGTTTCGTTACTCTGTTTCATTCAATTGCATTTAATCATTTATTTATCTATCACTTCATACCTAATTTGTTGAGGCATGTCGGCTGTGAACTTATTTTTTGATTTTTAGGTGCTTCTCCTGATATTCCAACGATATACATCTTTGCTAAAAATAGTGGGTTTTTCCCCTGAGGACCTCCTACAGTTACAACTAACCACTTCAAACCTCAAACAAATTACTGCCTCCTAACATAACTTCTCCCCTTCAACGGGCATGGCATTCGTGCCTTGCACGACCGGCGCTCCTAGTACATATAAATACTTGACTTGACCCTTTTTAAATTTTATATAAACACCTGAGCTTTGTAAAAATTTATCAATTCAATACCTGACTTTTCTTAAATTTCATATAAACACCTGAGCTTTCTAAAAACTCATCAATTCAACACCTGCTGTCACCCCTCAGTCTAAAACCAAACGGAAAAAAAGTTAAGTGTTTCAATTTTTTATTTGTTTGAACCAGTGCTAAGATCTTATTTTTTTGATAATTTTATCCTAAAGAATCATAATTAATTTTTGACTCTAAAGCTCTCGTTAGTCAGCCCTAAGAAAGTTGTGTAATAAAATATCTCTTAGGACTAACTAATGAGAGCCTTGGAGTCAAAAATTAATTATGATTTTTTAGGATAAAATGATCAGAATAATAATATTTTCGTACTGGTTTAAACGGATTTAAAATTGAAGCAATAAATTTTTCAACTGTGTATAGACTGTTTATATATTACAAATTATGGTTAAAAAGTTAAGTACTTTAATTTTCAATCTGTTTAAACCGGTGCGAAAATCTTGTTTTTTTTTCTTTTGTCATTTATCCTAAAGGATCATAATTAATTTTTGACTCTAAAGCTCTCGTTAGTCAGTCCTAAAAAAGTCGTATAATCAAATATTTCTTAGGGCTAACTAACGAAAGCCTTAGAGTTAAAAATTAATTATGATTTTTTAGGATAAAATGATCAAAATAATAAGATTTTCGTACTGGTTTAAACGGATTGAAAATTGGAGAAATTAATTTTTCACCCATGTATAGACCGTTTATATATTAAAAAATATGGTTAAAAAATTAAGTGCTCAAATTTTCAATCTGTTTAAACTGGTGCGAAGATCTTATTTCTTTGATCATTTTATCCTAAAGAATCATAATTAATTTTTCTTTGATCATCTTATTTCTATGAACTTTTTTTCCGTTTGGTTTTAGACGAAGGAGTGATGGCAGGTGTTGATTTGATGAGTTTTTAGAAAGCCCAGGTATTTATATGAAATTTAAGAAAGGTTAGGTGTTGAATTGATGAAATTTTAGAAAGGTAAGGTGTTTATATGGAATTTAAGAAAGGTCAGATATATATGTGTGATTTGTGTGAAAGGTCGGATGCCTGCGTGAAATTTTCCGCTCTGTTTTTCAATTCTCTCTTCTTCTTCGTCTCTCAGTTTTTCAATCCTGGTTTCGAATTATGCATGACCCCCTTCTGTTAGTGTGCATGTATAATAGTCTCCCCCGTAGTTTTTTTATATTCAGAAAAGGACCCACTTTCTTTCTACCACCCCTATCCCATTTTGTTTGCTTGTTACGTGAAGTCAGGGAGTATCATTTTGAGTGAATTAACCTGCGGCCACGACCATGTAAGCGTGCACTCCTGACAATTGAGGAAAAATCTTACTGGCAATCGAAAAAGGAAGAATATAGAAAGTATCAAAGCTGGTGGTCATAGTGACAAGGCTGCACAAAACTCCACTCAGAAAAAGCGTAAATGAGAAAAGGGTCATTGAAAACAGCTATGGTGATCCGTATACTTACCGAATTCCTCAATGCCGTGCTTTCTATTGATTTATCTCTGTCTCTTGTTCCTAATCCTTATTTTGCAGGTTTTGTTGATTGTGTCTTCAACGGTAAGGAGATGCTTGTTTTTTTTCTTTTGGCTTTTGGGCCTTTGTTTTGATTGTCGGGTTGTTTTAGTTTGGGTTGTTTGTGTATGGCCTTGACAAATATGGATGTTCTTTCTTGTTTGATTTTAATGGAATGATTTTGTTTGTCGAAAAAAAATGACCCAATCTCTAAATTGTCAAGGTTTTATTATGGCCTTCATCATTGCTACAAGAATATGCTGGACAGGCCCATGGGGCTGGCAGACCTAACACCCTTGGGCAATCATTAATAACAGAAAGCCAGTAAAAACTATACCTCCTTAAAAGTCATCTCATTTTCGCCCAGATGTGCTTCATATATCCCCTCATAGACCTCACCCATAGTCTTCAATGCCTCATGAGGTCCTAGAGAGAAGGCAGGAGAGAGAGATACGCAGTAAGGTTGAGTGATCAAATGGTTGGTATGGTACTCCCATGTAAAATCTTGTATGTCTCATATAGTGAAACAATACTCAAGTGTATACAAATCATTTATTTTGAATTCTGAGACAGAATTCTTGGACAAAACTCTCAAAATATGTTAAAACGTGGCTAAATCAGGTTGATTGGATGTCGCTTGATATGATTTCGGCACACTTTTGTTTCAGAACATATCAAGATTGCAACAACGAATCTGGCCTCATTTAACCCATTTATCTTAAGTCTCAAGACAACTTCTTTCCCAAATTACATCATCAACTGGTGTCTAGATGTAATCAACATGATTTTTGACATCGTTGATGTCTTCGACAAGCTCTAAATCGTGAACGATTAAAATCATCAAAATTTGTCCAAGAAGAGCTCAAAAAGGGGCTAACTAGAAGAACAATTTCATTTTCATTTTTCATGGACCGGAGAGGATCCTCTTCCAATATTTAACGATGCACATACGTGCATATTAGCTTATACATTGTTGCTCACATAGCAAATACACTATCTTGTAAAACAAACTGCACTAAACACTTTCCGCTGTAAGCATTTACCATCTTGTTCGATGTACTAGTCGCATTTTGCGATTGAAATTCTTTCGAGTGTCCCCATCAAAATCTTCTCTCAATCCATCCCTGCATTCCTCGATCTCCTCACAGGCTCCCCAGTAGACGTTCGACGGAGGGGGGTAGCACCGGTCTGGGTGCTCTCTGCTGCATTGAAACCCTTGCATGCCGTCGTTGTGCATCGTGTCATACCTGATTTCATCTCCACTTGCATTGGTAATGATCAGAAGGAAGAAGAGGGAGAAGGCAATGGAGTCATTGAGAGAAGCCATTGTTATGCAGAGAGAGAGAGAGAGATGGGGGGTTGAAAGTGCTGGTGAAATTTATAGAAAAGGTTTGTTTCTGTATTATGGAATAATGAGCTTGATGGAAGGGTTGATTGGAAAACATTATGGCCTAATTCCACGAAATCCTCCATTGTTATTTATTTAAGGTTTGTCATGTTTAACACACTGCTGATGTACGGAGCTGATAAAAGTAACCAAAATCCATTCATGGCTTTTAATTCCTAGAGATGACCACTACCTAATTTTCCAGTTGAACTGCCAGCTTCGTTTGTTTGGGTGAAAAATGATTTCTGGTAAAATATTTTACCTATTTTCTAATGTTTGGTTGTGTAAAAAATGAGAAAAACATTTTACATGTAAAATATTTTCCATTAATTGGATGAAAATGACTTACCCTTAAATCTTTCGTAAGTTATTTTCTGAAATAAACCCGTTGCCTTCTATTGCAATTATCGCTGCTCAGTTTCCTCGATCATCAGTCCTGACCCACGTTTAACTCCAATATTCTCAAATCTCTCTACCGTTTAAGGCCCCTCCCCCATCTCTCTACACTATTTTATTGATTTCTGAAAATATTTTCAATTACCAACCAAACACCGAAAAATAAAAGTTAGAAGTTTATTTTCTGAAAAAATATTTTACATGGAAAATATTTTACATTGTAAAACATTTTACATGGCAACAAACGGAGCTATAGAGTTGTGTGGGTCAGAGGTGAGACTCCGACCACCTCCGTCCCAAAATTTTGGTTCATCTTTTTTTTTCCTCCAAAAATCCTTGTCCATTTTGACTGGTCAATGAGAGGTAAATGAGTCACTTCCTTTCTTGCGTTCATCCCACATTCAAATTCAAACACAAAAATGGAGACATAAAATGCATTAGACCATAAAAATACTATTTAAAATAAAAAATAAATGAGAGTAAAATTGAAATATTTTGAAAGCAATTATTATGTCCCTTTACAAAATTGAATTCATAAATATGGATCAAAATTTTCCGACAGAGGGGTAATCATTGAGTGGACACACCTATGGCAACAACTTCAGAAGTAGAGCAACACAAATGGTTCACATTGTCTTTCAACTGGAGTTTGATAGCTTGATGGTAACACTCTATACCACAATAGGAGTCTACCTTGGGCTTAATCATTTTGGGCCGTAGGTGCTAAATAACTCAGCCAAATGTTTACACAGGACACTACAGGTGGTATTACCACTAGAAAAAAAAGACTGAATAAAGCCGTAGTGACTCTAGTGTTTACTCTCATTTTTCTATTTATCCCTCTCCAATCATTACCCATATTTGGGTCTAGTGTCTGGCCATTGGTTAAGGAAATGAAAAGATTTGTACAACTGGCCCAATAAGCCCCAAGGCCCAACCTAAAAAAGGGTAAAACCCTACGAGGCTCTACTACAAGAAACATATCTCAGTAGCATCCCTCTGTCTCATTCTTCTTCGTGAGATCAACTCATCAAGTTCAATCGACGCAACAATGTTGAGATCTGTTAGGGCCTTTGCTAGCAGCAGAAAGATGTTCTCGTTTGCAACAAATGGCGCTCTGGTGGCAAATCCGAGAAGATTGCAAATGGTGGCGATGGAAAATCAGTGAAGATTAAGGATGCCATCGACAGTAATTTTCTTCTTCACTCACCGTGTTACTTATTTTCAACATGTTAGTCCGATTCAGTGTTTTCAAATCGGGATATATATCGTGTATCATTTGTTCAATTGTATAAATTGTATCGGGATACGTATTGCGTATCTTCAGATACATTTATTGGAAGAATAGAAGTTTCTATTGTTTAGTTGGACAAGATTTTGGAAAAAGGGAGAATACTAGAGACATAGAGTGAGAAAGAAAGTATTTATATTTCACTTGAACTCAAACTCTTTTTTGGCTTGGTACAAAATAGCTAAACTCATCCCTATTTGTATTACTCCATGGAAGGCTCTAGTACAAAAGATATTTTCATACAATATAAACTTTGAAATAATTCTAGAATTACATATGTGACTAATTCTCGCAAAAAACTCTAAATTTCATAAGAATATTCTAAACATTCTAGAGCTAGATATTTTGGAGTTTCTAAAAACTAGATATTTTATCTTCTTCAATAATATCTTCCATATTTGAATTTTGTCAATTAGACTTGTTTGGACTTAACTTTCTTGTACCAAAAAATACTAAATTTAGTTTATACTTTAACAGTGTTAATCCTAGTCAATATACAATTAAAAAGTAGATACACCTAATAACACCAACAAACTATGCTTACATTTAAAAAAAAAAGTTTTTAAGATGCAAAATTTCAAGCCTCTCAACTAGGGCCTATAACGTTAGGGCTTTCTGTTCGCTTTGTTAGGGAAAGAAAAGTCAGGAAAAACACAATCGAAGTGTGATTCTTTCTTCAATACAAGCCCTCCAATGAGGTTGAAATTCTATCAAATGGTTTGAAAGATGCCATAATTAGAACAAATGATTTAAATTAATGCAATTTGGGTTCCGCTTCTTAAAATAAGGTCCGACTTTTCCAAATAAGTAATTGTACGATACATACCAAATTATGATACGCGTAGAAATCATAGGATACGCAATCGTATCGTAGGATTTCTATACAAAAAGGATACAAGATGGGAAACGTATCGTTCTCGGAAGGAGACGATACAAATCGTAGGATATGTATCATATATCGTAGGTTTTCAACAACTACGGTCCGATTATTTTAGACTTGGTGTGTATTTTTGGACTTTTGGTGTGTATTGTTCATCTTCTTCTGCAATACATTCGAATTTTGTAGATGAAAATACATTGGGTTCCTTTTTTTTACATAGAGAACCTGCCTGATAAAACATGTGGGGAATGATCTGGCTCGTAAGTCGTTTGTGGGCTACCACAGCCCCTGGTGGATATCGGGGCGGCCCGTAAAAGAAGCGCCTCGCCATTTTGAAAATCGAATCGAGAAAATTTTGAAGAGTCGCCACCCGGATTTGTGGTTTGCCACCCGAGAAACCATTTTGATTTGAAAATGATTGATTTGAATTGAAAACCAGAGATTCGTTTGAGGGTCCGGGAGCCATGTTACGAGGGGGGAAGGGTTTTACGGCACCCCCCTCGCCCGACGCGAAATCGGTCTCTACTAAACATTTGTGGGATTTTTGAAAATGATTTTGTTTCAATGGACAATTAGCAAGTATTTACAAGGTTAACAGTTCAAGCAGTGCATGCATGTGCCAGTGAGCAGTGTATGATGGATAATGGTAAGAGAGTGCAACATGGCAGTGTATGATAAAGGAATGCAAGATGGCCAGAATTGGAAACCCTGTCAATGACTTCCCTCTCGAGGGAGCATTGCATGCCCAACCTGCAAGCTTTGTTAGTGCAACAGAATATAACAGAGTACCATACTGCAAATATAAACTTGAGTAACATAAAACAAGTCACAGGCTGAACAGAAGACTTAAAGGACTGGGATCAGGCCCCATTCTTCCAAGCCGTACATCCTTGCCCTTCTGAAAAGTGGCTTTACAATTTAAGAGACTAAAGGGTCACATGCAGGACATGGAAGAGCAACACAAGAACTGAAATAGAGGGAGACTTGGATAGGATGACATGTAGACAACTCCCGAGCGCTCTGGAGTAGACTCGAACGCTCGGGAGTGATCCACACTCCCAGACTGATTTCAATCAACCAAAGCCCTTACTCCAGTGTTTTGATGTAACAAATCTACCTGTTTATCTTGCATGCAGAAGGTTTCTCCTTTAGATCTACTGAAAAACATGCTTTTGCATTTCTTTCATATGAAAACGATTCTTATTTTCCTTTGAAAATCAGATCGAATACATCAAAACATTTAAGAAGGCTCTCTTTGCTTGAGACCTGTCTCTATCTCCCCTGCATGTTAGTTCAAATGCTGGAAAAGTAGAAAAATGGGACTGGCATCACTCTCGAGCGCTCTAGAGTAGTCCCGAGCGCTCGGGAGTGTTTCCAGTGCTGCATGCATGGAAAACATTCATAGCCCTTTGCTCTTGCTTTGATACTAAGGTCCTCCCATCACACTCCCAGTATTGAGGACTGGAGTGAGCTGGGAAGCCTCCCTCAGAAGGGAAAAACAGCCCTGCTTTTGGTTGAAACCAAGGTATGAAGCTTCTACCTTTTCTTTGGAACTTTGCATCTTGAAGAAAGCTTTGAAAGATGGAAGGGAAGTGAAAATTTTAGAGGATCAGAGGCTAGTAATGGTCTGAACCCTTTTCACCTTCTTGAGATTTCTTGGTTATTTTTCTTTTGAAAAGGGGGGTTTTTTGCTTGAAAGAGAGTGAGAGTTGTTCTTTGCTTTGAAAAGCCAGAGAGGGAGCTTCTAGAGAGAGAGAGTTCGTGCCTCTTCTGAGCTGAGAAGAGGCCTTATATAGGCAACACATCATATGGTCTCATTTTGCAAAAATGAAATTTGGAATCAAATGAGATCTTCAGCCCTGACTCACCTCTGACTGAGGTTGAGTGTGGTCTAAGACAAAGACCAGTTCAAACGGCTGAAATGATGGCTGCATGGATAGTGGGGCAGCTCCATCATCCATTGGGCAGTACAAAAGTCTCGAGCGCTTGAGAGTGATCTCGAGCGCTTGGGACTTCATTCTCGAGCGCTCGAGAGTTGACTGGTCCAAGGTTTTGAAAAATGCTCTGGAGCACTTGGGATTGATCCAGAGCGCTTGAAAGCCACTTTTATATTTTATTCTCTTTTAAAGTCATTCAAGGAGCACTGTTCTATCGGTCCAAGGCTTGTTAAATCCAATTTTCATCATCGGGGAGCCTCCGGGCCACGAATCAAGGAAATTCGAATTGTTCAAATTGGGGTGTCTACAAAAGCAACACTTTATCTTTAACATGAAAACGTATAACCTTCTTTTTGGAAGTTCAAAACAACATATGTTTATTGACGAGTTCATAAAGTAATGCAATCAATCATTCTCATGCCTTCAAGCTTTCATAATATCAAAGTAAACTACGTAACACAATCATACTAACACATAGCTTTCTAAATTCAATTCATCATGCATACAAACTGTACTTAGGGAAGTAGATTAGGGTAATCTACATATACTTAGGACTAGAAGGTATTGGAGAATCTACCGTTCTTCTTGGCGGTAGTGACGACTACGGAAGATACGACGGAAAGAAAGTCGGCGATCGAACGGTGTAACGGCTTACGGTAAGCTTCCGATAGCTTCGAAAGAGAATGGTTTCTCTCGAAACTAGATCTAAACTACAACTACTACTACTTTTGGGATCGAGGTGGTGGTCGAGTGGTGGTTTAGTGGCGGCAATGGAAAGTTTCTGGAAAACTAGAAAGAAGACTTCAAGAATAAGCTAGAACTACTCAAGAACAACAAGAACACTAAACTTTTTCTAGAGAGAAGTTGGAGAATGGAGAGGTGTGAGTTCAAAGCACAAATGAGCTTGGTATTTATAGGCAAGGCCTCCCTCCCTCTCTCTCTAGCCGAATTCTCTCTCTCTTTCCTATATCTCATTTTTTTATTCTATCAAATCTTGCTTGCTTGGAAGAAACATCCTAGAATTAGGCTTGCATGGCTATGATGTGTACCATGGATTGGATTTTGGAAGATTGGGCAAGAAGTGGAGATTTGATTCAAGTATAAAAATGGGGTTTTGTACAAGAGTACAAGATCTTGCTTGAAGTCTTATGCTTCCAAAGATTGAAAGTATAGAAAATAGGACAAGATGATCAAAGCATGGTCAATCAAGGTGAGTACACTAGCACACACATCACACTCTCTCCCTCTCTCCATCCGGCCTCTCTCTCTCTCAATCTCTCTCGGCCTCTCTCTCCTTCTCTCTCTCTCTCTCTCTCTCCCACTTGTTCTTACTTGGAAGAAGACCTATATATTAGTATATATGTAAGTACTATGGGTCTTTTGAAAATCTATACTTTCAAGCAAAAATAGATTTTTTAAATAAAATATTGCAATACACATGTGCTATATACAATATAATATATATACACACACACACACACACACACACATATATATATATATATATATATATCAAAGGTACGGTGTACAGAAGACATAAAATCAGAGTAATAAGGCGGCAGTGCCGTCCATCAACAGAAATAAAAGGCGGCAGAGCCGTCCATGGAAACAGAAACAAAAGAACAGCAGGTGGCAAAGCCAACCATATAACAAAACATCAGTTTAACATTGATAATGATCAGAGAGAATCAACTCATCAGAACCAGAAAAACTTATTGGTTAACCAGGGGGATAGGGAAGTACAGGACTTCACTTCATTACAGAAGAAGAAGAGGAGAGCAGAAGCTCTAAGAGCTTAGAGAGAGAAGTAGTAGTGTGAGAAGAGGCATTGGTAAGTGATACTGGTAAGTAAGTGATGTCCATTACTAGAGCCGGTTGGTTCCTTTTATAGATCAAGGACCAAAGGGCTATACAATTATCAGTGGTCGACAGAGACCATGTGAACGAATCTGCTTTCGGTGGAAAGGCAGGTGAAATAAATAGTATGCAGTCCTCTTTCTGTAAAATGTACAGTAAAAGGTGTGAACATTGACTTGAGTGAACAGTGCTGTCGGCAGAGTGAACAGTAAAAAGTGAACAGTGGTTTTTACTATTCATGACAGGTTTATTATGCCGGTGAAGGTTGTGCCAGCAGTTGAAACCGATCCAATGCAGCCATTTGCAAGGGACAGGCAAATGGGTCTTGAGCAGTTTATGATTTCAAAGCCATTTGTAAAACAAATGGGTCATGAATTCTACGAGTAGCAGCTGTTAAGCTGGTTGATCATTCCAATTGAGTAGCAGCTGTTAAGCTGGTTGATTAGCTATCCATTTGGTTATCCAAATTCTTTAATTCATCAGAATGCAAATTGTTGTACCAATCTTCAGCTTCAGGGGTGGAGCAGTAATCTTCAGAGGATGAAGATGAAGCAGGTTTTACCAGTTGGTCTTGGTACTGGCATACTAGGCTTTTGAGCTGAGTGTGGAAAATGAATGGGACCTCATGAATAGGTTCAGTAGATCTGATCTTCTGGAGGTGATCTTCACAAATTAAATAGTTGAGGTTATCCAAATAGTAATCAGTATTATGATTGTTTTCACCAAGGTTGGTGGCAATTGACCAGGCCCGTTGATGCCGGATTTGGCTTCTGATAGGCTTTGAACAAGGGTAAGGAATCTCATCTTCAATAAGTTGGATAGGAAGATGAATTCTGCTAAATGGCCATTGAGCAGATATTTGCATGACATGCTGGGCAGGGATAATGTTTCCAGTCCATGTCCATTCAGGCATCTTGCTTTTGATCAGGACTTGAGCTTTTAATGCACCATATTTAGCAAAAAGGTTTAAAATGGAGACAGCCAGTTTTCTGGTAACATATTCAATCTGCTCCGGATCAGTAAAAATAAGCTGTCTCAACAGTCCATGATCCAATAGGGTCATTGGAGTAATTTCAATTATGTTTTGATCATACTCAACATTAATATTTTTGAACAATTGCATATCAATGCAAGCTTTTGGAATACTATAAATTAAATTACATTGGCAATCCATTTTATCCAAAGGATAATTTGAGCAAACAGGATTAGTTTTTGGGCAATCTACCCCGGTCCTGGTCATCATTGTAAAGAGATTCCCAGGTAATTTTTAAACCAGGAGTGGTTTTAACAGATAGATCAGCAAGAGTTTGAAATAAAAACTCATGGAAACATTGCCGATCCTTTTTGGCCCGATTTTGAATATCTTTTATCAGATCAGCAGGAAAATTATTGGGAAAAATGATTTTATTTTTCAGTGAAACAGGTATCTTGGGCAAGCCCTGTAAAATAACAGAGAAGTATTTTTGCATGTTATCAAGATGCATGGTCTTACTTCTAATGCTGCTTTCTATTCTACTGGAGCTAGCTTCTAGGTCATTGTTCAATTTACCATCATCGTCATTATCATGAGTGGTAACTCCTACACTCCCTACATGCCCTAAAATGTTTCTTGCTAGTCCCCATTGGGAAGGCGCACTTTTTTCTCCCTCATGCATATGCATGGAAAACTGTTTTTTAATAGTTTTAACATCATGATGCAGGATGCAGTTTTTGGCTTGAAGTTGAATATTTTGTTGAAATAGTTTTGAATACTTATTATTCAAATGATTAAGCTCTGCTGCAGTTGCTGCATAAGCATTATCATTGTTTTTAGCAATTATATTTTGTTCACAAAAATAATAATTCAAGCCATTTAAACAATCAACAAAGTTTTGATTATAACGATAATCCCCACACAAATTCCAGAGAGCATCTAGAATGCATTGTTGGGTTTCGTCAACATTTTGTAAATGGTTTAATTTTCGAAATTGGAGGGAGGAACCCTCAGGAAGTACTGGCAAGACAGTTGTCCCCAGAGTTATGTTTGTCTGAGTCATCTGTAGATAGAGTAGAATGGTTAGTAGGGTAAACAGAATAAGCTTGCAGCTGTTTTAGATCATTTGGATCAGGAACTGACAAGAGTTCAAAAGTAATTTGTTTATCAAAAAAATCAGTAGTAATTTTATCAAAATTGACTGAAAATGGATAAAGTAAATAAATGAAAGGCATTCCGAGAATGACTTTAGTAGTTATATTTTTTACCAGAACAAACGATGTTTTAAAGCAAACATCATTTTGACAAATCTGTACCTCAGGTAAACCATATTTAATAATCATTCTACTGCCATTAGCAGAACAAAGTTTTTCAGCAGTTGTGTGAAAATATTTACTAGGTATCAAGTCTTCTTGAATACAATTTAAATCAGCACCTGTGTCAATAAGAGCAATGGCTTGAATTTTAAAGTCATTAATTACTAAATTAATTTTAGCATGCCATTTCTGGAGGTTGATTTTGGTTACTAAATTTATCCTATTGGTTTCTGTATCAGAATCCACATGTAGGCTTAGTGGGTTATTAGTTTCATCAGTAGATGAAGATAATTCACTAGAGGAGTATCTAATGGTCTTCTTCTTCTTCCAACGTGGAAGTTGAATTTTGAGCAGAGTAACATCTTTTTTAATAATATCTATTTCATATTGTAAATCATGCAGAGTAAGCTCTTTTGTGGTTTTACTAAACCTTTCAATAGTATTGTGCAGGTTAATAACAGGTTTATTATATAAAGGTGTTTTTCCCTTTATTAAAACATCTTTTAGCCTTTTAATATATTGTTGTTTTAACACAACATCATCAATTTTACTGATAAGATCAATTAATAGGTCTTCTTCAGGAAGATCCTGAGTAAGAACACTCACCTTTTTGCAACAAGTATCAGTGCATCCTAATTTAATCTGATTATCACTAGAGTCGTTATCAGTGATCGAATGATATTCAGAAGACTGAATTTCATCGCCATTTAATATGCTATCATTATCAGAACTACTCAGATTTGAGAGTTTGAAAATATCTAAAATTTGTTGTTTATCAAAATCAGATATTTTGAGTTTATTGATTTTTTGTTTAACTTTGCATTGAGACTTGTAATGTCCCTTTTTTCCACAATTAAAACATGTAACTGTGGTTTGATCAGTGTTTTTCTTTTTACTAGGAAAATCATTCTTTTTAATAGAAGATTTAGGTTTATCATAAAACTTATCTTTAGCAGGTTTTGGTTTAATCATTTGACCAGACTGCTTCTTTTCAATCTTTTTCTTTCTGCGAGATGGTGCTACAGGGGGTAGACCATATTGTTCACAGAAGTTACCAAGCTCATATTTAGCTTTATTTTTATCTTTCTTTTGATTAATTTTCATATCAATACACATTCTTAATCCTTCCTTTTGAATAGTACTAACTATGTCTCCATAAGTTAGTTTATCATATTCAATAATACTAGTGGGTTGACTAAGAACATCTCTAATCTTGTGAGCAAACAAGTTGGGCAGACCATTAACAAATTTTTCTTTCCAGAAAGATTTAGTACAATCATCTCTTAACATGACTTTAGATATAAAAACATCTTTATACCATCTAAAATCACTTAATGTAGGGCAATGCAAATTACTCAATTGATCATGTATCCTAGAAGTAATATTACTAGGTTGACCAATAAAATGTTTAATAATCGTATAAATAAGAGTATTTACTCCATCATGTATACCATGTTCATTTTCAAAAATAGGTATACCATTTTCATCAGTTTGAACAGCATGAGTGATTTGTTCTCTTGACTCATGGTCAAGGTACTTATCCCACCAAGCTTTCAGAACACCAGTAAAACCAGAAGCTAATAATTCAACAATCTGTGGTTGATTGAGATTAGTATTGGTTAAATAACTATTAGCAACCATAGACATGTGGTTTAATTTTTCGAGAATCTGATGTTCACTAAGACCATCAATATTCCATTCATATAGTTTAGTAGAAGAGACAGAAAATTGATTTAACAAACTGTTTTCTTCATACTGCATATCAACAAGTGTAGGTCTAGAATACCAATTCCGGGTATGACTAACAGGACCAGTGATTAGTCTTTTGACTTGGTGATGAATTGTGTGACCAGTAAACTGCTCTTGCAGTTTTGTGATTTCATCATCAGAGGAAGACAATTGACTAGAGGATTCTCCTCTATGTGTCATTACAGTTATCTGAGGCGTGCTTGGCTCAGATTTAACAATCAATTTTGTTAACAGATTTTCAATTTTTTGAACATTTTGACTTTGGTCAAGACTAATCTGTGACCTCCTTTCTGGCAGATTAATAAGGGGTTTATCAATCTGTTTGCTACTAGAGGGGAGACTACAAGGCGTTTCATCCTCAAGTTTAGTTTCGATTTTATCAAGTTGTTTACCTATAACCTTTAAACATTGATTAGTATAATTAACTTGTTCAACAATCTGCTTACAATCAGATCTGTCAGTGGGTAATTTAAAAGGAGAAGCAGTTATGCTAGTTCCTTTGTGATTAACAAGGATTGAATCTAGAGGGGGGTGACTGGAACTAACAGTCGTGTTATCAGTTTTAACCCATTTTGATTTTGTGATTACTTTAACACTTTGTTTATCAATCAAAGCTTTTTGTGGTTCATAAACACAGTCAATATAATCAAAAAACTTCATTTTAACATATTTGTCTTTAACAAATTGTTTCCAAGTTTTTACTAATTTTTTGTGTTGATCAGAAGAATACTTAGCTCGGTGAGCCTTTCTTCTTGGCTTATTAGACTTTGAATTATATTCATCACATAATTCATCGAAATCAGTATCTGTGATTTTACTAATAAGACTTTTACTAGATTCAGACAAATTACATTTATTCTGAATTTCTTTAATAAGATCTTTAACAGTGAGTTGTGGTGATAAACTACGTTTACTAACCTGGGACTTACTTTTCCTAGGTGGACTAGTGGAACCAATAATTCTCAAAGATGAATTAATAGGATTTTTATCATAATTAGTTTCAAAATCATAATCTGATTTAACAGATTGATTATCAGAAATAGTATCATCATAAAAAGAATTATTAGAATTGCAAACAGAAATATTATCACAATTGGAAGTATAATCAGAATTGCTTTCACAATTTAAACTATGGATAGAATTATTCTCACAATCGGAATCATAAACAGAAATATTTTCTTTTTGATAAGCACGAAAATCCATTTCGATCTAGAGCCTGGAGTTAAACAAATAGGGGAATGGTGGATTGAGTTATTCCTGAACTAGGGAGAGACCAGTGGATGATCGATACCTGGATGATTCATTCCTTTTCCTAAAAGAAACTGATCCGAGACTTATATCCAAATTAGTTATATCATTTAGACTTAACTTTGAAATTCTCAAATTACTTCTGTATTAGACTTGTTTAAAAACGGATCCTAATTCCACTTCCTTAGTTGCTATTCATCCAACTCCTGTATATGATCTGTTTGAAAAACGTATCCTAATTATATTGTTTTGGCTACTGTTTTTCTTCCTCATACCCATCTAGGCCTTCTCCCCTTTTTCCTCTCATGCCCTAAAACGCCTACCTGGCTCACGGCGGGACTTACTGTTCAGTAATTTGGGTTACGACTGGCAGAGTATGTAAAGACATACAGCAGTTATTTAGTAGTCTTTAGGCTTTAATTTTAAAAACACCGGGATCATATTCAGTCCTCAAACTTCTAGCTTCTAATTGGTGGAAATCAGGCTTTAGTTTTAAAAACACCTGAGTCTGCTACAGTTGTTCAAATCGTTTCTCAAAACTCAGAAAATGAACAAACTAATTAAGACATAAGAAACATTTCCTTTTTCTTTTACAAACAGGAATAAACCACCCAGTAATAACTCATCCACACATCGCTACCACTAATCAGTCATAAACTCATCCACCGCCCCTACAGAACACTACTCCATACTTGGCTCTGATACCAGGACAACGGAAGACTCAAAGGTACGGTGTACAGAAGACATAAAATCAGAGTAATATGGCGGCAGTGCCGTCCATCAACAGAAATAAAAGGTGGCAGAGCCGTCCATGGAAACAGAAACAAAAGAACAGCAGGTGGCAATTATATATATATATAACCATGTACTTCAATATCTAGACTAGATATGTAAGGATACAATATCTAATAAACTAATTTAGGTCTTCCAAAGTACTAGGTACTAATTTATTATCCTAATGAACTAATTCTAGTTTATTCAATAACACACATGGCCAAATCTAATATTTTAATCCAACCTAGTACTTGATTGTCAAGACTAACTATTATCCAATGGATAATGGTTTCTCTAGCGGTTATTAACCAATGGGTAAAGATGGCTAGGTCTTTAGTCTATTGTCCAATGGGTAATAATTCTCCTAACGGTTATTATCCAATGGGTAATGAATTTACTAGGAATAAAGTATATATGTACATTTAGTCATGTGTATACATCAAATATAATAATATAGATATGTACCAATGAAATCTAGAAATGTACTTTAATGGATAAACTATTGGTTGCTCTTTTATCCAATGGTTAAAGGTAACCCTAGCAATTATCATCCAACAGTTAATAGCTTAAACGGTCAAAGGGTTCAAAAGGTTCATCTAGGGTTTACAAGCTCAAGGGGTTCAAAAGGTTCAAAGATCAAAGGTTCAGAAGGTTCACCAGGGATTAGGAAGCAAACGACGATTAGGTTAATGATCGTTAGGTCAACAGGTTGGTTAAAAGCTAACTAGGGTTTCTAGATAGGATTTCCAGCCGAGATGTGAAATCTTAAGGCTTAACCCTAGAATGACGGGAAAATCGATAGTCGAACAATGATTAAAACCTAATTAAGATTTTTTAAATACTAACAACGAAATTTTTATTTAGTAAAAATCAGAGTTGTTACAAGAAAGTTTGACATAGGACTAACACATGCTTTATTTAATTCATTTATCATATGCATCGAGTGGGCAACCTCGTTGAGTTCACCTAATACCCCGGCATGTCACGGGCTATGTTAGGGGTTCCAGCAAACTCCATAGTCACTTGTACCTAGTGGTATATCAAAAAGAGAATCACCCGATCGCCGCTTATGATGGGCTGGTGAAAGGATTGGTGCCCTTTGACAACGGAGCACCCTTGAGACTACCCAAACCTCTCATGTGTTAGAAAGCTATAGAACTTATTAAAATAAGACAGGATCCTGCAGGTTAGTAATCTACTTGCATCTTTTTTAGAAGTTCTTCCTCACACCCTGTGTATGTCGTTGTAATATCATTTTCTGTGCAAAAGGGTTGGGGCATGAACTAAGAGCCCTAACTCTAAGTCTTTATAGCTAAGCACTGAGGCATGGCATTGCCTGCAAAGTATGTTTTTGGTAAGTTGAAAGCATCATTGCTTACTTAACACTCCCGCTTTACTTAAAGCACCGCAAAGCATGGATTTCTAGAACAAAATCAAACACCAAAAAAAAAAAAAAAGCAATTGAACTAGGGGTTGCTCTAGCAATCTTTGCCTTGCGAGGCTAAAGGAAAGAGGGAGTGTAAGGGAGTGGAAGGTAGTAGAGCAGGTTATGGATGATTGTATGCAAAGTAAAGGATATTATGAATAGAACTTGCAATAGTTATTTCTCCATGGATGATTCAGCATGACAAATGAAGGACTTTGATTCCTATTTCAAATCGGCCTAGCAACCCATCTTTCAAAATTCAAAATTTTGAGCATGCCTACCACAACAAGCCGGTAAGATTTAGGAGTTTGTCAATGTGCTGGCAGGTAATCATGTGGATCCCAATTACCTCAATCATGTTTTGAGAAAGAGAAAAAAAAAAACTTGTTGAATGAGTTTCTGATAGATCAACTCCGATGTGCTTTGGTAAAAATAAGTTTTGATAAACACTTGCTGAAAGAATAACCTGAGCTTTTCGAAACTTTTCTTAAGTGAAAATGGCTAATGATGATCAAATCGTCAAACAACAAGCTTTTCTTAAAACCAAAAAGTGGAACATCCAAATAGCCACTAGCACAGCGATGGACTCCGAGTCTATTCTCCGTTGTGGTCATCTGCTCAGCTTTTTCGATCTACCTCATAATGTGGATTGGCTTGGAAGTAGGATCTTAAGTGGCAAACAACGAGTCTTAAGAATCATCCATATCAAATATTGCTAGCTATCTATGGTATCCGATAAACTCATGCATAAAAACAAATTGCTATACATGACTCATCCATAATCTGCGAAAATAGCTATGGTGCTTTGTATATCATTTTGTCTGCTTTTCTCTAACCAAGCAGGAGACTAAACCAAAAGAGGAGTCCATCACCCTCACTTCTTCTTATAGCACATTGCATGATCACGTGTCAACATCTATTATCATTTGGTTAAGCCCCCCATCATGCTAGATTTGCATTTTAAAGGCAATAAGTGTGTCTGATGTGTGCATTGCATAGACACTTGATTTTGGACATCTCAACTTGAGCGTAGCTAAGTTCTTGCTTTTCCTAAATTTTGGGTTTGGTCTTAGACGTGACAGCAATGGCTGACGAGAAGATTGAAGCTCTGGCTGCTAAAGTTAACGTATTGGCTGAATCAGTGGCTGCCCTAGCCACCACTGTTCACAATTTGCAAAGAAGTCTTCCACAAGCTCCATCTCCACCTCCCCCTACTAGATGGATGAAAAGGGCAACTCAGAAAGAAACTTATCCCATTAAGGATAACCAAATTGAAATGGTGGTGGACGATGTGCAGCAGCAACAAGAGAAGCAACTTCTTCTCGATATCGTCAATCTAAACTAGGAATCTCCCAAAGAGAAAAACAGCTGTAAGATGAACATAAGCAACAGTAATGATAAACTGGTGGGATCTCAACTCGACCGTAGGCAAAAGAGAAACTTTGTTCCTCTTGGAGTGAACTTGGGAAAGGTGTTCTGTATCTTGGAAGCAAAAGGGGTATTGAAGCCGCTGCAGCCAAAATTTCCAAACTTTATACACAAAGGCGGAGGGTATTGCAAGTACCACCAAGTAAATGGTCACTCTATCAGAGGATGCGGGGCTCTCAAGAATGCGATCCAAGACCTCATCGATCAAAAGAAGATTGATCCAGCTGAGTTTGATCACTGGGTAGCAACAGCATCCATGCCTGTCACGTCTTAGGCTAAGAGTCAATCTTTTGAGGAGTCTTATCTAGCTATTTTTGGCTACTATTTTGGTCCATATTTGTTTCCTTTTTAAAAGGTCTATGTCTTGAGTTTATTTTTGTCGTAAGTCCGCTTATTGCACCTAGCATGAAATGTGGACCTAAAATGAGAGTCTCTTCGAACTTGAACTACGAATGGCCTGATTCTCTTTTTGAGATACGTAGGCACCTTATTGTCGGCCACAATTTTGAGAATGCTTTCTCTTGTGCTAAATTGCGGCTATAGAATGCTCATGATAACGTTAAATGTTGAAAACAATCCTTAGGGATTTCAAGGTGATCTCATGATATCTTTTTGAAACACATCATAAATCACTCGAGCTGTCAAATGCAAAAATGAGTTTTCAAAACTATGACCCACGTCATTTCTGCCGAGCTAAGGAGGTGAAACATTTCTGCACCCTCACAGAGATCACTTGTGAGCAAATCATGTTATTAAAGATGAAAAGAAAAAAAAAAGAAAAAAAAGAGAAAAAGAGAGGAGAAGAAAAATGAGCTCGCTAGATTGAAAACCTGCAAGGGCGGTCTAGGCAAAAATTAAAGCATGAACAAAGAGAAGAGAAGTGAAAAATCGGCCATGTTTTCATACAATCTGTTATGTGTCACAAAGGATTGCCATCAATCTTAGAAAATCCACTTGGTTGAACATCAAAGCTCTTAATCTCTTGGCTAGGATTCCCGTCACTTTGTCATATGATTCAAGATGAAGAGAGGCATTCATTTCTCTATCCCAAACACTTATCCCTTGCTAGCCACGTTGAACCTCTGGATAATTTCTTTGAAAAGCTTGCTAGACAGCCATCCCCTACACTAGGGGAAACACAAAAAAATATAAGGAGAGATGAAAGAAAAATCAAATGAAAGAAATGAGCTCCCCGTCATACAAGGGGCATTTTGAAGGAAACATTTCTTCCAATACATATAAAGGACATTTTTGAAGAAAACAACTCTTTCACACAAAGTGAGGCAAGAAACAATAAGAGTTGATAAGAATGTTGAAGATGGCTGCTAACTTTTAAAACCCAAGCGTGAGTAGAAGTTAGGTTTGAGCCTTTACATCCATTTCTGTTCTTAAGCCAAAACCCCCAACCCTATATTATGGTCCATAACCAAGTCCTCTCAGATTGAGAAACACGACTTAGCAATAGGGTCCTAGGCACTAGGGGCATAACCAGTGTAAAAAAACAAAAGTGACATGATAAGCAAACATCTTGGAGTATGTATCACTTTGGCAAGGTACACATCATGAAGAATCACATGGGATACGGGGCACGACTAGGCCCTCCTCTACTCTCCTCTCAGAAGTATCCAACCTCCCGTGAGGATAGCCACCCAACAATTCAACTCATGACGATCGACTCAAAAACTCACCTAAAATGACTGGGGGCATGGGTTTGTGAAGCTATGGCTCATGGCAAATTGAGTGGTATGAACATGGAGCATGATTGATGAAATGGTATGATTTTGAAATCCTTGAGGAAAAGTTTTCAAAGTTAATTTATCCTAAACATTCTTGACACAGTAATACAAGCACGATTGGTTTTACAAACTTTCGAGGAGATAATCTGAGTTTCTCATTTCATGAGGGGTGTAGCTAGATGGGCCCTGGGCCAAACAATATTTTCAGCAATGTCACTAGAGTATTGTAGTTTGTTTTGTCATAGTCATTTGACTAGTTTAAAGTCATTGTCGGTTTCCCTAGATCAAAGAAAAGCATTGGATGGAATACGCGAAAGTTGAGATGTCCAAAAATGCATTGCATGTCATCATCAACCTGTCATATGTACTTATCTCTTGACCCTAAAAAAAATGGCTGGAGGAGGTAGTCACCTTAGTTGCATATCACTAACTCCAAGCATGAGGAGTTCTTATTTCAAGCAAGAGTATTGCTGTTACCAGCAAAATGTTTTCAAACAAAATTCATCGATCCTCAGCAAGGGTACTTAAGCATGATCATCGTGACCATCATCAGGGGGAGCAAGTGTGAAACTATCTCGCCCTTAGTTGATATACACGGTTTGCTAACAAGTTTGCAGGTAGGAAGCAAGGGGTAATGAAGAGATATGCCTTCGAAGAGCTTAGTTTTGGAAGAAGCACCAATGCTTTGACCCTTTTCATGAGGGACTGTCATATGGCACTGTCAAGAGCATGCCAAAGACCTCTGTCAAGCAGCAAGAGAACCATTGCATTCATATTCATTGTCACATACATCGCATATCTATATGCTAGGGGCAATTAGGTTGTCATTGTCACACACAGTTAAGCTAGAATCAAGCATCCATTGCCTAAAACAGGGGGCTTCTATTTCTTTCTAAATACTCAAATTAATATGCATATATGTCATGTTGCAAACCACGTCACCCACAATCGTTCAAGCTTTTGAACTAGGGTTCTTTAAGTGTGGTGGTCCTGCCCCTAGCAGTCAGCATAAAAGGATTTCGGCCCGTGGTTGACTCCAAGCCTGTTGCATGTTGTTTTCTTATCCATTGCTGTTTTCTAAACTATTCAAATGTAGATTGCAGGATTCTCTTGGATTTCGGCCCTTAAACCGACCATACCAATCTTTGTATCTATGACCGTGTAGACACCCCAATTTGGACCTATTAATTACCCTTAATTTGTGGCCTTGAGGCTCCCCGATGATGAAATTGAATCAAAATGGGACTTGGCTAAAGCTTGAACGATGCTTCTTGGACTTTTTCAGACCAAAACCATCATTTTTTCCAACACTCTGAGGGCAAAATTGGCACACATTTCAGCCTATAAAATAACTTTGAATGAAACCAATTGGGTTAGAAAGAGGACTTAACGAGCTTTCCAACGCTTCAAAAAACACCCAAAACCGAGTTCGGGAGTGTCCGTGGCGCCCTTCTGAAGTTGAGCTGCCACTCTAGAGCGCTCGGGAACAGTCCCAAACGCTCGGGACTGCCACTCTAGAGCGCTTGGCAGTACTGACAGACCAGTGCATGTTGAGCTCGGCCTTTGACCACCTTTTATCAAACTTTTTAAACCTTCCATTCAAACCTGCATGAAACAGAAGCATGCCTGAGCCAACACGAATCTCATCATGTCATTTCTCCCCCCAAAAACCATTTTCCATTTGATTTTCTTTTATTTTTCAAGTTTCAAACTCATTTTCCCCTCCCCTATATATACCCCTCTATTCTACACCACTAAGACTCGAAATTTCTCCCTCTCACTCCCCTGTTTTCAGAAACCCTTGTTCTTTACCACTCTCAAACATCTTTCAACTTCCACCTTCAAATAATTTTCAAAGAAAAATCCAAGAAAATCACAAAAACATTTTCACTCTTAGATACATACTAAGATTCCATTTCTCACTGTTTTTTAGCCTCATTCAAGCATTCAAGTCAATCCAAGAAGTCTTGTTCAAGCACAAAAGGTATAAAATTCCTTTTTATACTTGAAAAGTCCACTGTTTTTCTCCTTCTGAGGGAGATCAGGGACTCACACCAGTTCCTCATACTGGTTGTGAGCCACCTGATCTTGGTTTAAAAACAAGAGCAAAAGGACTGCAAAACCTTTTTTTCTGAAACTTACTGGAGCCACTCTCGAGCGCTCGAGAGTAGTCCCAAGCGCTCGAGACTGTCTCCAGCCCTGTTCATTGCATTTTGGTGAATAGTGGGTAGGAATGAAGTGCATCTTTGCATGAAATGGCTTTTATTGTGACATGCAGACATAGAAAACCTATTTTCCCCAAGTTAGATTCAAGTAAAGACAAAAACTCTTTCCAAAGTTAAAAACAAGGTTTGCTTTTAGAAAACCTGGTTTGGAGTGATTGCATGTCAAGATGAAACCATTTCCTGAAAGCAAGCCGACATGCAACCCACTCCCAAGCGCTTGGGACTGTTCCCGAGCGCTTGGGAGTGCATGCATGCCATTGCAGTTCATTACTCCCCTATTTTGCCAGGTTCCTAATATTT
Source organism: Rhododendron molle (assembly GCA_025413875.1). Taxonomy (NCBI): domain Eukaryota; kingdom Viridiplantae; phylum Streptophyta; class Magnoliopsida; order Ericales; family Ericaceae; genus Rhododendron; species Rhododendron molle. The sequence continues at coordinate 34,402,656 of CM046392.1, forward strand.
AATGTGCAAGGATGTGTCTATTTGCTCCTGAAATAATGCAGATCTGATTTTGTAGAGGCAAGGAGGCATGAGTTGGAAGGCTATGGCTTGACTTTAGCTTGCCAAGTCCACTGCTGAGCCTGTGGCATATTTAAGTTTATTTCAGTTCACAATTTTAGTGTTGTATCCTGTGCATGCCTAACAAAGTTTGCAGGTCGAGCATCAACAGTCCCAAGCGCTTGGGAGTACTCCCGAGCGCTCCGGAGTGAAGTCAGTGGCAGCTTCCAGTCTTGTTAATATCATGCACTTGTTCATTCTCATTTTATTATTTCACGTGCACATGCATGCACCCCTTTACTTGATATACTGCTAGATACCTGCTACTTGTGTAATGGAATAAAATCTTTTGAAAAATCCCACAAATGTTTAGTAGAGACCGATTTCAAATCGGGCGAGGGGGGTGCCGTAAAAACCTTCCCCCCTCGTAACATGGCTTCCGAACCCTTAACAAATCTCTGGTTTTCAAATTCAATCAATCATTTTCAAATCAAAACGGTTTATCGGGTGGCGAACCATAAACCCGGGTGGCGACTCTTCAAATTTTTCAACTCGATTCCAAAACGGTGTTTTTTGGGCCACCCCGATCCGCCCAGGGGCTGTGGTAGCCCACAGATCGACAAAGCCAAGTCAAAGAAGCTGAAAGATAGCCTCGTAACTAGTCTAGAGCAAACTCTACAAATGGCACCATGTCAACGACATTAAAGTCACTTCGTACTTCACATCTCCATAGCTCCTTGCTTTGCGCTTTCATCTCCATCTTAGCAGCTCTGCCTTCATAAAATCAGAAGCCTCACACTTGCTATTCAGTAGCACCATACACGTGCCTTGTCGTATTTGTGGCCTTATCTAGCTTTTCAAGAACTCCGAGCAACTCTATACTCAAGCCTCGCCATATGCATAGCCTCACGCTCAGCAGGTTCCATCTCAACAGTGTAGTGCTTACTTTAGCTATCCCGAGCTCACATCTTGAAGCTAAGCAGCCTCGCCACTTCCAGGCCAGCGAAACGATCCTACGGCTTCCACTTAATACATTGAGTGAACAGCCAACAAGAAAAAAAAAGCACCTGTATAAAGCTTGCAATAACCTAGTGCACACTTCAGCCCTTCAGAAAAGCATTTGTATTGCTAAAGTCCTCCCGAAGGCATTTGTGTTTAGCCTCTCGAAAGTATGTGTATAGCCAGCTTCCAGAAAACGTTCAGCCTCCGGATGACACCCTGTTAGTGGAGGCAATGGAAATCTACCTAGCAAGGAGGCAAAGGAAATCTCCTAGGTGTGCATAAGGATCACCTCATCAAACAAAGGCGGTGGAAATCTCCCAAAACAAGTTGAATTTGCCAAAGGAGGCGATGGAAATCTCCTAGAGCGTATGTGTGGATCACCCCATCGTTCAAGGCAATGGAACTTCCCATGGCACCAAGTTGAAGGAGGCGATGGAAATCTCTGAAGACATTAATAGCCAAAGCATTTAACAAACCTTGTGGCATTTTGGGTCAACAAGTCGATGGAGTCAAAGTGGAATAAGGTCAAGAACTAGCCTTGGAAACATCCCGAGCATGTGGAAACTAGCCTTGGGGACAATCTCGAGCACACTCAGAACTTGCCTTGGGGACAATCCCGAGCACACTCAGAACTTGCCTTAAGGACAATCCCGAGCATGTGGAAACCAGCCTTAAAAGCATCCCAAGCATGAGGAACAAATCAAACCCTGTGAAAGATGGAAGATGGAATACTCAACAGCCCTAATCCCAACAGCTCTACACTATCTCAACTGGCTCGATGCCGTAATATACAGCAAGATAACATCTGTTCTCAAGTTCTATACTTGACGTTTATACCAAACACACACGCACAGGCCCGTGCACATTAGCATCAATTGCATCACATCGAGTCTGCATCAGTTGCATTACCATATCTACTCACATCTAACCGCCAGCATCATCATATACATGTATTGCATATCTCTCTCATTCATGAAACAGGTCAACCCTGTAATCAACCGGCTCAACGCCTCAGTTTTATTGATCGGCCCGGCGCCTCGATCCTTTGGCTCTATGTCAAAACTTATGATGACAAAGCTCCGTGCACAGACCATCAGAACGCAACCGGCTCTATGCCTCGGTTCAATCAAGCTCCTCAAACCGGCTCGACGCCTCGATTTTATTGATCGACCCGGCGCCTCGATCCTTTGGCTCTATGTCAAAACTTATGATGAGAAAGCTCCGTACACAGACCATCAGAACGCAATCGACTCTATGCCTCGGTTCAATCAAGCTCCTTAAACCGGCTCCGCACCTCGGTTCCGTCATCTCAACGCTCCGTGCTCCAGTTACTAGCCTCGTGCCACCATATCTCAAAATCGGCGTCCAAATCATCCCCAACAGATGGTTTGGATTCCACCAAAATTACATCAATTCCATCAAGCTCATTCGCAAGGATAGGCTATTCTACCGAGTTCCCCTCAGTCAAAGTAAGGATGATCAAGAAAAGCAAACGCACCTACCGTGTATTGATTTACCCTAAAATACTAAGGACGCTCTCCACAAAAAATTCCCTTGGCAGCCCCACGATCCTTCAACTATTTTCTGCCAAAAATCCTGGCTCAGTCTAGGTACGTCACACTACAGCTTTTAAAACCCAGAGGTACATCTTCTGTTTCTAAACCTCCAAACTTTTTATTTTCTTTATTGCCTCCGAACTACGGTTGGTCTGAATTTCCCCTGTGGAATACGTAGGCAGCCTCCCGGCCCGACCATAACAAAAACCTTTTTTCAAAAACCCTTGGAATAGTGGTTGGACGAAATTGAGTTGGTTTTACAGCTTTGAATTTACTCAAACATGTCTCGCAATCCGTTTGAGCTCAGTCAAAGAGGGGCATCTGTAGACACCCCAATTTGGCCTAACGATTATTTCAAATCCCACCTTGGGGACCATCCCGATGATGAAATGGATACAGTGATTGTTGATTGACCTCTCGTGAACCTTTAGACTTTCGGTAAGAACTTTTAGCCACTTAGAGGACCCAATCCAGAGCCAAATAAGCCTTTCAGACAAAAATACAGCATCCTAGGAAAATACATCTATCAGCCGTAAGATCGATTCCTCGGCCGCCAAATCCATTCCTCGGCCACAGATCCATTCCTTGGCCGCCAGATCCATTCCTCGGCCGCCAAATCGTCTATTTTCCAGATTCTAGAACGTTCGGTCAATCGTTTGATTCGTTCACAAAACCCTAGCAGCCAATTCCCGATGCGTTCGGGCTACGTAAGGAGATTGCCATGAGGAGTTTGAATTGCATTATAACTCCAATTCAATTGTGCGTTTTGATTGGCCGGAGTGAGTCACCAATTGCCTATATAATGAGGCCTTAGGGTTCTGAAATTAACATTCAATTCCTCCTTCTCATACCTCCAAACTCTACAGAAATCATCTTTCATATCCTCTCTATAAAAGCCCTAAACTCCTGTAGGCAGCCGCAGTCCGACGATCAAACCCCCGAAGTACAAACCCTAACTCTAGGGTTTCGAGAAGCAAATCAGTCAATCACCCTCAATCTGAAGCAATCAAGCAACTGAGGGATCAAGGTGGTGAGGCCCAGGGGCATATGGTTTGATATCTTTTACGTTTTTGTACTTTAATCATAGTATTTTAATTTCTGTTAATCGTTTAAGTCTGGTGTGAGGAAGAACATCGATTGGGTCTTTGATCCTTCGGCCGGTACATCAATCCAGAAGGATTGCTCAGCCGTGACATCCATTCACCGGCCGAGGGATCCATTCTCTGGGACAGTTTGTTTTCTATTTTGATGCATGTTTTCATTACTGTTTTGGCTCACCTTATCAATTGCTAAAGGTTAAATAATCAGATTATGTGTTTAGAATTAAATAAAGCAAATGCTAATCACATGTCGAACGATTATGGGCCAGTTTCATGACTGGGAAACGAGGGGTGCTGTAGACACCCCAATCTGAGCTTCCAGATTAGTTTACTTACGGTATTTGATTCCTCGATGATGAAATGGATCAAGAACACCTCGGGAATGTTGAGTGTTTGAGCTTTGAGTGTTTGCAAAACCCTTGAACCTAACCTAGCCAAAAGCCACATCAAAAAAAACCAAAAACCATATTAATGCGTGCCAGGGCGCAACCGTCGCGCGCTAGGGTGCCACCATCGTGCGCCAGGGCGCACCGTCGCGCGACGGTCTGACTCCATCGCGCGATGGTCAAACTCAAAGTTTGACCGTTGACCATCACGCACCAGGGCGCACCATCACGCGACAGACTCACTCCATCACGCCACGGTCAGGGCCTGTCCCCATCACCTTTATCAGTTGGGAAAACTTAGCCACGAAGTAACCCTCAGGGCTGGCTGGCTTCCACTCTTTGGACCAGATCCAACTACTCTCCCTCTTCTCCCTATAAATACCCCCTTTGTTCATCCATTAAAAGGGTTCATAAAATTGAAGGGTTAGAATACCCATACACCTTGGGTTCCAAAGCCAAATAATAAGCATCCAAGAACAAAGCTTGTTCTTCCATCTCAACCTTTTCAAACACTTCAATCAAGCCTTCAAAACTCAAAGCTCAACACCATTTAAACTCAAAAAAGCCAAAGGTATAGCTTACCTTTGTTCTGCTCTCTGTTCTGATCCCTGAGGGGGGCTGGCAGGGCCAAGGCTGGTAATCAATACCAATCCTGGCCCTAAAGCAATTATCTACAATAATGGGTGCTTATCATCTAGCGTGCGACGCTATGTGGCTGCGCGCACAGGACCGCGTGGGGATTGGTGTCCTACTGTTTTATGCCTTATTATGTATATAGAACACTATTTTGCATGCTAAAATCCATAGCTTAGTTCTGTATATCTTTCTGTTTACTTTTGGAAGCACCTGGGATCTTTCTGGACTTGTCCCTGAACCCAAAATGAGCAAAACCAAACACTGGAAGGTCGACCCATACCCTCGCGCACTGAACCCAAACCCGCGCGCGATGGTCAAATGGAACGTTGACCAGCGCGCCAGGGCGCAACCGTCGCGCGCCGGAGCTCGACCATCGCGCGACAGAGTGGCTCCATTGCGCGACAGTCAGCCTATTTCCAGTGAGTGGCCTTTGCTTTGATAACTTGGCCCTTGGCCTTTGTTTTAATACCCCCATTTTTAGGGGTTGCAAGTTAATTTTGTTCATTCTGTTTGTCGTAATTATTTACTTTCAGTACATATAAACTGCTTGGTTTGCCTCCTGGGTGTACACTGGTCCTTTCAGAGCCCAGTAGGGGATGAAATTCAAACTGGTGTGAGTCATCGACACTCGCGCGAGTGTATGGGAGTGTCGCGCGATGGTGCACTTGCATGCACGTAGATCCATGCATGCAAGTTAGCCATTGTTTCTGAGAAACTCATGCCAAGCATTGTGTTGATGTTTTGTCTCAATATTGAACTTCATCTCATTTCATTTTCCATCGTTCCATTCATCCATGTTGTATCGATCACATCTTACAAACATGTTACAGTTTAATCCCCGAGTAACTGTTCCCCCGCCCTAATTGGCTAAAAATGATTAATAAAAGAAGAATCGCATCATTTTCAAAATGCCTAAGTAGAGACCGATCTCCAGATTGGGCGAGAGGGGTGCCTTAAAACCCTTCCCCTCTCGTAACCTGGCTCCCGAACCCAGATATGGTTATGATGGACTGGTTTCCTTCACTTTTTCAAATCAAACAGCGTGGCAGGCGCTTCGAAATACGGTTCTTTGGGTGTCGGACCTTCAAACCCGAGTGGCGACTCCGTATTCCAAGCACTTGCCTCTGCGCTCGCGTTTCCTCGATCCCGGGCCCTTGCATTTGGAATCTAGAAATTCCAGGGCATGTTGCCCACAGTGGCGACTCTGCTGGGGATAATTGAACCGATATTAATCCATACTTAGAGTTTAATACACTTGGGAACAATCCCTTAAAAGTCTGTCAAAACGGTGAGCTTCGCGCTGCCGAAGGTTGGAGTGGTGTTTTAACAGGACCCCGTGTCCGGCCATTCTAATCTGGGGCTTTTTCAATTGTTCACTTGCGTAGTTTCCTCTAAAGATGGACTAAATAAAGTGAACCAAATTTGATAAGGAATCTTGCGATTTTGAGATTCTTCTTCTTCTTAATCAATTTCTAGCATCTCATTTGAATCGATGTGGGATAAGCCTCGTTGGATCGTTTTGGCAATCCGACACGGTTTACGGGAGACCGAGGACCCCGAGTGACCAACAACCTTCGACGATGATGGGTCATGCTACCGTTTGACTGTTGCTCAGTGATATCGCGGGCAACGGGAGGTATATCTGTGGCCCTAGTCCGAGGAACCTGTTACGAACCAAAATCGGCCTTTTGCATATACAAAGCATTAGAACTCTCCAAACTAGGACAGGTACCTACAGAGTAAGATCTATTTGCATCTAACTGTCTATGTGTTACTGCTTTCCCTATCGCATGCACTGTACATACATTGTTTTGCATAGGAGCATGCTTAAGGCAGCTCTTACGCTATCTAAGACGTTGTTGACCCGATGAGGAGTCGTTCATTCTGTCGAATGTTCGTTATCATTTCAAAGTCCTTAGTTCAATGAGACTTTGAGAAATCAAAATTTGCTAAATCCTCGGCTCATGCCCGATTGAGGATTCAACCGAAAATAAAGAACCACAAAGTGTTGATGTCGTAATATTGATATCATTTTGGTTATCGTGCTAAACATGTACACCGCCCCGGCTAAAGCACTAAGTTGCCCATGCCACCCCAGTAAAGGTGTCACGCCATCGATACCAAGTTGTTCCAAGTTCAAAGTTGAATTTTCAAATGGGGCTAGTCGAAGATTTAGTCTATTTTGACATCTTTTAGGATCTGTCGATCTACACGGGGACACATCGCCAAAAAGAATTCTGAGGATTCCTGCAATGTCTGAAACTCGTAAGGCAAACTTGTCTCTGGAATTGTGCATACATACGTGTCGTTTTGCGTAGGAGCATGTGTAGGGCGGCTTCTAGGTTGTCTCTCGCTTTTGAGTCTGTCTTATGCTAGTTTGGACGCTGTTAGACCCGATGAAGAGTTGTGCATCTCGATGGTGCACGTTGTTAATTTTTCAAGTTCTTAGATCAGCGAGACTTTGGGAAATCAAAGCTTTCTAAACCCCTGTCTACTCGATTAGGGGTTTCAAATAGAAGACTAGGAACAATGGAGAGAATGCCGTGATGTTTGGACCACCCTGGTTATCATGCTAAGCATGTACACCATTTAGGCTTTGGCACTGTGTTGCTTACGCCACCCTGGTTCTGGTATCACGTCATCTACACCGAGTTGTTCTGACTCCAAAGTTGAAACTTCGAGAACGGAGTGGTCAAAGGCTTAGACTATTTTGACATCCCTTAGTGTTAGTGATTCTAACAAAGGATAAACCCTCGAAAAGAATTCTGAGGATTCTGGCAGCATTCAAACATCTCAAGACAGACTTGTCGCTAGTTATAGAGTCCAGGAAGACACCAACGACGATGTCGTGTACATTGCATTTTCCTTGCAAAAGAACTGCTATAGGAGTGCCACTGAGTTTTCACTTACTTTACTGTCTAGTTCAAAACCTTTGCACCGAGCAAGAGAGTACTGAAAAGAGGAGCCAAACCTATTTGGGAACATCTGCCGGGGCTGTTATACCTTCACTTCCAAGGTCATATCACCTTCCTCATTCATCAATCCAGAATGGCGGCACAAATGGAGCTAGTTGAGCTCAAGAAAGCTGTAGAGGAATTGGGTCACAAGATGGACAAACAAATGATTATGGTCCAGGGACTCGTTGGCCTCGTTACCTCCACAACCCCGCAGCCAAATATGGGGCTAGTCAAAGAACCTTCTCAAACCTACCACCCTCCAACGGTTGGAATCAAGCTGTGCTCAGGAAACATGTTCAAAGACCTGGCTGAGTTTCATGAGGCCAGGACTCACTCAAATGAGGATGTTGATTCCTTGTTCAAAGCCTTTGCTGAGGGGGAAGACATGCTTAGTGATGAATTCAGCCCCAAAGGCAAAAGAATGCATCCTGTTGAGGAGGCGATGTGTTGCAACTGCAAAGCAAACAAGGGTCCTGCCTTGAATTCTCAATCCGATCGCCGGAACCCACCAAGGACTTTCTCATGCTTCACTGCACCTTTGGCCTTGGTTTATGAGAAGCTCCTTGATACTGGTTCCATCAAGCCCTCAATCCAACTCCTCTACCCAAAAATCCATCACCCAATTTCAAACATGACCTCTATTGCACCTACCATCAAATGCCTGGCCATTCTACTAATGCCTGCTTCCGACTTCGACATGCTGCTCAAGATCTCATCGATTGTGGCATCATCACAACCCCACCTCCATCAACAGTCGATATCAACAACCGTCAAAACACTCAAAGCTTCCGAGCCCGAACCCAACCCCAGAGTTTCTCTGCCTTTGAGGCATCTCTATCCGCAGTAATGGAGGAACTTTTTCAATCCGGGCACCTCAAGTCTTTGACCCCGACTTCCCCACCCAAAGTCTTTCCAGCCAGCTACAACGCCAACCATTTCTGTGCCTTCCACCAAATGCCTGGGCATCTTACTGATAACTGCTATCGTCTTCGACATGAGATTCAAGACGTAATTGACAATGGCACGGTTCAAGTTCCACCAAAGCCCAACATCGTTTCCAACTCCTTGCCTCAACACGGGTCTGACCCTCTGGTTGGTCAGGTATCTATCACCTCTACTCAAATCACTCAAATCAACCCGAGCTCCACCATATTCAACCCTAGCCACTATATCGTCTCAACAAATCAACCCAAACCCATCGTATCCATCCCGTCCGAGCCGGAGGTTAACATGATGGCAGTAGGTTGGGCAATTGAGGTTTTCACTGCCGACATCTGGTTTGACAGTGATGAGGGGTTACAAAGGAAAAGACTGACTGGTTGAGGTCCATTGATTAAAGGAGCACCGAGTAGGTTTGGTTGAAGAAGCTGAGGAAGCCGAAGTGCTGTTGCTTAGGCCTGACACCCGCTGGATCCTACCTTTTTTGTAAAAGCTACGGGTAGTTTTTTTAAATATTGTGTTTTCAAAACTGCGTCTAGTTTGCATTGGCGATATGTCTAAGTCTGACACAGAGTCTTTTGCGTTTGTCTAAAGTCTAGCTCTGAGTCGGTCGTGCCTCTTGGCCCTCCACGTCATAGCTTTTGTTTCAAGTTTTGAGTCTGCTGTACTTGGCACCCTGTGGGTTTTTATGATATGCATTATTCTGCTTCTAAGTACTTCACTGGCTTTTGAATAAACTGTGTCGACTCTGGCGACGAAGGGATAGATTTCGATGGGCTCGTTCCCAAGGAAATGTGTTCCCTTGCCGAAAGGGAAGACGAAAGGCATGCTCAGTCTGTTAAAAGAAGAAGTAATTTCTTTAAACTTGAAAGACAAGGATAACCCCCGAATGGTTCAGTTGGTTCAAAGCTGTCACCAGAGGAGCATTGCGCCCGGTCAAACAGGCTCAAAGAATCCATCGACGTCTTGGCGTGGTCTCATAAAGTCACGCCTCGCGTTGATCCTGAGATAAAGAAGCATCAAATCCCCTGCTACCGGGTGCCAATCCAGAAAGCAAAAGCACCAAAGGCTTCGGGCCTTGCATTGTGTTCAAAAGCAACAACAGTGGTGTCCTGCCAAGCACAAATAAGAAAGTGTACAAAAATGGCCTGGAGCAAGGCATGCCAACCGAAGCACTCTTGACCCTACGTTATCAAAGCCATTCTATCTGGGGCTGCGGCCAAAGGACGTCGACCTTGACGACAACAAGTCCAATACCCTTGGTCAACCTGGATCAATTCAAAAAGTTACTTTTCCCTGAGAGAAGCTCGTTGGGCTGAAAACTCCAAGGGTGGGCAGTTCCAAGCAAAAGTTAGAGCAGCCTACTAGCCAGAAAACCTATGAAGGGGGTCTAGGCAAAAGTAAATAGGCAATATTTGAAAGCTCGCTAGACCGAAGACTCGAATGGGCAGTACTAGGCAAAAATTAAAGCGAAAAAGGTAAGGTGAAATACTCGAGTGAACCTTAGCCTGAACTACGTTTTGACCTGATTCAGTAGCTTGGGATACGTAGGCAGTCTCTCTTCGAGACTCGGTCACAAATCTATCAATTGGATCCAAGGTTGACGTTTTGGTACACATTATAGGTCAGAGAGGATCAAAGATCTAGCTGCATTGGAAGAACCAGAAGGGGGAAAACCTTTGTCTTTCAATTTTATTGCAAACTGCTATTTCTATTACGGGCTGAGCATAAGTCTTAAAATATTTGAAGCATAAAAAAACGAACGAAATGCTAGAAGCCTAATGGCTCACACTTTATTCTAAGTTGAGCGAAGTCTGGTGTAAGCAACCACAACGCGTTTGTTCGAAGTGATGCGCGTTGGTCTCGAACCTGCGCGCGCTTTTTCAATTCTTGCAGCAGACAATAGCAGTTTGCTACTGCCCTCGAATGTCGTTTCAGGGGCTTTTGCCGAGTTTTGTTAAGACATGCAAGTCATATGGACCTAATGTGACTGCACGGGGGTGTCGGTTTCAGTCCGGGCCTATATGAGTCATCATCTGCGTCTTATGTCCATCTTTGCGACATTTTTCTAGTTTTTCAATCACCTGTCATATTGAGATGCTTTTCTCGGTTTTGTTTGTACAAGTCTTTGTGCCTTTTTGCGTCTCTCGCAAGTGTCAGTTTCACCTGTCTAGGGGATATTTAAGCTTCGGCCCATTAATGCCCAAAATTTTATTATATTTTGTGTGTCTAAGGGTCCGCATTGTACCCTGGGGCTCTTTCTCCCTTTTCATTCGAGCTAGGCGAGTCTGTACATATGTGCGTGCGTCTTTGTGTCGATTCAGGTCACTTGTCAATGCAAATTGGATATTAGTGGTTAGTTTTTGCATTCTCTTCAACACTTACAAAGGAGAGTCAATAAACTGGAAAGTGCAATTTTTACATTGCTACCCTAGTATCAGTAATCCACAAGTAGTGGAATTTCGTAAAGCAGCAAGGGCACATCAGCCCAAGGCCAAGCAGAGCATCTCTGGGGCACGTCTGCCCAAGCATCGAAGAGAGGGCACACAAGCCCAAATCTGTCAACTGGGGCATGCCAGCCCGTTCAATGTCTCTTTATCTGGGTGCGCATCTCAGAAGTGAAAGATAGTATAGTAATGAGGCTCAGTGGTAGTCTTTAGGCGTCGTTGTCCTCCTAAGAGACGCCCATAGCTTGCATCTGCACTTTCAATTTGTGCGTTCAATTTAGTATACATACATATTGTATATCAAATATTGAAAGCAAGAAAAGACAATCAATTGCCAAAGCATGCCGATCCAGTATCAAAAGCAGCAAGTAATCAAGATTTTAGGATTCATATCTGCAATTTATACCGAGGATCAAGTCACTACTGGAACTGGAGCTAGAGTTGCTGCTCCATGGCAATTATAAGAGGGGTGCCACACACCGTTTTCCTTATCCCTTTCTCCATGGAAAATGTCAAGCATACAGCCAGTCTTATCCAATATACGACGACACGATCTGCCTGTCTCCATCAACGACAGTCGATCCTGTTCAATCCACAGTGGCATATTCATCCTGAAGAATGATCCGCCAGTCCAATCCTTCAACGGCGATCAGCCATATCGTCCGATTAATCCTCAACAGCGATTAATCTTTCAACGACGATCAGCCATATCGTCCGATTAATCCTCAACAGCGATTAATCTTTCAACGGCAATCAGCCATATCGTCCGGTTAATCCTCAACAGCGATTAATCCTTCCACGATGATCAGCCATATGGTCCGATTAATCCTCAACAGCGATTAATCCTTCGACGGCGATCAGCCATATCGTCCGGTTAATCCTCAACAGCGATTAATCCTTCAATGGCAATCAGCCATATCGTCTGATTAATCCTCAACAGTGATTAATCCTTCAAACGGCAATCAGCCATGTCGTCCGATTAATCCTCAACAGTGATTAATCCTTCAACGACGATCTGCCATATCATCTGATTAATCCTCAACAGCGATTAATCCATCAACGACTTCAACGGCTTCAACGGTTCAATCATTTATATTGATGATTCTCCCATCCAGGCTTGAACGGCTTCAACGGTTCGATCATTTATACTGATGATCCTTCCATCCTGTCTGCAACGGCTTGATCATTTATACTGATGATCCTCCCATCCAGGCTTCAACGGATCGATCATTTATACTGATGATCCTTCCATCCTGTCTGCAACGGTTTGATCATTTATACTGATGATCCTCCCATCCAGACTGCAATGGCTCAATCATTCCGCACATTGATCTCCCTGTTCGCCTTCACGATAGCTGGTCCTGTCAAAGTTCCTCAACGGCTTGATCATTCCACACATTGATCTCCCCGTCCGCTGTCACAATAGCCAGTCCTGTCAAAATCCCTCAGCGGTTTGATCATTCAGTGCATTGATCTCTCCGTCTGCCTTCACGGCAGTCCTATCAAATCCATCAACGGCGATCAGCACATCATCCATCCAACCCACAACGGGGATCAGATTATCGTCCAATGGTCCGTTCATCCACAACTGATTGTTCCCCAGGAGAGTCCGTCTTGGCTTGTCTCGAACGACAATCACCCTCAGTCTAGCCACAGGTGCATCCTCTAGCAAGCTTACTGCTCTGTCTCGGATTGTCTTTGATAAGGAGATTGGCTCTGATTCCTAACAGATGGAATTCAACCTGCCTGACACGACCTACCCGTGTTTGTTGGAATACTTTGTGCCGAGGATAGCTTGATCCCCACACCTGTCCCGTCTAAATCTGTAGCGACAGCCGGTTCTGTCCAAATTCAATCAACAAGCAGCGATGCAATCGTCCACTTCTATGTTCATCCCCAGCGACGGTCCGTCCGTCCATTCAACCGATCAGGTTCTGTAAGTATGCTTGTCTACTTTACTATGTTTTGCTCTGGATTGCCTTGAGGGGTGTCTAGAAACCTTTGATGTTACTTGTACCAAGTCAATGGTACTCCAAGTGCCGTCAAAGGGGGGGCTACTGTAGACACCCCAATCTGAGCTTCCAGATTAGTTTACTTACGGTATTTGATTCCCCGATGATGAAACGGATTAAGAACACCTGGAGAATGTCGAGTGTTTGAGTTTTGAGTGTTTGCAAAACCCTTGAACCTAACCTAGCCAAAAGCCACATCAAAAAAAACCAAAAACCCTACTGATGCGTGCCAGGGTGCAACCGTCGCGCGCCACCATCGCGCGACGGTCTGACTCCATCGCGCAATGGTCAAACTCAAAGTTTGACCATTGACCATCGCGCGACAAACTAACTCCATCGCGCGACGGTCAGAGCCTGTCCCCATCTCCTTGATCAGCTGGGAAAACTTAACCACGAAGTAACCCCTAGCTAGCCTTGTGGCTGGCTGGCTTCCACTCTTTGGACCAGACCCAACTACTCTCCCTCTTCTCCCTATAAATAACCCCTTTGTTCATCCATTAAAAGGGTTCATAAAATTGAAGGGTTAGAATACCCATACACCTTGGGTTCCAAAGCCAAACAATAAGCATCCATGAACAAAGCTTGTTCTTCCATCTCAACCTTTTCAAAAACTTCAATCAAGCCTTCAAAACTCAAAGCTCAACACCATTCAAACTCAAAAAAGCCAAAGGTATAATTACCTTTGTTCTGCTCTCTGTTCTGATCCCTGAGGGGGACTGGCAGGGCCAAGGCTGGTAATCAATACCAATCCTGGCCCTAAAGCTGGCAAGCTTTCAAAAACCATCATGATAGGAACCAGCGCGCGACGGTCCCACTCTAGCGAGCGACGCTATGTGGCTGCGCGCACAGGACCGCGTGGGGATTGGTGTCCTACTATTTTATGCCTTATTATGTATATAGAACACTGTTTTGCATGCTAAAATCCATAGCTTAGTTCTGTATATCTTTCTGTTTACTTTTGGAAGCCTCTGGGATCTTTCTGGACTTGTCCCAGAATCCAAAATGAGCAAAACCAAACACTGGAAGGTCGATCCATACCCTCGCGCGCTGAACCCAAATCCGCGTGCGATGGTCAAATGGAGCGTTGACCAGCGTGCCAGGGCGCAACCGTCGCGCGCCAGGTTGCACCATCGCGCGACAGAGTGGCTCCATCGCGCGACAGTCAGTCTGTTTCCAATGACTGGCCTTTGCTTTGGTAACTTGGCCCTTAGCCTTTGTTTTAATACCCCCACTGTTTAGGAGTTGCAAGTTAATTTTGTTCATTCTATTTGTAATAATTATTTACTTTCAATGCATATAAACTACTTGGTTTGCCTCCTGGGTGTGCACTGGTCCTTCTAGAGCCCAGTAGGGGATGAAATTCAAGCTGGTGTGAGTCATCGACACTCGCGCGAGTGTATGGGAGTGTCGCGCAATGGTGCACGTGCATGCACGCAGATCCATGCATGCAAGTTAGCCATTGTTTGTGACAAACTCATGCCAAGCACTGTGTTGATGTTTTGTCTCAGTATTGGACTTCATCTCATTTCATTTTCCAGCGTTCCATTCATCCATGCTGTATCGATCACATCTTGCAAACATGTTACAGTTTAATCCCCGATTAACTGTTCTCCCACCCTAATTAGCAAAAAATGATTAATAAAAGAAGAATCGCATCATTTTCAAAATGCCTAAGTAGAGACCGATTTCCGGATTGGACGAGAAGGGTGCCTTAAAACCCTTCCCCTCTCTTAACCTGGCTCCCGAACCCAGATATGGTTATGACGGACTGGTTTCCTTCACTTTTTCAAATCAAACAGCGCGACAGGTGCTTTGAAATATGGTTCCTTAGGTGTCGGACCTTCAAACCCGAGTGGCGACTCTGTATTCCGAGCGCTTGCCTTCTATGCTCGCGCTCCCTCGATCCCGGGCCCTTGCATTTTGAATCCGGAAATTCCAGGGCATGCTGCCCACAGGTGCCTAACACCTTCCCCTTATTGTACTTTTGGCTCCTGTACCCAAAATCTCTATCTCTTTTCCTAGTTTTTATAAACTATGTGGCGACTCTATTTTGATGATAACCGTTATCATGTGGCAATGTTCCTAGCCATGGGAATATCCATGATCCTGGTTTATGAAGTGGAAAGCAAACAAGCAATGATCAATCTGTAAGGAGATGACCCGTTTGGGAGGTGTCTACATATTTTCACATATCAATCTAGGTTCTGTTAAGAATAAATTTTCATGTGAATTATTTATTTAATGAGCTCTACAAAATAAACGGTTCCAATTATTATTATTATTATTATTATTATTATTTTGGGCCCAAATAGGCCGAAACTGGACCAGGCCCTAGTAAAAACTAGATGGGAGATTAGTCCACCCTTGTTCTTCTTCTACCTAGAGAAGAACCCATTACAGTATCAAACATGCCCGCTCAAACTCTCCTTTAATGGCGACATTTCACAGACATGAATCGTCGTGCTCTATCCTTCTCAACCCACATCAATCACTTCTTCTCTATTAATGTAACGACCCTGATTTTTGGTTAATAAAAATTTCGTTAAATATTTGAATTTTCTTTTAACTACTTGGATTGCTTTAAAAATTTCCTTTTAAATTCCTATAATCCATCTTAATTAGATTCGATATTCATAAGTTGGAACTTCATCGCCGATAAACCTAGATATATTCTTAAATGCTAAGGTAGTTATAAGAACGCTAGAATATTCGATACGAGGCCTCGACATTTTAGTTTCCGGCTAGAAACCCTAATCGGTGAGTGGAACTAGTTTCAACTAGTTAGTTGGCCTAACCTAAGTCTCACTAACTTAGTTATATCCTCCTAACATCCTATGACCATTAGACGATAGAAAACAATCATGAGATTTCAAAAGTAATTACTTTTGGCTTTGGTAATCATTACCTTTATGACAAGATTCCCTTTCTAGGAAATCATTACCCTTTGGATAATACCCATACCTTTTTGAAAGCTTACTTTTTCTAGTCTACCTATATATATATATATATATATATATATATATATATATATATATATATATGGGGCGAGTTCTATAGACAATAAATTTGACAATACTTTTGACAATAGATTTTTGAAACCGCATGGGGCCTTCAAACAAATGATCGAGCTCAATGTATTTAAAACATGTTTTAAGGGGTCCGTAAAATTAACGCATTTGGATATCGGTAAATGCATGATCGGCTCATTTAGTTGATTCCTGTCAAATTTGACAGGATAAAATTGAATGAGCCAATCAAGCCCTTGCCGATGTCAAAATAAGATGATTTTTTACGGGAACTCTTAAAAACATGTTTTAAACAAATTGAATGGCTTCGATTATTTGTGTGGGGCTCCGAAAAATATATTGTCAAAAATATTGTCAAATTTATTGTCTCTAGAACCGGCCCCTATATATATATATATATATATATACACACTCTTGTACTTTAGTCCAAGTAGGAGAGAGAGAGGAGGGGGGCCGAGAGAAAGAGAAAGAGAGTGAGTGTGTGTGCTAGTGTTTTGGCCATTCCAACAAGCCACCTTCCTTGTCTTTTCTCAACCAAAGTACAACCAATTATGATTTCTTTCTTGTGCTTTCACAAGCAAAACCTATCTAGGACTAGACAACTCATAAAACCCCTCATGATAACCTAGGACTTAGCCTAAAATGGAAGTGACAACTCTTGGCATGCCTAAAGTACATTGATTGACCCATGAAGGAGAAAGTTTGCACGCTTTCAAGCATGATGGGACAAGACAATGAGAGGAGAAGAGAGAGGGGAGAATTTCGGCCAAGAAGAGGGAGAGAGAGGCCGAAAATGAGAGAGAGAAAGTGAGGTGTGTGCATGTGCTTGGATACTTGCACAAGCAACCTAATAGCCCTAAACCTATTTGCTACATGCCAACCCATCCTAGACTTCTTTAAGTACAATCCTAGCCTTTTACTCTTCCAAGCCAACCCATCCTATGACAAGACAAGTCCATGATCCCTCATGATGACCTAATTCTAGATTGAAGTTGAAGTGACAATTGGATGACAAGGCATGGCATGTTTGACATGACTAGACTACTTCAAGTCATTCAAACTTAGATCTTATTCTTTCTTGCAAGAATAACCATTCATAGGACAAGACTAGACCTTAAAACCCTTCATGATTGCCAAAGGCATGGCCTAGATTGGAAAAGACAAGACCTTGGCATGCTTGGCATGCTTTCAAGTATGAAAAGACAACACAATGAGAGGTAGAGTGAGAGAGGGGTGGCCGGCCAAGAGAGGGAGAGGGAGAGGCCAAGTTTTTGCTATAAATAGGACCCTTGTCCAAGCATTCAACTCACACCTTCACTCCTTTGCTTCAACTTCTCTGTAGAAACCATTCCTGTTTTCCAGTCAGCCTACTGCCCTTCACAAATCCTCATTTTTCTCCTGCTTAAAGTAGTTTTTAGAACCAACTCCCTTCAGGAAAGTTGTAGAGCACTTCGAGACCTTCAAGTTAGACACAAGAACCACCCTAATCGGTCAAGAAATGACCAAGATATTGCCATCCGAAATTCAGTAAAAATCTCAGATTTCCAGTTCCAGACAGCTTACTGTCACTCCATTTATCACCATTTTTCTCCAACCTAAAGTAGTTTCTAGGATCAACTTCCTTCACAAAAGTTGTAGAGAACTTCGAGAGTTTCGATTTCGACTCTTGAACGATCGTATTCAGCCAAATATTGACTGAGTTACTATCATCCAAAGTTTGGTCCAGATTTGCGAGTTTCACCGCCTGTAGAATTTTCCAACTAGCTTATTCGGCCCCGACTAGTTTCGGATCAAGGTAGATTCTCCTTTACTTGTTAATCCTAAGTATACGTAGAATGTCCTTACTCTCTAGTCCTAAGTATAAATACTTCTTTAAGTATATCTAAAGTAAGTATAATGCTTGTACGTCGAAATGCATGTTAGTTAATGAACTTATCTTGCTAATGGAACTACAACATGTTGAATAAACGATTTCCACGTCAATAAACATATGTTGTTTTGAATTTCCTACGAAGGAAGAAAGAACGAATTTTGGTAATATAGATATAATTGGAAGTGTTTGTATTATTGTCTTGAGGATGATTATGAACATGTATGCATATTTGCTTGCATTACTTGTTGTTGATAAAGCATAAGTGGTATCCACTCCAAGGGCATCCGTACATGTGGCGTTATGCTTTAAAGGGTGATTTGAGCATGATAATTAATATAGAGTTGGATGATCTTTCTAGTTTGGATTACAATGAATGATTTATGTGTAAAAAGTCCTACCGCGGAATCATTGCATGTAACGAGACACATAAATTGAGAAGGTAGAAACATGGCACCTAGGGTGTTAAAGACAACGTGTGGTTTTTGAAACCGCAATGTGGCCGGACTTGTCCATTGTGTGGTGTGTGTGTGTGTGTGTAAAGGAATGATTTTCGGAAATCCAATGAGAACCTGGAGCGGTGGAATCATTGTGGGGATACTCGGGAACCCAGAGCGGCGGAACCGAGGAATGAGTTGTGGTTTGGTTATCTGCGGAGAGGAGCCAACACAATCGTTTTAATGATTTTTTCAAAAATTCCCATGGCAACCCGGAGCGGCGGAACCAAGGTGAGGATACTCAGGAACCCGGAGCGGCGGAACCGAGGTATGGCTTGGTTATCCGTGGAGAGGAGCCAATGCAAGTTTTGTGTGCCAAAGGATACCCGGAGCGGCGGAACCATTATGCGGATACTAGGGAACCCGGAGCGGCGGAACTGAGGTTGGGTGTGTAAAAAAAATGATTTTCGAAATGTTGATTTGATTTTTGTTAAAGGGAAAATGGTGACACAGTCAACGACGAGGAGAAATTCAAATATCACGGACACCAACGATAGTTGAATAGTGAATGTGGATGTGTCATTGCTTACTATATTGTTGAGAATGCATATATCTATGACCTGCTATGTGTAAGTTATGGGTTAGCGGGTATGGGATTGTTCAGCTGAGTTTTCGTAGCTCATGGTGTTACCTTTGGAGACCCTGACATATTATATCAGTGGCGACGCTGGTATAATGTGTCAGACCTTGTAGATGATCAAATGGAGCTGTACACTTTGGAGGTCTTTGGAGCCGAGGAGCTGGCTAGGATGGAGGAGCATGTGGAGCTGTAGTTAGGAACCCTAGATCCTCCCCTTATGTAAATATTCGACTCCAGTGGGAGTTATGATGTAATAAAGAGCCAGACTCTCTTTTGATATTCAATAAAATGTTTATTTAACGTACCCAAAAATCCGAATTGTTACAATTAAACCTAGCTTACCCACTTCTGCTCTAACCCATTTGGTCTGAACCCTCTCCTTTATCCTTCGCCCCTTCCAGACCTTTCCCTGACTACTCCCCTAAGAAACCCACCATCAAAGACTCCGAATTTATCCACCAAATCTTTACCACTATCAAGCACCGCTGCGTTCTTAAACCCTACGAATCCAGGTTCAGACCAGACCACCTCATTTGGGTTTTAATGAAAATAAGATGTGATTACCGATTAGTTTTGGATTTCTTTGACTGGGTTTGTCTAAGGAGGGACCCATCAATGGAGTCCATTTGCATTGTTGTTCACATTGTTGTTGTTGCAAATGACCCTGGAAAGGCATGAGTAGCTTGCTAAACGATGTTATATTAACAGTAGACATGTGGGAAGCATGAGTAGCGTAGGATTAGTTCATAGGCTTACAACAGATTTTGAGAAATACAAAATATGCAGTAAAGCAAAAATCACAAAGAGCCTTATAAAAGTGTTACAGGAAAGTACCAAATTGTTAGAATTAATCTATGCGGATTTATGTGAATCTGAAAGAACTTTAGCTCGTGGAAAAAAGTATATAGATTTTTCATTTTTATTAATGACTTCTCAAAATATACTTAGGTATATTTAGTGTATATTTTTTGAAAAATAGACTAATGATACTTTTGATAAATTCAAAGAATTCTTTCAAGATGTCGAAATCAAATAATTTAGGAAGAACAATAAAAACATGTAGAAGTGAGAGTTCGTGAGTAAGAATCCTTCGGAATTATCCACGAAATTCCTTGATTGTATTCACCTGCGTCTAATGGCATGTTTGGAGGCAAAAAATAGAACATTAAGGATAATTTTCTTTTGTTCATTAGCACCTAAAAAAAAAATTGTTTTCTCCACTAAGGCCTCATTCTGTTAAGGTTCTTATTTTTCTTAAATACTTATTTTTTGCTTACAAAACAGGTTATTCTCTCACAATACATCACATTCAATTAAAAAAATAAGCACTTATTTAAAAAATAAATTACATATTTTAGTTAGTAAAACACATCCTAATTGACTTGACAAATCTATTTCGTTCATTAACACCCCAAAAAAATCTGTTTATTTTCACATATCAATCAAGGTTCTGTTGAGAATAAATTTTCATATGAGTTATTTATTTAGTGAGCTCTACAAAATAAACGGTTCCAATAACTATTATTATTATTATTTTTGACCCAGATAGGCCGAAACTGGACCAAGCCCCAGTAAAAACTAGATGGGAGATCAGTCCACCCTTGTTCTTCTTCTACCTGGAGAAGAACGCATTACAGTATCAAACATGCCTGCTCAAACTCTCCTCTAATGGCGACCTTTCACAGACATGAATCGTCGTGCTCTCTCCTTCTCAACCCACATCAATCACTTCTTCTTTATTAAACCTCGCTTACCCACTTTTGCATTGTTGTTCACATTGCTGTTACTGCAAATGACCCTGGAAAGGCATGAGTAGCTTGCTAAACGATGTTATATTAACAGTAGACATGTGGGAAGCATGAGTAGCTTAGGATTAGTTCATAGGCTTACAACAGATTTTGAGAAATACAAAATATGCAGTAAAGCAAAAATCACAAAGAGCCTTATAAAAGTGTTGCAGGAAATTACCAAATTGTTAGAATTAATCTATGCGGATTTATGTGAATCTGAAAGAACTTTAGCTCAGGAAAAAAGTATGTAGATTTTTCATTTTTATTAATGACTTCTCAAAATATACTTAGGTATATTTAGTGTATATTTTTTGAAAAATAGACTAATGATACTTTTGATAAATTCAAAGAATTCTTTCAAGATGTCGAAATCAAATAATTTAGGAAGAACAATAAAAAGATTTAGAAGTGAGAGTTCGTGAGTAAGAATCCTTCAGAATTATCCACGAAATTCCTTGATTGTATTCACCTGCGTCTAATGGCATATTTGGAGGCAAAAAATAGAACATTAAGGATAATTTTCTTTTGTTCATTCGCACCCAAAAAAAAATTTGTTTTCTCCGCTAAGGCCTCATTCTGTTAAGGTTCTTATTTTTCTTAAATACTTATTTTTTGCTTACAAGACAAGTCATTCTCTCACAATAAATTGCATTTAATTAAAAAAATAAGCACTTATTTTAAAAATAAATTACATATTTTAGTTAGTAAAACACATCCTAATTGACTTGACAAATCTATTTCGTTCATTAACACCCCAAAAAAATCTGTTTATTTTCACTAATCAATCTAGGTTCTGTTGAGAATAAATTTTCATGTGAATTATTTATTTAATGAGCTCTACAAAATAAACGGTTCCAATTACTATTATTATTATTATTATTATTATTATTATTATTATTATTATTATTATTATTTTGGACCCAGATAGGCCGAAACTGGACCAGGCCCCAGTAAAAACTAGATGGGAGATCAGTCCACCCTTGTTCTTCTTCTACTTGGAGAAGAACGCATTACAGTATCAAACATGCCTGCTTAAACTCTCCTCTAATGGCAACCTTTCACAGACATGAATCGTCGTGCTCTTTCCTTCTCAACCCACATCAATCACTTCTTCTCTATTAAACCTCGCTTACCCACTTTTGCTCGAACCCATTTGCTAAACGATGTCATATTAAACGTAGACATGTGGGAATCGTGAGTAGCTTAGGATTAATTCATACACTTACAACAGATTTTGAGAAATACAAAATATGCAGTAACCCAAAAATCACAAAGAAGCCTTATAAAAGTATTTCAGGAAAGTACCAAATTGTTAGAATTAATCTATGCGGATTTATGTGAATCTGAAAGAACTTTAGCTCGTGGAAAAAAGTATATAGATTTTTCATTTTTATTGATGACTTCTCAAAATATACTTACGTATATTTAGTGTATATTTTTTGAAAAATAGACTAGTGATACTTTTGATAAATTCAAAGAATTCTTTCAAGATGTCGAAATCAAATAGTCTAGATAGAACAATAAAAAGATCTAGAAGTGAGAGTTCGTGAGTAAAAATCCTTCGAAATTATCCACGAAATTCCTTGATTGTATTCAGCTGCGTCTAATGGCATGTTTGGAGGCAAAAAATAGAACATTAAGGATAATTTTGTTTTATTCATTAACACCAAAAAAAAAAAAAAAACTGTTTTCTCCACTAAGGCCTTATTTTGTTAAGGTTATTATTTTTTTAAAATATTTATTTTTTGCTTACAAGACATGTCATTCACTCACAATACATCACATTTAATTAAAAAAATTATCACTTATTTAAAAAATAAATTACATATTTTAGTTAGTAAAACACATCCTAAATAACTTGACAAATCTATTTCGTTCATTAGCACCCCAAAAAAATCTGTTTATTTTCACATATCAATCTTGGTTCTGTTGAGAATAAATTTTCATGTGAATTATTTATTTAATGAGCTCTACAAAATAAACGGTTCCAATTATTATTATCATTATTATTATTATTGTTATTATTATTATTATTATTATTATTATTATTATTATTACTATTATTATTATTATTGTTATTATTTTTATTATTATTTTTGGCCCAGA
Source organism: Rhododendron molle (assembly GCA_025413875.1). Classification (NCBI taxonomy): domain Eukaryota; kingdom Viridiplantae; phylum Streptophyta; class Magnoliopsida; order Ericales; family Ericaceae; genus Rhododendron; species Rhododendron molle. The sequence continues at coordinate 34,425,596 of CM046392.1, forward strand.
TAGGCTGAAACAGGACCAGGCCCCAGTAAAAACTAGATGGGAGATCAGTCCACCCTTGTGCTTCTTCTACCTGGAGAAGAACCCAATACAGTATCGAACATGCCCACTCAAACTCTCCTCTAATGGCAACCTTTCACAGACATGAATCGTCGTGCTCTCTCCTTCTCAACCCACATCAATCACTTCTTCTCTATTAAACCTCGTTTACCCACTTTTGCTCCAACCTATTTGGTCTGAACCCTCTCCTCTTTATCCTTCGTACCTTCCAGACCTTTCCCTGACTACTCCCCTAAGAAACCCTCCATCAATGGATTTCTTTGACTGGGTTTGTCTAAGGAGGGACCCATCAATAGAATCCATTTGCATTGTTGTTCACATCGCTGTTGTTGCAAATGACCCTAGAAAGGCCCACGGGCTTATTAGGGATTTTTGGGTCAAGAAAACTCGTTTGGGTTTAGTGTTTTATTTCCTCAATTTGTTGAGATATTGGTTTATAATTATAATGATTGGGGATGTAACCCTTTAGTGTTTGATATTTTCTTTAAAGTCCTTGAAGTTGGCATGCTTGATAAGGCGAGAAAACTACTTCATCAGATGTTGAATTATGGTGTAGTTATGTCTGTCAATTCTTGTAATCTGTTTCTATCACGCCTGCCGAAGGATTTTGAGGGGCTCGAGATGGGGTTAAGGGTTTTCAGGAAATTTCCTGAAGTGGGCGTTTGTTGGAACACTGCATCACATAATATTGTGATGAACTTACTTTGTCAATTAGGGAAAGTTAAAGCCGCTCATAACTTATTGCTGCAAATGGAGTTTAAGGGGCGTATGCCTGATGTTATAAGTTAAAATACCTTGATTAATGGGTATTGTCATGTCGAAGAGTTTCAGACTTTGATGAGGCTTGTAGAAGAGATGAAAATTAAGGGCTTGAAGCCAAATAAATTTAAATTTGACGTCATTATCTTTCTTTTATGTAAGAATAGAAAGGTTTTGGATGCGGAGACTGTGTTTAGGGAGATGTTGAGGCAGGGAGTAATACCGAAAAAGTTGTCTATACAACCTTAGTTGATGGTTTCTGTAAGGTTGGGTAGGTTTCGTCTACATACAACCTGCTCGACGAAATGCAGAGCCAGGGAATTATTCCTGATTTTGTAACGTATATTGCTATTATATGTGGGTTTTGTCAAATTGGAAAGATGGTTGAAGCAAATGAACTTTTCCATGAAATGAATAGTAGGGGGATCCAAGCTGATGAAGTTATGTATACAGTACTCATCGATGGTTATTGCAAGTCAGGTGAGATGAAGAAGGCCTTTTTACTTCATAACCAGATGGTACAAATTCGTCTGACACCAAATGTTGTTACTTACACTGCTCTTGCTGACGGGCTTTCTAAACTTTGGGAGGTGGAGACAACAAAACGAGCTTCTTCATGAGATGTGTGCGAAGGGTCTCGAGCCGAACATTTTCACCTACAACTCACTTGTCAATGGAGTTTGTAAAGCAAGAAATATAGTGCAAGCAGTAAAACTAATGGAAGATATGGATGTGGCAGGCTCGGATCATCAAAATTCGATTGGAAACTTTGGGGGGTTTTATTATATGTTTTTTGAAGGGTCCCCGAAGCTTTTGCTGGTGAGGGACATCGATGTTACGGAATGTTTAAACTTAATGGTGAGAATAAAAAATCAGTTAGTATTATTTATTATTTTTGTTTACATGTTGTCTTCTTTATATATTTAGCATGCTAAACTATTACATGTTGTCTTCTTCATTTATTTAGCATGCTAAACGATGTCATATTAACAGTAGACATGTTGGAATCATGTTGTTACTTACACTGCTCTAGTTGACGGGCTTTCTAAACTTGGGGAGGTAAAGACAGCAAACGAGCTTCTTCATGAGATGTGTGCGAAGGGTCTCGAGCCGAACATTTTCACTTACAACTCACTGGTCAATGGAGTTTGTAAAGCAGCAAATATAGTGCAAGCAGTAGAACTAATGGAAGATATGGATGTTGCAGGCTCGGATCATCAAAATTCGATTGAAAACTTGGGGGGGTTTTATTATATGTTTTTTGAAGGGTCCCCGGAGCTTTTGCTGGTGAGGGACATTGATGTTATGGAATGTTTAAACTTAATGGTAAGAATAAAAAATCAGTTAGTATTATTTATTATTTTTTTTACATGTTGTCTTCTTTATATAGTTAGCATGCTAAACTATTACATGTTGTCTTCTTCGTATATTTAGCATGCTAAACGATGTCATATTAACAGTAGACATGTGAGAATCATGAGTAGCTTCGGATTAATTCATAGACTGACAACAGATTTTGAGAAATACAAAATATGTAGTAAAGCAAAAATCACAAAGAAGCCTTATAAAAGTGTTGCAGGAAAGTTCCAAATTGTTAGAATTAATCTATGCGGATTTATGTGAATCTGAAAGAACTTTAGCTCAGGGAAAAAAGTATAAAGATTTTTCATTTTTATTGATGACTTCTCAAAATATACTTACGTATATATAGTGTATATTTTTTGAAAAATAGACTAGTGGTACTTTTGATAAATTCAAAGAATTCTTTCAAGATGTCGAAATCAAATAGTCTAGGTAGAACAATAAAAACATGTAGAAGTGAGAGTTCGTGAGTAAGAATCCTTCGGAATTATCCACGAAATTTCTTGATTGTATTCACCTGCGTCTAATGGCATGTTTGGATGCAAAAAGTAGAACATTAAGGATAATTTTGTTTCGTTCATAAGCACCCAAAAAAAAAAATTTTGCTTTCTCCATTAAGGCCTCATTCTATTAATGTTCTTATTTTTCTTAAATACTTATTTTTTACTTACAAGATAGGTCATTCTCTCACAATACATCACATTTAATTAAAAAAAATAAGCACTTATTTAAAAAATAAATTACATATTTTAGTTAGTAAAACACATCCTAATTGACTTGACAAATCTATTTCGTTCATTAGCAACCCAAAAAAATCTGTTTATTTTCACATATCAATCTAGGTTCTGTTAAGAATAAATTTTTATGGGAATTATTTATTTAATGAGCTCTACAAAATAAACGGTTCCAATTATTATTATTATTATTAGTATTATTATTATTTTTTATTTTGGGCCCAGATAGGCCGAACTGGACCAGGCCCCAGTAAAAACTAGATGGGAGATCAGTCCACCCTTGTTCTTCTTCTACTTGGAGAAGAACCCATTACAATATCAAACATGCCCGCTCAAACTCTCCTCTAATGGCAACCTTTCACAGACTCCTTCTAAACCCACATCAATCACTTCTTCTCTGTTAAACCTCGCTTACCCACTTTTGCTCTAACCCATTAGGTCTGAACCCTCTCCTCTTTATTCTTCGCCCCTTCCAGACCTTTCCCTGACTACTCCCTTAAGAAACCCACCATCAAAGACTCCGAATTTATCCACTAAATCTCCACCACCGTCAAGCACCACCGCGTTCTCAAACCCTACGAATCCAGGTTCAGACCAGACCACCTCATTTGGGTTTTAATGAAAATAAGAGGTGATTACCGATTATTCTTTGATTTCTTTGACTGGGTTTGTCTAAGGAGGGACCCATCAATGGAGTCCACTTGCATTGTTGTTCACATTGGTGTTGCTGCACATGACCTTGGAAAGGCCCACGGGCTTATTAGGGATTTTTTGGTCAAGAAAACCCATTTGGGTAATAGTGTTTTATTTGCTCAATTTGTTGAGAGATTGGTTTATACTTATAAGGAGTAGGGATGTAATCCTTTAGTGTTTGATATTTTCTTTCAAGTCCTACTTGAAGTTGGCATACTTGATGAGGCGAGAAAACTATTTGATCAGATGTTGAATTATGGTGTAGTTATGTCTGTCAATTCTTGTAATCTGTTTCTATCACGCCTGTCGAAGGATTTTGAGGGGCTTGAGATGGGGTTAAGGGTTTTCAGGAAATTTCCTGAAGTGGGCATTTGTTGGAACACTGCATCACATATTATTGTGATGAACTTACTTTGTCAATTAGGGAAAGTTAAAGCAGCTCATAACTTATTGCTACAAATGGAGTTTAAGGTGTGTATGCCTGATGTTATAAGTTATAATACCTTGATTAATGGGTATTGTCATGTCGAAGAGCTTCAGACTTTGATGAGGCTTGTAGAAGAGATGCAAATTAAGGGCTTGAAGCCAAATAAATTTAAATTTGACGTCATTATCTTTCTTTTATGTAAGAATAGAAAGGTTTTGGATGCGGAGACAGTGTTTAGGGAGATGTTGAGGCTGGGAGTAATACCGGAAAAAGTTATCTATACAACCTTAGTTGATGGTTTCTGCAAGGTTGGGAAGGTTTCGTCTATATACAACCTGCTCGATGAAATGCAGAACCATGGAATTATTCCTGATTTTGTAACGTATATTGCTATTATATGTGGGCTTTGTCAAATTGGAAAGATAGTTGAAGCAAATGAACTTTTCCATGAAATGAATAGTAGGGGGATGCAAGTTGATGAAGTTATGTGTACAGCACTCATCGATGGTTATTGCAAGTCAGGTGAGTTGAAGCAGGCCTTTTTGCTTCATAACCAGATGGTACAAAATGGTCTGACACCAAATGTTGTTACTTACACTGCTCTTGCTAACGGGCTTTCTAAACTTGGGGAGGTAGAGACAGCAAACGAGCTTCTTCATGAGATGTGTGCGAAGGGTCTCGAGCCGAACATTTTCACCTACAACTCACTTGTCAATGGACTTTGTAAAGCAGGAAATATAGTGCAAGCTGTAAAACTAATGGAAGATATGGATGTTGTAGGGTTACAGCCTTGCACTATTACTTACACTACTCCGATGGATGCGTATTGTAAGTCAGGATAGATGGTGAAGGCTCATGGCCTTCTTAGGGAGATGCTGAATAAAGGGCTAAAACCCACGATTGTTACATTCAATGTGCTGATGAATGGATTTTGTACGTCAGGGATGTTAGAAGATGGTGAGAGGCTTTTAAATTGGATGTTAGAGAAAGGTATAATGCCGAATGCCACTACCTACAATTCTCTGATGAAGCAGTACTGCATTAGAAATGATATGCATGCGACAAGTGAAATATATAGGGGGATGCATGCTCAAGGAGTGGTGCCAGATAGAAACTCCTACAACATACTTATAAAGGGGCACTGTAAAGCAAGGAATAAAAAAAAGGCATGGTTTCTACATAGAGAGATGGTTGAGAAGGGGTATCGTTTGATGGTTGCTTCTTATAATGCACTAATCAAGGGTTTCTTTAAGAGGAAAAAAATTTCTGAGGCAAGGAAATTGTTTGAAGAAATGAGGTGAGAAGGGTTGGTTGCGGATCTGGGAATTATGTAGCATGTTTGTCGATTTGAACTACATTGAGGGGAGCATGGATATCACTCTTGAGCTTTGTGATGAAGTGATAGAGAAATGTCTCATGGACAAGAGCAGCAAAGAGAATTCATAGCTTGGTTTGCTTGCAACTCTTTCATTGGGTTGTTGTGTGCAACAATTTCCATTGTCCTATGCATGAGCTTGAATGGTTGGATTTTCTGAATTGCTCACCGCATGAGCCCACGTCCATGGTAATTTTCCTTTTGTCTGTAAAGTAATCATTTTTAAGTTAGCAACAGTTTGGGTGGTTAAGTTCATAATCCTAAGAGACACCCTCTATGTAGTTATATATATGAAGCAATTTCTTCCAAGTTTGAAAGCTGAACCACAACCTAACAGTCATTCCCGAATCTAGTAGATGGAATATGGCACATATTGCTCTGGTGCTCATGAGGTTATCTTTATATTCTAGAATACAATTACAAATCTTCTCTTCAACTCTTATGTGTATTTTATTGGAAAATGTAATTTCTTTAACTGAAGATCTGTGCATATTTGTTTGGCGTCGCATTTATCCGTAGAGGTTATTTCTGTTGTGTCAGAGTTTTTGTATTAATCTAAGTGGAGATTAAATGTTTTAAGCAGCACGTGATGCAACAAACTGTCATCACGCTTGCCCATATCATAAGCAAGAAAATATAATAGATTAAAAAAATCAAATGGTTGGTACTCAAGCTCCAGCTTTGCTGAACTGGATTTAGTTGGGTTGGAAGGGGGAAAAGGGCACTGTACAGTTTCTATGCATCTGATTGTTTACATTGGTTCCTTTTTTGGTAATTGTAGATGTAAGACTTGTCCCAATTCCTATACTTGAGATTCTCTCATGATAAATGCAGAAAACTGACATGGACGAAAGAGAGGCTGTAGCGGAAGTTAGCTAGGCTTGGTAAAAGAAAGCGCATCCAGCCTCACAAAAATAGTAAGTTCAAACTTATTTTGCATTTTAGCATTTTGATGATGGTAAAATATAATAGCATTCTTCAACGGATAGTTTTAGATGATAGGGAAAAGACAATAGTAATAAAATCTGTTGCTTATCAAGTGAGATCATTGTCAGCAGCCTTCATTTCTCTGATCATAGCTGACATCACCCTAAGGTGCTCAACCGTGGTTCGCTTTGGGTCCATAAATTAGAACTCGTTGATAGCTAGTATCTTTTGGGAAAAAAGTTGTGAAATTTTTTGAACCAAAATGCATTGCCCTTTTTAAGTTCTCATTTTGCGATCCTGACAATATTTAGGATGGACAGAGTATTTAATAGCAAAAAGGTAGACGTGTTCGGGTTAAGGATATGATGTTATCACTCCTTGTTCCTACCCCGCAAAATACATGTTTTCGTAGATTAATCGTCCATCTACAATGGCCAAACACTAGCGATTAAAATTGGTAAGTGCTTATGAAGCCAAATAGCTATGAAGCACCGATACCTCTAGAGGTCGACGTATTGTAGTGTCGGACACGGGAACACGTATGGGACACATAGCGTGTCCCATAATTTAATTTAAACTTTTGAGGGGGACAGGCTGGGGACACATGAAGACATGGCTGGGGACACCGATGGGGACATGGCGGGGGTCAAAGTGCAATTTTTTTTTAAAATGGGGGTCAAACTGTAATTTTTTTAAATTTTGGGGGTCAAATTGTAATTTTTTAAAAATTCAAAGGTCAAACTGTAATTTTTCTATACGGTTGTATTGAACTTATGAATGCCTTGTTTTGTTTGAATGATATTGGAACTATGAATTTTTCGTTTTGTCCACATTTTGCCATTTAAATTTGGAAAAAATTGAAAAAATATAAATAAATGAATGAATATACACGTGGCATGTCCCCCGCCATGTCTCCCTTTTTTTTGAATTTTCGTGTCTCTGTGTCCGTGCATCATAGTCAAATACTGATTTTTTTGTGGGAGGTTAGGGCTGGGGTGACCTGTGCCACCCCGCCTCCCTTAAAGGCCCTGGCTGTAGTGCCTTTATATTCACTAGGAAAAGATATAAAAAGGAGGCTCACTGGATCATATGCTAAAGAAAAGAACAATTAACCAAACAAAAACTCACTCAATAGTCACAAGTCAACCACATTTTACCAGTGACTACTAAATTATTAGCCACCAACCATATTAGAAAACTAATACAAACTCACAAGCTTCTAGTGTTGATAGGCTCAATTGATGCATGAGCAGTACTTAAATGCAAATGATTAACAAAAGAAAAAGAGACAGAATTTGTAACCAGTTGCCTTTATAGATCCTACTGGAAGTGACAACCTTGTACCTGAGAGTCTTTCCGTAACAATGAAACCGAAATTTTTGTCTCCATACATCAACTTCCTTTCACGATTCTATTAAAGGTGCGTATGGTACACCCTTTTTGGTGAGCCTGTACCACAACTTTCTCCTTCTATTTTATCTTGCTTGTAATGTCACTTAATTTCGTATTTCTTATCTGTTTTCTTGTGTTTTTAGTCTTCTTACCTGTGAATCTAGTTTCCTGTCACTGAAGTTATGCCCTGGCAAAACCATAATTTTGGATGTAAGGATGAAGAGTAAACATGCGACTGTTTGTTAAATGTATGGATGCTCTAGAAAACCCTATACACCATTTGTGGACTCCCGCGCCCGAAATGGGCGCTTCGCTCGAAGAGTCGCCACCCGGATTTTTGAGATGGATGATCCGAGAAACCGAGGAGTCGTTTGGAAAAAGGCTTTTGGTCTAGCGAAAACGTTGAGATGTTGGGTTCGGGAGCCACGTTACGAATGGGGAAGGTTTTTCTTAAAAAAGCACCCCATTTGCCCGGTAAGACCGGTCTCTACTTGATGTTTTAAAAAGGGGGAATTTTCAACATTATTTGGAATATCAAACTCTTTAATAAAGCACGTGGCGGGAGAGGGACATGGGAAATATATCACGTTGACGTGCGGGTGGTGTTATCTGTACAGTCGTGATAAAATGATATGAATGAATGGAAGTAAATAACATCCAACAGACTGTTTGGACCTCAGAATGCCGCTCACGGCACCCTGAGATGCCGTGCGAGACATCTCAACATGCCGTGCGCGGCAGCTGCTCTGCTGTCAGACTGTTGGACCTCAGAATACCGCTCACGGCACCCTGAGATGCCGCGCGAGGCATCTCAACATGCCGTGCGTGGCACCTGCTCTGCTGTCAGACTATTGCAGTCTTTCAAAACATCATTTAGCTCACTGGTTTCTCTGTAGATCTTTTGAAAACTCACGAGTAGCCTCACGGCGGTCAGATCATCCCAAGAACGTTATTGTCCTTCTCAAAACATAGTTTTAAAGTAGTTTTCAACATTTTTTGATCACTTGGGATGATCTTGAAAAGATTTTAGAAAAGCCGGAACATGGCTTGTAGATATGGTCCTATTTTAAGAACTACAGAAACAGTAAACAGCAAAAACAAGTAACCATAGCAGAGGAAAACACAGATCCAGTCAGCCTGTTCACAATAACACTAGTGTGCATCATGCCGTGCGCTGAGAGTCAGGGTGCCGTGCGTCTGATCAACATCGCGGTTCCCAACCTCGACAGATGTTGGTTTTATTTTATGAAAATAGGTTTTGAGTCAGGATCTAACCAAAAGGGATTAGATCTGCTGACAGAAAGGTCCCCTCAGGACCAGAACGGAATCTAGTCCGAGAAAACTAGTTTATACCTTTGGTTTCGAGCTTGATCAAAGATCGTGGATGCAAGGATGTGGATGGATCGTCACGGATGTGGATGGGAGGTTAAATGAGACAAAGGGAGTATGGGTGTGAGTGAAGGTTAGGTGTTTTGGGGGTGACGAGTCTTTGAAGTTAATGAAGGATCAACTTCAATGATGATGAGGGAGTGAGTGAAAGCACTTAAAGAAGGTCTTTTAGGAATGACATTCTTTAAAGCTTGGAAATGGCAATGGAAATAAGAAAGTGGGTGTAGAAATTTAGAGAGAGAAAGTAGAGTGAGAAAGCTAAGAGAAAGGCAAGAGAAAGACCCAAAAGAAATGCTAAGAGGGACCCCTTTCCCTTGAGTGGAGGGGTTAATTTATAGGCAAAGGGCCAAGGATTTTGAATTCAAATGGTGGAGGTATTTTAGGCGGGCGGAAGTGCATTTTGTGAGCAGCCATCACCGTGGGCTCAATGGCGTGGCTAACAGCCTTTTCTGAGCCGACACTTTTTGCTCAAGGTGCCAAAAGCGGTTTACAGACAGACGGCTACCCTTGAATTTTCAAGGTGCCGTCGCGCTCAGTCTTGCTCCGCACGGCTCCTCTTCCTTCGGTCCAGGGCTTTTTGGGCTTTATCTGGGCTTTATCTGGCTTTGGTTCTCTTTGGGTTTAGGTAAATCCTTTTCAAGCTCGCAAAGAAATTGTTTCCTCTATTTCATCAGGGTGAACAAAGACCCTCCGAGGTCCGGATTGGGGTCTACAGTAGTCCATCTTTAACGTAACTTGGATACCATTAGTTTGGTACGAGTGGCGGCAAGAATAGGCATCCCAATCCGTTGCTCTGGCCTTTGAACAGAGACAAAGCGAAAAATGCAAGTAAATAACATTGGTGGTCGCGCTCGGGGAGCTGCCTACGTTATAGGGATCGGACAACAGTAGTTCGATTGGGACAATGCAATGCGAAAACGAATCTCGGAGAACAAGCTCATGCAAAAGCGTGCTTGCGATGGTGCCGTGTGCCATGCAAAGTGTTTGAAAGACCCGGGGTGAGCCCTCGGGAGGCGGAAATCGAGGCAAAAGAGGCGTTAGGCTGTTAGGCCGTGGCTCGGAGGCGAAGAGACGTTAGGCCAGCCGGGCCGTGGCTCGAGACGAAGAATCGTTGAGGCGTTTGAGACGAGCCTCGGAGGCGAAAATTGACTTTTGAATTTTAGAATTTTGGAGACAAGCCCTCGGAGGCGAAAATTGACTTTGAATTTTGAGACGAGCCTCGGAGGCGAAAATTGACTTTTGAATTTTGAGGCGAGCCTCGGAGGCGAAAGTTGACTTTGAATTTTTGAGGCAGGCCCTCGGAGGCGAAAGTTGACTTTGAATTTTGAGGCGAGCCTCGGAGGCGAAAATTGACTTTGAATTTTGAGACGAGCCCTGAGGGCGAAAATTGACTTTGAATTTTTGAGGCGAGCCCTCAGGGCTAAAATTGACTTTTGAATTTTGAGACGTCAGACTAAAAATCCAGAGACCGGTCGCGGCGAGTCCCGAGTATCGAGAAAAGGCGAATACGGCGAATTCCCAAGGGATCAAATGGTGTTGTAACCAATGCACGATATTCTAAAAGACCTTTTCTGCAAAACGGCTGAGGATTGAGATTCCAAAAGGATTTAAGTGGCTGACTGGATCAATTCTCGAGGCACGACAATTAATCTTCTGAGCCAGGGGTGCCGCGCGAGCAAGATCAGGGGCGCACGGCACCTCGATCTTCTAGGCGCCCCTTCGATTTTCGAGGACAGTTGAATGTTTTGAGGGTGCCCATTAATGCAGGCGTGCCCTTTCGTCGGCCGGGACGTCTTTATAAGTGTGGGGGTGCCACATTCCATGCACCACCAACAAAACATCTCCAAATTCCTCGCATCCCTCAACGCATACTCTCGTCATGGCAAACGACGACTTGGCAGCCCGGGTGATCTCCTTGGAGGCCGAGATGGCCTTTTTTCGGGGGAGATCGAACAACTCAACGAGCAGATTGCGCGATTGATTTCCACCATCCGCACACTCCGCCGCGCCGTGTCCAACCTGCAGGATGTCGCCTTTGACCAACTAGACAACAAAGACGACCCGGATTCCGTTCTCGGGCCTGAGTCAGAGGAGTCCGCAGAAGATTCCGAGGGCAACCCCAACGGGTCCGATGACGGGGTAAGCGACTGAGGCCGGGGTTGAGCGAAGGAAGAAGGGGAAAAGAGGGCAGTAGGCCCGTAGTTGTTTTTGTCGTCTAGTTCTTCTTTCTCTCTTCTTCTTTTTTTTTTTTGGAATGTAATGGCAAGATCCCGGGGGAAACCCCGGATTTTATTTAATGAAAAACCCCTTTTCCTCCTCCATTTTGTTGCATCTATCTCTTGATTACGGATTAAACATGAAAATGCCACCAACGCATTCTCAAGAATCAAAGCTGAAAGCGAATCGTCATGCGTGCCAGCCAATTAAGGGAGCGCATGTAACGTAAACTAAGGGCAATCAGATTTTCGCCCGTGATGCCGCGGCCGTGGCCGCTGAACCCGGTCCAAGATTCATTTCCAGGAACCGGTTCGGGGATATATATATATATATACGCTGCCTAAATCTGGGTACACCCCACTGAAATTTCCTCTCTCTCTCGCTCTCTCTCGATCACTCTCTCTCTCGATCATCTCTCTCTCTCTGCCATTTCTCCCTCTCTCTCGATCATCTCTCTCTCTCGATCATTTCTCTCTCTCATTTGCTCCCTCTCTCTCTCGTGCTCTCTCTCTCTCTGCTCTCTCTCTCTCATATACATTGATCATGGAGCCAGGTGACATTTCACGTGACGACACGTCACCCGGTGGGACCACACCATCTCCTCGCTTCTTCGGAGGATGGCACGACAATGGGGCGAGCCAGGGCCTCGGGCAGCCGGCATTTGTCGGGGGGAGCGGCCATGGCTGCCACGGTGGTAGGTAGTGGCGGTGGTGATGGTGGTAGTGTTGTGGCGGCCGGGTATGGTCAGGAGGTCGAGACCCCGGGTGTAGTGGAGTCGGGGAGCGACGTTGGGGTTTCGGCCCGAGGCGGCGGCCGGCGTTGAGGAGAGGACCACGGAGGTCACGGTGGTGGTAGTTTAGACCCGATGGGGGAGGAGACGGAGGCCTCTCCGGTGAGAGCCTCGGACCGACTTGGGGAAGGCCCCATCGTCGAGGACGAGCCGGTGGTGGAGCGATGGTGGAGCCAATGGTGGAGGACACGCCACCTTTGTTTGTGGGCAGTGGTGCAGGTGCAGGGTCGTCACGCCATATAGGCATGGGCGATTACTTAGCGGCGGCGTCCATGGAGGACGTCTTGGAGGTGGTGCGGGGTTTCCTAGGTTGGCGGACGCCTTACTAGTAGCCCGCGAGGTGGAGCTGGAGGCCGGGGCTAGGACTGAGGGTGCCAGGGAGCCGGGGGTTGAGGAGAGGCGAGCTGAGGAGGCCGGGGTGACGGCTCCTCGCGTCACTGTGGTGGCTGAGGCGACACTGGTGTTGCAGGGGCGAGGGCCCTACGACGAGGCGGCCTACGTGCCTTTTCAGCACGTGGTGGTGCCTTCACTTTTCGACTTATGACGAGGCTTTGGTCTTGAGGGACCCTCATCAACACCTTTCTTTGCGACGAGACGAGGTATACTTTAGACATCTGTATTTCAAATTCTAATGCACCGTATTTCCATTTCATTGCATCTAACTACACCACTGTATGGTATGCCATGCCTGTTTACTGAATATTGTTGGATTTGTTGTAACAAGCGATCTCGCTCTCGTGCTACGGAGGTTTGGCGGTTTTTGGGAGAGGTTGCCTGAGGCTTCACGAGAGATAGTGAGGCGGCGGGCCGGGGAGTTTGTAGGGTGTTGGCAAGGGGCGTGCAACGACCGCCCCGGTGGTGAGGGCTCAATGAGAGGTGGTGGGACACGCACGAATACCCTCCACTTCTCTTTCGGTGGCCGACCGTGACGCCGTTGGACTTGCGGCGATCACCGGTCTCGGGGTCTGAGGTGACCCTATTCCTTTGTGACGACCCACGAGGAGGTAGGCGGCGTTCGGTGGCGATCTTGGGACACTGAGGGCGAGAGGGGACGATGCGAATCGCCCAGCTCCCGAGGTTTTAGACGAAGAGGCTCCCGGCCAAGCGAAGCGAAGGAGGAGCGAGATGGCGAGGTGCTTCCTCGCATGCCGCCAGTGCGTCCCTGTTTCCCAACAAAGCGCAACCGAGTGCACCTTTCACTTCTCCCACCAGGAGGCGTCGGGAGATCGCCCCCTCGACTGGGGAGGTGCGGCGCTGGGGACGTGCTATGCCTTCATGGGCTCTCTTTCTCGCGGGGCAGGAGTGAGCCTCGGAGGCTACTGGAGGGTCTGGGAGGTATATCTCATTTTCTTTTTCATGAATAGTTAGCTTTCCATTTATCAATTCAATGTATATCTTGTGCTAACTTTCAATGTCTTGAATTGCAGCTTTGGACGTACGAGGTGATAGGGATGTACCCTCCCGAGACCACGTGTCCCGACGACACGATACTCCCCGAGCCCTACGCTGGTCGACAGAGTACAAGGGCGTGAAGAGGGGGAGAGGCAAGCTGGATGCCTTCCGCCTGTACCTGGACGAGCTGCGTCCTGATCAGGTATCAAAGTACTTTCATTTCTGTTGCTTGTTTCCATTCAAACAGCGCTTTGATATTGCTTATTCTTGATGACAGGTCCACTGGCGGGTGTGGGACCGCTTCGAGATCCCCTACGTTGCGCAGAGTAGGGTGGTCGCCAGGGGGAGAGTGCTTCTCGAGTCCCCCTACGGCTGGCAGTGGTACTTGGGTGACCGAGTGTCACGCCAGTCGCTGAGGCTGGACGCTTTTCGAGTCCCCGGGCTGCTTCCTGCTCTAGTGCAGAGGACAGACCAGTACACGCGGAGGGAGGTCGAGCAGTTCACACGGCCGGACCTCGAGTTGGAGCCGTTTTTCGAGGCGGGTGCTGGTCTTGCTGCCGACTACGCGGAGTACTGTTCTCAGTACCTGATGGCAGGTCTGAGGATACGTGCCGCTTGGGAGGCGGCACAGGCGGCACGAGAGGGCGCTGGAGGAAGAAGGGGGCGGAAGAGAGACAGAGGCGACGGAGCCAGTGGAGGAGGCGGAGGTCGCGGTGGCAGAGGTCGCGGCGAGGGCGCAGGCCCGAGCGGTGCTAGCCTTCCCGTCCTCTCTTGGACAGTGGACGTGACGACCCCTCAGGGAGTCCCTGGCCTGGTCGCGGTGCCACGTCCTCCTGTCGAGGCTCCGGGGTTCCTTGCTCAGGTATATCATGCTTTCAATATGCTGTACATTCGCTTCGTTTGCACATTCTGATCAATTTCCTTCATTGCAGGCTCCTCCAGGGTACGTGAAGGAGATGGCGGAGGCCATGATGGGCCTGGAGCAGTTGGTGAGGCAGTACGCCATGGGCCACCCTCCAGAGGTGTTGCCTCGCGTTGGCGGGTCGATGGTACACTCTCGAACTTTAGTCATTTGCTTTACTTCTACCGCTTATGTTACGATTATGATGCAAATGTTATATGAATGCTATACCATTGCAGGCTAGAGGAGGGGCTACACGAGGGCTGCGGCGGAAGTCCGTCCGCCCGATAGTACGACAGGTCTTCTCCCGGCTCATGCGAGGAGCCGGCATCGAAGAGGACACGACGCTCAGTAGGGACCGAGGACGAGCCTATCGGCATCTTCGAGGACGATACACCCGAGCCCACAGACGTCGACTGAGGCTACCTCCTGAGGCACTTGTGCCCAGGGCGACCGGGCACTCCCAGAGGTGAGTAGTTCTCCGATGGAGGAGGTCTCTGAGGAGGACGAGGAGGAGAGCGAGGGCGAGTTGAGCTCCTCCTTTGTCTTGCATTTTTGCGGAGCCTGCGTGCTTCTTTCGTAGGGCCCCTGTTTGCCTTCGGTAGATAGGACATTGATCATTGGGCCATTGTGCCCCTTTTTGTACTTCGATTCATGGACGCCTTTGGATTTATACAGAGATTTTGTTCTTTCATTGTTTATGTCATTCAATTTCCTTTCGTTTGCACAAAGAAAACTGAATAACCAAAACATTAACCGAATTGTGCAACTAATCGCTGAGTTGAATGTGAGGTTTGTGACAAGGGATGCATTAACGATTGAAGCATATTGACAGTGAAATAGAAATCAAAGAAAGCAACAAGATAAACCTTGGTGGAATCGACTCTATATACAAGACTTCATATAGACATCTTTGCAACTGACTCCAGCTATGAGCACAAGGCGATAATGCCCTTTTGATCTCACGATGAGGCTCGGAAACTTGACTTTGCCATTGAAATATACTCGAAAAAGTAGGAAATGTTGATTTTGACATGTGACATTCTCGAGTCTTGACTCTGGGCATGAACCGAGACTTGGACTAAGTCACTTTTGACCATTATGACTTGTGAGAATCGAAGGAACGACTTAGAATGACCCGAAAAGGATTTTGACTCCTTGACATGGCTTAAGAAACAGATTTTATCGAGTTTTCATGCCACGACGACGAATCCCGGGAGTTATCTTGAAATGAAACATCCCTGAAGTCTCAAATACCCGTTAGAGTGTGTTTAGGTGCTGGTTGGTGCTTTGTAGGGCCTTGATTCTATCTTGAGGTGTTGCTGCTAAAAACTGCAGAAATGCAGAGTCAAGGTGCCGTGCGGATAGGCCAAGATGCCGCGCGGGTGAGACTCTGCTTCACGGTACCTTGATCACTCTGCCGTGGAATTTTTCTGGTTTCAATATGCCGTGCGACCCATCAAGGTGCCGTGCGAGGCATTTTTTCTGACAGATTACTGTTTTGTTGTTTTCCCAAGGCAGATGGCTCGGGGGTTGAGGTTTGACCCATGCAGTGGCATTTCTGAGCCAGTGCATGTTTGTTTTGGACCTTTTAGGACTTGACCAAGCCTTTCCCTATGTTGGACTCATGGAAAACTTGCACTTTTTGAAACCCGAGGCTCTTTGAAAGTTGAAGTTGTCCTTCTACCTCTCCTATAAATTCAAGCTCTCTCATGCCACATTCTCCTCACCTCATTCAACTCCCATCCTCTTTCCTTACTTCTTGAAATGGCTCTTTCTCTTACCGGTTCACTTCGTCCATGGTTGGCTTCGATGGAAGGTGTCGATTGGCTCAACTTCCGAGCTCATGGTCTCTATTCCATGCGGTACCTTCGCAACATCCGTCTTCGCCCCGAACTTTTGAGGGCAGCCGTGAGTTTCTGGGATCCGGAGGTTCACGTGTTCCGGTTTGGCGATCAGGAGCTCTGTCCCACTGTCGAGGAGTTCCGTGCGTACCTCGAAGGCTTTGGTTCAGGGGAGGTCATCATTCCTCCTGTGCGCGAGAGCGCTTACAGGGTCTTGGCTGCGGCCCTTGGGTTGGGTGATGGTGCTGCTCGCTACTTGGTTAGGAATGGCCATCTTAATGTCATGCGCCTTATCGAGCTATTCTCTCCTCCTGGCGATCTTAGAGACGTGACTCATCAGACTCGACGCATGACTGCTCTCTGCATGTGCTTGCTTGCAGCCTATCTCTTGGTCCCTTCTGCCGGTCATGCTAGCTCGGCCTTAGCCAGTGTCGCTGTTCAGATTGAAGCTCGAAAGGACGTGATTCCGATGGTCCTGGCCGAGACATTGATTGGTTTGGACAAGGTTTGTTCTGGAGAGACCGAGACTTTCGGGCGATCCACTTCTCCTACTGAGTTGGCTTCTCACTCGCCTCTCCTTTTCGGTTTTTCTCACGTTTTCATTTTACCTCAACGCTCGACTTGGCTTTCTCACGGTTTCTTACTTGTTTTCTCTCTTCCCAGATTTGGCTTTGTGACAAGGTGAATGTCTTGACCATTCCTTCCGGCAATTGGTCATATGAGGCGAGGTTCTTGTCTCAGCGATGCTTCGAGTTTGAGGACAGGAGCAGGGTCGAGTGGGTCGATTTCCTCAGGCGCCGGCGAGCGGAGACTATTGCTTGGAGGTGCCGATGGCTGGATCTTCCTCCCATGACAGTGCACTACATGGGCCCTCAGTGGGTCGTCCTTGCCGGTTTGGGAGCTTTTACCTTCTACATCCCTTATTGCATCCAGTGACAGCTAGGTTTGAGGCAGGAGGCCCCTGCCGAGGTTCTCGTGGATGTGGTTCTGCCTCTCTTCAGCCATTCGGTTCTTTGTCACTACCAGCGCTTTTGGATGACACGCGAGGTGACCGACGCACATCCTTATCCTTCTGTTGCGACGCGCGGGAGTTACCGAAAGTGGCTTAGGAGGAACATTGCAGCGAGGGCTGGAGCCCAAGGAAACTGACTCGATTCTACTTCCCTGACCGTTAAATAAATTGTGGACCCTCTTCTCATTATGTTGTATTTCTTTTGGTTTTGAAAGCTTGGCCCAACCTTATGTAGAAGAAGTAATCGTGTTAATAAAAGCGAGTCTTGAAGGGTTTCCCCCTTCTCGACTTTTGTTTTTCAAACCTTCTCAACCTGGATCTTTATTTTGATGGATTGTGACCGGGTCTCAATGTGAGACTGCCTACGTTTCCTCCTGGCGAAGGAATCAGGTCATGACGTAGTTCAGGGTAGGGTTCGCTCTGGTTTTAACACTCTCCTTTTGCGCTCTAACTTTTGCCTAGAACCGCCCTTTCGGGTTTTCGGTCTAGCGAGCTCATTTATTGTATGCCTTAACTTTTGCCTAGGATGCCCTGACGGGTTTTCATCCTAGCAGGCTTTGCTCTAATTTTTGCTTAGGACTGCCCGCCCTTGCGGTTTTCAGCCTAGCGAGCTTCTCTCAGGGGTAATAGCGTTTGAGTTGATCCAGGTTGACCAAGGTTGAGAATTTATTTCCGTCCAAGTCGATGAGTTGCGTTGCCCCTCCGGAAAGGATGGTCTTGATAATGTACGGCCCGGACCACTTTGGTCGAAACTTTCCTCGTGGGTCGTAAACCGGAGCCCGGATTTCCTTCAAAACCATGTCACCTTCTACCAAGTTCCTGGGTTTCACTTTCTTGTTGAATGCCCGTGCAATCCTTCGTTGGTACCCTTGGACGTGGTAAAGAGCCCTTAACCGGCGTTCATCAAATACCATAAGTTCGTCGAATCGATTGCTCAATCGTTCCGCCTCTTGGATTTCACATTCAATCATAGTTCGAAGAGATGGGACTTCCAATTCGATGGGGAGCACCGCCTCCATTCCGTAAACCAAAGAGTAGGGGGTTGCTCCCGTTGGTGTTCGCACAGACGTGCGATACCCCCACAGAGCCAGGGGTAGTTGTTCATGCCAGTCTCTTGCGGATTGAATGGTCTTCTCCAGAATGGCATTGATTGTCTTATTGGCGGCCTCCACGGCGCCATTAGTCTGCGGCCGATAAGTCGTCGATTTGTGCACTTGAATTTGGAACTCATCCAAAACTTCCCGGGCTCGTCCTTTGAAATGAACCCCATTATCGGATACGAAAGCTTGGGGGACCCCGTACCGGTAAACGACATTTTGCTTGATGAAATGTGCAACTTGAACCGCGGTCAAAGTGGCATAGGAAGCAGCTTCTACCCATTTTGTGAAATAATCGACGGCTACTAAAATGAACTTGTGACCATTGGATGCTGCCGGCACTATCTTTCCGATGACGTCAATTCCCCATGTCGAGAAAGGCCATGGCGAGGTCATTTGTTGCAGCTCATGTGGCGGGACATGCGTGAGATTAGCATGAATTTGGCACCTTCTACACCTTCGCACATATTCCACACATTCCGTTTCCATGGTGGTCCAGAAGTATCCTTGCCTGAGGATTTTCTTGGCGAGCATTATACCATTCATGTGAGGGCCACATACACCTTCGTGGACTTCCTCCATTACCCTCTTCGCATCTTCCCCATGGACGCATAACTTGTGCGTACCGCAGTGTGATCTTCGGTATAGATTCCCTCCACAGATAATGTATTGAGCTGCCATCCTCTGGAGAGCCATTCGGTCCTTCTTGCTTGCTCCCATGGGGTACTCTCCTCTTTCTACATATCTCCAAATGTCGAAGTACCATGGCTGACCATCATCGGGTTCTTCGATTGTCATGACATGCTGGTAGACTGGAGCATCCCTCTGTTCTATCACAATCGGTCTTAACTTTATGCCAATAGGGATCTCGACCATTGACGCCAACGTTGCCAAAGCGTCTGCGAACTGATTTTTGAACCTCGGGACATGAGTGAAAGTTACCCTGGTGAAGTGGGGGATGAGATCTTCGAGATCGTGGTGATATGGCTTTAGTTTTTCTTCCTTGACTTTCCAATCACCATTTGCCTGGGACACGACCAAGTTCGAATCTCCCACGACTTCCAATTTTTCTATGCCAATTTCAATGGCTGCCTTCATACCCACGATGCAAGCCTCGTACTCTGCCTGATTATTGGTGACTTCGAAGTTAAGCTTGAATGCCAACGGGATGTGCGATCCATCGGGCGAGATGAGCAATACACCGATTCCGAATCCTTTCTGGTTGGCTGCTCCATCAAAGTACAACTGCCAAATGTCCTCGGCTACCGTCATTATGTCTTCGTCGGGGAAATTGAATTCGGCATCCTCCCCTCCCTCAACTGGGCAATCGGCCAGGAATTCTGCGACAGCTCTTCCTTTCACTGACTTTCGGGTGACATACTTTAATTCAAATTCAGCGAGCATCAGCAACCATCGCGCCATTCTTCCTGTGAGGGCTGGTTTTTCGAATAGATATTTTAGGGGATCCATCCGAGATATCAGCCTCACCGGATAGGCGAGCATGTAATGTCTCAACTTCCTGGAAGCCCATACAAGTGCCCAGCATGTCTTTTCCAGGGGAGTGTACCGCTCTTCGGGTCCAACCATCTTTTTACTAAGGTAGTAAACAGCCCTTTCCACCCCATCATCTCCTTCCTGCGCCAACATGCATCCCATTGAGGATGGAGTGACTGACAGGTATAGGATCAAAGGTTTCCCTGTTACGGGCGGTGTTAATACCGGT
The DNA here is from genome assembly GCA_025413875.1 of Rhododendron molle. Lineage (NCBI taxonomy): Eukaryota > Viridiplantae > Streptophyta > Magnoliopsida > Ericales > Ericaceae > Rhododendron > Rhododendron molle. Next base: position 34,445,687 of record CM046392.1, read on the forward strand.
GGCTTGTTTAGGTAGGCCTTGATGGCTTCGAATGCTTTCTGGCACCTATCATCCCAAGCGAATGGTACTCCTTTCTTGAGCAAACGGAATAGGGGTTCGCAAGTCGAGGTCAGCTTTGCAATGAATCGACTGATGAATTGCACCTTGCCGAGGAAACTTCTTACATCCTTCTCAGATCTCGGCGGTTCCATTTCTAGGATGGCTTTAATTTTTGATGGATCGACTTCGATGCCTCGGGTGGTGATCATGAACCCAAGCATCTTCCCTGCAGTGACTCCGAACGTGCACTTGGCGGGGTTGAGCCGCATCTTGTACTTCCTGATTCTTTCGAAAAACTTCCTGAGCGCGGGCAGATGTCCTTCTCGCTCTTTGGCTTTAACAATCATATCGTCAACGTAGACCTCTACCTCTTTATGAATCATGTCGTGCAGCAATGTCGTGGCAGCCCGCTGGTAGGTAGATCCGGCGTTCTTTAGTCCGAAGGGCATGACTCGATAACAATATGTCCCCCACTCAGTGATGAATGTAGTTTTTTCCCGATCCTCTGGAGCCATGAGGATTTGATTGTACCCCGAAAAACCATCCATGAAAGAGAGTAGGGCATGACCGACAGTATTATCAACTAACACATCAATGTGCGGTAGCGGGAAGTCATCTTTTGGGCTGGCTTTGTTGAGATCCCTGAAATCGACGCAGACCCTTATTTTACCATCCTTGTTTGGTACTGGGACGATGTTTGCAACCCACCGAGGGTATTCGATTACCATTAAGAATCCGCTGATCTGTTTAGTGACTTCTTCCTTTATCTTAAGCACCCAGTCAGGTCTCATGCACCTTAATTTCTGCTTTACTGGTTTTGCATCGGGATAAAGGAGAATCCGGTGTTCCATGATTTCAGGATCGATTCCGGGCATATCTTCGTGTGACCATGCAAACACATCTTCGAATTCTTGAGCAGGTTTACAAGGACTTCGCGCAATGGATAGCGCGGAACCGATCTGGATCACCCGGGACTTCCTTCATCTCTCAAATTTATTAAAACGATTTCTTCTTTTACAGGTTGAGCATGCCTTTCATCTTCCTGTCGATTAGGGATCGAATTTCTTTGGGGATGTCCCCATCGAAACCAATCTCTTCATCACCAGGGTCGACGCAATTTATTTCAAAGTCAGAGAAGTTAGCGTAATCAGATTCATTTATTTCATTATTAACGAAGGCCTCGGGGCACCATACACACGGGTGGATTCGAACTCAAAATAACTCTGAGAGTTTGGGCCAAGAGGCACCAACTCGACTCAGTAGACTCAGAAGACTCAGAAGACTTATGATTCAAGTTGACTGATTCAGACTGGACTCATGGTGAGTTGCACTTGGTATGAAGCTCCAGTTCTTGCATTCCCAGAAGCATCCATGATGAGCAAAGTCGGATCCTCGTGGGTATCTTGTTCCATCATCACTTCTGCTTCGCAGCTGTACCCATCGATTCGTCTTCCCTAAACAGAGTTGCGAGACTACCCATGGCAAAGACCTCAATCCAATCGGGGAGCTTTTTCTGCTTTTCCACAATCTCAGCTTCTTCATCACTATCTGGCCAGACATCGTTGGCGAATATCTCAAACCCTGGCGGGAAGGTATTGGTCTCCTTGTCCCAAAACGGTTCGGCTGGCCTCGATAAATCTGCTTTGCTTCTTCTTTGACGAAGTAGTCCTCCACTGTTCCCCTTTTCACTTTGTTTTTACTTGAGGTGAGTAACCAAGGCCGGTTGTGCGCATCGAGTGCCCTGAGCTTCAAACTTTGCAGGGCCTTGGAGGTTCTTTCACATCCCAATCCTGGCATGTATGACATTTTCTTCATAATCTTGATGGCAACATTGCGATAATGAAGTCATCATCGATCCTAATCGAATAGATAGATCGAGAGGTGTCTAGAGAGAAGCCTCCCAAAGCGATATCTTCTTCCCCGTGTTGAATTTCCAAGAGTGGGGCATTGTCCTCAACAGGGGCATGAATCCCCGAGTCTCCGTGGATAGTAAGCATTCCTATTTCCAGTCCCAGCCGAATTTTTTGGTGGAGTGTGGAGGGCACAGCCATGATGTCTGGCCGATGCAGCCAGGGCCTTCCCAAGAGCAGATTGAAAGAGGCAGGGATATTCACCACGTGGAATTCTACATCCGTCTGATATGGTCCGAAGGTCATAGGAATCATGAGAGTCCCAACCACCTCCCTCCGAGTGTTGTCATACGCTCGGACCTTGACCTCTGACGGGGAAAAGTCTTTATTCTTGTATCCCAAACAGTAAGCAATACGGAGTGGACAGACATTATGGCCGATCCATTATCGACCAAGATTGCTGGAACCGACTTGCCATGGCACTTCAAGGTGATGTGCAGACGGTGTGATCAGGTCCCTCGGCGGGTAAGTCTCGATCAATAAAGGTGATGGCATGTTTGATAGGTATGGTTTTGATCGAGCCACAAGCTCATCGGGAGTTATAGCGGAAGGAACCTTTAGCCTGAGAGAGCGCTTGGATGAGGCCTTCACGATGGCGTGTGGAATGGACTAGCACATCCTAGACTGACATCTTGGCATGGGTTTGCTCGATTGGCGCTTGATCATCCCTTCGGGTTCTTTTCAGTCGGAAAGCTCCTTAGCAGGTGGGTCAAAGGCGAAAGGTGCTGACCAGGAGTGGTAAAGGGATCGAGGCTCTGCGATTGCAGTGGTTGGAAGGTCCCCCAACTTGGAGGTTCGGAGGTTGATAAATACGGCCGCTTCTGGTTAGATGATCAATCTGGCGGTACTTTGATTCCTCACTCCATAGGTCGGCCAGGGCTTTACGCTTGTTTCCAATAGTTGTACCTTGTAGATTAGCGGCCAGATCGGCGATAACCAGATCATCCCACAGATCTTCGGGTGTCCACTTTTCAGCCTCCATCATGGCCTTGTTAACAGTCCATTCTTCGTTTCCCACTTTTACGTTAACCACTTCAGTGTTGGCCCACAAGTTTGCTGGTTCATCCTCCCATAAGTTTATCATGGCAATTTCGGCGTCTTTCGGGAAGGTGACTGATGGCTCGGATTCAGCTCCGTCCACGAGGTAGTCCATTGGGTCAAACCCGTTGCTAGCAACTTCCTCCTCGAACCCAGAAAGGTTTGGGTACGGGGTGAGGTTCACGTTGTCATACAGATTGTTGACGACAAAGTCATTAAAATGAGAGAAATGCAGGCGGGCGGGCGAGTTCCGGCCAGTTGTATGTCGTCATCTCAAGTGGGTATCCAAGTGGTATTCTTCACCGAATAGTGTCGGCAGGAGAAGGTATCCAATGGGTCATTCCATGCCAAAAGTTGATACCATCCGGGGTCGGGTCCCAATCCCATTCGGGTACATCTTGGAAGACCGAGTATTCTTCCCCTTGATTTTCGAATAGTGCACACAAAGAGAATCCATCAAGAGGATCTGCCTGGATGTTTTGCCAATCAACCTCCCATCCGGCCTCGAACAAAGGTTCGTCGTTTCTTTGGAAATTGGCAGCTTCAAATTCTTCCCAGTCAGCAATCAGTTCTCGCCACGTGTCTTCCCATTCCCAGATAGAATGGAATGCAATCTCTCCGGGAATTCCACCGACAGGCATTGGTTCAGCATGAGGGAATAGGGTAGAATCAGGTTCTGGGAGACTTGGATCTTCGGTTAGGGTGATTTGGTTGATACGGAAGGGGGTATTATGCCGCGGCAGGGGGTTTGTGACGGTGTTCGGTTTATCTGTGGGTGGAGCATCGACAACCTTGTTGTCGATGAGGTTCTGGATTTCATGACGGAGGCGGATGCAGTTGTCGGTGGTATGGCCGGGCATTTGGTGGAAGTCACAGTAGACGTTTTGGTTTAGGTTTGGCGGAATGGTTTGTGGTGGCGGAAGAGTTTCAACACTCCGATTTCTGTGAGCTTTTTAGGAGAGTGGACCTTGGAGTGTTGAATTGGGTGAAGGTTCGGCTCTGGGATTTTAGCTTTTCGGAAATCTGGTTAACTTCTACAGTTTTTGTGGATGAGTTCCTGCCTGATTGGCATTCCCGAAGAGAACATTGCTGTGTTTCCTGAATATGCCCGTTTGGATTTGGATCCGGACCCGACTCTTTCTTCTCCAAAGTTCCGTCTCGCAGAACCTCCTCTACAGCCAATCCAGAATCGTAGTTTTAAAATTTGGGGCAGCCTGAGAAAGAACCATGTATGGTGCAAAAGAGCTTGGCAAGTTCTTGGTTATTATCCGTATTTGTTCTTTTAGGTCAGGTTTATTCTGCATCTGGGCTGCCTTTGCCCTCCAACGCTTCACAAAGTCAGCAAAGCTTTCCTTCTCACCCATCTTAGTACTCTCCAATTCTCTCGTGGTCATCTTCAGGTCAACATTGAAGTCATATTGAGCCACGAAAGCTGTCCCGATGTCTTCCCAAGTCCTCTTCTTGGATGGTTCGAGAGAGAGGAACCATTGCAGAGCTGGACCAGACAAGGACTCATGGAAGAGTTGGGCCATGGCTTCTCCTTCGATGCCGCGCATAGTGAGGGACCCGACATATCCCTGAAGATGGGCTCTTGGGTCGCCGGTTCCATCGAATTTTGTAAAGTCCACTCCTTTGAACTTTTCTGGCAGCTTGGCATTTGGAAAGAGGCATAGTTTCCTCATGTCGATTTCTCCTTTTCCAAGCCGCTTGGTTTCCTGGACAGATTCCTCCAATTTGCCGATCTTATCCATGATAGCGGCCAAGTTGGGGTCGACCACTGGTACCTCAACTTTAGGTGGTTGCTTTCGTTTCTTATAGACAATCAGGAGCTTGTCAGTGATTTCCTGCATATCATATTCATGTCATTTTTCATAGAGACTACGGTGGCCTTAAGCTGTGCGTCAACACCGGCGAGGGATTACTTAAACTGAACATCCATGTTGGCCACGTTCTGCCTGAGTTCTTCCATTCTGTCTTCCTGATCAGCCATAGGTAAGGGATTTTCGGTTGGGACTAAGACCACAGATTCTTCTACCACAGGTTCTTCCTCCTCTCCAATTTGGACCTCAAACAGCGGGGGTCCTTCCAGGGTGTCTACGCGAACTAGTCATTGGGACAGACGGAACCAATTGGGTATAGCTTCTTTCCTCCGCAAGCGATCAATGTTGGCAATACTGGTAACAAGTCAAAAGGGAGCAACTCATAATCGTTCCGAATACTCGCCCTACTTCTACCCATCTCCTAGGAACGAGGCCCAAGACCTACCGTGGCTCGAATCTCACTTAAGACGTCCGTACAGAAGATTTCCGATAGCCCGGGTAGGTGCCGTCAGGCAGGTTAAATTCCGAACGGGTCGGAACTAGAGCCAATCTCCTTATCGTGACCATCCGAGACAGAGCAATGTGGCTACCGGAATCCAGATACGCACGCACTTCAAGGTTAGACCCAAACCAAGGGAGCCGTTCGGGCACAGCAAACACCGGAGGTATTGCAAACTCCATGGATTCTGATCCTCTGTGATCGCCTTAGTGGACCTACCGTGGCTTAAATCTCACTTAAGACGTTAAATGAGAAGATTTCCGATAGCAGGGTAGGTGCCGTCAGGCGAGTTAAATTCGAACGGTCGGAACCAAAGCCAATCTCCTTATCGTGACCATCCGAGACAGAGCAACGTGACCATCAGAATCCAGATATACGCACGCACTTAAAGTTAGACCCAAACCAAGGGAGCCGTTCGGGCACGGCAAACACCGGAGGTATCACAAACTCCATGGATTTACAGTCTCCTAGACTGACCGGGGGGGCCTAAAGAATTCTAAGGGAGCCTATTCTTCTAGCCCACAAGATGCAATGGCGTGCGAATGATACGTGTGTACAGGAATAAAAAGCACATAAGATATAACACATAAGTCCTAACCGTAGGTCCCTGTCCTAGTTGGGAAGGTTCTATGGCTTTGTACAAGTGCAAAGGCTGGTTTTGGTCTCAAAAGGGTTCCCCGGACTAGAGCCAAGATGTACTACCCCGTGTCGAGTGTATTGCAAGACAACGGTCGAACAGCACGATGGCTCATCATAGTCAAGGGTTGCTAGGCATCCCAGGAGAGCTTGTCACCGGTAAACCGGGCAAGATAGCCGAGACACGCGTAGCGAGGCTTGTGCGGTGCAGAGTGTACAGGATAAAAGAGCTTAACATTCCGAAAACATTTGAAAATTCCCCCTTTAGAAAACACCTTTCAAGTCTGGCCCTCTTGATCATCCAATACTTTTATACATTTAAAAAAAAAAAAGTATTGGGTAAGTTTCCTCCCCAGCAGAGTCGCCACTGTGGGCTCCCGCGCCCGAAATGAGCGCTTCGCTCGAAGAGTCGCCACCCGGATTTTTGAGATGGATGATCCGAGAAACCGAGGAGTCGTTTGGAAAAAGGCTTTTGGTCTAGCGAAAACGTTGAGATGTTGGGTTCGGGAGCCACGTTACGAATGGGGAAGGTTTTTCTTAAAAAGCACCCCATTTGCCCGGTAAGACCGGTCTCTACTTGATGTTTTAAAAAGGGAGAATTTTCAACATTATTTGGAATATCAAACTCTTTAATAAAGCACGTGGCGGGAGAGGGACATGGGAAATATATCACGTTGACGTGCGGGTGGTGTTATCTGTACAGTCGTGATAAAATGATATGAATGAATGGAAGTAAATAACATCCAACAGACTGTTTGGACCTCAGAATGCCGCTCACGGCACCCTGAGATGCCGTGCGAGACATCTCAACATGCCGTGCGCGGCAGCTGCTCTGCTGTCAGACTGTTGGACCTCAGAATACCGCTCACGGCACCCTGAGATGCCGCGCGAGGCATCTCAACATGCCGTGCGTGGCACCTGCTCTGCTGTCAGACTGTTGCAGTCTTTCAAAACATCATTTAGCTCACTGGTTTCTCTGTAGATCTTTTGAAAACTCACGAGTAGCCTCACGGCGGTCAGATCATCCCAAGAACGTTATTGTCCTTCTCAAAACATAGTTTTAAAGTAGTTTTCAACGTTTTTGATCACTTGGGATGATCTTGAAAAGATTTTAGAAAAGCCGGAACATGGCTTGTAACTATTTTAAGAACTACAGAAACAGTAAACAGCAAAAACAGGTAACCACAGCAGAGGAAAACACAGATCCAGTCAGCCTGTTCACAATAACACTAGTGTGCACCATGCCGTGCGCTGAGAGTCAGGGTGCCGTGCGTCTGATCAACAGACCGCGCGGTTCCCCAACCTCAGCACAGTGTTGGTTTTATTTTATGAAAATAGGTTTTGAGTCAGGATCTAACCAAAAGGGATTAGATCTGCTGACAGAAAGGTCCCCTCAGGACCAGAACGGAATCTAGTCCGAGGAAACTAGTTTATACCTTTGGTTTCGAGCTTGATCAAAGATCGTGGATGCAAGGATGTGGATGGATCGTCACGGATGTGGATGGGGAGGTTAAATGAGACAAAGGGAGTATGGGTGTGAGTGAAGGTTAGGTGTTTTGGGGGTGACGAGTCTTTGAAGTTAATGAAGGATCAACTTCAATGATGATGGGGGAGTGAGTGAAAGCACTTAAAGAAGGTCTTTTGGGAATGACATTCTTTAAAGCTTGGATATGGCAATGGAAATAAGAAAGTGGGTGTAGAAATTTAGAGAGAGAAAGTAGAATGAGAAAGCTAAGAGAAAGGCAAGAGAGAGACCCAAAAGAAATGCTAAGAGGGACCCCTTTCCCTTGAGTGGAAGGGTTAATTTATAGGCAAAGGGCCAAGGATTTTGAATTCAAATGGTGGAGGTATTTTCTGGGCGGGCCAGAAGTGCATTTTCGGCTGAGCCAGTCATCAGCTGTGGCTCAAACTGACGTGGCCGACAGCTTTCTGAGCAAGTCAGCTTTTTGCTCAAGGTGCCGTGCGGTTTAAGTGTGCCGCGCACGGCTACCCTTGAATTTTCAAGGTGCCGTGCGCTCCAGTCTTGCTCCGCACGGCTCCTCTTCCTTCGGTCCAGGGCTTTTTTGGGCTTTATCTGGGCTTTATCTGGGCTTTGGTTCTCTTTGGGTTTAGGTAAATCTTTTTTCAAGCTCGCAAAGGAATTGTTTCCTCTATTTCATCATCGGGGTGAACAAAGACCCTCCGAGGTCCGGATTGGGGTGTCTACACCATTGCCTCTTCCAATCAGAACTTGTTTTCCTTTGAAAGGATTCAGTAGAAGAGAATGTCGATTCTTCTATCAACTTGGTCTAGAAATGTTCAATCCGTGCCAGCAAATTATGTGTTCCCAGAGGACAAGAGGCCTGGAGGTGACATTACAGCGCCTGTATGCAAGGATATTCCAGTCATTGATCTATCACGATTGGATGATCTTGATCACGTTGAAATAATTCAGCAATCATGAAAGCTAACCACGACTTGGGAATGTTTCAGGTTCATTGTAATACCCGCCCCGAATATTTCCTATTTTAAACTCATATTTTGAATTGAATTAGATGTTTATGAGGTTGAACTGTATGTGGTAGAACCTCGAGGGCCTTATATGTGATTTGTGGGTTGGAGTATAAGTTGTATATGGTTTCGCTTGCGTGGGATGATTTTCCTTGTCTTAACAAAATATCCTGGGGAGAAATATCTCCTCCTTGCACTTATCATTTCACGTAGATAGAGAGAGCGGGAGAGAGAGAGAGAGACGGCAAGAAGAGGAAGAAGAAGAAAAGAAGAGGAAGAAAGGGGAATAGCTAGGGGATGATTCTTCTTGGCTTGGATTGAAATCTAGACTTGGTAATTCATCTTTTCCTACTTGATTTCATGTTCATTATGTTGAGTTCATATGTTTGGAGGTTGAATTGGTGCCTTGATTTCATGTTTATTATGTTGAGTTCATATGTTTGGAGGTTGAATTTGTGCCTAGATACATGGGTTTGGGTTAATTTGGATGTGGGTTGGAGTTCTTGGAGAAATTAAGAACCTAGTCTTAAATCTCTTGAAGTTGGTGTTTAGAACTTGATTTGATTCGTGGGTTTTGATGTTCTTGAGTAGCTCTTTGTTATGTATGAGTTTGAGCATAATTTTGTGAAGTTTTGGTGAGTTTTTGATGAGATTTGAGTTGAGAAAAGGTTGGGGATCGGAGGATGAACAAGCTGAATTTTTGCTGAAAACCCAATCGGTACCTGTACCACTTTTTTGTGGTACCGGTACCAGCAGGGCAGATCTAAAACATTTGTATTGTTTTGTGTGGGTACCTGTACCGGGTTTTTGTGGTACCTGTACCTCTCGGGTAATTTTTCAGCAGCTGTTGTGAAACTTCGGACGATCATATCTTTTTCATTCGAACTTCATTTTGGGCAAATTATATATCGAAATTGATGTACTAAAAACATACTTTCTAATGGTGGTGGTTTCATGACCTAATTCTAATCCTAAAAGAAGTTATGGTCAAAATAGTTATAAGTTTCTATACAGATTTTGGGGGTTAAGTTGTACTCAAATTTTATGTATGTTTTGGTACACATATGGGTCTTTGAGATGGACATGTTTGTATTTGTTGGGCATTGTTTACTACCTAGTTAGCTTTGCAACTCGATATTAAATATCCATTTGAATGTCTTAGGGGATGTTTGGTGACTTGGTTAACCTTTTGACATGTGTTAGCTTGGTAAAATGTTATGGGGTGTTATCATACATTTGTCTGAACATTCCAGTGGAGTCGTATGCTAATATGAGCTAGCTTGTGACTAGGTAGCGAGTTGGTCAAATGGGAGGTGCTGAAACCGTAAGTTTGGCATGCTCCAGTCGAATGAAAGATGAGTGTGTCTGATATGGTTCTTCTCAATAAGATACTGCTGTAGTGGTAAGTGTATATCTTACTAATTATGGTTTAGCTTTTGATATGATTATCTTTAAAAAGATAACGTGGTGGTGGTGATGGTATATCATGCTAATCGAGGTTTAGCTGTTGATATGCATGTTAGATGAATATGCATGTTGTTGTGTGCTGATTGTATCCGCTAAAGGATTGTGGAGTGAGTCACACCATATCGTGGGCCGTGCCATCTAATTAACGGTGAATGGGAATATGGTGTGCGGGACACAATGCCTTGGGTACATGGGAACGTGGCAGACGTGTCACTGTATGTGGTGGAATTTACATTCACACTTGTATTCCTTGCATTATTTACACATGGATGCTTGTTGGTTATTGTTACTGTGTTTGGAGGATGTGGTGGTTATAAGTGTTGTTTATATTCGAGTGTTTCAGTTATGTTGGAGTGTCATGTTTAAGTTAATATTCCTTTGGGTATTGTGATACCTTTTTGAGCACTTCTATATCTCACACACTCTGGCTTTCCTTTTTGGTCTACCAGGTAGCAGGCTGCTTAGAATGGGTCCACTACCGATCAACGTATTGAGGTGTACTCGAGTGTTAGCTTTGGGAGATGTTGATGGTCGAGCTGGTTTGTAGATAGTGAATCTAGAAGTTGATTTTGTATATTTTGTGTATGTTGTAACTAAGGGATTTTGAACGTTTAAGTTATATGGGTTTCATGTAAGTTGTTCAGTTGTTGAGGTTTTGTAATAGTAAGATGTGTTTCGCTTAGGTTATGCGAGGTTGTGGTTGGTTGGTGGATACGTTGACACTTTTAAGTTTTAAGGTAAAAAGTCTTCCGCTAGGTATTTATTCTGTCAGGTGGTGAAGTGTGGCTTGGTCTTCTGTGTGAATGTCACGTGGCCGTGTCGGTTCGGGCCCACTTCGGGTGTCTTTCCGGGGCGGGACGTGACATTCATCATCTCTCTGTATATTTTTTAGATCAAAATATTCTAATACAATAATTTAGAATCTAATAGTAGCACTAACTTCCTGGTTATGAAATATTGACCAAATGTCGATGCGTTAAATTACCATATATAAAATAGGTGATCAACCATGGAGTATCTGAAGAACTAATGGATGAAACAATTAATGTGTTCAAGGATTTCTTCAACATGCCTGCAGAAGACAAGGCTATGCATTATTCTAAGGATGGAACTACGGGTTTTAGGCACTACACAAGCGGTATGAATTACATTAAGGATGGGATTAACTTGTGGAAAGATACAGTGACACATTTGTCATCCTTTAGAGGCTTACATCCAATCTTGGCCTGAAAAGCCAGCTAGATATCGGTAAAATATTTTGGTTACCTTTTTTAGCCACAACTAATGAATTGAGGCATGTTGCGTTGAGTTTTTAAATAAAACTTGACTTCTCTGATGCTGAATTATGCTCGTAGGGAGGTGGTTGGGGCCTATTCAGTGGGAGTGAGGAAGCTAAGCTTAAGGATTTTGGATCTGATTTGTGAAGGACTGGGGGTTGAATTGGGATATTTTGGAGATGAGCTTAGCAAGCTTCATGAACTGGCGGCCCATCATTACCCACCATATCCTGACCCAAGTTTGCTTTTGGGATTTGGTGGTCACACCGATACAAACCTCTTAACCTTACTTCAGCAGAATATGTATGGGCTTCAGATTTTCAAGGACGGACAGTGGCTCGGGGTTGAACCAATTCCTCATGCTTTTGTTATCAACATATGTGATCAACTTGAGGTAAATGATCTCCACCCCTTTGAAGTTTCATATGAAAGTCCACATTTTTTTTCCGAACCAAACTTTGTTCCCTCAAAGAACCCTCTAATTAGCCCTTTAAAAGGTTTGCATAATCCTGGTCCATTCAAACTCCTCCCATTACTGTTGTCGTTGGTGTAGTTGATGTGCTTGTAATGTATTGATGTTGGTGGTGTTCAAGAAATTTAGTTTAGTTACTGTAGGGAGGTAATCCCGAACAGGTACAAGGGGTGGCCGAACACGTGGTGCGTGGGGCCCAGAACAAATACAGTCGGAATATTCGCCGTGCAGTGAGGTGAACGGCACAAGGACAGGGGATACGAGAGGTCCCAGGTCCAAGATACCCGAGCAGGGGCATGGTCCAAAGAGCAAGGGTAGTTGTTGGACCAGTCTCGTGATAAGGGGGTCGATGATATGAGAAATCATTGGTTCAGAGGGTCTGTTTTCGGCAACGAGAAGGCCGAACAAGAGGCAGAAAGGTACCAGGAGGTGCTCCAGAATGGTCCAGATAGACATATCCAGAAGGAAACAAGATCTGGAGGAGATACCCAACGAGAATGGGGTGAACGCCACTTTGGAAAGAGTTCCTAAAAGGTCTAAAAGGAAATATGCAGTTATGGGAATGAGAATCCCTAATATTCTAAGTTCCCTTTACGAGAAAGGAAACTTAGGGTAGCAAGATGGCTTGGACAGCAAGTAGACATGGGTCTATAAATATGAGGTAAACCTAGAGGTAAAGGTACGCAATTCCTGGTTATTTGATTATTACCTACTGAGAATTAGGGTTTACACTAGTACGGGATACTAACTTTGGCATCGGAGGGCCTTTGCCACGAGACGGCAAAGGTGCGCTCACCTTTTGTTTGTTTTATAGGTTTGACTCTGGCGGTGTGAGAAGTAGCCGTTACAGTTCAGAACTGTTCAAAGGCCTTTTTCGTTTTCTGCACTTACAATTGGCGCCGTCTGTGGGAAACGAAAGAGGTCCCTTCGAAAAAGCGACCATGGTGGAGGAAGATCCAAAGACCCCAGTTGACCCGAATAATCTGCTGGGCTGACAAGTCCCCGCCGGATCCTCCAAGAAAACCCGATGGCGGGCGAACAGGGAGGACCACGAGTAAGGACCGCCCCCTGGCAGCCCATGGTGACTCCAGAAACAAAGACGGACGGACGGCAACGAGATCCACGAGAAGGAGTAAGTCCCGCCGTGAGAGGGAGTCAGTGGCACGTTCGAAAAGCGTGCATAGCCGGGAAGATATCCTGGACAAAAAGAGACAGGAGATAGAAGAGTACGCTCGCCTGATTAAAAGGCGAGAGTATGAGATTCAACAGTTGCAGAGGATACGAGAACATTCAGAGGATTCTGGGCTTTCACGAAGGAAGTCCAGAAAAGAAAGGTTGGATATGGTGGAGTACAGGAGAGCTTCTTCACGTAAAAGAAGAAGCAGGAGCCTCACTCCGAAATGACCGAGGGCTACTTCACGAAAAGGAGAAGCAGGAGCAGGAGCTCCCCCGAGGAAGGAGGGGGCAGGAAGCACCACAGTGACAGTACGAGAGACCTGATTCCGACCGGGAAAGGAATAATGCCAGGGTTGCTAAGGTATCGGAGGAAGGGACCATGTTTGCACGAGAGCAACACGGAGAGCCCTTAGCAACATAGCAACTTCTCCTTTGTAAAGAGATTGCAGGAGGCAAGGTTGCCGAAAGGTGGTTAAACACGGACGCTTATCCCGCATGAAACCAATGCAGACCGGTGGCGCACATACAAAGATTACCAAAGAGCGATGTTTATGCACGACGGTGATGACGCAATCATGTGCAAAGATGTTCCCATCTAGTTTGGGAAAAGTGGCCCTATCATGGTTCCATAAGTTGGGGCCGAACACCATACGAGGGTGGAGACAGTTGGTCGAGGAGTTCACTGCTCGTCCTTACGAGCCGGAAACCACCCAAAACTTTGAGAGTCTCTCACTATGAAGCAAGGAGAGAGTGAGCCGATCAGGATTACGCCAAGAAGTATTGGGAGACTTTCAACGAGATTGAAAGTTGCGGTGAAGAGTATGCAATAGCAACGCTCAAAACCGGGCTACCTGCTCGGGAGAGCCGCGAAAGTCCCTAAACATGAGTCCAATGAGCACGCTGGCAAGAGCGAATTGAGCAGGACGCCAGGAACGAGGATGACATACTACGGAAGACGGCAAGCTAAGTGCCGAGCAAGTCAAGGGACCCGCAAAGAAGGCGGATAAACCCAAACCCACGACTTACAACGAAAGAAAGGAGCACGGGCAGACTAAGAGAGAGTCGTACCGAGAAAAACACGTCCCTGATCCGAAGTCGTTCTTCTCGGTGACAACGGCTTGGAAAGAACCGATTTATCGGATTCTTTATCGAATAAAGAACCGCCCATACTTTTAAATGGCCCCACGGCTGGAGGGTGACAAAGATGCAAGAAGGGCTCCGAGTCAGCACTGCAGCTTACCACAAAGACCTGGGGCACATGACAGAGGATTGCGAGATGTTTAAACAACATCTTGATGACCTGGTCTCCCGTGGGTACTTGAAAGAGTTTATCCAAGAGGAGCACAAGGGGCGCCGAGAAAGCGATGGAACTGGATTACGAGCAAAATCCAAGGGGCGTAATCCATATGATACATGGGTTGGCCACACCTTATACGAGAAATGAGGTGAGATTACTCCAGAGGCAGGTGAAACACGACCAGCACGTGATGCGGTTGGGAAAGAAACGGGGACGTGAAGCGGAAGGGTGCAACGAAGGCATAGTCTTCACGGATGAGGACCTGGGAGGAGTCCAGGTGCCACAGCACAACGACGCTCTTGTCATAACCCTACGAATCGGGGAGTATGACATAGAGAGGATCCTGGTGGATTCGGGAAGTTGCACCGAGGTGCTCTACTACGACGCATTCAAGAAGTTGGGATTGACACAGGCGGCTTGGTACAGTCAGTAACCCCGCTGGTCGGGTTTAGTGCAGGGCAATTTGGCCATTGGGTAAGGTAACCCTTCTTGTTCGGGCAGAAAGTGGTGCTCAAAACCGATTTTTGGTGGTGGATGTGCCGCCCTCCTATAACGCGATTATAGGAAGGACCTGGCCGCATAAGATGAGGGCGCTTTCGCCCACTTACCATCGATGGTGAAGTTTCCAGATCCAATGGGATCGAAAGAATAAAGGGGAACTGTAAGACAGATTTGGCAAAGGCTTGGTTTCTATAATCGCAAGTGCGCCAAGTACGCTCTAGTACAAACCGTCGAGGTTAACAACCAGCTGACCATCGAGGATGTCGGAGGGAATCCAGCCGAGAAGGTGGTGGAAGGATTGAAGAAAATCCAGGTCAACGGGAATGACCCAGAAAGGTATTTCCTGATTAGGGAGAACCTGTGTACAGAAGAGGAGGAAGAATTGGTGAAGTTCCTCAAAGAATACGTTGATGTGTTTGCTTGGATGCCGGAAGAGATGCCTGGGGTGGACGCAAACGTGATTTGCCACCACTTGAATGTGGATCCACAACACAAACCGGTGATGCAGAAGAAAAGGAGATCAGCCGTACAGCATGTGGACGCTATCATCGAAAAGGTGGACCGCTTGCTCGAGGCAAAGGCGATCCGGGAAGTGTATTACCCGAAGTGGTTGTCTAACACGGTAGTGGTGAAAAAGAAGAATGGGAAGTGGCGAGTTTGCGTCGACTTCACAGATCTAAACAAGGCCTGGCCAAAAGACAGTTTTCCCCTGCCAGGATAGATCACCGGTGGATGCAAATACCGGGTATGGGCGTATGAGTTTTCTCGACGCTTATCGAGGATATCACCAGATAGCTATGTACGGTCCCGATCGGAGAAGACGTCCTTTATCCACGGGGGCTGTACTGTTACAGTGTCATGCCCTTTGGTCCGAGGAACGCTGGAGCAACTTATCAGAGATTAGCAACGATTATGCTAAAGAATCTGCCTCGGCAAGACCATGGAGGTATACATAGACGACATGGTGGTTAAAAGCAAGGAGAGACGGGACCACATAGCTGATCCGAAAGAAGCTTTTGAGATACCGAGAGAGTATAAGTCAAGCTCAACGCCTGAAATGTGCCTTCTGAGTAAGTTCAGGAAGTTCTCGGGCCACTTGGTGACCATTAGAGGGATAGAGGCGAATCCTCGATCAAATAACAGCTTTGCAGAAGTTGCAGAGTCCAAGGACCACGAAGGAGGTCCAGGGAACAAGGATGGCGGCAGCTCTTAACAGTTTCATCAGTCGTTCGAGTGACAAAGCAGCCTTTCACGGGCTTGTTAAAAAAGAGAAGGTTACGAATGGGAGCAAAATGTGAGCAAGCATTCCAAGACATGAAGAAGTACTTGGCCGCCCCACTTCTGTCCACTCCCGAGCTTGGTGAGACCTTGACCTTGTACTTAGCAGTGTCAGAACATGCTGTAAGTGCGGTCTTACTAAGGAACAAGGGATCCGAGCAAATCCCTGTCTATTATGTAAGCAAAACGCTACTGGATGCAGAGACGAGATATCTGCCCCTTGAAAAGTTGGTCCTGGCGCTGAGGACGGCGGCCAGGAAGTTGCCCCATTACTTCCAAAGTCACAAAGTGGTGGTTTACACAGAGTTCCCATTGAAATCGTTGCTCGGAAGGTCGATTTCTCGGGACGAATATCGACCGGCCGTCGAACTGAGCCAAGATGATATTGACTATCGGCGCGCACGGCAGCTTAAAGCGGCAAGTTTTGGCAGATTTCGTGGCAGAGTTCTCTCCCACAGTTGCTCCACTGCCTCCTACGAGAAAGGAGCAGTTGGTTGAGCAATCAGCCGAGAAGAAAAAGGCATCCGCCGAGCAGGACCCTTTGGAATGAAGCTTTTTGTTGATGGGACCGCATGCAATACCGGATCTGGAATTGGAGTGGTACTCTTCCCTCCTGAAGGAGTTATGATCGAGTTGTCGTTACGCCTAGGTTTCAGCGTGTCAAACAACGTGGCGGAGGTAGTTCCTTATTCCATACTGAGCGCAAAAAGCCTTGAAGGTAAAAAGAATTCGAGTATTCTCGTGATTCACAACTCGTGGTGAATCACTACCCGATTACGAGGCCCGGAATGAGAAGATGGCAGCCTACGTGAAGGGCAGCCAAGGATTTGTTTGATACCTTGAAGGTACACATCGAAAAACACCCCGGCAGAACGCCCAGGCCGACTCACTGGCTTGGTTGGTAGCGGTGTCAACAGAGTTCAAGAGGAAGGTGGCAGTGGACTATCTTGCTGAGCCGAGTGTTGGGAGAAGTGTGGAATTGGTCTTGGACGTGAACCAAGGACCAAGTTGGATGGATCCAATAGTGGAGTTCCTACGAGATGGGATACTCCCCACAGACAAAAAAGAGGCTCACAAAATAAAGACGAAATCTGCAAGATTTTGGCTATCACCAGAGGGGAAGTTGTACAGGAAGTCCTTCACTGGACCGTACCTGCTTTGTGTGCATCCCGAGATGGTGCAGAAATTTCTCCACGAGATACATGAGGGAACGTGTGAGAGTCATGCAGGTGGGAGATCCATCGCTCACCGAGCAATCACACAGGGTTATTGGTGGCCACACATGCAAGAAGATGCGAAGGTGTATGTGAAAATCTGTGAGAAGTGTCAGAAGTTCTCACCAATGATCCGAACACCAGCCGAAGATCTGGTGCCCTTGACAAGTCCCTGGCCGTTTGCGCAATGGGAATGGACATCGTGGGTCCACTCCACAAGGCTACTGGGAACAGGAAGTTCCTGTTGGTAGCAACGGACTACTTTACCAAGTGGATTAAAGCAGAACCACTGGCAAAAATCACAGAACCCATGATAGAAAAGTTCGTGTGGAAGAACATCATCACTCGATTTGGAGTTCCTTATTCCCTGATCACTGATAATGGGTCGCAGTTCCAGAAAAAAGTTCAAGGCTTTTTGTGCCCAATATGGAATAAGGAACTACTATTCCACGCCAGCCTACCCTCAAGCAATGGGCAGGCAGAGGCGCCCAACAAAACCATACTTGACGGGATCAAGAGACGGTTGGACAAAGCAAAAGGCAAGTGGCCTGACGAATTGCCACTGGTCCTGTGGGCACACCGAACAACTCCTAGGAGGTCTACGGGAGAGACCCCCTATTCGCTAGCGTATGGAACAGAGGCTGTTATTCCATTGGAGGTTGGTTTGCCGACCAACAGGACCACATTGGTGGAAAGTGGGGGCAATGACAGAGCCCTGGAAATCGAGCTGGACCTCGCCGAGGAGAGGAGAGAACGAGCTCTGGTACACTTGGCTTCGTACCAGGAATAGCTGATGAAAAGCTACAACAAGCATGTCCACCCACGAGAATTTGGTGTTGGAGACCTTGTGTTAAGAAAGGTGCTCGGCAACACCAAAGTGGCCAACGAGGGCAAGTTAGGGGCCAATTGGGAGGGCCCGTATCGAATTACAGAGGTTGTTGGCATTGGGCATATCGATTGGCAGACCTGGACGGGAACCCGGTACCAAGGCCCTGGAATGTTCACAACCTGAGGAAGTTCTACGTGTAAAGAACTTCGATTTCGCTTTTATTCTGTTTTAAAATGCACATCGTGATTGTGTGGGAATTACGAATAAAATTCCCTTGTGTTTTGTTTTACTAGTTGCAAGGGTACGCGTAACGCCCCTTGAGTTCTTTGAATTATGAATAAAATTTCCGGATTTTGGTAAACAAACACCGTTTCTTACGAGTTTTTCTTTCGTTATGCTTTAAATACGAAGTCAAGCTATGTCCTTAGTCCTCACTTCGTATTGGGGAGCAGAGGGATAGGGTAACTAAATGGAATTTCGAATATTTCAAAATCAAAATTGAGCCAAGTACGAATATACTTGTTTATTTGCTCGGGTACGAATACACCCTGAATTGAGCCAAGTACGAATATACTTGTTTATTTGCTCGGGTACGAATACACCCAGAATTTTGCCAAGTACGAATACACTTGACAGTTGCTCGGGTACGAATACACCCAGAATTTTGCCAAGTACGAATATACTTGACAGTTGCTCGGGTACGAATACACCCAGAATTTTGCCAAGTACGAATACACTTGACTGTTTGTTCGGGTACGAATACGCCCGGATGGCATACGAGATTATGCACACTGCTCTAGAACACGAATATGTTTGGAGTAAATTCCAAGTACGAATAGACTTGTTAGCTTGTACGGTTGCATGCCCTCACGAATTTACACACAATCTGGGGATGAATATACCCAAGGTTACTAAGTACAAATACGAGCACATTTTGGGCTGCATACATGAACATGCAGCAATACCCAAGTTCGAAAAATTTTAAAGACTGCCTGGATACATATGAGTAAATGTGTTGATAGACAAGTTGCGAATATACTTAACACTTACATTAGGGTATGAGAAACCTGCAGAAGTATAAATGAGAGTGCAGCTAAAACATCAGCAGACCAGCTAAGGCCTGGGGAGCATACGTAAGGCTAAGACACTTAGCACATAGAAATTTGGCCAAGAGATGGCCACCTGCGTTGGTAAAGGCCACGAAGGGCCATGCAAAATTGGAGTTTAGGCCACGAAGGGCCGAAGCATAAAAAGCCACGAAGGGCAAAAACACGGGAAGTAAAGTATTTGAAAGTGTATCAGGTGCCACGCAGGGCAATACCAATGGCCACGCAGGGCCAGTCAAAAACTGATTCAAAGAAAATTTCAAATGTTTTTACTACGAAGAGTCCCACTTACTCTTCGATCGTCAGATCCTCAATGACAGGGGTAGAGGTTGGAGCATTTGCAGAGTTGTAGAGGTAGAGATTGTTGCATCATCCACAGCGGTGCCAGGTTCTGACGGACCGCCACCGGCTTCCTTCTCGCCGTTGTTGGTCGCTTTCTCCGGGCTTTGATCGGCCTTCGCACCGCACGTCGCCTGGGATGTTGTTGAGCTCCCTATCCAGGCTGTCCTCCTCCTCCACAACCTCTTCCGGCTCCTCGGTGGCCGCTGGGTGCTCGGAAGGTCAATCTCACCACAGTGGTAGAAGACTCGGGCACCAGATTTTCCGAGGCAAGCCACCGGCCTTCAAATACCGGTCCCGGATCCTGCATCCGTCCAGATAGCTCTCGGTGGCTACACGGATTCCCTCGTTGTAGCCCCGCTGGTAGGCTGGCTTGGCCTCGTTCTTGCTCGCCCACCTGTGAAGAGTCCGGTTCAAGCTGCCTTCACCCTCGAGCTTACCTCTCAGCTCGTCCGCCGTCCCCCAAGCTTGATTTCTCTCCTTTCTAGCCTCGACAATTGTGTTCGCAGCCTCTGCGTTCTCACCGGCAAGCTTAGGCACGCAGTGGGAGCTTTCGGAATGTCCTGCTCGGGCCATGGCCACCATTTTTGTATCGCCGAATAGACACATGATTAGACAAATGGCAGGAATAAGCAATTTGAAGCCATTAGCATGAAGAAATGGGTATGATGGCTTTACCTTGGCTTGGAGGCTCATAAAAGAGCCGAGAAGGTTGTCCGGGGAGCTGGCAATCTCCTTTTGCATATCCCCAGGAAGCATGAACGCTGGGACAATGCAAGGGCTGTACCCTCAGACTCCATGCTGTCACGGACCGTGACTGGCCGGCCGCCATGAGTGAGCTGTGGAGTCCAGAGAGGTGTTGGAGGTGCTGCAGTGGGAGCTGGGCTGCCCAACAGAGGAGGCTTCCAACCGTGGGCGCTTGTCCCTCGTGGTCGGCCTCAATTTCGGGGAGAAGCTTGGAGGGGCGTCAGGTTGAGCTGGCCACGGCGACCATGAGAAGCGCCGGGCTACGAGGCGTTCGGGCCACGCAGATGTGCAGCTGCCGTCCCACGACCACCCACAGGATATTGAGGAGAGGCTGCCGAGGTCGATCGGTTGCTGCATCTCAGGAGGGGGAGACGGAGAGTAACCGCTAGAGGAGGTTGAGGCTTCTTCGGCGAGTTGGATTGGTTCGTTGGGCAGAGGAGGGGTCCGAGAACGCCTCTCTTCTCGTTGCTCGGGCTGTTGAGCTGGAGGATCAGGGATAATGGGATTGTCAGCTGCTCGGATTCGTCGGTCGATGAATCCGCCGTATGATGCACGGTAACTGAGGAGAATCTGTGCTGGCCTTGCTCGGCCAGCCAAACACGTGCCCTGACCGTTGAAGGCAAGTGCACTGTTGATGTCGGTGACGTGGACCTGGGGGGTGATGATGGCGTGCCCCTGGTTGACGTTTGTGGCTGCAAATACGAGGAAAATTGGCGGTCAGGAAAACAAGTGAATGAAAGGTGCAATGCGAGAAATTGCTCGGCAAAGAGTTCTACGAGAAAAGAAACTAACGTGGCGTGCCAAATCTGTGGGGTGCGTGAAAGCCGATGACTCTGCCGTCCTCGTCCCTGGGCTCGAAGTTCCCTGTGACGATGAGGAAGTCGTCGTCGTCCCCTCTGGCAGAGTCAGGCAGTTCGAGCACCAGCCTTTTTCTGGAATCCCTACTCTTGAGGTAGTAGGTTGAGGCGTCCTTAGTTCTGGAGATGCTGTATAGGTGGTGTATATCATGAAGGCCTAGGGACGTGCCTAGCATTTGATTCAGGGCATTGATGCCCATGACAACCCTGAAAAAGTTGGCAGAGACTTGCATGGGGGATAGTCTGTAATAGGCCAAAACCTGGCGGAGTAACGGTGCCAGGGGAAACCTAACGCCGCCCTCAACGACGGCAATGACAGGGATGTGCAGGGTGTCGTTGTCAAAACACTCACGAATGGCGTCTTCTGCAGCCAAGGAAGTGGCCACATTGTCTGGGATCTCATAGCGAGACCTAAACTCGGCCATTCTTTGGGGCGTGTCACAGTGCCTACAATAACGAAAGCTCTGGGTTTGAGTTCTAATAGGGGGACGGGTACGGAAAAACCCTAAAGAGATTGAGGAGATCCTAGATCAATCGAGATAACCCTAGACTTAAGAGAAAAGTGGAGGGAAAGGGAAAATAAAACTTACGAATTAGCGGACGAGAACCCTAATATCGGAAGAGAAGAGGACTTCGAGCAGAGCTTCAATGGCGCGAATGGATGAGCCGTCTGTCTGCAGAGGGAACTTGGAGGTGAAGTGGGTTTGAAATTGGGGACGAAAATCCAAGTATACCCCAGCAAAGGGTGGACGATGAGAAACGCCACCCAGACGCCGTTTGGCGTTCCGTTCCCCAAAACGCCTGCTCGCATTTAATCTGGGCAGTACAGAGCATGCCGCCTGTAAAGGTGTTAGCTGGAAAAGCTTGTGCAGACCAAACGACGAAGCGTTTAGGTTGGGCTAAAGATGAGTTTGCACCAAGCACGAGAAACATAGGTGCAGGAGCAAAACCTTGCTCGGTGTTTAAGCTTTGCTCGTCATATTAAGAGAAAATAACGAGTAAAGCTGAGGAGCCATTGTAGGGAGGTAATCCCGAACAGTACAAAGAGTGGCCGAACACGTGGTGCGTGGGGCCCGGGAATAAATGTAGTCGGAATATTCGCCGTGCCGTGAGGTGAACGGCACAAGGCGAGGGATCTGAGAGGTCCAGGGTCCAAGATACCCGAGCAGGGCATGGTCCAAAGAGCAAGGGTAGTTGTTGGACCCGTCGCATGATAAGGGTCGATGATATGAGAAATCATTGGTCGGGAAGATGCATTCGACGAACGAAAGCGAGCGATGTGCAGCAAGGTACGGGAGGTGCTTGAGAATGGTCCGTAAATAGACATATCCAAAGATGAAACAAGATCGGAGGAGATACCCAACGAGAATGGGGTGAACGGCCAGCTTTGGAAAGAGTTCCTAAAAGGTCTAAAAGGAAATATGCGGTTATGGGAGAGAATCCCTGATATTCTAAGTTCCCTTTACGAGAAAGGAAACTTAGGGCAGCAAGATGGCTTGGACAGTAAGTAGACATGGGTCTATAAATATGAGGTAAACCTAGAGGTAAAGGTACGCAATTCCTGGTTATTTGATTATTACCTACTGAGAATTAGGGTTTACACTAGTACGAGATACTAACTTTGGCATCGGAGGGCCTTTGCCACGAGACGGCAAAGGTGCGCTCACCTTTTGTTTGTTTTATAGGTTTGACTCTGGCGGTGTGAGAAGTAGCCGTTACAGTTCAGAACTGTTCAAAGGCCTTTTTCGTTTTCTGCACTTACAGTTACTATGCTTATTGATGGAGTATAATAAGCATCGTATAATATTTTTGAGATTTTGAAATTTGAATATATAGTAAAATCTTACATGCTTAGCTATAGCCATCATTAATGGGGAAGTGTACATGTATGAATTTGAACTTGTTCTTTCAGGGTCTGAATTTAGGGGACATGACCCTTTCCGATTTGAGGCAAAAAAATATACTAGAAAAATCAAATTGATTGGGTATCAAAATGATTCAACGAGCACTCATTAAAGTTGAATGGTCGAATTTTGACATTTTGAGATCCATTCCGAGCTCACTTAATGATGGAAATTGTTCATTCAATATAGCTCAACGAGAACTTTAACCATACTAAAATGAACTATTTCTATCATTAATGTATGCCTGAGATGGGTCCAAAAATATCGACCAATACGAGCCCTATCCTTAATTTAGTGATCAAGTTTGGTACTAGAATGTAAGCTATAGATGCAATGCTCCGGTGCATTGTGCAAACTGTAACTATAGTCCTGTTAGATCTGTGTCTAAATTTCGTTTTCTTCGCCTTTATAAGTTTTCCGGGGCTGGAATTAATGTGATTTCCCCTTTGGCTTGGATGTAGGTTATCAGCAACGGGAAGCTAAAAAGTGCTCGACACCGAGTAGTGATGAATACCAACGTTGCTCGGACATCCTTAGCCACTTTTATTAGTCCATCTCTAGAATCCATCATTGAACATGAAAGAGCGCTTGTTAGTGCATCTGAACCCCAGCTGTTCAAATCCTTTCGATTTAAGGAGTACCGCGATACTTACATTGCCAATCTTCGTGAGCCTAAAGGTGCTAGTCCGGCACAAGAGGCTTATAAGCTCTAGTGTAAAATAAAAGGTTTGGCTGTAACAAATTGTATGGCTACATATCAAAAATAGAACATCACTATGGTGGAAGGACTCATCCGATGTCTTGTCAAGAGTGATTCAGTAGTAGTGAGATGTTATGACCCCCAACAACTTTCATTCCCGTGGAAGCATCCGCTCTGTCTAGAGTCGTGGTCCGACCAACGCTGTCGACTTCTCCTACGGTTATCGCAATGAGGTTTGATACGACTTCTGTAACATATCGCACTTGGATGTCATGTAGTTTTTGTAAATGTAATTTGTGCTTGAACTTTTTCCCATGTGATCCAATCTTGGTTCAATGAAATTTTCAGCACATGTTCTTGGTGGCCCGGCCTATCAGTATTTTCAATGGAATTTTCAGCACATGTTGTTCAATGTAATTTGTGTTTGGGGTGTTTTTGGAAAAGGGTGGTGTTATTCGCAGCTACGTATTTTCTCCCATAGCCCGCTATATTTCGGTAGGTAGTTGTTGAAAATCATAAATAACATTTCGGTAAATAGCTGTTGAAAACAAAATTATATTTCGACAACTGCATGTCGAAAATATGTTCAATCTTCGGTATGCAACTGCTAATACATACATTTCGGTAAATAGCTGTTGAAAAAAAGATTATATTTCGGTAATTGGGTGCTGAAAATGTATCTCAATTTCGGTAACTAACTGTCGAGTATAGTTGAAAATTTTTAACGGGCTATAAGAGAAAATATGTAGCTGCGAATAACACCACCCTTTGGAAAATGGGTGACAAAAGTCCTGGCACCATTACCAAAACTTTGGATGTCCTTATTGCATTATAAGTCCCTATACTATGGACTCCTGGCCATAGCTTTGTCACCTGTTTTCCAAAAACACCCCAAACTCATTAAATACGTCCAAAAGAACAATAGGCCCATGCTAGAGAGGGAGAGATCTGTTGATCTCTGTAGACCAAAGAAGAGGTGGCAACGGTGGATAGCGTCGGCGGCGAGGCGATGCTGGGCACCGGAGATAAGGACTAAGAAGAGTCACCGGAGCCTTTTGTCGGAGATGGAGTTGTTGCCGCAATCGCCGGCGGCAAACCACCATCATGTGGGGCGGCTCATCCTCTTCTTCCGAGCCAAACGGCTTGGGCCGGAGTTGGGCCAACCGTCTTAACTTCAGACGTTCTCAATCTCAGACGTTTTTTGAGAATATGTAGGGATGATTCGTACTTTAGAAATGGAAGTTAGCAATGGCCTTTTGACTTCCTCAATATTGACTAAGGTGCTTCAGTGAAGGAGCACAGAGAATAAGGTTGGGTGGGAGGCAGTGGAAAGAGGAAAAAGTTCTCTTGGGAAGTACAATAACTTTTTAGGGATTGTTATGGTACAACCCCACATCCTTTTTGCCATGCAATAAGATGAATTGCTATTATTTCCTAATTAATGCAATTTATTTTTCACCGAAAAAAAAAACACTATATCTTTTGGTTGCCATGTTTCTATTTGGTTTTACCTAAGTAATTTTGTTTCTGTATATATGTGACGTTTATAGCAAGTATAACATTTTTTTTCCCCTTTCTTTTAGGCAACTGTTTCTAGTAATGAATTAGGAAAAAAAAAAAAGTTGTTACAACAAAAAAATTACCTTCACATTTTTACAACAAAAAATTGGCCTTAAGTCAAAAAATGAACCGCATATGTTGGTATGGACAGATAACCTTATTTGTCAGTTTTGTTAGATAAAAAAGAGTATAGATTTGGATAGATAACTAAATTTATTAATTTTATTGTGATTATACAAAGTACAGAATTCGCAGAGATAACCTTATCTATTTACGTAGGAATAACCTTATCTATTGGTTTTTTAAGAGAAAAGTACATAGTATGAATTTGGACGAATAACCTTATTTGTTAGTCTTTTGGGATAATAAAGAGTATAGATTTTGATAGCTAACTATATCTGTTGATTTTATTGCGATTATATAGAGCACATGACTCACAAAGCTAACATTATCTGTTGGTCTTCTCAAAACAATACAGAGTATAGATTTGAAATGATAACCATATCTGTTGGTTCTATAACGAGAATACATATAATGTTATTGGTTTGGTGGCACACATAAAATAAAAAATATAAGGTTATCTGTATGTTTTGTGTCACGCATAAAACGCTATTTGTGGGTGTGCTTATTTTGTTACAAGGATGGCAAAGTAACACAATATAAGATTATATGTATGTGTTACTTTGTCACACAACAAACACAAATAAATACATACCGAGCATTATTTGTGTGACAAAAAAAAAAAAAAAAAACCTTTTACGTGTTTTACTTTACCATCTTAATAAACAAATAAACACACACAAATAAAGTTATATATGTGACACAAAAAACCTTATTTATTTTCTATGATTGTGGCATAAAACTAAAACACAAAAATAGACAAGTTTCAAATACAATGTTATCATTTATTTTCAATAAAAAAATTCACAAAATAAGGTCCCCAAACTCTCAGATAATATTATCTGTGTTAATTTGTCATCTGTATCTTGTAAAAAAAATGAAAAGATAATATTATCTATTTCAATATATTCATTTTCTATTTTCAAAATGAAGCAATAGATAATGTTATTTGTGCCAATCTATTCTCTTCTGAAAAAACCCGAAAAAGAAAAGTCCAAAAAATATTGTTTGGCTTTTTGTGGATATTTTTTTAAAAAAATTTTAAAAATAAATGAAAGTCATAATTTTTAACTTTTTTTAATTCCTCTCCTCGATAAAAATCAATAATTCGTAAAAATTTAATGCAAAACTAAAAAATGCGAAAAAAAATAAAGAAAAAAAAGAGTTCAAAAAGGCAAGTGGTTTTGTTAAAAACTGGCCATTATTTAGTCACCACATTCAATGACCCCTGTCTCACGTGGTAGCATCACATATTTGACAGTAGCTTAGCCCAGGAGAAGTAGTAGGCATAAAGTTGAACTGCCACATATCCAACTGTAGGGCCCAATCAATATAATGCTAATACTACCATGGAAGAAAGGAAGTAGTACTACAGTAGCTGAGCATGAACCGATGGGCAAGGAAGTAATGAGATCTTCTCTCATGAACCAGCGGGTCATTTATCAATTTTTTTTTTTTGAAGATGTCAATGTATCATTTCATAATGCCATCCGGCAACGATTACATCAAAAGACAGGAATGAAACCAAAGTTGCTAACAATTGAAATGAGCGCGGCATGGTAAGGCTTTCAAGGGCCACCGGCTCGCAGACACACCTACCAAAGCAGACCCGACACCTTCGGGATGGGACTATGAATCCTATCAACGATTAGCAGCAGAGCATCCTGTAACTGCAGGAAAACGAAAGAGGCCTTGAACAGCACAAGATTGTAACGACTACTTCAGATCCCTTGCCGGAACCCTAGCACGCCGTCAGAAGTGAACCTAGAAAAAAGACAAAGGGTGAGCGCACCTTTGCCTCTCGTGGCAAAGGCCCTCCGATGCTTAAGTTAGTATCACGTACTAGCAGAAACCCTAATTATCAGTAGATAATGAACGTATTGCCCAGAATTGCATACCTTTACCTCTAGTTTTACCTCGTATTTATAGATTCACGGATGCTTGCTGCCCAAGTATCCTTGTTGCCCTAAGTTTCCTACCTCGTATAGGAAACGCAGTATATCCGGGATTCTCGTTCCCTTATCAGTTCATTGTTTTAGTCTTTTTAGGACTCTTTTCTATAACTGGTCGAACATCCCATTCTCATTGGGTATCTTCCTAGATCCTATTTCCTTACAGAGTATCACCATTTCTGGAATCTTTCGGAGCGTTCTTTGTACTTGAGGCTGCTTCTGCTCGGCCTTCTCGTTGCCGAACAGCCTATCTGGATCAGTGACTTCACATGTCACTGTCCTTTTACCAGACACCTGGTCCAACAACTCCTCATGTTATTTGGTCCATGTCCCTGCTCGAGTTTCCTGGACCAAAGACTTCTCATGTCACTGGTCCTTATCGCCGTTCACCTAATTGCACAGCGGCTGCTCCTATAACATTTATTCCCCGGCCTCGCGTACCACGTGTTCGGGCCTCTTTTGTACCTGTTCGGGATTACCTCCCTACAATGGCTCCCCAGCTTTACTCGTTATTTTCTCTTAATATGACGAGCAAAGCTCTGAACAACGAGCAAGGTCATTTTGCTCCTGCACTCTGTTTCTTGAAATTGGTGTAACTCTCATCATTAGTCCAAGCAAAACGTCTTATCGTTTGGGCTGGGCAGGCTTTTCCGGCCCTTACTCTGCCACGCGACACTTATTGTACTGCTCGCATTAAATGCGGGCAGACGTCTTTGGGGAACGAAACGCCCAAACGGCGTCTGGGGTGACGTTTCTCGTACGCCACCCCATCTGTTAGGGTATATTTGGGTTTTTGTCCAAATTCAAACCCACTTTCTCTCTCTAAATCCCCATTTGCAGAAGATTGAAGCTCTCCCGCCATTGAATCACCGCCCATCATCTCAAGGCTTTGCCCTTTCCTGCAACCCTAGGATCTTCGATCTCCACTTTGTAAGTCATCCATTCTCTTAACTCTTCCCTGTCATTCTCGTTGATTTAGGGTTCTCCATACTTTTTAGGGCTTCTTCGATATCCCTTCCATTGTCTGTAAAACTCACTCTTATTCGAAGATGGGGAGATTCAGACGTTTCTGCAATACTCCCCAGACTATGGCAGACTTCAGATCTCGTTACGAGATTCCTGATAATATCGCCACTGAACTAGCCCCCGTAGATGCCATCCGTGAAAGCCCAGATAATGACACCCTTCACATTCCTGTAGTGGCCATCGTTGAGGGTGGTGTCAGAGTCCCCCTGACCCCCTTGCTCCGACAGGTTTTAGCCTTCTATAGGTTGTCACCAATGCAAGTTTCTGCCAATTTCTTTCGTGTAGTCATGGGTATCAACGCTTTAAACCAAATGCTAGGCACATCGTTAGGTCTTCACGACATTCACCATTTGTATACCATCTCCAAAACCAAAGATGCCTCTACCTACTATCTCAAAAGTAGGGATTCCAAAAATAGACTTATGCTGGAACTTCCTGACTCCGCTCGAGGAGATGACGATGACTTCCTCATTGTTACTGGGAATTTCGAGCCCAGAAATGATGACGGCCGAGTGATAGGTTTTCATGCCCCTCACAGATTTGGGCAACCACGTTAGTTCCTCTTTTACCTAAAGCTTTCTCGTGCTTTAGTCATACAATCTCGTTGTATTTAATCTGTTGCATTCTTTTTCTTTGCAGCCATAAACGTCAACCAGAGGCACGCCATCATCACCCCTCAGGTGCATGTAACTGACATCAACCGTGCTCTTGCCTTCAATGGGCAAGGTACGTATCTTGCAGGCCGAGCAAAAGCAGCACAGGTTCTTCTGAGCTACAGGGCGTCGTACAGCGGGTTCATTAATCAGCATATCTGAGCAGCCGACGATCCCATAATCCCTGATCCTCCCGTCCAACAGCCCAAGCAAGAAGAGGAAAGGCGTTCTCGGACTCCTCCCTTTTCTGCCGAGCCCATTCAGCTAGCTGAAGAAGCCTCCACGTCTTCGAGTGGTTATTCTCCATCCCCTCCACCTCAAGAAATGAACCAGCCAATCAACCTCAGCAACCTCCTTACTATTCTGGGAGCTGGCCGTGGAAAAGGACGTGTGGCTACTCGTGACCGTGGGCGTTCTCAGAGTCCGGCGCCGTCTCACGGCTGCCGAGGGTCCGCTCAATTGGACACGCCTCCAGGCTTCTCCCCCGAGAGCCATCGCGACAAATGCCAACGCTTGGAATCATCTCCAAACGAAGGAATCCCTCCTCAGGCTGTCTCTGTCCCGACACCCATCTGGGCTCCTCAACTAACACATGGCGGCCGACCCGTCACCATCCGTGATAGTGTTGAGTCCGAAGGGACAGCTCTTGCACTGTCCCAGGCCTTTTTGCTGCCTGGGGATATGCAAAAGGAAGTCTCCTGCTCCCCTGACAACCTTCTTGGCTCGTTCATGAGCCACAGTGCTAAGGTAAACCTATCGTGCTTTTTCAGTGATGACGTAAATCGCGCACCTTCGTTCTTGCCTAACTTTGTTTTGTTCTTAAAACTTCCAGGCAATGCAAAAGATGGTGGCCATGGCACAAAACCTTGGTCATTCTGAGCTGCAGCGAGCTAAACTCGTCAGCGAGAACGCCAAGCTCCAGAACACCATCATCAGGCTCGATAGAGAAAGAACCCAGGCCCGTGGTACTGTGGACAAGCTGAGGGGCAAGCTGGAAGGAGCCGAGGATAGCCTAAACCAGACTCTCACAGAGCTGGAGATGAGCAATAACGAGGCCAAGACTACTTACCACCAGGGCTATAATGAAGGGATCAATGTGGCCACTGAGAGCTACAAGAACCAAATGCCCAGGATCCAAGATCAAGTGTGGGCTGCTGGGTGGACAGCTTGTCTTAAAAAATCTGGTACAGCAGAGTCTTCTCCCCTCTGGACAGAGATCAACCTCCCAAGCACCATGGCTGCACTGGATGAAGAAGAAGAGATCGTGGAGGAGGAAGATAGCTTGGATAGGGAGCTCAATGCCAACATCCCTGAGCAGCAGAATGCAGGTGTAGATCAAACTAGAGAAGTGACCAACCCTGGCCAAAAGGAAGCCAGTGGTGGTCCATCTGAACCAAACACTGCAGCGGACGATGCAACTGCCCCGGCCTCTCCACCTGCCATCCAAGATTTAACAAATGAAGAGTAAGTTGAATCTCACCCTCCCTCGATTACGATAACTGAACTATTTTGTCGGCCCTGTGCGGCCGTTGGCATTGCCCTGCGCGGCACTAATACATTTCAACATCAATTTTTTGGCCCTTCGTGGCACTGGTGCTTTTTCAAACACATTTAAACAGGTTTGCGGCCCTTCGTGGCCTCGTACTGGTTTTGGTGGCCATTTTGGCCGAGATATTGGTTTGATTGGCCCTTCGTGGCCCTTTGAAATGTGCAGGTGGCTGTTTCGTAGCAAAAAACCCTCGTGTTTTAACTGTTGAGCTAAGTTTTGTCGTACTTAGTTTAAAAAGTGTTTCATGCTTAAACTGTTTGGTGGGGCCAAACGCCTGCATAGTTATGTATAGGGAAATTTATAGAAATAGTCCTCCTAGTTTCATTCGAGTCTCATTTTCGTCCTTCAAGTATCAATTGTAACTCTTTTGACCTTCAAGTTTGATTTTCGGACCAAATCGGTCCAATTGATAACTTCTATCAGACAAATTGGATGGAAAAAATTAAATTGATTGCAGTTTGGATGTTGCAGTTTGTACCAAGTTGGTCCAATTGAAAACGTATGCCCTCAATTTGATTTTTTATGTTCAGTTTGGCAGACAAATGTTATCAATTAGACCAACTTGGTACGAAAATCAAACTTGAAGGTCAAAAGAGTTACAATTGATACTTGAAGGACGAAAATGAGTCTCGGATGAAACTAGGAGGACCATTTCTATAAATTTCCCTTATGTATATGCAGTCCAAGTTCATTCGTACCTGGAACTATCCCAAACATATTCGTGTTTGAGGAAAGTATGCATTTTGTCGTATGTGTTTAGGTGTATTCGTACCCGAGCGAAATGACTAAGTATGTTCAAACTTAGATTACATCTGGTATTTCAGGGCATGTATTCGTATGCAACCCAAGTGTATCGTACTTGGAACTATCCTGAACATATTCGTGTTTGAGTATGCATATTTTCGTATGCGTTTAGGTGTATTGGTACCCATACAAATGACCATGTATACGCGTAAAAATGTTTTAAATTGCTCATAATGTATAAATTGCTCATCATTTATTACACACCACTCACCCCTGCTCCCCAATATGAAGGGAGGCAGAAGAATGAGGCCTGGCTTCATATTCGTAGAGTGAAAATAAGGTATTGTACCAAAGTTTGGGGATTTTATTCATAATTCAAAAACCCAAGGGTTATGCGTACCCCTTGCCACTACGAAAAATTAAAAGACACGGGAATTTTATTCATAATTCCCACACAATCACGATATGCATCCTAAAACAAAATGAAAAATTAAACTAAAGTTCTTTACACATAGAACTTCCTCAAGTTGTAGACATTCTAAGGCCTTGGCACCGGGTTCTCGTCCAGCTCTACCAAACGATAAGCCCAATGCCCACAACCTCTGTAACTCGATATGGGCCCTCCCAATTGGCCCCCAACTTACCCTCGTTGGCCACCTTAGTGTTGCCGAGCACCTTTCGTAGCACAAGGTCTCCAACACCAAACTCTCGTGGGTGGACATGTTTGTTATAACTTTTCATTAGCTGCTCCTGGTACGAGGCCAAGTGCACCAGAGCCCATTCTCTCCTCTCCTCGGTGAGGTCCAGCTCGATTTCTAGGGCTCTGTCATTGCCCCCACTCTCGACCAGTGTGGTCTTGTTGGTCGGCAAACCAACCTCCAATGGAATCACAGCCTCTGTTCCATATGCTAGTGAGTAGGGGGTCTCTCCCGTAGACCTCCTAGGAGTTGTTCGGTGCGCCCACAGGATCAGTGGCAATTTATCGGGCCACTTTCCTTTTGCTTTGTCCAGCCTTTTCTTGATCTCGTCAAGTATAGTCTTGTTGGACGCCTCTGCTTGCCCAATGCTCTGAGGGTAGGCTGGGGTTGAATAGTAGTTCCTTATTCCATACTGGGCACAAAAAGCCTTAAAATTTTTCTGGAACTGCGACCCATTATCTGTGATCAAAGAATAAGGAACCCCAAATCAAGTGATGATGCTTTTCCACATGAACCTTTCTATCATAGGTTCTGTGATCTTTGCCAGTAGTTTTGCTTCTATCCATTTAGTAAAGTAGTCTGTTACTACCAACAGAAACTTCCTGTTCCCAGTCGCCTTGTGGAGAGGACCCACGATGTCCATTCCCCATTGCGCAAACGGCCAAGGGCTTGTCAGGGGGACTAGATCCTCAGCTGGTGTTTGGATCATGGGCGAGAACTTCTGGCACTTCTCACAAATTTTCACGTACACCTTTGCATCTTCTTGCATGTACGGCCACCAGTAACCCTGGATAATTGCACGGTGAGCAATGGATCTGCCCCTGGCATGACTTCCACATGTTCCCTCATGAATCTCATGGAGGAACTTCTGCACCATCTCGGGATGCACACAAAGCAAATATGGTCCGGTGAAGGACTTTCTGTACAATTTCCTTTCTGGTGACAGCCAAAATCATGCAGATTTTGTTTTAATCTTCTGAGCCTCCTTTTTATCAGCGGGGAGTGTCCCATCTCGTAGGAACTCCACTGTAGACACCCCAATCTGAATCTCCCGATCGTTTTACGGTTTCTTGTTTCCCCAATGATGAATCAGATCAAAAAGCAGTTTGAGGTTAGAAAGGTTTGAGTTCGGTGTGTGTGGAACCCTTTGAACCATTTAAAAGAAAATAAAAATCAGTCAAACCATGGGTCTGGAGTTGACCATCGCGCGTGGATCTCACTCCCTCGCGCGAGGGTCTGCTTTGCCAGGTGTGGTCAAAGTCAAACATTTGACTGTTGACCCACGCGCGACAGGTGGAACCCTCGCGCAATGGTCCCATTCCCTCGCGCGATGGTCCACTCCAGTCCCTTTCACCTTTTTCAGCCAGTTGGTTGCTTGCCTGGGGGCCTACAGGGCTATTTGAACCCCGTTTTTCTCCATAGGACAGTGGCAGTGCTGGCCTTGGGGCTATCCACTCACACAACCCTTCCCATCACCTTTCTACCAAGCTTAGCCACCAAGTTTGGTCCTAAGGGGGTGTTTGCCACCATTTTTGGTCCTCCACTCCTCCTATAAATACCCCCTTTGGTCTTTCATTACAAGGGTGACTAATTTTCAAGTTTGAGAGGTTAAGTACTCTTGCATGCACACTAAAGCTTTCAACCCTAGTTCATTTCCTCATCTCTCCTTCACTCCATTTTCCATCGCAAGCTTCATAACCTTGTTCAATCTTCTCCAAAACCTTACAAGCAAAGGTATAAACACCTTTACTGCTTACTGTTTTGATCCCTGAGGGGGGCTGTCAGGCCAGGATTGGTAATCAATACCAATTCTGGTCCTAAAGTCAGCAGAGTTACAAGAAGCTATGAAAAGTATACCCTCACGTGAGTGACTCATACACACGCGCGACAGTTCACTGTCTCGCGCGACAGTCCTCGTGGGGTTTGGGGATGCTGGCGTTTCTTGTTTTATTATGTAATTACTTGCTTTAAAGTTTGTTAGCCCCTTTTAGACCACTGCTTTGCATGATAAAACACATAGTCTAGCTTTCATTGCTTATTTATTCTGTTGGAATGCTTCTGGATTGCTCCTGGACATGTACCAGAGCCCAGAGCATGCAAAGCAATTCCTGGAAGTCCAGTCAGGACTCTCGCGCGAGGGACTCACTGTCTCGCGCGATGGTCGTCCTGATTCCAGTAGCTGCCCTTGCATGAGCAACTTGGCCCTTGGACTCTGTTTTAACACCCCCACTGTTTAGGGGTTGCATTTCAATTAATTTGGTTCTTGTTTTTATTAATTTGTAATAATTAGTTATTCACAGCACCATAGAAACTGCTTGGTTTGCCTCCTGGGTGTGCACTGGTCCTTCCAGAGCCCAGAAGAGGATGAAATTCAACCTGGTGAGACAGGAGAGTGAGTGAGTGTGTCGCGCGATGGTCAGCTTTGTATGCATGTAGATCCATGCATGCAAAGGTGGCCATGGTGTATGGCACATTCATTTTATGAGCAACCTGGTTTGTTTCTGATCAGGGGGTTGGATTTTATCCTACTTTTCATTATTCCATCCATCTATGCCATGTTTAGATCACATCTCGCAAATCGTGTTACAGTTTTAAAATCTCCGATTAACTGTTCCCCCGCCCTAATTGACTTGAAATTGGTTAAAGAAGAAGACGAATCACAAACATTTTCAAAAAATGCCTAAGTAGAGACCGATCTCCGGATTGGGCGAGAGGGGTGCCTTAAAAACCTTCCCCTCTCGTAACCTGGCTCCCGAACCCAGATATGGTTATGACGGACTGGTTCCTTCACTTTTCAAATCAAATAGCGCGGCAGGTGCTTCGAAATACGGTTCCTTGGGTGTCGGACCTTCAAACCCAAGGGGCGACTCTGTGTTTTGCGAGCACCTGCTCCTCCGCTCGCGCTCCCTCGATCTATCGGGCCGCTTTGGCAAAACGGGGAACGAGATCCTCTTTTCCAAGGGCATGCTACCCACAGTGGCGACTCTGCTGGGGATATATCGAACCAATATTAATTCATACTTAGAGTTTAATACGTTTGCGAACAATTCATTAAAAGTCTGTCAAAACAGTGAGCTTCGCGCTGCCGAAGGTTAGAATGGTGATTTAACAGGACCTCGTGTCCGGCCAATCTGATCTGGGACTTTTTCAATTGTTCACTTATGTAGTTTCCTCTAAAGATGGACTAAATAAAGTGAGCCGAGCTTGAAAAAGGGCATTTTGTGATTTTGTGATTCATCTTCTTCTTAATCAATTTCTAGCATGTCATTTGCATCGATGTGGGATAAGCCTCGTTGGATCGTTTTGGCAATCCGGCACGGTTTACCAGAGCCCGGGGATCCCGAATGACCAACAACCTTCAACGATGATGGGTCACGCTACCGTTTGACTGTTGCTCAGCGATATCGCGGGAACGGGAGGTATATCTGTGGCCCTAGTCCGAGGAACCTGTTACAAGCCAAAACCAGCCTTTGCATATACAAAGCTCTAGCACTTTCCAAACTAAGACATGTACCTACAGGGTAAGATTTATTTGCATCTAACCCCCCCATATACTGTCTATGTGTTACTGCTTTCCCTATCGCATGCACTGTACATCATACCGTCTTGCGTAGGAGCATGTTTAGGGCGGCTTCTAGGATCTCGTTCCTACAGGTATGTCTTGAGCTGTGTCGGGCATTGTTATGGCCCGATGAGGAGTCATGCATCCCGATCATGCATGTTTTCAACTTTTTCAAATCCTTAGAACAGTAGGGACTTTAGGAAATCAAAAGTTTCCTACACCCCTATCTATACACCTGACTAGGGTTTCAAACAGAAAACTAGGAACAACAAAGAACATGCCATGATGCTTACACCAGTCAGGTAACAAGTGCCTTGTCACTTACACCCTTCGGCTCACAGCGCAGTGCCGCTCATGCCGTTTCTGGTTATAATATCATGACATGCACACCGAGTTGTTCCAACTACAAAGTTGGAACCCTGATCAACGGAATAGTCAAAGGTTTAGGGTTCTTTCGACATCCTTTAGTCTCATATTGGCTCAAACAAGGATACACTTCTGAAAAGAAATTCTGAGGATTTTGGCAGTGCTTTAAACAGCTCGAGATAGACTTGCTCTCTAGTCTTAGAGTCTAGGGGCGACACTGACAACGCTGGCTGCATTATTTTAGTCTTTTATTTAGATTAAAGTTGCTGCAGGATTCCTACTGAGCCTTCTGTTTTATTGTCAAGCAAAGTTCTGAGCCATTGCACCGCCAAGGAAAGTATCGAGGCAAAGAGCCAAACCCGCTTGGGAACGTCTGCAACAGAATCCGGGTCAAAGGCTGGTCAGGTTGCAATCCCAGTCAGTCGCAACGGAAGACTCACCGCTTTCTTCATTGGCCGCCTTACGAATAAGCTCGTCACCAATCTT
This sequence comes from Rhododendron molle, assembly GCA_025413875.1. NCBI lineage: Eukaryota > Viridiplantae > Streptophyta > Magnoliopsida > Ericales > Ericaceae > Rhododendron > Rhododendron molle. Next base: position 34,481,999 of record CM046392.1, read on the forward strand.
GGAAGAGGTTGTGCAGCCAACATCTCCTGCTCTTTCTTCAGCATCTAAAACACCCGACATGGCAGGAAACCCAGAGGCCCATCCGCTCACTGTGGAACAAATGCTCATGAACCTTCAAACTAGCATCACTGCAATGCAGCAGAGGGCTGCTTAAACTGATGCTAATGTCACCCGTTTGAACGAACTCCTCGACACTTGCCTTCCACCACCTCTTGAAGAGGAAAGCGAGACTGAAGAAGATCCGCATGTACAGCGGGTTATGGTTGAAGATCCCAACAATCCAGGGCACGTCATTGTTCAGCACAACCCTCGGGTTGTTCACGCACCTGCTGGTAATCCTGCAGGCGATGCCCCAGCTGGAAATCCGGACATCACCGCTCTTGCGGCTAAAATGGCCAAACTGGAAGAATCCATTGCCAAGGCCGAAAAAGTCAAAGCTGGAGGCATTGACCTAGATCGTCTCTACCTGTATCCTAATGCCAAACTTCCAGAGAAGTTTAAGATGCCAGACTTGGCAAAAATCGATGGAAGTGGTGATCCTCGGACTCATCTTTACAGTTACCATGCTGCAATGAAGCTGCTTTCAATTGAGCCTGAGGCCATGTCACAGCTTTTTCCTCAGACCCTCTCGGGTCCTGCCTTCCAATGGTTTCTGTTGCTCGACATCGCCAAAAGGAGGACTTAGGAGGATATTGGGACTGCGTTTATTTCGCAGTACAGTTACAACTCTCAACTGAAGATGACCACACGGGAGCTGGAATCCACAAGGATGGAGGCAAAAGAGTCCTTTGCCGATTTTGTCAAGAGGTGGAGAGCTAAGGCTGCTCTGATGACTGATCGCCCCAGCGAGAAAGACCAACTCCGTATTATCTCTTGAAACTTCCAGCCGGACTATGCCAAGCATCTGGTTCTCGCTCAAGCATCTGCAAACTTCGACACCTTCTACGACTCCGGCCTGGCCATCGAGGATGCGCTCCAAAGCGGAATTCTGACGAAAGGGGAATCTTCTAATCCCCCGAAGGCAAAACCCCGTGCTTACTCTGGGAACACCAATGCTCCGTTTGGGAGTGGGACTTACTCCAATGCAACAACCAGCGGTACCAACGCCTCTGCCACGAACCATATAGCCGACATCAATCAGGTTCAGTCACCACAGAACAACCGGCCCCGCGGTCAGCCCCGCAGCTTCTCTGTAATTGAGGCTCCTCTGTCCTCAGTTTTGGAGAAGTTGATGAAGTTAGGGCATCTCAAGCCCCTGGATCCAATTCCTTTACCCAAGAACCCTCCACCGAGCTTCAAGGCCAATCTGTACTGTGACTACCACCAGGGTGCCGGCCACCTTACAGACTCCTATTTCCGTCTTCGACATGCAATTCAGGATCTTATAGACGAAGGGACTCTTTCGGCGCCACCTCCACCATCCCAAAAGCCAAACATCCTGTCCAACTCTTTACCCAACCACATGGCTGTTCCACACATCAGCCAAATCTCTCTCAGCTCCACTCAAATCAACCCCATCTCCACTATATTTAACCCCACCAACCATATAATCCCAGTCAACCAGCCCAAACCCTTTGTGCCCATGCCTTCAGAATCTGATGCCGAACTCATGTTCATAGGGCAATCTTCTAATCCGCCGCCCTGGGTGTTGCAAGCTGGTTTGGATTTTCTCAATGACAATATCAGTGATCTTCACAACGGTCCCATCCCGCGGATCCGACTCAATCCTGCATCAACTCGTGATCTTCCCACTTTCATCGTTGATTCTCCCAATGCTGCGCAAGATTTTGTAAGTCGATTCAGAGCTGCGATGCCAGCCTTACCTGAACCAGAACCAAAACTTGATATGCAGGCTGTAGGATGGGCAATAGCTGATAGTGAGGGCTACGATGCTCCTCTTATCCAATAATGGTTTCAACTTGAGTTGGAAGGGTTTCCTCTGCATCTCGAACAAGCTCCCCCTGACCTAGCATGGGAAGCAGAATGGATCGTTCAGCACGAACAGTCGGCACTTAACCCTTTGGATGGCATCTCCTTGTTTATGCTCTTTCAGCAGCCTTAACCTCAGGTTCCTGAGGAAGAATACTTTTGGGATCCTGAACCTGTCTGGCAATTTCCGGCTGTTTCCCCTGAACCTCTCCGAGGTGGCACCTTCTCTGAGCATGTGACCCACTTTGCTGAAGATGACTTGGTTCAAGAAGAGACCCGTGTCTTGGGAGAGTGTTTCTTCCCTTCTACTCTCAACAAGCTTGTTGACTCGGTGGCTGATCTTACCTACGACCCTGTGCTCAGCATCATAGATGAAGATCAACCACGCCTCGTGGTCTCTTCTCCGGAAGACTGCAGCGTCATGGTTACTGGTCTTGTTCCACCGGCTGATCTTTAGAACGTGGACGAGATAGTTGATGTCCAGGTTGGGGCAGAAGTTTGGGCTGTTAACCGTTCTTTAGCCGAGGGTGGCCTCTGGGATGTTCCTTTCACTACGAATCCAGAGCCGGAGCACGAAGTTGCTGCAATCCCAGATCTGAACTTTGGGGACTCACTGCTAATGAAAGACCTGGCTGAAGACCTGGGGTTGAACACAGAAGCGCCAGTAGCTGCACTGGTCACTAACAAAGGAAAGCGTAAACTGGGGGAAGTTCCATCTGATCTCTGGGATGTGAATCAGGACCCTCAGGCCGTGCCGTCCTTAGGGAACGTTCTCAACGTTACGAGGAGTGGACGAGTCTTTCAGCCTGCTAATCTGCAAGCTGGGACTTTGTCCAACCCTTTTAATTAAAGGAACGAATCTATTCCTTTCCCAAGGTCTGCACCACTTGAGGTGCCAAGCACGGATTTCATCCAGAAACAACTCGAGCGGGTTCCCGCTGCTATATCTCTCTGGGGTCTGATTTGTTCTTCCCGCGAGCAAATTCAGAAACTTTGCCATACTCTTGCCCACCTCGAAGTTCAAGCTGACGTCACTCCTGAGGCCATGGTATCTCTCATCCTGCCTCCAACTGCTAAGCACACCGTGGTTTTCACCGACAAGGATCTTCCTGTTGAAGGAACTGATCATAACCGCCTTCTGCATATTACAGTCAAGTGTCGCGGACTCTGGGTTCCGACAGTTCTCATCGACAACGGCTCAGCCATCAACGTTTGTCCTATGAGGGTGGCCTATCGTCTGGGACTGGCCAAAAAGGACTTTGCACTTTCCAACCTGGCTGTCAAGGCATATGACGGCACCCGTCGTATGGTCGAGGGCACTCTGATGCTCAATCTCGATGCTGAGGGCTTCGAAATGGACGTTGAGTTCCATGTTGTCGACATACCTGCAACCTTCAACCTGCTGCTAGGCAGGCCATGGCTCCACCGTTCAGATATCATGGCTGTGCCATCCACTCTTCACCAGAAGGTTATGCTAGGACTGCCGACTGGCACACTAACTATCTGCGGGGATTCTGGGATCCGCCCGCTCAAAGAAGATGGAACACCGGTGCTGGGGATCATGCATGGTGAAGAGGACGTCGATCTCGGAGGTTTCTCTTTCGACACTTCTGGGTCTGTTTTAGCTATCATGTGGACGGGGACTTCCTCATCAGTTCTGTCGCTATGGACATCATGCTCAGGATGTCTTATTTTCCTGGTCTAGGCTTAGGGATCCACCAGCAGGGAATCCCGGAGTTCCCTGTCTTTCCTTCCTCTGAGGGCCGTTTTGGTTTGGGGTACACTACCTCTGCCGGAAATGCCAAAAGGAGGAAACATACGGGAAAACCTCAAACTCTCTATGGTGATCCGGACAGCTACTTTGTGCATGAAGTGGGGAGTGCTACTTACACTGGACAGTCTGAGCCCTTCATCAATCCGGAAACTGGGGAGTTGTTACCTGGTTTTGAGGTCTTCGCCGACGACACCTGGTCTGAGAGTGATGACGAGCCAGCCAAACTGGAATTCAAGAGGAAGCTTAGTCAGCCAAAAACGAAAACTGACTAGCTGGGGACTTTCGATCAGGGGAGCTTGGAGCTGTTCTTCCAAGAGTTCTCTCAAGTGGGTTTGGCCAAGGAAGCTGAAGAGGCTGAAGTGCTCATGCTCGGGCCCGACGCCCACGAGGACCCCACTGATCTTATCACTGAAGCCAAGGGTAGCATTAAAAATTGTATTTTCAAACCGCGCCTAACTTGCATTGATGACACGTCTGAGCCTGATACTGAGTCTAGCATGTCGTCTGCGTCTAGCTCTGAGTCGGAGTTTGTGCCTCTTGGCCCTCCACGTCATAGCTTTTATTTTGAGTTTGATTCTCTTGTACTTGGCGACCCGTTGGGGTCTTGTGAAATGAATAAGGCATCTTCTGAGTACTTGCATGATCTTTATATAAACTGTGTCGACCTCGACGATGAAGAGATAGATTTCGATGGGGATATTCCCAAGGAAATCCATGCCCTCATCGAGAGGGAAGATGAAAGGCATGCTCAGCCATTAAAAGAGGAAATAGTTTCTATAAACTTGAAAGATGAAAATGATCCTCGAATGGTTCAAGTGGGCTCCACGCTTTCACCAGAGGAGCATTGTGATTTCAAGGAGCTGCTCACCGAGTACAGCGATGTCTTTGCATGGTCTCATCAAGACATGCCAGGCATTGACCCCGAGATAGTGGAGCGTCGTATTCTTCTGTTGCCGGATGCTAAACCTGTGAAACAGAAGCTTAGGCGGATGAGACCAGATTGGGTTCAGAAGATCAAGGATGAGGTCACGAAGCAGATCGACGCCGGGTTTCTCATGTTTTCTCAATACCCTACTTGGGTGGCCAATATCGTTCCCGTTCCCAAGAAGAATGGACAGATACGCGTCTGTGTCGATTTCAGGGACTTAAACAAAGCAAGCCCCAAAGATGATTTTCCCCTGCCACACATCGATGTGCTTGTGGATAATACAGCGGGACATGCTTTGCTTTCATTCATGGATGGCTTTTTAGGTTATAACCAGATTCTTATGGCACCCGAGGACCGTGAGAAGACAACGTTCATCACTGAGTGGGGGACTTACTGCTATCTGGTCATGCCTTTTGGGCTGAAGAATGCTGGGCCTACCTATCAGCGGGCTGCTACGACCATTTTGCATGATATGATCCACAAGGAAGTTGAGGTCTATGTAGATGACATGATTGCCAAATCAAAAACTCAAGAGGGACACATTCCTGTGCTTAGGAAGTTCTTTGAGAGGCTCCGTAAGTTTCGTATGTGTCTCAATCCACAGAAATGTACTTTCGGAGTTACAGCTGGCAAAATGCTCGGTTTCATGATCACTTCTCGTGGGATAGAGGTTGACCCGTCGAAAATCAAGGCAGTGCTTGAGATGAAGCCTCCAGTGTCAGAAAAGGGAGTGCGGAGCTTTTTGGGAAAGGTCCAGTTCATCAGCAGATTCATCGCCAAGTTGACTTTAACTTGCGGGCTGATGTTTCGTCTACTCAAGAAGGATACTCCATTTGTTTGGTCAAACAAGTGTCAAGCAGCTTTCACTTCCATTCAGAACTATCTTCAGAATCCTCCGGTTTTGATGCCGCCAGTGCCTGGGAAGCCCTTGATACTTTACTTGTCTGTCAATCCATCCTCTATGGGGTGCTTGCTAGCTCAGGAAAGAGACAAAGAAGTCGAGAAAGCCATTTACTATTTAAGTAAGAAGATGGTTGGTTGCGAAGAATGCTACACTGCTCTGGAGAAGACATGCTGGGCCCTTGTTTGGGCTTCCAAGAAATTGAGGCATTACATGCTGGCTTACCCAGTGAAGTTGATTTCTCGGATGGATCCTCTCAAGTATCTATTCGAGAAGCCAGCGCTTACTGGTAAGTTAGCACGTTGGTTGCTCATGCTAGCTGAATTCGATCTCGAGTATGTCACGAGGAAATCTGTGAAAGGCCCTGCTGTGGCAGAATTCTTGGCTGATCACCCTGTGGATGGGCCGGAGGACTCAGACTTTACATGTCCAGATGAAGAGGTGCTAACTATAGTCGACGACGTGTGGACTCTCTACTTTGATGGGGCAGCTAATCAGAAAGGGTATGGAATTGGGGTTTTGTTGATAACGCCCGACGGTTCTCATATTCCGCTTGCGTTCAAACTCAATTTTGACATCACAAATAACTAAGCTGAATATGAGGCCTGCATTGTTGGCATGGAGGCTGTTTTAACGCTTGGTGTTTGTGGGCTCCCGCGCCCGAAGCGCTAACTCGAAGAGTCACCACCCGGATTTTTGAGATGGATAATCCGAGAAACCGAGAGCTTGATTTGAAAAAGAAAGGCTTTTGGTCTAGCGAAAACGTTGAGATCTTGGATCCGGGAGCCACGTTACGAACGGGGAAGGTTTTGGTATGCCGTGCAGGGTACCTATCTTGCTACCAGACTGTTATCAGCATTCAGAACATTGCTTGGTACATTGTGTATCACGTGCGACGTTATTCAAAAACATCAGAAAATGCACAGTGACCAGATCATCTTAAAACAATACTATTTCTTCAAGCCAAGAGCATAAAATAACTTTTTTTAGGCATTCGATCACTCGGGATGATCAAGGAAACCTTGTTTATGAGATATAATATGGCTTCTAGATGTGTTCCTGTTCTGATAATGCTAATGACAGATATCATAACAACAAAAGCAAGCCCGATGAAGGGTAACCATGATCCAGACAGTTTGAGCAAAGAAAACAATAGCTAATGAAATGCCGTGCGCTTAAACATGATACGTCGTGCGATGCATCAAGGTACCGCGCGGCGTGGCTTGCCCAGATGCATCGCACGGTGCAACCAACACACCGTGCGGTACACCTGTCTACACATTCCAGAACCAGTTTGCTTTTACATGACAAAATAAACCATAGGTTCGCAAAATAGTTTGTTATATTTTCCGAATCTTTGAAAAATGGTTTATGAGACCCATTTGTTCATCTTATCATGTAAAATAATGTTAAAAACTTTTTGAAATTGTGGGCTACCACAGCCCCGGGTGGATATCGGGGCGGCCCGTAAAGAAGCGCCTCACCTTTTAGAATCGATTTGAAAAATTTTGAAGAGTCGCCACCCGGATTTGTGGTTCGCCACCCGAGAAACCGTTTTGATTTGAAAATGCTTGATTGAATTGAAAACCAGAGATTTTTGAGGGTTCGAAGCCACGTTACGAGGAAGGGTTTTACTGGCTTCTCGCTCGACACGGGGATCAGTCTCTACTAAACACTTGTGGGATTTTTCAAAATGGCTTTGTTTCATACGAACAGTTAGCAAATATTTACAGGATTAACAGGTAAAGGAGTGCATGCATGTGTGACTGTACAGTGAATGATGAAAAATGACCATGCAAAATATACAAATTGAAGCAAGATAAAGCCCTGTCACTGAAATCACTCTCGAGCGCCCGGGAGTGGTCCCGAGCGCTTGGGAGTGCTTGAATTCCAACCCTGCAAGCCTTGTTAGTACAACAGAATATGAAAAGAGTACAATGTAAATATAAACCTAAGTAGCATAAACATCACACAGGCTTAACAGAAGACTTGAAAAACTGGGATCAGGCCCCATTCTTCCAAACCATGTATCTTTGTCCTTCTGAAAAATGATTTTACTGTTGTGAGGAGCAAAAAGGGACACATGCATGGACATACAAAAGGGGAATAAACCTAAAACTGTTAGGAGAATGGATTGAGCTTGCATGCAAAACACTCTCGAGCGCTCTGCAGTGATCTCGAGCACTCGGGAGTTTTCCACGCCCTAGGGTGATGTCAACCGACTAATCCATTACATGTAGTATGCTGGTACACTGGATCACGCATTTTTGAGGTGTGGGAAAGAGTTTCTTTTCGTTTCTCTTTAGATCCTGATCAAAACTCTTTCCCACGCCTTAAGTGCAAACCATTTATTTTCTTTTTCTCTGAAAACAGCAGACCATTTGTACCAACATATCTTAACAAGAATTAAGAACAATTTTGGAACACACCCTACTCATGCATGTCCATTTGAATGCTGGAAAAAAGGGAAAAAACAAAACTGGCATCACTCTCGAGCGCTCTAGAACAGTCCCGAGCGCTCGGGAGTTCTTCCAGTACTGCATGCATGGAAAACATTCATGGCCCTTTGCTCTTGCTTTAAAACTAAGGTCTTCCCTTCACACTCTCAGTATTGAGGACTGGAGTGAGTAAGCCTCCCTCAGAAGGGAAAACAGCCCCACTTTTGCTTGAAATCAAGGTATGAGACTTATACCTTTTGCTTGGAACTTCGATCCTTGAGGAAAAGCTTGGAAGGATGGAAGAGGAGTGAGGATCAGAGGTTTGTCATGGACTGAACTCCTTTCCTCTTCTTCAAATTTCTTGGTTATTTTGCCTTTGAAAAGGGGTTTTTTGCATGAGGGAGAATGGAACTTATTTTCTGCTTTGAAAAACCAGAGAAAGGGGTTCTAGAGAGAGAGTTCGTCCCCCCTCTGTGCTGAAGTCCAGCCCCTTATATAGGCAAGATAGCCTATGGTTTAAATTGGAAAAATGTGATTTGGAATCAAATGGGATCTCAGCTCTGATTGATCTCTGACTAAGGTTGAGTAAGGCCTAAGGCAAAGACCAGCCTGGAACGGCTGAAATGATGGTTGCATGGATAGTGGGGGGAGCTGCCACATCCATTGGGCAGTACAAAAGTCTCGAGCGCTTGAGAGTGATTTCGAGCGCTTGGGACTTCACTCTCGAGCGCTCGAGAGTTGACTGGTCACTGATTTTGGAAAAGGTCTGGAGCGCTTGGGATTGATCCAGAGCGCTTAAAAATAATTTTTGACATTTTATTTCCCATTTAAAGTCCTTCAAGGAGCATCGTTCCATTGGTCTAAGGCTTGTTCAATCCTATATTCATCATCGGGGAGCCTCCGGACCACGAATCAAGGAAATTCGAATCGTTCAAATTGGGGTGTCTACAGGAATGTTGAAAGGTCTCATGAAGTAAAAAAAAAAAAAGGACTTTTAACATGAAACTTGAATCTAGAATGTACCCGCACGATCTTTAAGCAATAGTAGCCAAAATATGAAAAGAAAAAGCAAAAAAAGAAAGAAAAAGAAAAGAAAAGAAAGACTTTGAATGTAAAGCTCGTTCGAGACCCAAACTCGGTATAGAAAGACCGAGAAGGGCCTCGATCGGCTCCCCTCAAGACTAAATGCAGTTTAGCCCAAAGAAATGGATTTATACCTTTTGATCGAAGCTTGGATGTGCTTGAAGGTGGAGGAATGAAAGTTGATTTGGATTGAGCTTGAGAGACTTGAGAGCAAATGGGTGTAGAGAGAGAGATGTGTATAGCGGTGATGGGTATAAGAAGTTGTAGAGAGAGAATCAAAAGGGAGTATTTTTAGAGAGAGAGAGAGTGAGAGCCAAAAAAATGACAGAGTAACTTTACTTGGAGTTGAAGGGGTGCTTCTCAACTAGAGGGGGGTGTATTTATAGGCAAAAGAGCCAAGGATGATCACTAAAAGAGGGGAGGTGGCTTCTGGGCCGAATTAAACTCATTTTAAGACACGCTCCTCCTGCAGCGTGGCCGACGACTTTCATGATCCGAACTTTTTCTCAAAGTGCCGTGCGACATATTAAAGTCCCGTGCGATAGAGTGATTTTTTGAATTTTCTAAGGTGCCGTGCGCCCATTTGAAGTGCCGCGCGGTTTGTGAGTCAGCACAGCACACAAAACTTCGCGAGGGCGCCCCGGACACTCCCGAACTCGGATTTGGATGCGGTTCGAAGCGTTGGAAAGCCTGTCAAGTCCTCTTTCTAACCCAATTGGTTTCACTCAAGGCCATTTTATACATTAAAATATGTGCCCATTTTACCCTCAGTGTGTCATGGAAAAAGTTATTTTTGACAAGGTAAACACATTTTTCTCTTTTGCAATTGAACCGAGAGACACCCTACATGGTTGAAAAGGGGTTTTCTTGAGGTTAGAGAAGGAGTAAGAGGGGAGCAACAATCCAAGCCTCAAAGGTATATTTTTCCTTATTTCATCATCAGGGAAACTTAAAGATTATTCGGAGGTCCAGATTGGGGTGTCTATAGTGTTGAAAAGCTCGAGGTCATTGGTGATTTTAACCTTGTTGTATCTCAGGCTAACGGGGACTGGTGTGGGCTACCACAGCCCCAGGTGGATCGGGGCGGCCCGAAAAACACCACGCTTTTGAATCGAATCGAAAAAATTGAGGAGTCGCCACCCGGATTTATGGTTCGTCACCCGAGAAACCGTTTTATTTGAAAATGATCGATTTGAGTTTGAAAACCAGAGATTTATGAAAGGGTCCGGAAGCCACGTTACGAAGGGGGAAGGGTTTTACGGCACCTCCCTCGCCCGATTCGAAATCGGTCTCTACTAAACATTTGTGGGATTTTTAAAAAGATTTTATTTCATCAAACAAATAGCAAGTATCCAAGGGTATATCAAGTACAGAGGAGTGCATGCATGTGCATGTGCACAAAGGATGATGAAAGATGGTAAATAAATGCAAAATGACAGAAACTGGAAAATCCTGTCACTGATCCACTCTCAAGCGCTCGGGAGACTCTCGAGCACTCGGAAGCACTCCCGAGCGCTTGAGAGTATTGCATGCCCAACCTGCAAATCATGTTAGTGCAACAGAATACAACAGAATACAACAGGATACAATGCTGAAAATGAACTGGAATAATCTCAAACATGATACAAGCTCAACAGGGGATTTATTAGACTGGAGTCAGGCCCTCTTCTTCAGCCATGCATCCTTGCCCTTCTAAAAAAAATGGCTTCACAGTTATAAGAGACAGAAAGAGATGCATGCATGGACATCCAAAGACAGTAGAAGGATCAAACTGGGAAAAAAAAGTGGACTGAGCTTGCATGCAAACACTCTCGAGCGCTTGGAAGTGATCTCGAGCGCTCGGGAGTAGTTTACACCCCAGAACTGATTTTCACTAACAAATACCCTCATTTTGGTATGCTGGTACACTGGATCTTGTGTTTTTGGAGTATGAAAATTTCTCTTTCTAAACTTTGAACAAAACCCTTCTGCATGTTCTTAAATAAGATGATTTTCCTTATTTTTCTCTAAAAAAGAAGGTCATCTGTGCCAATACACCTTAAAGGAACTGAAATGTTTGAAAACACAGCCTACTCTCCATGCATGTCCGTTTAAACACTTAAAAGAAGGAAAGCTGGACTGGAGCCACTCTTGAGCGCTCTTGAGTAGTCTCGAGCGCTCGGGGGTGCTTCCAGTAAGCTTGGTACAGAAAACTCATTCATGCCCCTTTGCTCTTACTTTTACACTGAAGTCTATCAACCCATACTCAGTATTAAAGACTGAGACAGGCTGAAGGACTTCCCTCATAAAGGAAAACAGCCCTGCTTTTGGTTGTGTTTGACACTAAGGTAGAGAACTTCTACCTTTGGTTAGGGCTTTGCTTCTTGAAGAAAAAGCTTTGAAAGATGAAAAGGAAATGAAAGCTTCAGAAGATCAGGGGCTGGAAATGGTCTGAACTTCCTCCGTCTTCTTCATGTCTTGAGTTTTTGGTTGTTCTTCTTTTGAAAAATCAAATTTTGAAAGAGATGGAAAGTAGCTCTGTTTGAACAGTCAAAGAGGTTTTTAGAGAGAGAGAGTTCCTTCTGTTCTGTGCTGGAATGGCCTCTTATATAGGCAAAATACCATATGGTTCCATTTTAGAAAATGCAATTTGGCATCTTTGAAAAATCATCAGGCCTGACTCCCCTCTGACTTAGGTGGAGTGTTGTCTGAGTTTTGTACCTGCTAAAACGACCGCAATGATGTTTTGCATGGGAAGTGGGGAAGCTTCATCACCCATTGGGCAGCATAGAAGTCTCGAGCGCTCGGGAGCATTCTCGAGCGCTTGGGAGTTTATTCTCGAGCGCTCGAGAGTTTGTCAGATCCCAGATTTTGAAAATGGTTTGGAGCGCTTGGGACTGTTCCAAAGCGCTTGAGACTGATTTTGACATTTTATTTTCCTTTTAAAGTCCTCCAAGAAGCATTGTCCTGAATGGTCTAGGGCTTGTTTCAATCCAAATTCGTCATCGGGGAGCCTCCGGGCCACAAATTAAGGAAATTTGAAATGTCCAAATTGGGGTGTCTACAGTTGCCCCTCTTTGGATGGCGTTCGGCATCATGTTTGGATACGAGTGTCATCCAAAGATTGAGACAGCCCAATTCGAGCCACGTCAAACCCTTAATTTCAACAACGAACGCAAATAAAAGAACTTGATGTATGCGGTCGTGTCTCTCCAGACTGCCTACGTACCCTTTTCTACAGGGATCAAACTAGCGTAGTTCTTTGGGGCAGGTGCAAACACATGTAATGCATGCATGAGAAAGATCGACACGATTTTGATAAGGTAAACGCATGAAGGGTCCACCTGTTGCTCTGTTTGGCAGACGAAAAATGCAAGCACGTGTGATGCATGCATGAGAAAGGATCGACACGACTTTGCTAAGGTAAACACATGAAGGGTCCACCTGTTACTCTGTTCGGCGGATGGAAAATGCAAGCACGTGTGATGCATGCATGAGAAAGGATCGACACGACTTTGCTAAGGTAAACCCATGAAGGGTCCACTTGTTACTCTGTTTGGCGGACAGAAAATGCAAGCATGTGTGTGCATGCATGAGAAAGGATCGACACGACTTTGCTAAGGTAAACGCATGAAGGGTCCACCTGTTACTCTGTTTGGCGGATGGAACAGGGATAAAATAGCACCTGTAGGGTAAGAATACCTGCCAACATGTTGAAAATAGATAAGTTTCCATCGACTATCAAGTAAAACACCGAGTTGCAGAGCATGAGCCTAAAATCACATCATTGACAGAGGACTATCTCTCGGAGTCTCGTTCGACACGGGCGAAGCCAGGACTGAGATTGATTTTGTAAAAAGGAAGGGGGAAGCTAAGAAAGCCTCAGAAGCGGGAAATGTACGGGACGACGGAGGACCGGCATGGAGGCCAAAGACAAATCTGAGCGCTCAGTACTACTCCCGAGCGCTCGGAAGTGGTCTCGAGCGCTCGAGACCGCGGCTGGGGCTTACTGTCCTATTCATCTTCTTCGGTTGATTTGGGGTTTAACTTTATACCAAAGCGCTCGAGAACCAGAGTACGGACCGTGCACCCTCCAACCTCGATCGTTCTCACTCTCTCCCTCAGGTGATCTCTCCCTCTCACTCGATCGATCTCTCTCCACTCTCTCTTGCACAAAACTTCAAACGAACCTAATCTCTCTTCTCAGTCACAGATCGAATCGGAGATCTCGAGATCTCTTCGATCTTACGGTGGGTTGTCGTGTGCCAGAAGGTCCGAAACAGAGGGAAGAAGAAAACTTGGGAAGGAGGAGGGCGGGATATGGCGAGTGGTGGTGATGGGGAGCTGCCCAGCCGCGAAGAGGCGGCGGTGATGGCGGTCGCGGTAGCGATGGAGGAGGACAGCAGCGGCGCTGCTATACCAGGCGATGGGAGGGTTGCTGGTGAGGGTTTAGTTACAGAGGTTGAGGCTGGTGGAGGAGTAGAGGCGGTAGAGAGTACTACCGGAGGTCTAGCTGCGGCAGGGGATGTGAGTGAGAGTGAGGCCGCACGAGGGGGGGACGGCAGTCTGGCCACGGGCAGCAGAGGTACATTGGGCAGTGGGGGAGATGCTACAGGTAGCAGGGGAGGTGCCACGGGCACTCCTGATACTCCTACGGTGAAGGATTTGCTTGCGGCGGCGGAGCGGGCCGGCAATGATCGGAGGGATGTCGTTAGTGGAGAGGTGGTGATAGCTGGGCGTGTCGTCTCGACGCCGGTATTGAGGGCGATGACCGCAAAGCCGAGGGGTGGAGATAGCGGGATCGGCGCTTCGGGTCCAGTCCCACTTACAGAGGGAGATTTCTTGGACACCGCGAGACATACTTGACGCCATTGGCCTCGACGCTGGGATTACAGAGGTGTTGAGGGGTGCAGGGACCATGGAGGATCAGACCTTAGCGCTGTTGTTAGGAGCGTTGCTCAGTGGTGCGGGGACGACGGCGGCGGATACTAGATCGCCGGAGACGGATGACCAGGGGTTAGAGGAGGAGGTGGTGATTGAGGAGCGGGTTTCCGCGGCGGCTGAGGCGAAGGCCTACTTGGCCAGCGCGCGCCCTGGATTCGCACCAGATACTTACGCTCTGCGATAACACTTCTTCGAGCCGACGGGGATGACCGGCTACGTCCCTGCTTGGACGGATTATCCAGAGGACTTGCTTCTCCGAGATCGGGCTTCACACATCTCCTCTGGGTGGACCACGGTACGGACTTTATTGGTTTAACCTCTTGAATTAGACTTGCCTTGAGAAATATTGCATTGCTTACTAACGCCATTTCTTTGCTCTGTTGAAACAGCGAACCAAAGACATTTACGGCCACGGAGGCTCAACCAGCTCATTAAAGTATTTCAAAGAGCTGCCTCGGAGAGTGCGGGAGTTGGTGGAGGAGGCTGGCTTCGGGCCATTTATTCAGCTAATGACGGCGGTGAGGGTTGACCGTGCAGTCATGACGGCGCTGACAGAGCGGTGGTGGGACACCACCAATACATTCCACTTCTGCTTCGGGGAGATGACAGTGAGTCCTCTCGACTTCGCAGCGATTACAGGGCTTCGAGTTGGAGGTGAGCCGATCCCATATGACCCGAGCATAGACTTGGATGATGCGGCTCTGGAGTGGTTCCTTGGACGGGTCCCGCGTCATAGCGGAGGAGTGGCGGAGTACGGCCAGTTCATAAAATATTGGGATCACGAGCCGGCGAGTGACGCGGAGGTGGCCCAGATGGCCAGGGCCTACTTGTTATACCTGTTCGGGGCTTCTCTGTTCCTGCTCAGGCGATCCCGGGTTCATCTCAGCTACCTGGCAGGCCTAGTGGATTTGAGACAGGCAGGACGGTATGACTGGGGAGGTGCTGCTCTGTGCACGCTCTACTGCTTCCTCGGGGCCGCCTCACGCGGAGTGGGAGACACCATTGGCGGATACTGGAGGGTGGTTGAGGTATGACTTAATGCTACTGCCTTGAAGTGCTTTGATTGATCGATTGATTGATTGATTGAATTGAACATGTATTGACTTGAATTGCATTGATCTCCACAACTTGCAGCTTTGGGCCTACGAGGTCTTGGGCATGTTCCCGCCTGAGAATACTTGCACGAATCCGTACTTGCTTCCACGTGGACTTGCATGGGGCAAGGAGTACAGGAGAGCGAAGGAGCGGCGAGGACAAGTGATGACCTTCCGACGGTGGTTGGATAACATCACCGGGGTTACGGTACCAATATCAACCTTCCTTTCTTTTCATGCATTTCCAAAAAAAATGAAACCCTTTGATTATTGATGCAAGAAAACTGAATGCAGGTTCACTGGGATCGCTGGGCGAGGGTGGAGGCTGACTTTCTTCCGAGGAGCCGAGAGGTGACACGGAGTAGGGTCCTGCTGGAGTGCCCACTGAGCTGGCAGTGGTACCTGGGGGATCGGGTGACACGGCAGTCACTCGGTTCTCCAAAGTTCATTGTACCGAGGCCACTTCCTCCACGAGTGCAAAGGACTGAGACCTACACTCAGGCTGAGCTGGAGCAGTTCACGGTGCCAGATACTGATTTGGAGAGATATCTGCGGCGCACGCTGGACTATGCGACGTACAGGGATAGGTACCTGGCCACGAGCCTGGGTGTGGAGAGGGAGCTGGAGAGGCGGGTAGCAGAGGCTGAGGCTAGGAGGGCCAGGGGTGAGGCTAGAGGTGAGATTGGAGATGAGACTGGAGGTGAGACGGGAGGACGAGGCCGCGGCGGTCGCTCTTCGCGCGGTAGGGAGGTGCAAGACCTCCTACTGGCGAGCGAGATGCTGGCTCTTCGGGACGAGGCGAGAGTAGTACGGGGGCTCCGGAGAGAGCTGCGACATCTACTCCATCCGGGCTACCGACGTTGGAGTGGACGATAGGGGTGAGGGACCTTTCTGGAGCGCGTGCGATGCTAGTTATTTCACGCCTTCCTCAACCGTCGATGCGGCTTCCTGCTCAGGTATAACACCACTTTGCTTCTTTCCATACTTCTAGTGCTTCTTGTTCATGCGTTTAAAGTTTTGTCCCTTGAATCATCATGCAGGTGTCGCGAGAGTGGGCAGAGCAGGCCATTATGCTGATGGTGGGGATGCGCCAGCTACTGAAGGACTGCGCGAAAGGAAGAGTGCTTCAGACTAGACCCGCTCCCAAGCCTGCTTTACCTGTTGCTTCTCAGGTACGAAAATGCACGCATATACATTTTATTGGATTTAAAACATGTATCAAATGAATGAATGCTATTGACATGCACGTGCAGCCACGACGCTCGAGTAGGACACAGCCGCAGGGCACCGTGAGCCTTCCAGCTTCCACCAGCACGAGAGGCCGGGGTACCCAGAGAGCGTCACGGTCCTTGACAGAGGCGAGACAGTTTGAGGTAGTTCCTAGGGCAGCGTCCCAGCGGAGGCCCGCTCCTGAGGAGTCAGAGGAGGAGACAGAAGAGTCACTCGAGTCACGAGCCTTAGGGTCTACGGACCCGAGTACTGCCTCAAGCCCTTCCGACAACGACGACGATGACGACGGGGACGATGTTGAGCGTTCTGAGTCCGAGGGATGCCAGCAGAAGAGGACGCGTCTGGGTTGAGCTTTGGGTTTTTACTTTGCTAGCCTTTCTTTTGCATGGGCCTGCGTGCCAGCACAGTTGTATCTTCCAGGCCTGCGTGCCTTGGTTTTGATCGGGCCTGCGTGCCCCGGTAGGTAGGATTGGGCATGTGTTTGCCCCAGCTTATGTACTTCCTTCTTTGCTCATTGTAGATACCGTATTTGTTTATGAAAATTTGCACCTTTCTCTATTTGTTCGCACTTCCTTTATAGAATTGTATTTTATGAAATATGTTCGTCTAGCTTTAAAAGAAAGTAAAGAGCACGCGAATTTCAACCGATACTCTCAATAGTAAGAACGCAAACTCGACATCGACACACAACCGCCAATTTTTGAGCTTTTGATCGTAAACCAGTGCATCGTATAGTTGGCAGTGAGTGCCGTGACCTGTGAGGATTGATAGAATTATGGAAATAGCCTCGACACGATGGTTGACATACACATACACTCGAAAACGATGATTTCGGGCTGATTGGACAACAAAAATTTAAACTAAGAGCGCCAATGCGCGTTTGAATACGCCAAACAGTCACTAATGTACATTGTGACTTGTACGCGCCACAGGATCCAATAAAACATGTACTACATTGTAGACACCCCAATCAATGGTACCCAAGTTCCGTTAAAGAGTCCGATGATGAACCGGATCGGTGCGCCTTAAGGTTGGAAAGGTTTGAGCTCGGTGTGCGTGGGACCCTTTTGAACCCTTTAACCCTTTTAAAAGAAAAATAAAAATCAGTCAACTCTGGGTCTGGACGTGGAAGTCACTCCCTCGGGCGAGTGTCCTCTTTGTCCAGTGTGGCCAAAGTCAAACATTTGACCGTTGACTCACGCGCGACAGGTGGAACACTCGCGAGAGTCTCACTGCTCTCGCGATGGTCCTAGGCTGTCCCTTTTCACCTTTTGCCACCCACTTGCTGTTGCTTGCCGTGGGGCTACAGGTCGCTTAACCCCGTTTTTCTCCACAGGGTACTGTACAGTGCAGGCCTTGGGAACACACCCTCACACAACCCTTCCCATCACCTTTTCACCAAGCTTAGTCACCAAGTTTGGTCCTAAGGGGGTGTTTGCCACCACCTTTGGCCTTTGGCTTCCCCTATAAGTACCCCCCTTGTTCTTCCTTTGAAAAGGGCACTAAGTCACAAAAATTCACCAACTTTGAAAGTTTGGGAGATTGAGAATCCTTGCAAGCACAAAGGCTCTCAACTCTAGCTAATATCCTATACCTTTCTTCACTCCATTTTCCATCACAAGCTTCTCAATTTGTTCAAACCTTTCCAAAACCTTCCAAGCAAAGGTATAAACACCTTTATCGCCATCGCTTTTGATCTCGAGGGTACACAGGGCCGGATTGGTAATCAATACCGCCTGGGTCCTAAAGTCACAGAGTTACAAGAAATTGGTTCAAGCATACCGCGAGTGACTCACATACGCGCGCGACAGTCCACTGTCTCGCGCGACAGTCCTCGTGGGGTTTGGGGATGCTGGGTTTTTTTGTTTTTCATGTTGTTATTTATTTTACAGCTTTGTAAGCCTTTTAGATCACTGGTTTGCATGTTAAAACAAATAGACTAGACTTTTATTGCTTATTTACTTTGTTGGAATGCTCCTGGTTTGCTTCTAGACCTACCGGAGCCCAGAGTATGCAAAGCAATTCCTGAAGTCCAATGTGACACTCACTGAGATTCACCTACCTCGCACGATGGTCAGTCTGATTCTATTGATTGCCCTTGCATGAGCAAATTTTGACTTTTGCCCTCGCTTTGACACCCCCACGCTTAGGGGTTGCACTTCAATTAATTTGGCTCGTTTTGTAATAATTTATAGTAATCATTTACTTACAGTCACTATAAACCGCTTGGTTTGTCTTTGGGTGTGCACCGGTCCTTCCAGAGCCCAGAAGGGGGTGGAATTCAACCTGTGGTGAGGGACAAACCCTCGCGCGAGTGAATGGGTGTCTCGCGCCACGGTCCTCTTTGCATATATGTAGATTCATGCATGCAAAGGTGGCTGTCATGTGTGGTACACCAATTCCAGTTGCTGTTGGGTTTATTTTTCATCAAGGGGTTGGAATTCATCCTACTCTTTATTATTCCATCCATCCACCATTTTTCACATCTTGCAAACTTGTTAAAGTTTTAAAACCCCGATTAACTGTTCCCCCGCCCTAATTGGCTTAAAATTGGTTAAAGAAGAAAACGAATCACGAATACTTTCACAAAATGCCTAAGAGAGACCAAGATATATGTGATCTGGCTTGCTAGAGTGTAAACCTATTCCACGGGGAAAGCAAGCTAGAGATGATTCAACAATCGTTAAGAGAATAATGCTTCGAAAAACTATTGTTACAAGCTCTGATACTATCTTACAAAAGTGAATTGCCAAGAACCAAGCTTTTAATAATATTTTATAGATCGGGTCTTGCTCCGAAACTAAATTCTGAGGCTTGCTTTGGAATCCGAAAATTCCAGGGCATGCTGCCCACATACATGGAATTCGACATACCCGAGGGTCAAAAACGTTGGGAATTTTGGTATTTTTCGAAGAACAAGAACGAATACACAAGAAAATATGCGACGAAAACTGCTGTATCCCCTGGGAACATGTTGGGAACCTTCTGACTTGAGCTGAATGTATTTGTGGCATTGAACTGAGGCTTGAATGTTGAGAATCAGAAATTGCAGAAAACAGCAGCACTCCCGAGCGCTCGAGAGTGGTCTCGAGCGCTTGGGACTTCACTCCCGAGCGCTCGGGACTTCTGTCATTGGCAGATCAGAGTTGCTTCCCAATGCCACTCTCCAGCTATCCTCATGTCCTTTTCTTCTGTATGCACACTTCCAAGACGTATTGTAACCTAGCACCATCTGTTCGCCAGAACAAACAACTTCCCATAAGAAGACTTGGGCTTTTCCAATACTTTTTCAAGTTTTCAAAGTTTGAATTTTTCAAAATTGTCTTGAAAATGCTGAGCTTGAATGGTTCCAAGTCTGGTGAGAGCTGGTATTGCATCCTCCAGACCTCTATAAATAGAGAATTCCCGCTTTGGCAATTCATTCACACCTCATTCCATTGTTCTTTTTCCTTCCAAAAACTCATTCCTCTCATGGCCTTGCTAAACCAAGCCTTGCTCCGTCCTTGGTTGGACAGCCTCGAAGGCATCGATTGGCTGAATTTTCGAGGGCACCGCCTTCATGCTTTGAAATACCTCCGCGAGATTGCCATCCGTCCTGTCTTGCTGCACGCAGCTGTACGCTTTTGGGATCCCGAAGTGCATGTCTTTCGCTTTGGTTCTCAAAAGCTATGCCCCACCGTTGAGGAATTCCATGCCTATTTTGGGAGTCACGACTCCACCGAGCCAATTGTTCCAATGCTTGGGGAGAGCATGAAGAACATCCTAAAAACCAAGCTGGGTGTCAGTGGGAATGTTGCTTAGTTTTTGACCCGGGGCAATGCCATCAATATCGTGCAGCTGTACGAGAGATTCAATCCACCTGGAGACTTGACGGACATTGAGTATCAAGGTCACCGGATGACAGCTTGCTGCATTTGTCTATTGGCGGCCTTCCTGCTGGTTCCTTCTGTTGGTCAGCCTAGTTCTCTATTGGTTGGAATCACTGCTCAAATCGAGGCTCGCAAGGACGTTGCTCCTTTGGTCCTTGCAAAAACCTTGATGGGCTTGGATGCTGTTCGTGCCGGTCGCACGAGGGTTCTTGGTGGTAGCCCGCTATTGTTGCAGGTTAGGACCTCACTCAGTTTTCCTTTTTCTATTTCTCACATTCTTTTTACCTCGACGCTCGGTTTAGGCTTTATCTGGCTTCTTACTTGTTTTCTCTCTTTTTGGATAGGTGTGGCTTTGTGACAAGTTGAACTTGTTGACTCCTCCGGCCAATGATTGGTGGTATCGGGCTAGTGGATGGAATCACCCCTTTCAGGTGATGTACAAGAATGAGGATGACTGGGTCGACTTCTTTGCTTCCCTAGACGATGATGACATTGCTTGGCGGTGTCATTGGCTGAGGCTTCCTGCGATGACTGTGAGTAACATGGGCTCGCCGCAGGTGTTTGTGGCAGGCTTGGTTGGCTTCACCTTCTATTCACCTTTCCGTATTCTGCACCAATTTGGACTCAGCCAGGAGATACCGCCCTCGGGTTCAGAAATGCTTCGTCTCCCTCCCTTCACCATTCCGGGCCTTCGGAGTTATGTTCGAACGTGGGAGGCTCGTAGGACTGAGCCAAGCGACCCACTTTTCTCAATTGCTCTGACTGGTAGGTACCGGAAGTGGCTGAGGAGAGATGTGGAAGCAAGGAGAGGTTAAAAGCTTACTTTGCCGGTTTTTGAAATAAAAGTTAGGTCTCGTTGCGTGTTTTTCCTTTTTCATGCTCAGCTTGTAATAAAGAAATCATCTGAATAAAATTGACTGATTAAGGGTATCCCCCTTTCGGTTCATTAATTGCATGCACCTTGAAAGAAAGTATTTTGACTTGTCAATTTGAATTTGACTGTTGTGTTTTAGGACTGAACCTCAGTATGAGATTGCCTACGTATCCCTTGAGAAAGGGAATCAGGCCCATACGTAGTTCGGGCTAGGGTTCACTCGGGTATTAACACTCTCCTTTTTGTGCTCTAAATTTTGCCTAGTACCGCCCTTTTGGGTTTTCGGCCTAGCGAGCTCTTTTTTTACTTTTTGCCCTAACTTTTGCTTAGGCCGTCCTTTCGGGTTTTCGACCTAGCGGGCTTGCTCTAATTTTTGCCTGGGACCGCCCGCCCTTGCGGTTTTCAACCCAGCGAGCTCTCTCAGGGGTAATATCGTTTGAGTTGATCCAAATTGACAAGATTTGAGAATTCGTTGCCATCGAGATCGATGATTGATGTTGCTCCCCCGAAAAGGATCGACTTGATGATGTACGGCCCAGCCCACTTCGGTCGAAACTTCCCTCGTAGGTCAAAGATCGGCGCACGGATTTCCTTGACTACCATGTCCCCCTCTTGCAGGTCCCTCGATTTCACTTTCTTGTTGAATGCTCGGGCGATTCTTCGTTGATAGCCCTGAATGTGGTACAATGCTCGCAGCCTCCTTTCATCAAACAGCACAAGTTCTTCGAACCTCCCACTGATCCATTCAGCTTCGTGAATCCCTTGTTCAGCCATGACTCTGAGCGATGGCACTTCTAGCTCGATAGGGAGAACAGCTTCCATACCGTACACCAAAGAATAGGGTGTTGCCCCTGTCGGTGTGCGGATAGACGTCCGGTATCTCCACAAAGCTAGTGGTAGCTGTTCGTGCCAATTCCTAGTGGACTCAATAGTCCTTTCGAGAATGCTCTTGATGGTCTTATTGCCGCCTCGACCGCCCCATTCATTTGCGACCGATAAGTGGTCGAATGATGCACTTGAATCTTGAACTCGTCAAAGAGCTCTAGAACTTTTCCTTTGAAGTGAACACCATTATCAGATACGAAGGCTTGAGGGACCCCATACCGATAAATGATGTTTTGCCTAATGAAGTGAGCCACTTGAACTGCCGTCAGGGTCTTGTATGAAGCTGCTTCAACCCATTTGGTGAAATAATCGACCGCTACCAAGATAAACCTGTGACCGTTAGAAGCCGCGGGTGTGATCCTTCCGATGACGTCAATGCCCCAGGCGGAGAATGGCCATGGTGTCGCCATTGAGTGTAACTCCGAGGGCTAGACATGGATGAGATTAGCATGAGTCTGGCATTTATGACATCGACGCACATACTCGATGCAATCTGTCTCCATGGTTGACCAATAGTATCCTAGCCTCAAAACTTTCTTAGCCAGCTTCATTCCATTCATGTGGGGCCCACAAACTCCTTCATGAACTTCTTCCATCACTGCTCTCGTATCGTCACCGTGAATACACAACTTGTGAACTCCGCACGGAGATCGTCGGTACAATTGTCCACCGTAGATGATGTATTGAGACGCCAGTCGTTGCAAGGCGATCCGATCCTTCTTGGTTGAGTCCGCAGGGAGCTCTCCTTTTTCGACGAAATTCCAAATGTCGTGAAACCATGGTAGTCCATCGTTTGGCTCGTCGATGTTCATGACGTAGTCGTACACATGCTTTCCTCTCTGTTCAATCATGACAGGCCTCAACTTCACGCCGGTTGGAAGTTCCAGCATGGATGCCAAAGTAACAAGCGCGCCGGCGAAGCGATTCTTCATCCTCGGAACATGCGTGAAAGTTACTTTTTGGAAATTCGGGATAAGTTTTTCGAGTTGCTGATGATACGGCTTCATCTTTTCATCCCTAACCCTCCATTCTCCGTTTGCTTGTGACACAACCAAATTGGAATCTCCCACGACTTCTAGTACTTTGACTCCAATTTCCAGTGCAGCTTCCATTCCCACAATACACGCTTCGTACTCTGCTTCATTATTTGTGACTTCGAAGTTCAATTTGAAAGCAAGGGGAATATGCGACCCCTCGGGTGAGACCAGCAGTATGCCAATCCCGAAACCTTTCTGGTTAGCAGCTCCATCGAAGCACAACGTCCATGTCTCATCGACTGCTGTCATCACGTCTTCATCAGGAAATTGAAACTCTGTGTGTTCTGGCCCCTCGATCGGGCGATCTGCCAAAAACTCTGCTACTGCTCTCCCCTTCACTAACTTGCGGGTGACGTACTTGATTTCGAACTCGGCCAATAAGAGCAACCAACGTGCTAACTTACCGGTGAGTGCTGGTTTCTCAAATAGATATTTGAGGGGGTCCATCCGAGAAATCAGTATCACCGAGTAAGATAGCATGTAGTGTCTCAATTTCTTTGTGGCCCACACCAGCGCCTAACATGTCTTCTCTAATGAAGTGTACCGCTCTTCGCTTCCCACCATCTTCTTGCTCAGGTAGTAGATTGCTCTTTCAACCCCATCTTCTCCCTCTTGTGCTAGCATACACCCCATTGACGAGGGCGTGACAGACAAGTATAGGATCAAAGGTTTTCCCGGGATGGGTGGCATCAAGATTGGCGGATTCTGGAGATAAGTTCGTACTGCTTCGAAAGCCTTTTGACATTTGTCATTCCATTCAAATTTCACGTCTTTCTTGAGCAGACGAAACAACGGTTCACAGGTCAGAGTCCACCTGGCGATGAATCGACTGATGAATTGAATTTTTCCCAATAAACATCGGACCTCCTTCTCGGATTGAGGTGGCTCCATCTCAAGAATGGCTTTAATCTTAGAAGGATCCACCTCGATTCCCCCGGTTGTGATCATGAACCCGAGCATTTTGCCAGCGGTGACTCCGAAAGTGCACTTTTGTGGGTTGAGTCGCATCCTGTACTTTTGAATCCTTTCAAAGAACTTCCTCAATGCCGGGAGATGGTCTTTCCTTTCCTTTCCCTTCACTATCATATCGTCGACGTACACCTCGACCTCTTTGTGAATCATGTCATGCAACAGTGTGGTAGCACCCCTCTGATACGTAGGACCGGCGTTTTTCAATCCAAATGGCATAACCCGATAACAATATGTCCCCCACTCAGTGATGAACATGGTCTTTTCTCTATCTTCCGGTGCTAGGAAAATCTAATTGTACCCCGAGAAGCCATCCATGAAGGATAGTAGAGCGTGCCCTGCAGTGTTATCAACGAGTATGTCTATATGCGGCAATGGGAAATCGTCCTTAGGGCTTGCTTTGTTCAGATCTCTGAAATCGACACACACCCTGATTTTTCCGTCCTTCTTGGGGACAGGAACGATGTTGGCTACCCAAGTGGGGTACTCTGTTACGATTAGAAACCAGCGTTGATTTGCTTCGTGAGTTCTTCTTTTATCTTTAACACCCAATCGGGCCGCATTTTTCTTAGTTTTTGCTTAACAGGCTTCGCGTCAGGGTATAGAGGGATCCTATGCTCGACTATTTCCGGGTCGATTCTTGGCATGTCTGCATGGGACCAAGCGAAAACTTCTTTGAATTCTTTTAGTAAATCTGTGAGTTCTTGAAGCTCACAGGGGGACAGCCTGGAACCGACCTGAACCAATCGGGGGTTCTCCTCATCACCCAAATTTATGGAGATTACTTCTTCTTTTAAAGGCTGAGCATGCCTTTCATTTTTGCGATCGATGAGGGAACGGATCTCCTTGGGGATGTGCCCATCGAGATCTATTCCTTCATCGTCGGGATCTAAACAGTTTATCTCAAATACTTTAAGTTTAAAACATCATTCATTTCATTAACCAGCTCATCAGACGGGGGGAATAAATGGTTGACTCGAATTCAAAGTAAAAACTACGATGTGGAGGGCCAATGGGCACAAACTCCGACTGCTAGGCACGAGTCGAGTGTCGACTCGGACTCGGACTCGATCTGGAGTCTTTGTGAGTGCGAGTTACATGTGGTACAAAAGTGCAATTATCATAAATGCCTACAGCCTCCACAATGAGTTTGGAAGGGTCTTCAACTTCCTCTTCCTCTCCAAGCACAAGCACAGCAGCATCTTCGACTATACCCTCCGGATCCTCGCCCTCAAACAGGAGTTGGAGACTGCCCAAACCAAAAGCCTCCAGCCAGTGAAGCGCCTCAGATAGCTCTTCTACCTTTGCAGTCTCTTCATCACTCTCCCAGGTATCATTGGCGAAGATTTCAAAACCCAAATACTTCACTTTCGTTTCGAGGTCCACAAAGGGCTCAGGCTCTCCTTGATACGGCGCCTCCTTCTCCTTCAACTTTGTCTCCGTTGCACAGGCCCGGGCGCGATTGCGCCACTTCTTCGCTGGGTCGCTTTTCTTGGCCTCAAATCCTAGACCAAAACGCTCGTTACTTCCAGGGAAGTCAGGGAATTCTGGGACTCCTTGAGCATAAAGTCCCAAGCCCATGCCCAGCAGATATTTCATCCGTTTCATAATTTCCAACGCTGCGGAGCTCACCAGGAAACCGTCCTCAGCCCGGATGGTGCACACTTTCGAGGTCATAACTGCAAAGCCCCCCATGGCAATATCTTCGTCCCCATGCATAATCTCTAACAGTGGGGAATTGTCCTTGGAGTGCGGACGGATACCTGAGTCTCCATGGATGATGAGGGTTCCAGAATCCAAACCCAAGATAAGTTTCTGATGCAATGTTGAGGGCACACCCATGACATCCGAGCGATGTAGCCAAGGCCTTCCCAACAGGAGATTGAACGATGCAGGTATTTCCAACACACAGAATTCGACAGTGGTTTTAAACTTGCTAGTTGCAAGTTCCAAGTTGATTGTCCCCAAAACATCACGGCGCGTATTATCATAGGCACGGACGCCCAAATTTGACGGCACAAAGTCTTTGTTCTTGAGGCCCAGGCAATAAGCGGTGCGAAGCGGACACACGTTAATGGCTGAACCGTTGTCTATAAGGATCGCAGGGACCCATTTCCCAGGGCACTTCATCGTCACGTGTAGTGGCTTGTTGTGGTCAGCTCCCTTAGGAGGGAGATCCTTTTCTGTGAACGACAGGGTGTGCTGGGTGAGGTTCGGGGTTATGAGGGCAATGAGAGCTTCTGGGGCAATATCAGAGGGAACTTCATACCTAGAAAGAGTGTTAACGAGCCTGCGACTGTGCTCGCGGGAGGCAGCTAACACTCCCCACATAGACATGCGAGCAGGGGTTTCCTGGAGTTGTCGAATAATAGGGTCAGTGGAGCCTTCGGGGTCAGAGTCAGGAAGTGAGTTGAGGTCGATGGACAGTTTGGGTTGAGAAGGCGGGTTAGGTTTAGGTTGGGGTGGTAGATTTATGGATCTAGGAAGGTTGTTTTGTGGAGCTTGAGAGGTGTTCGGGCTTGTCAAGTTGACAGGGTTATTCTGCTGCGGCGGAAGGACTCGGGACGAGCTACCCTGCTGGAGGTTGGTAGGTTGGTAGACTCTTCCACTCCTGGTAAGATTGCTAACTGTTTTGGGAATGGGCTCCCACCAAGTACCCTCCCAGAAATCGGAGAAGTCAATGTCGCAAGCGTCAGCTTTACGTTTCCCCTTGTCAAGTGCTGTCTTCTCCAAAGTTTCATTGAGGGTTTCCATTTCCAGAGCATGCCAGATGCTGTCCTCCTCCAGAGAACTCCAGAAGTTGACATTGTTGTCGCTGTTGTCCTTGTTGCTGTTGCCAATCTACAGAGATCCTTCATCCAACATGGCCTTATTGACGGTCAGTTCCTCACCATTAATCCACACATTCACCAATTCAGACTTTCCCCACAGATCTTCTGGGTCCAATACACAGATGTTGGGCTCATCAGGGATTTCGACTATGGGCCGGGAGAAGAACTCCTCAATAATGTACTCCTGCAGGAGGAAAAGATAGTCCATGGCGCGGTCCAAAGCATCGGAGTTTCGAGTGAGGTTGACAATGGTCCTGACAGTGAGCCCTGAGAACATACGGGGGTTCATCAGATCCATTTCTTCCACCACTTCCTCTTCTTGAAAAAGGTACGCCAACGATGTCTCATCTAGGGGGTCGGAATCAACTATCCAGTGCCACCCGTTAGGATCCGACTCCCATTCCCATTCATCTTCCCCTTCAACGGGCTCAGGCTCCAAGAATAGGGCAAACAGAGAATACCCATCAAATGGGTCGGCCGTCATCTCTTCCCAGTCTCGTCTCCATTCTCCATGTTCTAATTCCTCGACTTGGTCAGGATTAAGCGCCACAGGCCAGACTCCAGTGACAAGAATTCTTTCTTCTACTGCCAAGAAATCTTGTGCCAGGTCTTCCCACCTTCTCTGAAAGTCCCATTCCATGGTTTCCAACGCACAGACGGCATCCTCAACTGGCAGTTCGACGGTTGGCTTGGGCTGGGTAGCAGGAATGATGTAGTGGCTGGGGTTAAAGGGTTGGCTTATGGAGATATGATTGGTGCAGGCATTGGAGTGCTTTGGGAGTGGGTTTGAGACGGTGTTTGGTTTTTGTGGGGGCATGGGGAGGGTTTTGTTATCTATGAGATTCTGGATGGCGTGGCGAAGGCAGAAGCAGTTGTCGGTAGGATGGCCTACGTTCTGATGATAGGCGCAGTATGCATTAGGGTTGTGGGATGCGGGTAGCTTTTGAGGTAGAGGAGTAGGGTTAAGTGGTTTGAGAGTGCCACTTTCGACCAATTTCTCAAGCACGGCAGAGAGCGGTGCTGAGAACTGAGCGAAAGTGCGGGGCTGGGTACGCGGTTGACTGGTCTGGGTGGCAATTTGGTTCACTGGCTCGGCTTGGGTTGTGTTTGTGGAGGTGTTGTGAAGGTTGGTGTAGTTTGAGTTACCGAACAGAGTGTTGTTGTTTCCGGAGTATACCTTCTTGGGTTTGGGAACAGGCTCGGGCTTGTCAAGGATCCCCAATTGAACTGCTTCTTCGACGGCTAAGCCTGTGTCAAAGAAAGTTTTAAAGTCTGAGCATGCTTGAGCCATAACCATATGCCTCGCAAGAGTGGGTTGAAGGTTACGGACAATCATCCGAATTTGGTCCCTGTCGCTCGGTCTGTCTTTCATCTGTGCCGCCTTTGCCCTCCACCTTTTCACGAAATCGGCGAAGGCCTCCTTTGCTTCCATCTTCGTTGACTCTAATTCACGGGTGGTCACTTCCAACTGAATGTTATAATCGTACTGCGCCACAAAAGCCGTGCATATATCCTCCCAAGAACGCTTCTTTCTTTCATCCAGTGAGGTGAACCAATGCAGAGCATGTCCTACCAAAGTCTGCGAAAACATCTGTGCCATAGCATCCTTCTCCACTCCCCACATGGAAAGTGCTCCAATATATCCTGTCAGGTGTGCCTTAGGATCTCCTGTTCCGTCAAACTTAGCGAAGTCGATTGGTCTGAACTTATCCGGAAGCTTTGCGTTAGGAAATAGGCAAAGCTTATTGATGTCAAAGCCAGTCGACACTATCTTCTCATTTCTTGCAACAGACTCCTCTAACTGGGTGATCTTTGCCAATACTGCCACCATCTCGGGGTTTTGCGGGGTTTCCAAATCAAATACCAGCTGCTCCGGGTTTGGATTCGGATTAGGGTTAGGGTTAGGGTTGAAGTTTAAGTTGGGGATTGGATTTGGATTTGGAATCGGATTCGGGTTTGGAATCGGAATTGGATTTGGGTTTGGGATAGGAATTGGATTTGGGTTTGGGATAGGAATTGGGTTAAGGCCTGGATTCTGGTTTTGTGGTGGAAGGCGTCGCGCAACTCCAGTAATCATCATCATGAGTTGGGCAATTTGGTTATCAGTGCGTTCGCCCAGGCGTTGGATATCCTCTCTGATTTGTCCCATTTCTCCGTACAAATTTCCCAGGTTCGGGTTAGGATTCGGATGGGGATTGGGAACGGGGTTAGGATTCGGATTTGGCTCACCTCCGTTTGGGTTTGGATTTGGGCTGCCTCCACCTGGGTTGACATTTGGGTTAAGGTTCGGATTGCCAGCATTCGGGTTCAGGTTGCCTCCACTCGGGTTAGGATTGGGGTTTGGGTTTGGGTTCAGGTTCCCGATCAACAGATCCATTCCCACCCTCAAATCTGACGCACTGACGGAATCTGCTTGTAGTTGGAGCCGTTCCAATCTCTGTCCCAAGGGTCTGGTCCAGGAGGGTATGATGTTCTTCTTCCTTGGCCCAATCGCTTAGAACTGACAGCAAAGCAAAAACCTGTGCTCAGACGCGGTTCCAGTTTGCATTTTTATGAAAATTTGTGCATGATTTTTAGAAAATGTGTGCACTATCGCCATCGTCATCGACTCCAAAAATTTTTGAAAACGATTGGCTTACGAGAGGTTGCCTTGATCCTCAGATTTTTGGGGTGCATCCTCATTTAGGAACTGTCGATTCCCGAAAGATGCTAAAACAAGCTAAGTATTTGGTTAATATTCCATCGACAAATTGACCATCGGTTCGGAATGACTCGGGGTGGACAATGTGATGCGATAACCAAAGCGGCGTAAGCGGTACACTTGCTTTTAGCCTGTATGGTGTTAGCATCACAACGTTTTGTTTCCTTGTCATTCCTTCCCTTGGTTAATTTCCCGATTAAATACTAGTCAAGGACTTAGCAAAATTTTAGTTTCCTCTAGGTTCGGGTTCGAGGACTCGGGTGATATAAACAACACGCATTAGGGTGCGTGACTCTTCATCGGGTCTCGGCAACCTTCCGAAAACTGCGCGAACGAGTCTCGAGAATCGTAGCTGACAGCATGACAATGCAAAATGCTATGCCGCACGTAAAGAAAATATAGCACGTAACCCTACCCTGTAGGCTCCTGTCCTAATTGGTAAGGTTCTATGGCTTGCTAAACATGTACAAAGGCCGGTTTTGGCTTGAAGAGGGTTCCCCGGACTAGAGTCAAAGTATACCTCCCATTATTGAGCGTACACCCAATAACGGTACAAACGGTAGGGATGACTCATCACGGTCGAGGGTTGCTGAGCATTCCGGGATTCCCTATCACCGACAAGCCGGGTAGGATTGCCGAAACGCAACAACGGGGCTGCACAAAACATATATACAAGAAATGGGAAACGAAATAAAATGTTTTGAAAAATCCCACAAACATCTTTCAAACTTGGCTCACTAATTTAACTAATACTTAAGGAAATCGGGGCATTTTTTTTTATCAACGTACCGATTTTTTTTTCTCAAGTATTAATTAAACCATTTCCCCAGTGGAGTCGCCACTGTGGGCTACCACAGCCCCGGGTGCATCGGGGCGGCCCGAAAAACACCACGCTTTTGAATCGAATCGAAAAAATTGAGGAGTCGCTACCCGAGAAACCGTTTTATTTGAAAATGATCGATTTGAGTTTGAAAACCAGAGATTTATGAAAGGGTCCGGAAGCCACGTTACGAAGGGGGAAGGGTTTTACGGCACCCCCTCTCCCGATTCGAAATCGGTCTCTACTAAACATTTGTGCGATTTTTTGAAAGATTTTATTTCATCAAACAAATAGAAAGTATCCAAGGGTATATCAAGTACAGAGGAGTGCATGCATATGCATGCGCACAAAGGATGATGAAAGATGGTAAATAAATGCAAAATGACAGAAACTGGAAAATCCTGTCACTAATCCACTCTCGAACGCTCGGAAGCACTCCCGAGCGCTTGAGAGTATTGCATGCCCAACCTGCAAATCATGTTAGTGCAACAGAATACAACAGGATACAATGCTAAAAATGTAAACTGGAATAATCTCAAACATGATACAAGCTCAACAGGGGATTTATTAGACTAGAGTCAGGCCGTCTTCCTCTAAGCCATGCATCATTGCCCTTCTAAAAAAAATGGCTTCACAGTTGTAAGAGACAGAAAGAGATGCATGCATGGACATCCAAAGACAGTAGAAGGATCAAACTGGAAAAAAAAAAAAAGTGGACTGAGCTTGCATGCAAACACTCTCGAGCGCTTGGAAGTGATCTCGAGCGCTCGGGTGTAGTTTACACCCCAGAACTGATTTTCACTAACAAATACCCTCATTTTGGTATGCTGGTACACTGAATCTTGTGTTTTTGGAGTATGAAAATTTCTCTTTTTAAACTTTGAACAAAACCCTTCTGCATGTTCTTAAATAAGATGATTTTCCTTATTTTTCTCTAAAAAAGAAGGTCATCTGTACCAATACACCTCAAAGGAACTGAAATGTTTGAAAACACAGCCTACTCTCCATGCATGTCCGTTTAAACACTTAAAAGAAGGAAAGCTGGACTGGAGCCACTCTCGAGCGCTCTTGAGTAGTCTCGAGCGCTCGGGGGTGCTTCCAGTAAGCTTGGTACAGAAAACTCATTCATGCCCCTTTGCTCTTGCTTTTACACTGAAGTCTATCAACCCATACTCAGTATTAAAGACTGAGACAGGCTGAAGGACTTCCCTCAGAAAGGAAAACAGCCCTGCTTTTGGTTGTGTTTGACACTAAGGTAGAGAACTTCTACCTTTGGTTAGGACTTTGCTTCTTGAAGAAAAAGCTTTGAAAGATGAAAAGGAATGAAAGCTTCAGAAGATCAGGGGCTGGAAATGGTCTGAACTTCCTCCGTCTTCTTCATGTCTTGAGTTTTTGGTTGTTCTTCTTTTGAAAATCAAATTTTGAAAGAGATGGAAAGTAGCTCTGTTTGAACAATCAAAGAGGTTTTTAGAGAGAGAGAGAGTCCCTTCTGTTTTGTGCTGGAATGGCCTCTTATATAGGCAAAATACCATATGGTTCCATTTTAGAAAATGCAATTTGGCATCTTTGAAAAATCATCAGGCCTGACTCCCCTCTGACTGAGGTGGAGTGTTGTCTGAGTTTTGTACCGGCTAAAACGGCTGCAATGATGTTTTGCATGGGAAGTGGGGAAGCTCCATCACCCATTGGGCAGCATAGAAGTCTCGAGCGCTCGGGAGCATTCTCGAGCGCTTGGGAGTTTATTCTCGAGCGCTCGAGAGTTTGTCAGATCCCAGGTTTTGAAAATGGTTTGGAGCGCTTGGGACTGTTCCAGAGCGCTTGAGACTGATTTTGACATTTTATTTTCCTTTTAAAGTCCTCCAAGAAGCATTGTCTTGAATGGTCTAGGGCTTGTTTCAATCCAAATTCATCATCGGGGAGCCTCCAGGCCACAAATTAAGGAAATTTGAAATGTCCAAATTGGGGTGTCTACAACTGGAAAACTCGGGAAGAAAGGCTGAAACCTTATTATCAAGACTTGGAAGACCTTATTCCTCGTTTCAACAAAGTGACCTTTACTCATATTCTTCATCTGAAAAATCAATTTGCCGATGCCTTGGCAACTTTGGCCTCCATGGTTGAACTTCCGTCGGGTGTTAAGTTTCGTCATATCCTGATTGAACAGCGGGACTGCCCTGCTTATCAACATGTTGGTACCATCGATGATGTCGATGATGGTCTGCCTTGGTACCATGACATATGGAACTTTGTAGAAAGCGGCAAATACCCGGCTGAGGCCTCTAAAAAGGATCAACTTGCACTAAGAAGAATGGCTGCTCATTACACCATCTGTGGAGGGAAGCTTTACAAAAGATCTCATTGTGGGATGCACAAACTCTGTGTCAATAGTGCTGAGGCCACCACGATAATGGAGGAGATTCATGAAGGAGTCTGCGGTCCTCACATGAGCGGAGTCATGCTCGCCAGGAAAATCCTTCGTTAAGGTTATTACTGGTCCACTATGGAATCACAGTGCGTGGATTATGTCCGTCGTTGTCACAAGTGTCAGATTCACGCCAATCTTATGCATGTTCCTCCCTCTAAGCTGTTTGGTATGACCTCGCCTTGGCCTTTCTCCGTCTGGGGTATCGATGTTATTGGCATGATCAAGTCGTCCGCTTCAAATGGTCACCGGTTCATTTTGGTGGCAATAGACTTCTTTACCAAGTGGGTTGAAGCTGAGTCTTACAAAACTCTGACTGCAGTTCAGGTTGCTCAGTTCATCAGGAAGAACATTATCTATCGGTACGGCGTCCCGCAGGCCTTTGTGTCAGATAATGGGGTTCATTTCAAGGGCTGGGTTTTGGAGCTCTTCGACGAGTTTAAAATCCAAATCCATCATTCAACGACCTATCGCCCTCAGACAAATGGGGCGGTCGAAGCAGCCAACAAGAACATCGAAACAATTATCAAGAAGTCTGCAGAGTCCGCCAGGGACTGGCACGAGCAGCTACCTCTAGCTTTGTGGGGGTACCAAACATCAATCCGAACATCAACCGGGGCAACACCTTACTCCCTAGTTTACGGGATGGAAGCAGTGCTCCCTATTGAACTGGAGGTACCATCTTTGAGGATCATGACGGAATGTGAACTCACAGAATCTGAATGGCTCAGCGGGAGGTTCGTTGAACTTATGCTCTTCGACGAGAGGAGGCTCCGTGCCTTGTATCATGTTCAGGGGTATCAGCGAAGAATTGCTCGGGCATTTAACAAGAAAGTCAAGTCCCGTGACTTGCTCGAAGGCGACATGGTTACGAAGGAAATCCGTGCTCCCATCTTTGATCTCCACGGAAAGTTTCGTCCGAAGCGTGCGGGTCCTTACATCATCAAAACCATCCTCTCGGGTGGAGCAACTCAACTCATTGATCTGGACGGCAACGAGTTCAACACTCTGGTTAACCTGGATCAACTCAAGCGTTACTATCCCTGAGAGAGCTCGCTGGACCGAAAACCACAAGGGTGGGCGGTTCCAGGCAAAAATTAGAGCAAGCCTGCTAGACTGAAAACCTGTGAAGGCAGTTTAGGCAAAAATAAATAGGCAAGCATCAAAAGCTCGCTAGGCTGAAACCTGAAAAGGCAGTCCTAGGCAAAAGTTAGAGTGCAAAAGGAGAGGTGAACACACGAGTGAACCTTAGCCTGAACTACGTTTTGACCTGATTCCTTGAAAAGGGATACGTAGGCAATCTCTCTGTGAGATTCGGTCATAATCAATCAACTTGATCCATGATCTTCCATTTTAGTATACATGCTGACGTTCAAGACCGGCTTGGTGTTCAACACTTGGACTGAAGGGGAAAGTTCTTGATTTTTCGCTTTTATTCGAACCATTATCTCTATTACATAGCTGAGCAAATCCTTAAAACAGTTAAGCAAAAAAACAGAATACATGCTAGAAGCCTTTATAGGCTCACAGTTTATTCTAGATCATGTGAGTTTTGTCAGGAGTCAGTCTGCGTTTTGTCTTTCTGCAACTTCATTTCGTAGCCATGCTTTGTAGCGACGTTGCAGGTTGGTGCTGAAATCAGGATCCGCTCCTCCAAGTTGCCTCAAGCCCCAATTGTGTCCATACTCGATCAGATTCTGGGCAGTGAATGCAGGAATATGGAAGGCTTCTACCCCGGCACGGTTTAACCCCTGGCTCATTCCCAACTGCCGAAGGATACGGCCTGGAATGTAAAAAGTGAAACTGGACAGCCCGGCGATCACTATTCTTTCATAACTTGCGGAGTTTAGGGCCATATCTGGAATGTTTAGCGCCCGGTGTCTCCAGACAATTTCCTGTGGCAACAAGTTGTTCATGAATGCATACCAGTCCTCTGTAGACATTTTCGGATACAGCATCCCTCGTTGATGCATTCGCCCGGGCAGGTGCGGCCAATTTGCCTCTAGAGCTGCAATCAATCCCAGCTTGTCTGATAACCACAGCTGCATGAGTGAAAAGACAAGTAAGGAGCTACAGAAGATTTGAGTGGAAAAACAAGTCAGACACTCTGATATTAGCCTTAGCTGAGTGTTGAGGTAAAAGCAGAATGTGTGAAAGACAGGAAAAGGTGAGCTGAGTGAGAGTTTACCTGTAGTAGGAGTGGACTGCCGCCAAATATTTCTGTCTGGCCGGTAGCTACCAAATCCAAACCCATGAGCGTTTCCGCCAGAACCATTGATACTATGTTCTTTCGGACACCCAGCTGGGTGGCAACATGAACCAATGAGGGATTAACCCGTCCATCTGCGGGCACCAGCAGATATGCAGCTAGCACGCAGATCGTTAGCACAAAACGTCGCCTGGCCTGCATGGCGGTGTCTGTGAGGTCGCCTTCGGGACCATACCACTCCATTAGGCGCATTACATTTATCTGCCCTCCGCTTAGCAAACCCTCTGCTGCACCTTTCGATATCTTCAGCGCGGACTTCAGAAGCTTCGACATGCTCTCCCTGTAGGGGGGCACGATGATCACGTTGGATGCAAAACCTTGGAGGTACGCTTGGAACTCCTCCACTGTTGGGCATAATTCGTCGTGTCCAAATCTAAATACGTGGACATCTGGGTCCTAGAACCGCACTGCCGCCCATAAGATTTCAAGGCGCAGCCTTATGCTTCGAAGATAACGAAACGCGGCCAATCCGTGAGTCCGGAACGATAGCCAATCGCCTGCAACGAACGTTTCAAGCCATGGGCCAATTAAAGTGGGGAGGTGATTTGCCATTTTGATTGCTTTCTGGAGTTTTCTCTTAAGGAGGATTACTTTACGTTCTCAAGGGCCTAGCCTTTTATAGCCAAAAGGATGGTAGGAAATTTCTCTTTTTCAAAGAAAATATCTATGGAGATTGGCATATGTCCCTTCAATTCAAGAGTATACTTTAAACTGTTCCAGACATTTGCTGGACGTCCAACAGTGATCACAGGGCCGACAACACTTAAACCTTCTGAAAAGGGGTCAAACTTGGCATCTATATTGGACAAATCCATCGCGCAATACACTTGGTTAGTCGCGCGAGTGAGTGAGTCTCGCGCGAGGAAGCCATTTACTCGCACGAGGGTGGTTTCTTTGCACGGTTTAAGGAGCAGCCTACTGGATTGTTTGAGGTGGTTATTCATGTTTTATCTCGAGTTGAATTTTTCATTTCGTGCTCTGCCAACGGGTCAACACAGATGTGAGCAGATGTATTGAGATTTCCGTTTCAGAGTATCGGTGGTTATTTGAATTTTTCAGCTTCGTCGGCATTTTCAAACAAAAATGATGGTGGGGATGAAAGGTTTTTCTTTTTATTTTTCATACCCGGCAACGATGCCATACGATAGGTTCAAGGATCAAACAAAAGTAAAGAAAACTGTTCGGGTGCCCAAACGGCTCTTGAACTTATTCTTAATATAGATGGGATTCTCTTGGATTCAGTAGTATCCCCCGGGCCTTGCTCGGATTTCTGCACGGAGCCATGCCACGTAGCGGCTATCCAGCCAGTCCACGAAGTCTGGACTGGGACCCTCAAGCACCCCATTCCTCCAAAGCCTCCGATACTCGCGCAGTGAAGGCACATTGAAGTCAGGTAATTGGAATTCCTCAATTCCGGCCCTGTGCAGCCCTTGACTTACGCCTAGCTGGCGTAAAATGCGACCCTGGGATGTAGAAGGTGAAGCTCGCCAGGCCAGCAATTATCACTCTTTCAAAGCCTGTGGTATTGACAGCCATCTCAGGCATGTTCAACCATGGACATCTCCATACAAAGTCATCAGACTGCATGTCATGCAGGATTGTGTACCACCCCACCATATCCTGTTCAGGATACAACAAGCATCGGTCAAGCAACCGCCTCGGGAAATGTTCCCAGCCTGCCTGGGGAGCTTCAAGTAATCCCGCCTTGTCGGAAAGCCACACCTATGAGTGGAAAAAAAAAACAAGTGAGAAGCTAGATAAAGCCTGAGCGAAAAGACAAGTAAGGCTTCTGTGTAATCTTTAGCCGAGCGTCGAGGTAAAACGAGAAAGTGCGAAAATCGAAAAAAAGGTGAGTTGAGTGAGTATTTACCTGGAGCAGCCGTGGACTGCCACTGAAGACGTTGCTCTGTCGGCTTTTGAACAAATCCAAGCCCATCAGTGTTTCGGCCAAGATTGTCGGGATGATGTTTTTGCAAGCTCCCATTTGTGAGGCCATGCTCACCACACTAGGACTGACTCTCCCATTGGCAGGGACCAGTGCATAAGCCGCCAGTGCGCAAATTGAGAAGGCAAAACGTCGGTGCGCCTGTTCGACATGGTTTTCTAAAATGCCATCCGGCCCGTACAACTCGATCAGGCGTGCGATATCCAATTCACCGTCATGGATGATACTGGCTGTTAGCTCTCTGGAAATCTTCAGTTTCATCATCAATAAATGGCTCATGTTCTCCTGAACCGGAGGGACGGCAAGGACATTGGAATTTGCAAAGCCAGGCAGGTAGGCTTGGAACTCTTCCACCGTTGGGCACATTTCGTTGTCATAATTACGGAAGACATGCATAACTGGATCCCAATGGATCATGGCAGCTTCAAGAAGTTCGGGGCGTGGCCCCACATAGCGAAGATCTCTGATTGAGGCCAGGCCTCGAGACCGAAGGCTCACCCAGTCGATAGTTTCGGTTCTCGCCAACCAAGGATCGAGCATTGCAGCTAGCGGGCTCTCCATTTTTTGGACGACTGATGAGTTTTTGTACTTTTGGAAGGGGATAGTGTGCTACATCACTACCAGTGGGTTCCATTTATAGAAATTTGGTTGGAAGTGTCAGTCCTTGTTTGGTTGTGCCAAAGAAAGAAATTAAAAGGGCTTGGGCACTTTACACTTGGCAAGTGAAGGGCTTCCCAATAATGGTTTCATACTGTGTGCAGGCCGTGGGGGGGGCCCTTGGAGCTCCTAAAGCCTTTCAAAGTTTAGTTCGGTCAAGCAAAGGCAGCCTGGCAGTGGCTGACCCTCGCGCGAGAGTCTCACTCTCTCGCGCGACATACCTCTATCGCTCGTGTATTTCACTCTATCGCGCGACA
Source organism: Rhododendron molle (assembly GCA_025413875.1). Classification (NCBI taxonomy): domain Eukaryota; kingdom Viridiplantae; phylum Streptophyta; class Magnoliopsida; order Ericales; family Ericaceae; genus Rhododendron; species Rhododendron molle. The sequence continues at coordinate 34,519,835 of CM046392.1, forward strand.
TACCTCTCTCGCGCGAGTGTTTCATTTGGTCGCGCGATGGTTCAAACTGCATTTTGACAGTGTACAGCAGCTACTGATCTGAGTTGGTTGTTTTGGGTTCCAGGGCACTTTTGGCACTTCTCATGGTTTCTTTAAGTCACATTGGGTGTATGTGACTACATCCAAGCATCAGCTTCGGAAATTCACGTTTAACGAAGATTTTGGACCCTCGGCGGCCCGTTTCAAGTCAAGATCAAGGTTTTGGAAGGTCAAAATCCGTTCTAAGGGCTCTTGCCAAGTTTTTTCATGCTGTATAGGTCATATAGAGTGTAAATGACTGTACGGAGGTGTCGGTTTCAGTCCGGGACATAATCGAGTCTTGTTTTGCGTCCCGTGTCCCTTTTTGTGTCTTTTGGACACTTTTCGGCATATTTCTCATCTCAGGGCATTTTTCTCGATTCCGTCAACTTGTGCAAGTCACGTTATGCGAGCCTGACCTTACGGAAGCGTCGGTATCAATCAAAATTGAATGTTTTGGGTTTTGGCCTGTCAATGCCCAAAATTTGTTGTTTCCTCGTATCCTGGCCGTGTCCTAGGGTACATTTTCCGTTTTCTTTCGAGCTAGTCATTCCTATACATACATTTGTGTTTGTGGACAGCCTCGGTGTGTTATCAATGCAAGTTTGGTATTAGTGGTTGATGTTTGATCTCTTTTTATACATAATAGAAGCGATTTAAACATGAAAATGCAAATTTTATACTCAAACCATGCTGTATCATACCAAACCAAAGGAAAGTATTGTGCATAGGGTGCTCTAGCCAATCAAAAGCTATCAAAGTCAAAACAGGGCACACTCGCCCACTGTCAAAAACGCACGCAAGCCTCCAAAAGCACGTATCAGAGTATCTAAGGCACGTCGGCCTTTATATCTAACTACTTGGGCACGCAAGCCGGAAATCAAAAGTAAGTCATGGAAAGTGAAGGGCTCTTCAGCAGCCCTCATCTCGTCCAAGCCAGTCGGTGTCTCTCAGGTCCTCCTCGGCATCACCACCATCATCATCGTCGTCGTCGTCGTCTTCGTCGACAGCGGCAAGCTCGTGCGGATCCTGCATATACCTGGGGTCATCAACAGTGTCGTCGGAGTCGCTCCTTGCCTCTTCATCTTCCTCCTCTGTTTCCTCTTCTTCCTCTTCCTCAGGAGGCTGAGCCAGGACGAGCTGCTTCTTGCGGGCCGGTTCGTCTTGACCCGACCTGTCTCACCTCTCTATCCGGTACCGCTCTTCCGCGCGTGCCGCCGCCTTCTTGGCTGCCTCTTAGCTCACCACGGCAGGTTGTGAGCTCCTGGTGTGTCGAGTAGCAGCTGGGGGTGTGGCAGTCTGTGTTCGTGGCGGAGACCGCGCTTTCTTCTTAGAAGCCGCCCGTCCCTGTGCCTGCATGTTCATATGTTGCATTAGTATACATTTTGTAGTATGTTGTCTATCAAATGTTTAAATAATAGGTACAATCCATCAATCGGAAGCTATCTATCAGCTATTCATCAGCATTAAATGTTTTGGAAGAAGGCATGCATGTATCGAAAGCAGCTATGTATCTTAATTATCAAGAGCAAGAAGGAGTGTATCATTGCATACTTGGGTCCTCCGAGAAGCAGCTGCCTGAGCTGGCTGAGCCGTAGGTGCTGGATAGCGTAACTCCAACGGGAAGCCGTATGCTGCTCTCCTCACCACATTTTCCAAAGCCAGCATACGGCGAATAGCTTCGTTCACCCATTCAACAGGCACCTGTGAATGTTTGCAATCATCAGATATTTCAAATGTAATGCAAGGGTATTGAAATTACAGGAATGGAAGTTGGTTTACCTGCACTGTCACTGCCGCGGGCTCTACTCGTGCTGGTACGAGCTGCACCTCAGCCGGATTGCCCTGGGAGTCCACTACGTCTACCTTCCAAAGCAGCTCTGGTGGCCCGCCAACTACTGGCCTGCTCTCCCTGCGCCTCACGCGGCGTTCTCCTCCTCTTGGTATCTCAGCAGCAGCCCTTCTCTCTGCACCAGCCTCGCGTGCCTGCTCCTGGACCTCTCTGCAAGCCCTAACACCAAATGGCCTCGCCAGGTGATCTCTCTGATAGGCTGCATAGTCCATTGTCGGACGCAGGTGCCGTGTCAGCTTAGTGTCTGGCCTAGTGAACCTCTCCAGCTCCGCCAGTGTGTAATCGCTTGTATGAGAAGCTCATGGCGGGAGTGGCCCAGGCACCTGGAACTCAAGGTAACCAAGTGACTATCGTGTCACTCGATCCCCTAAGTACCATTGCCAGCCAAAGGCAGACTCCAAGAGCACTCTGCTGGCTGTGACAGCCCTGCTCTGGGCCAAGTACTCTGGCTCTGGCCCGCTTGTCCTCCAGGGATTCCACTCGATCTGCACAAAGTGATAAACGAGTAATGTGTACAATTGATCAGCGACAGCATTAAAACCATGGAAAGCATGCATGATTGTTCGTTTGGGTTTTAACGTTATACCTGTGAAGCTCTCAGCTCGTCCAGATACAGCCTATAGGCGTTAAGGCTGCCTCTCCCTTCCTTGGTGCCCCTGTGCTCCTTGCTCCATATCAGTGCATGAGGGAGGATACTCAAGTTAGGATGCTTGCACTCCGGAGGGTACATTCTCAATACCTCATATGCCCAAAGCTGCAGTGTTGTCTGAAGAAGAGAAGTGCATCAGTCACGAGTGGTACAGTCATACAGTTAAAGCTGGTAAACAATCTATGCAATCAATTGGTACAATGGAAATTATGCTATATGGTAATTGAAATCATACCTCCCAGACACGCCAATAGCCGGCCATGCTCTGCCCGTTCCTCGAGGAGTCACCAAAGAACAAGTAGGCGGTGCCGAGTGCTGCTTCTCCCCAATCAAAGCGTGAGGCTGTCCTCAGATCCCTCAGCGCAGGCAGGTACGACAGGTGTACAGTGCTTCCCCTGCCTGGGAATAGTGAAGCCCCGAACAGATACAGAAGGTATACCCAGGCCATCTGTGCCTCCTCGTGCTCATTGGTTGGTTTCTTCTTCAAGTACTGCACAAACTGAGGGTACCTCGCCGCTCCTCTCTCTACCTGGGGCACCTCCCCCAAGAACCACTCCAGAGCCGCTGGGTCAGCATGTATCCTTGAATCAAATGGGATGGGATCACCCCCAACCCTCAAGCCTGTGATCGCTGCGAAGTCACTCGGCGTCACCGTCATCTCTCCTGGAGGCAAGTGGAAGGTATTGGATGTGTCTCTCCATCTCTCAGCCAGTGCGACAAGGACAACATGGTCATTTCTGACTGGCACGGTCAGGGTCTGTATGAACTCTCTGAAGCCCGCTGCATCTACCAACTCCTTCACCCTTGCTGGCAGCCCCTCATATAGTGCCAGGGAACTACACGGTCCGCCAAAGCCGCGGATGTCTCTCTGCTCTGCCTGTTTCAGACAACAAAAACAAGTAGCAGGATATGATGTCAGTATACAGAGTCTTCATTTTCAAGTTCTAGGTAATCAATGCAGCGATTTGACCACAGATGGATGGTTCAATATTATTGATTCAAGCTCCTGTTCAACTTATAGCATGCATGGGTTACAGTGCTAGGACTATATTATCGTGGTTTGAAACTCAGTGCCATCGTCAACCATTGTTTGGTTCAAGTCCTTGCGTGCATGCTATTGGTTACAAGGGCTATATCGTCGTGTTTGGACATCTACACAGGCTACCCTTAGATGGTTGGTTCAAGTTATGCTTTTGGCATGGTGTGTTCTTGGTGCAGTTTAACATTGGGCTGTTGGTGGAAGTTATCGTGTGCATGGCATGTCATACGAGCTTTTTCTTGTCCTAGCATGTCCTAGATTCAGCCTACAATAGATGGTTGGTTCAAGTTATTGCATGCATGGCATTCAGTGTACAAATGGTATCGTTTATTGCACGGTTCAAATTGCGGAGTATTTTGTGATTTTCAAAGCATGCAAGTATCAAGTTAAAGCACAAAGGGGGTTATCAAGAGTTATACCTCAGCCCAGGTGTTCGCAATATGCACCCCGGGGTCCCGCAGCACAATCTCCATGTCGTAGTCAGTCTACTGTGGCGGTTTGTATCCCGCAAAGCCTGATGGCACGAACAGGTGTGGTCTAGGGAGTGTATAAGTCTCCTCTGAAAACTCGGGGCGCGTCAAGGCACCCGCCTCAACCACCGCACTCACTCTCGATCCCTATGCCTCCTCGGCCTCTCTCTCCTCGGCCTCTACATCAGCCGCCAGTCCCTCCGGCCCGGCTCTCTCCCTCTCGGTTTCCCTCTCAGCCCGCGCCGCGGCCTCGGCTGCCTCAATGGCTCGTGCCCGATCCTCCTTGGCTTTCAGAACATACTCCCCGATCTCGGGGTGATCTTCCAGGAGCTTCACCAATATCTCATCGGGCGTGTGTTCGGCGATATCATCGTAAGTGATCGGCACGTGACGTGACGATGTAGCCACAGTCACCGGTGGTATGAATGCAATATCTGCCTCTCGAATCTCAGCTGTGGTGGCCTCTGTGGTCTGTTCTCTCTCAATCTGCACCTCCTCGACGTGCTCCTCTTCAATTACAGCCCCCTTACCCTTCGCCGAGTCCCTCGGCGGGGTTTGGCCTGGCCCGGAATCGTCACCTACGGCACCACTACTACTGTCTCCTCCAGAATTACCTCCGAGCGCGGGTAATCTTTCCTCGACCACCATGCCCGAGTCCACTGGTTCAGAACTGGGCTCCACGACCCCAGTCCCCACCCTCGCGCGAGGCTCCCCCTCTGCCGCGTGAGGGTTCTCTTGGTCACCACCCTCCTGCTCGCGGCCCTGAATGCCATCGCCGCCGCCTGCGGCCACTGCACCTTCAACCCCGATGGGCTCCGCCGCCGTCAGATTTGTTTCTTCAACTGCCATTGAACTTCCTCGGTCCTCCGATCGATCTACCACCTCTCCTCCGCCCTCATTAACATCGTGACCCGCCATGGGAGTGATTATTGTGCGTGGGTTCTCGAACTTTCAAAAGAAACTTAGGGTTTGGTTTGAGTTTGGGAAGAGTTGTGATAAGGGTGGGGGTTTTTGAAGTTTTGAAACCTTCTGAGATGGTTTTGGTAACGTCCCCGCGACGTTTTTAAGGCGTGAATTGGTTTGGGCCGGGTCTGGGCTGATTCAGAGGCAAGGCCCAGAAAACACTCCATCGCGCGAGGGAGTCACTACCTCGCGCGACACTCCTTTTCGGTTTCAGGCCCGTTTCCCCAGCAGGCAGGCCCAAGTTGATTATTCTCTTAATTAAAGTCCAAGGTTTTTAATCATGGTCCTAAATCATCATTTTGGGGTCATATTGGATTAAGTTCTCGTGACCCGGAGCAGTTTTGTATCATCGACGACGATCTATCCGTCCGCTTTCAAATCCGTCCGCTTTCAAATCAGCGACGATCTATCCGTCCTCTTTCAAATCAGCGACGATCTATCCGTCCGCTTTCAAATCAGCGACGATCTATCCGTCCAATTTCAAATCAGCGACGATCTATCCGTCCGCTTTCAAATCAGCGACGATCTATCCGTCCGCTTTCAAATCAGCGACGATCTATCCATCCAATTTTAAATCAACGACGATCTAACCGTCAATCAGCGACAATCTATCCGTCCAATCATTCTTCGGTGCACGGTATTTTTACATACTTGCACATTTTCCCATTAAATCGGCTTTTGGGCGGAATTGGTGGGTGTCTAGAAACCTTTGACGTTACCCGTACCAGCCAATGGTGCTCTGCGTGCCGCCAAAGGGGGACTACTGTAGACACCCCAATCTGAATCTCCCGATCGTTTTTCGGTTTCTTGTTTCCCCGATGATGAATCAAATCAAAAAGCAGTTTGAGGTTGGAAAGGTTTGAGCTCGGTGTGTGTGGAACCCTTTGAACCATTTAAAAGAAAATAAAAATCAGTCAAACCATGGGTCTAGAGTTGACCATCGCGCGTGGATCTCAATCCCTCACGCGAGGGTCTGCTTTGCCAGGTGTGGTCAAAGTCAAACATTTGACTGTTGACCCACGCGCGACAGGTGGAACCCTCGCGCGATGGTCCACTCCAGTCCTTTTCACCTTTTTCAGCCAGTTGGTTGCTTGCCTGGGGGGCTACAGGGCTATTTGAACCCCGTTTTTCTCCATAGGACAGTGGCAGTGCTGGCCTTGGGGCTATCCACTCACACAACCCTTCCCATCACCTTTCCACCAAGCTTAGCCACCAAGTTTGGTCCTAAGGGGGTGTTTGCCACCATTTTTGGTCCTCCATTCCTCCTATAAATACCCCCCTTGGTCTTTCATTACAAGGGTGACTAATTTTCAAGTTTGAGAGGTTAAGTACTCTTGCATGCACACTAAAGCTTTCAACCCTAGTTCATTTCCTCATCTCTCCTTCACTCCATTTTTCATCGCAAGCTTCATAACCTTGTTCAATCTTCTCCAAAACCTTACAAGCAAAGGTATAAACACCTTTACTACTTACTGTTTTGATCCCTGAGAGGGGCTGTCAGGGCCAGGATTGGTAATCAATACCAGTTCTGGTCCTAAAGTCAGCAGAGTTACAAGAAGCTATGAAAAGTATACCCTCGCGCGAGTGACTCATACACACGTGCGACAGTTCACTGTCTCGCGTGACAGTCCTCGTGGGGTTTGGGGATGCTGGCGTTTCTTGTTTTATTATGTAATTACTTACTTTAAAGTTTGTTAGCCCCTTTTAGACCACTGCTTTCATTTAAAGTTTGCATGATAAAACACATAGTCTAGCTTTCATTTCTTATTTATTCTGTTGGAATGCTTCTGGAATGCTCCTGGACATGTACCAGAGCCCAGAGCATGCAAAGCAATTCCTGGAAGTCCAGTCAGGACTCTCGCGCGAGGGACTCACTGTCTCGCGCAATGATCGTCCTGATTCCAGTAGCTGCCCTTGCATGAGCAACTTGGCCCTTGGCCTCTGTTTTTACACCCCCACTTTTTAGGGGTTGCATTTCAATTAATTTGGTTCCTGTTTTTATTAATTTGTAATAATTAGTTATTCACAGCACCATATAAACTGCTTGGTTTGCCTCCTGGGTGTGCACTGGTCCTTCCAGAACCCAGAAGAGGATGAAATTCAACCTGTGGTGAGACAGGACCCTCGCGCGAGTGAGTGAGTGTGTCGCGCGATGGTCAGCTTTGTATGCATGTAGATCCATGCATGCAAAGGTGGCCATGGTGTATGGCACATTCATTTTATGAGCAACCTGGTTTGTTTCTGATCAGGGGGTTGGATTTTATCCTACTTTTCATTATTCCATCCATCTATGTCATGTTTAGATCACATCTCGCAATCGTGTTACAGTTTTAAAATCCCCGATTAACTGTTCCCCCGCCCTAATTGGCTTAAAATTGGTTAAAGAAGAAGACGAATCACAAACATTTTCACAAAATGCCTAAGTAGAGACCGATCTCCGGATTTGGAGAGAGGGATGTCTTAAAAACCTTCCCCTCTCGTAATCTGGCTCCCGAACCCAGATATGGTTATGACGGACTGGTTCCTTCACTTTTCAAATCAAATAGCGCGGCAGGTGCTTCGAAATACGATTCCTTGGGTGTCGGACCTTCAAACCCAAGTGGCGACTCTGTGTTTTGCAAGCGCCTGCTCCTCTGCTCGCGCTCCCTCGATCTATCGGGCCGCTTTGGCAAAACGGGGAACGAGATTCTCTTTTCCAAGGGCATGCTGCCCACATCCACTATCGAATCCATCCAACTTGGTCCTTGGTCCACGTCCAAGACCAATTCCACACTTCTTCCAATGCTCGGCTCAGCAAGATAGTCTACTGCCACCTTTCTTCTAAACTCAGTTGGCACAGCCGCTGCCAACCAAGCCAATGAGTCCGCGTGGGCGTTTTGCCCAAAGCTTATCTGCTCAATGTATACCTTCTCAAAAGTATCAAGCAAATCCTTGGCTGCCTCCACGTAGGCTGTCATCTTCTCATTTCGGGCCTCGTATTCTCCGGATAGCTGGTTCACCACGAGCTGTGAATCGCAGAATACTCGAATTCTCTTTACTTTCAGGGTTTTTGAGCTTCGTAACCCTGCCAATAGTGCCTCGTACTCCGCCACATTGTTCGAAGCACTGAAACCTAGTCGAAGGGACCAAGCACAACCCCAATCCCTGAGCCAGTATTGCATGCGGAACCATCGACGAATAGTTTCCATTCCAAAGGATCCTGCTCGGCAGGTACCTTTTCTTTCTCGGCCGGTGACCCAACCATCTGCTCCTTCCTCATTGGAGGCTGTGGAGCCACCGAAGGAGAAAACTCTGCTACAAAGTCTGCCAAAACCTGCCCCTTTATTGCAGTGCGCAGCTGGTAGTCAATGTCATATTGACTCAATTCTACCAACCAGGTCGATATACGTCCCGAGAAATCTGCCTTTCGTAGAAATGATTTCAAAGGGAACTCTGTGTATACTACAACTTTGTGACTTTGGAAATAATGAGGCAACTTCCTTGCCGCTGTCCTCAATGCCAGGACCAACTTTTCAAGGGGCAAATATCTCGTCTCTGCGTCCAGTAGCGTCTTGCTCACGTAATAGACAGGGATTTGCTCGGATCCCTTGTCTTTCAGTAAGACTGCACTAACAGCATGTTCAGAGACTGCTAAGTACAAGGTTAAGATCTCACCTGGTTCAAGGGTGGATAGAAGTGGGGCTGCCGCCAGGTACTTCTTCAGGTCTTGGAATGCCTGCTCACATTCTGCTCCCCATTCGTATCCTTCTCTTTTCTTCAACAATTGAAAGAAGGGTCTACACTTGTCGCTAGACCGACTAATGAACCTGTTAAAGGCCGCTGCCATCCCGGTCAATCGCTGGACCTCCTTCGTGGTCCTTGGACTCTGGAGCTTCTGCAAAGCCGTTATTTGATCAGGATTCGCCTTTATACCTCTTATGGTCACGAGGTGACCCAGGAACTTCCCCGAACTTACTCCGAATGCACATTTCGAGGCATTGAGCTTCAACTTGTACTCCCTCAGTATATCAAAAGCTTCCTTCAGATCAGTGATGTGGTCCCGTTTCTCTTTGCTCTTGACCACCATGTCGTCTATGTATACCTCCATGGTCTTGCCGAGCAACTTCTTTAGCATAATCGTTGCTAGTCTCTGGTAAGTTGCTCCAGCATTCCTCAGACCAAAGGGCATAACACTGTAACAATACAGCCCTCTTGGTGTGATAAAAGATGTATTTTCCTGATCGAACCCGTACATGGCAATCTGGTGGTATCCTCGATAAGCGTCGAGAAAACTCATTCACCCATACCCAGCTGTTGCATCCACTAATTGATCTATCCTGGGCAGGGGGAAACTGTCTTTCGAACACGCCTTGTTTAGATCTGTGAAGTCGACGCAAACTCGCCATTTCCCATTCTTCGTTTTTACCACCACTGTGTTGGACAGCCATTCTGGGTAATACGCTTCTTGTATTGCCTTTTCCTAGAGCAAACGGTCAACTTCCTCGATAACAGCATCTACGTGCTGTACGCCAGATCGTTTTTTCTTCTGCATTACGGGTTTATGTTGTGGATCCACGTTCAAGTGGTGGCAAATCACGTTTGCATCCACCCCAGGCATCTCTTCGGGTACCCAAGCAAACACATCAACGTGCTCTTTGAGAAACTTTACTAACTCCTCCTTTTCTTCTTTGCACAAGTTTTCCCCAATCAAAAATACCTTTCAGGATCATTCTTGTTGATCTGTATTTTCTTCAATCCTTGCACCACTTTCTCGGCCGGATTCCCTCCGACATCCTCGATGGTCGGCTGGTTGGGGACCTCGATCGTTTGCACCTACTGTGCTTTGGGCACCTTCTTAATTATGGAAATTAAGCACTGTTGGGCTATTTTTTGGTTCCCTCTTATTCTCTCAATACCGTTGGATCCTGGGAATTTCACCATCTGGTGGTAGGTGGAGGAAACCATCCTCATCTTGTGCAACCAAGTTCTTCCTATAATCGCGTTATAAGAAGATGGCACATCCACTACTAAAAAGTCGGTTCTCAGCACCACTGTTCCTGCCCGAACAGGAAGGGTCACCTTACCCAATGGCCAGACTACCCCTGCACGGAACCCGACCAACAGAGTTACTGACTGTACTAAGTCCGCTTTCACCAACCCCAATTTCTTAAATGCGTCGTAATAGAGCACCTCAGTGCAACTTCCTGAATCCACCAGGATCTTCTCCATGTCATACTCCCCAATTCGTAGGGTTATGACCAAAGCATCATTGTGCGGCACCTGGACTCCTCCCAGGTCCTCATCCGTGAAGACTATGCCTTCGCTGCATCCTTCTGCCTCACGTCCTCGTTTCTTTCTCAACTGCATCACGTGTTGGTCGTGTTTTACTTGCCTTTGGAGCAGCCTCACCTCATTTCTCGTATAAGGTGCGGCCAATCCATGTATCATATGGATTACGCCCCTTGGATCTTGCTCGTAATCCAACTCCATTGCTTTTTCTACACCCTTATGCTCTTCCTGGATGAACTCCTTCAAATACCCGCGTGATACCAAGTCATCGAGGTGTTGTTTGAACATCTCACAATCTTCTATCATGTGACCACAATCTTTGTGATAACTGCAATGCTGACTTGTAGCTCTCTTTGCATCTTTATCTCCTTCCAGCCTTGGGGGCCACTTGAAGTATGGGCGGTTCTTTATTCGGTAAAGAATCTGATAGATTGGCTCTTTCTAGACGGTTGTCACCGAGAAGAAAGACTTGGGGTCCAGGGCGTGTTTCTCCTTGTACAGCTCCTTCTTGGTCTACCCATATTCCTTTCGTTCTCAATAAGTCTTGGGTTCTAGCTTATCTGCTTTCTTTACAGGACCCTTTGCTTGCTCGGCTACCACCTTTCCATCTTCTCGCAATATGTCATCCTCATTTCTGGCATGCTGCTCTATCCGTTCCATTAGCTTTGCCAATGTTCCCACAGGACTCATGTTCAGGGACTTTCGAAGCTCCCCCCGAACAGGTAACCCTCTTTTGAACGTGGCTATTGCATACTCCTCACTGCAACTATCAATCTCGTTGAAAGTTTCCCAGTATTTCTTAGCATAATCTCTGATCGGCTCATTCTCTCGTTGCTTCATTATGGAGAGACTTTCAAAGGTTTTTGGTGGTCTTCTGCTTGTCAGGAACCGAGCAATGAATTTCTCGGCTAGCTGCCTCCATCCTCGTATGGTATTCAGCCTGAGCTTATGAAACCAGGACAACGCCACTTTTCCCAAACTCAACGGGAACATTTTGCACATGATTGCATCATCCCCATCATGCATAAACATCGCCTGCTGGTAATGTTGTACGTGCGCCACTGGATCAGCACTCATTTCGTAAAGGATGAACGCCCCATGCTTCACCCTGCTCGGCAGCCTTGCCTCCTGCAACCTTTTTGTGAAAGGGGAGGATGCTATGTTGCTAAGGGCTTTTTGCGCTGCTTCTTGTGCAGACATGGTCCGTTCTTCTCTTTCCTTCGTCTTTTTGGAACATGCCTTTCGCAATCAGAATCAGATCTCTCGTATCTGTCCCTATGTTGTTTTATGTTCCCTCCTTCCTCGGGGGTAAGACTTCGGCTCCCGCTTCTCCTTTTTCGAGGAGAAGCCCTTTTTCGTCTTGGAGTGGGGCTTCTGCTCCTGCTCCTGTAAGGACCCGTAATTTTGGAGATTATTAAAAGGATTTATTCGATATTATAAATGAGGAAAAATGTGAAATTTATTGAGTTTATTTGATTTGGGGGTAATGTGTTAGGATTGTTATTTGAAGGAGTGTTTGTGCAATTCACATATAAGCTAGTATATAAGGTGTGTGTGTGTGTGTTGTAGGAGATAATTCTCCATCTCATTCTCTCTCTACCTCCCGACCTCTCTCTTTTCTCTCGGCTCTCTCTCTCTCTCTCTCACTCTCTTCCTCTCTCACTCAAAAATCGACCAAAACCCATACAAACCCACCTCCATTTGACCTTCCTTCGACGTTGTTGAGATTGAATTTCGTGGGTTTCGCTCGGAGGAGTGTAATCGACGGATCTTGAAGTTTTCGGAGTCTAGGGCTTGCTCAAATCGCGTGGGTTTCGATCCTTGACTTGAGGTAGGGATTTCTTACTCTTGTTATGAGTTTATGTGGTGATTATGTGTCTAAATCGTGCCTTATTTAGTTGGATTTTGATTTCGTGCTCATCCTTCGTTTCTGAAAAATTGCCTGCTGTCAGGCAGAGGTAGCGCTACCCCATTTTGAGGTAGCGATACCTTAGGTAGCGATACCTAGTTTTGAGGTAGCGCTACCTTGATCTCTGATTGCTCACTGGAATGGTTTGGTAGCGCTACCACCTTTTGAGGTAGTGCTACCTTTGGCTCAGAAAAACTGTTTTGAACCCCGTTGATTGTCCGTCGATTGTATTGATTCCCGACCACTTCTAACACTCCCCAAACGCATTATAATCATCTCTAACTTGATTACTTAGGTTTCAATGATTCGTTAATCGTTCCAATCCTTTCGATACTCGTTGGATGCAATCTTAGTGTCGTTATAAATGGAATACGTGTCGTGAGGTCGTTTAAGAGTACGGTAGGCTATGCGGGGCTTTAAGATGAGTATAATAGGTAGATATGAGCTTGCCTAGTGATCCGAAGGGTATCGTAGAAGTTCGTGTCCTCATGATTCGTCCCATTGATCCTTTTAGATTCTTTTGGCGATCGTTCTATAAGATTCTAGTCTAAAACCTAGTGGGTGGTGCGTCGTAGAGTTACTTTGTGGGTTTGATACGTAACGAAATGCATCGTGATACACTTAGAGGAATAGGTGATCTTAGGGTATTTATCAATGTTTGATGCAACATACTTACGAGTTGTACTACGTAGTGAATTTGGAAAATGTGATCCGCTTATATATTGAATGACGTTTTGTGTGCATGATTGAAGTGTGAATTCGAATGGAGGGTCCCGCAACGCAAGGTGTGGTAATGCGAGGACTCTAGAGGGCCCGCAGCGCAAGGTGTGGTAATGCGGAAACCTAGGTGGAGAGAATTCACTGTAACACATTTGTATGTCTCGCTTGATGAAGGGAGTTGTGGTTGACGTTTGAAGTTTATGACGTTGTTTGGATTGTTTACTACTTGAGATTGTGACTGTTAAAGAAAGAGATAAACGATTGATTTTATCGAAAATTTTGAAAAGAAAGAAACTTGGTTTTGGAAAAAAAAAGATTTTTATTGAAAATCCTCCGGTATTCTTGAGCGAATCAACGGTTCCGGTGTTTGGGCACAAATCAACGGATTCCGGCTATTCAAACTTGAATCAACGGAGTTTGACCAGTGAAGGTCATGTATTTCTCTACTCTACATCTATTTGAAAATAAAGGAATGTTTCTGAAGAAGGATTAAGATGATGAATGAAATGGATTTTGATGATGAGTGATATGGAAATAAGAAACGAGATTTGGGTGACGATGTAGAAAATGAGCAAAATTGTGGATTAAGAAGAGATGTGGTAAATGGTTGAAGAACCTCTTATTGATTTGTTATGATTGATGCGAGAAATGAGTGTGGGATCGTATGTGATGTAGTGAAACGGTTATGAACTCGTGATTTGGTTTATAATGATTGACGTAGGAAAGCTAATGGTTCAAGTTAGACGTATGAGTTGATGAGTATTGCACATAGGATTTTTTTTCGAGTCTTTTGGTCATACTATGTTGTTCTTTGGTAGTCGTACGTACCTTGGGCATATCCGTTTATACTCATTCACTTTAGTTGCATAACTCGTTACATTTTCTTATAACTTGAGTATAGAATTCTCTATTGGGCTAGTGTAGCTCAACAAAATCCTTCTTTTCAGGTACATTGCAGGGCATTATCATGGAGTGCATGCTGATGTCATTGTGTAAAGCTATTTTCAGGAGCATTGGATAAATTTTGTATAACAAACTATGTTGTATTGTATTTTACTTTTGTGGAACTCTGTAGTTTATTGGACAAGTTTGTAACTTTGGGAATTGAATTATGTTTTGGGATATTGATTGTAACTCCGGTGAGGATTTTAATTACCAATGTTATTATTATTTATCTTGAAAATCGAGGTCGTGACAAATTGGTATCAGAGCGATAGGTTTAGAACACCTTGAGACCGTGGGGAGACTTTTAGTCTCATGGGTTCAAAATCACTGCATCTTTTTTTTTACAAAACCACATGTGTGCTTGCATGAGTGACATTAGTCCATCGATGTGTCTTTGCATTTATATTGCGGTAGAGTGGTGTATAGGTGTTAACCTCGTGCTGGATAGGTTGGAGCCTTGCATTTGATAGTGATGTGGTTAATGTTGATGAACCTCTCCTTATGTTTTTATAGTAGGATGCCATCGAGAAGCGGAGTTAGGTGGGGTGAGACCGAGGACCATGATAACCAGGGCTGTAGTGTGTACGGGGAGAATGAGACGAGTCAGCATTCTAGGGATGAGGTAATGTTTCCTGAGATCGTTGAGTGCGTGAAGGGTGTTGAGACTCCGGAGGGTACGCAGGGCGGTGTGAATGTGGGAGAAGCTAGGTATCGAGTCGTTAGTGCAAGGTCATCTTCTGAGAGTGATGAGAGTTTAGGAAGCAAGAAATCGAGGGAACCGGATCAATCTATGCAGGGCCAGCGAGGCCTCACACTACCATCTCATTCAGAGACTCTGGGAGTTTTCCTCGAATGCCAGATTGTGTGTCATCGTTGTGGTCAACCTGGTCATCTTCGTGCCCAATGTCCGTGGCGTCAAAGATCTTGCTTTACTTGCGGGAGGCTTGACCATTTCATGAGAAACTGTCCACATAATGTGAGCCAGCTGCAAACCCCGACTACACAAAGGCAACCGACCGTTAGAATGAGTGCATCGCCAGGGGATTTTCGAAGCCAAGAGAGGAAAAGACGGAGAGAACCAAATCATTCATCGCAAAACCAGATTAATCTTAGGCCACCTACTCTAACTAGGAATCAAGGAGTCTCCCAGCTTGATAAGCTTTGCTATGTCTGTCGCAAACCTGGCCATTTCGCGAGAAATTGTTCTTTGGGATTGGGAGTACATAGTGAGTCGAGCTCAGTGCAGCAGGTTAAACGTACACCGAAATAGCAACAAATGCAGTTCAGCAGCTAAAGCACTAACTCTTTCAATTCTCTAGCTTTCAGAAGATGTTAGTTGTGTGAGGTATCTTCTTTCCCCTATTGTTAAATTCATTCGTGAGTCATTCTAAATTAATATGTTGTCTTGGGCCTCATTAGTTTCGATATCGATGATTTATCAGTTTTGGGAATGGATTGGTAGTAACCATGATAGTGGTGATATTCCGAATGTTATCTCGTGAGAGTTGTTCCTTTATTTATCCTCTTTCGTTGGCCTAGTTGAATCTTATTAGAATTGTATCATAAGCTATCTCCGTGAAGTCTCCTGTGTTGTTAACCTGTCAAAATTCTTGATATTCGAGTTAGTTGTTACATTATCCGTTCCTAGCTTTTCTTGGGTATATTCGAATTCTTGTAGTGAAGTATCCTATGACACATTAACTATTGATGTTAAACAAGTGTTTCTTGTTCCCTATTCGACGTCTTGTTTCAGACACTATCATATTTGGGATAAGCTTTCGTTGGTCATTTTAGGTCCCTTTATCATGATTGTAAACTTCGTCGTTTGCTTGAAACTGTTATTCTACGCAAGTTTTTATGTTGCAAATTCAACCTATTAAACTCAATCTATGTTCACATACTTTATGAGGTACAAGTTCGTTGGTGCCGTTAAATTCGGACTTTGATGCTATTATTGCCTACTTTGGTGCCACCATTTACTATGATTCCTTAACTATGAAATCGCGTGATTTGAACTTGTATCCGTTTTGTATCCATTGCCTTCCAAGACCTGTTCGATCGTGTTGGACTTTGTTGTTACAGCTGCTAGTTTAAATTTTGTTGGAAATTATTGCCATGCTCAAGCTCTCATGTTCGTAAGTGGAGTTAAATCTTGTGACGGCATATTTATTAATACCCATTTGTTGGTGCCGTTCACTTAGAATTCACTTGTTATAGTTCCTCTCAAAGTCACTCAACTTTGTTATGGTTCCTCAACTCTGGAGGCATATGATTTGTTTTGTAGCATTCAACCTCAATTTGTTAGAAGGCTTACTCATTTCTGGTATTGGATAATTCTTTCTATTGTGGATCAGTTGGTTTACGAGAGATCTATCTCATTAATTTGTGCTTGTCTTTAGTATTGAAAATCTTTCATTTGACAAAACGTTATCCGTTGTCTCCTTTGACATGTAGAGCAATAGGAAGGTTATGATCGATCATTTCAAGATTTCTTGGGTTATCATAGAATGGTACTTTGAGTTTGGGTTATCATAGAATGGTACTTTGAGGCATATGATTTGTTTTGTAGCATTCAACCTCAATTTGTTAGAAGGCTTACTCATTTCTGGTATTGGATAATTCTTTCTATTGTGGATCAGTTGGTTTACGAGAGATCTATCTCATTAATTTGTGCTTGTCTTTAGTATTGAAAATCTTTCATTTGACAAAACGTTATCCGTTGTCTCCTTTGACATGTAGAGCAATAGGAAGGTTATGATCGATCATTTCAAGATTTCTTGGGTTATCATAGAATGGTACTTTGAGTTTGTTGCCTAACCACCTTAAAGGATTCCATGGATTCTTTGAATTTCGGATACCTCATCACCGTTCTTGGATTCTTGATTGGCATTGTTCGAGTTTCAGAACTTGCTCACTTCGTTTAAGATAACAATCGAATCCTTCTCATAACCTAGAGTGACCCGATCTGTAGCTAGAATTTGGTGCGATTTTTAGAAGAATTGACTTGTGTTCTGGATTCGCTAAACTTAGTATTAAGGCGTGCGATGAAATCTATTCACCAACGACTTTGGAAATTCGAGAGAGAATGATCGAACAGAGCAAGGTGTATTTGTTAAAGATTGCTACCCACACGAGGCCGACCAAAGGATTACGCCGACTGTCATCGTCATCCATAGTCACTCAGAAAGGAAATCGTATGTTCTATAAAGCATTACCACGTTGGAGTTTGTTTCGTTTCGGGCAGAAAAGGAAGCGTTCACCGCTAGAAAGATAGGTTATGTGTTGGATATGGTGTGTGTTTTTCGGATACCCAGGTGACAACCGATGAAATCCAGTTAGAAGAGGCGCTTGATCACCGCTACTTCTAGATGGAGGTCTCGGGAAGTCAATTGGACTATCGGATTGCATTTAGAGGTAAGATCGTTATGCGTTGATAGATAATTGTATATGGCAATTTCGCAATAAAGAGGAAGCTTTAAAATTGCATACCGTTTGACATTGCCGCCGAAACTTTCAAGTATTTATGATTCGCTCTATGGGTAGAAATTAAGGAAGTACGAATCGAACCCATTGCATGTGTTAGAATGGGCTGAATTTGAGTTACAAGCCGACGTGTCCTATAGTGAGAAACCGATACGTGTCCTAATTTGCGTGGTCAAATGTTGAGAGGTGAGCCGATGCCGTTAGCACAAGTTCACATGAGAAAAAGAGGGAACGAAGTTAGAAAGGTATGCTCGTGTTTATTGTGGTTGATTGATATGAACATTTGACATGGATTTTGATGGTTATTGAATTGTTGCATGTTTGGTTGGACTTGGTTCAGTAAATTTCGAGGACGAAATTTCTTTAAGGAGGGAAGAGTGTAAGGACCCGTAATTTTGGAGATTATTAAAAGGATTTATTCGATATTATAAATGAGGAAAAATGTGAAATTTATTGAGTTTATTTGATTTGGGGGTAATGTGTTAGGATTGTTATTTGAAGGAGTGTTTGTGCAATTCACATATAAGCTAGTATATAAGGTGTGTGTGTGTGTGTTGTAGGAGATAATTCTCCATCTCATTCTCTCTCTACCTCCCGACCTCTCTC
Source organism: Rhododendron molle (assembly GCA_025413875.1). Lineage (NCBI taxonomy): Eukaryota > Viridiplantae > Streptophyta > Magnoliopsida > Ericales > Ericaceae > Rhododendron > Rhododendron molle. Next base: position 34,537,796 of record CM046392.1, read on the forward strand.
TTTTCTCTCGGCTCTCTCTCTATCTCGGCTCTCTCTCACTCTCTTCATCTCTCAGTCAAAAATCGACCAAAACCCATACAAACCCACCTCCATTTGACCTTCCATCGACGTTGTTGAGCTTGAATTTCGTGGGTTTCGCTCGGAGGAGAGTATTCGACGGATCTTGAAGTTTTCGGAGTCTAGGGCTTGCTCAAATCGCGTGGGTTTCGATCCTTGACTTGAGGTAGGGATTTCTTACTCTTGTTATGAGTTTATGTGGTGATTATGTGTCTAAATCGTGCCTTATTTAGTTGGATTTTGATTTCGTGCTCATCCTTCGTTTCTGAAAAATTGCCTGCTGTCAGGCAGAGGTAGCGCTACCCCATTTTGAGGTAGCGATACCTTAGGTAGCGATACCTAGTTTTGAGGTAGCGCTACCTTGATCTCTGATTGCTCACTGGAATGGTTTGGTAGCGCTACCACCTTTTGAGGTAGTGCTACCTTTAGAAAAACTGTTTTGAACCCCGTTGATTGTCCGTCGATTGTATTGATTCCCGACCACTTCTAACACTCCCCAAACGCATTATAATCATCTCTAACTTGATTACTTGGGTTTCAATGATTCGTTAATCGTTCCAATCCTTTCGATACTCGTTGGATGCAATCTTAGTGTCGTTATAAATGGAATACGTGTCGTGAGGTCGTTTAAGAGTACGGTAGGCTATGCGGGGCTTTAAGATGAGTATAATAGGTAGATATGAGCTTGCCTAGTGATCCGAAGGGTATCGTAGAAGTTCGTGTCCTCATGATTCGTCCCATTGATCCTTTTAGATTCTTTTGGCGATCGTTCTATAAGATTCTAGTCTAAAACCTAGTGGGTGGTGCGTCGTAGAGTTACTTTGTGGGTTTGATACGTAACGAAATGCATCGTGATACACTTAGAGGAATAGGTGATCTTAGGGTATTTATCAATGTTTGATGCAACATACTTACGAGTTGTACTACGTAGTGAATTTGGAAAATGTGATCCGCTTATATATTGAATGACGTTTTGTGTGCATGATTGAAGTGTGAATTCGAATGGAGGGTCCCGCAACGCAAGGTGTGGTAATGCGAGGACTCTAGAGGGCCCGCAACGCAAGGTGTGGTAATGCGGAAACCCAGGTGTAGAGAATTCAATGTGACGCAAGGGGTGGTAACACAGTTGAATGTCTCGCTTGATGAAGGGAGTTGTGGTTGACGTTTGAAGTTTATGACGTTGTTTGGATTGTTTACTACTTGAGATTGTGACTGTTAAAGAAAGAGATAAACGATTGATTTTATCGAAAATTTTGAAAAGAAAGAAACTTGGTTTTGGAAAAAAAAAGATTTTTATTGAAAATCCTCCGGTATTCTTGAGCGAATCAACGGTTCCGGTGTTTGGGCACAAATCAACGGATTCCGGCTATTCAAACTTGAATCAACGGAGTTTGACCAGTGAAGGTCATGTATTTCTCTACTCTACATCTATTTGAAAATAAAGGAATGTTTCTGAAGAAGGATTAAGATGATGAATGAAATGGATTTTGATGATGAGTGATATGGAAATAAGAAACGAGATTTGGGTGACGATGTAGAAAATGAGCAAAATTGTGGATTAAGAAGAGATGTGGTAAATGGTTGAAGAACCTCTTATTGATTTGTTATGATTGATGCGAGAAATGAGTGTGGGATCGTATGTGATGTAGTGAAACGGTTATGAACTCGTGATTTGGTTTATAATGATTGACGTAGGAAAGCTAATGGTTCAAGTTAGACGTATGAGTTGATGAGTATTGCACATAGGATTTTTTTCGAGTCTTTTGGTCATACTATGTTGTTCTTTGGTAGTCATACGTACCTTGGGCATATCCGTTTATACTCATTCACTTTAGTTGCATAACTCGTTACATTTTCTTATAACTTGAGTATAGAATTCTCTATTGGGCTAGTGTAGCTCAACAAAATCCTTCTTTTCAGGTACATTGCAGGGCATTATCATGGAGTGCATGCTGATGTCATTGTGTAAAGCTATTTTCAGGAGCATTGGATAAATTTTGTATAACAAACTATGTTGTATTGTATTTTACTTTTGTGGAACTCTGTAGTTTATTGGACAAGTTTGTAACTTTGGGAATTGAATTATGTTTTGGGATATTGATTGTAACTCCGGTGAGGATTTTAATTACCAATGTTATTATTATTTATCTTGAAAATCGAGGTCGTGACAGCTCCTGCCCCTCCTTCTTCGTGAAGGGGCCTTCTGATATTCCACTAGGTCCAACCTGTTGCCTTTGGAATTCCTTCATGAAAGTCCAAAGTCCTCTGGATGTTCTCAAATCTGTTGTAACTCTTGGATCTCATATTCTCTTTTCTTAATCAAACGAGCATACTCCTCAATCTCCTATCGCTTCTTATCCAGGATATCCTCGTCGTTGCGTACACTCTTCCGAATGAGCAATCGATTCTCTCGGACTGTGGGACTTACTCCTTCTCGTGGATTCCGTCGCCATCCTACCGTCTCTATTCTTAGAGTTGTCGTGTACAGTCACGGGGTGGCCTTTACTTGAGGTTCTCCTTGCATGCCCGTCATCGGGCTTCCTCGGAGGGTCGGGTGGGGATTTCTCTCCTCCCCCACCAAGCTAATTCTTTGGATCGAGCAGTGTCTTTGGATCTTCTTTGTAGACACCCCAATCTGGACTTCCGAATAATCTTTAAGTTTCCCCAATGATGAAATAAGGAAAAATATACCTTCGAGACTTGGATTGTTGCTCCTTTGCTTCTCCTTTGCTACTCCTTCTTTAACCTCAAGAAAACCCCTTTTCAACCATGTAGGGTGGCCCCCGGTTCAATTGCAAAAGAGAAAAATGTGTTTATCTTGTCAAAAATAACTTTTTCCATGACACACTGAGGGTAAAATGGGCACACATTTCAATGTATAAAATGTCTTTGAGTGAAACCAATTGGGTTAGAAAGAGGACTCGACGAGCTTTCCAACGCTTCGAACCGCGTCCAAATCCGAGTTCGGGAGTGTCCGGGGCGCCCTCGCGAAGTTCGGTGTGCTGTGCTGATTCACATAGCGCGCGGCACTTCAAAAGGGCGCACGGCACCTTAGAAAATTCAAAAAATCGCTCTCTCGCACGGGACTCCACCTCGTCGCACGGCACCTTGAGAAAAAGTTCTGACAGTCGCAGAAAGCTGTCGGCCACGCCTGCAGGAGGAGCGTCTGTGCCAGAAAATGAGTTTTATTCGGCCCAGAAGTCACCTCCCCTCCTTTAGTGATCATCCTTGGCTCTCTTGCCTATAAATACACCCCCTTTCTAGTTGAGAAGTACCCCTTCAACTCTAAGTAAAGTTACTATGCCATTTTTTTTGGCTCTCACTCTCTCTCTCTAAAAATACTCTCTTTTGATTCTCTCTCTACAACTTCTTACACCCACCACCACTATACACATCTCTCTCTCTACACCCATTTGCTCTCAAGTCTTTCAAGTTCAATCCAAATCAACTTCTATTCCTCCACCTTCAAGCACATCCAAACTTCGATCAAAAGGTATAAATCCATTTCCTTGGGCTAAACCACATTTAGCCTTGAGGGGAGCCGATCGAGACCCTTCTCGGTCTTTCTATACCGAATTTGGGTCTCAAACGAGCTTTACATTCAAAATCTTTCTTTTCTTTTCTTTTTTGCATTTTCTTTTCATATTTCGACTAATATTGCTTAAAGATCGTGCGGGTACATTCTAGATTCAAGTTTCATGTTAAAAGTCTTTTTTTTTACTTCATGAGTTCTTTCAATATTCCAAAAAACTTTTAACATTATTTTACATGATAAGATGAACAAATGGGTCTCATAAATCATTTTTCAAAGATTCGGAAAATATAACAAACTATTTTGCGGACCTATGGGTTGTTCTATCATGTAAAAGCAAACTGATTCTGGAATGTGCAGACAGGTGTACCGCACGGTACTTTGGTTGTACCGTGCGATGCATCCGCTGTATCGCGCGGCACCTCTTGTGGTATTGACAGTCTGTTATGATGTTGTTATTTCATTTCCTGTACATTGCTCATCCATTTCATACTGTACAGTTCGCACCACAAGCACGCCAATGTGTTATATTATATCCCGTGTCCCTTTCCCGTATATGTTTTAAAGTTAAGTTTTTCAAATGATATTAAATCCCCCATTTAAAATGCTTAGTAGAGACCGGTTTTACCGGGCGAGCGGGGTGCTTTTTCAACAAAACCTTCCCCGTTCGTAACGTGGCTCCCGGATCCAAAATCTCAACGTTTTCGCTAGACCAAAAGCCTTTCTTTTTCAAATCAAGCTCTCGGTTTCTCGGATCATCCATCTCAAAAATCCGGGTGGCGACTCTTCGAAAGTGCGCGGGAGCCCACAACCGTGGTGCCGAGGTTATAATTTTATTCAATACTTTACTTGTTTTTTTTTTTAAAAAAAAAAAAGAAGAATAAAAAGTATTGAATAATCAAGAGAGCTAAGTTTGAAAGACATTTTTTTTGGGGGGATTTAAAATCATTTGAAAATCTTAATTTTTTTTTTTTACACTATGCACCGCACAAGCCTCGCTACGCGTGTTTCGGCTATCTTGCCCGGTTTACCGGTGACAAACTCTACCGGGATGCCTAGCAACTCTCGACTATGATGGGCCATCGTGCTGTTCGACCATTGTCTTGCAATACACTTGATATGGGGTAGTACATCTTGGCTCTAGTCCGGGGAACCCTTTTGAGACCAAAATCGGCCTTTGCACTTGTATATAGCCATAGAACCATCCCAACTAGGACAGGAACCCATGGTTAGGACTTATGTGCTGTATCCTGCTTACGTGTTCATCTTATATTGTCATGCCTCACGCATATCATTCATACATCATTGCATTCATACATTCTAGAGGTCAGGTCCCCGCAAACCGATAGGTTAATCCGCCTTTTAGAATAATTCTAGGTTCCACGGTCTTTAGAAAGTTGCTAACACCCGATGAAGAGTCGTGCCCCATGAGACGCACGTTGCTTAATACTAATTACTCCTTAAAATGACGTGTTTGAGAGAAATCAATTCTTACTAAATCTTCAATGCATTTTTCAATCAAATGTTCAAAAATAAAAAAAAATGGAATGACTAAAGTATTAATGATGTGATACTTACACCATTTTGGCTAATAGCGCCACATCGCTCACGCCACCTGGTCATAATACCGCATCGTTTTTACCACGTCATTTCAAAAACAGAAATTGAGCCTTTAAAAAAAAAATGAAAACTTAGTCTATTTTAACATCTCTTAAGTTTTGTTGTTTATAAAGGATACATTGTCAAAAGAAACTCTGAGGATCGAGGCAACTTTTTGAAACCGTTTTCTGTGAGTCTAAGAGACTTAAAATCTATGGAGTTTGAGATGCCTCCGGTGTTCGCCGTGCCTGAACGGCCCCTCTGATCTGGATCTAGCCTTAGGATGTGCTTGTATCTAGGTTTTGGCAGCCTTATTGCTTTGTCTCGGATGGTCAAGATAAGGAGATTGGCTCTGGTTCCGAAACATTCGAAATTTAACCTGCCTGACACGACTTACCCATGGTTGCTGAAACCCTTGATACAATCATATCCTAAGTGAGATTTGGAGTTGAGGTAGGTCTTAGGATGTAGACGACGCCGACGACATTGCATGGACATGATTCTCGGGTAGAATTTGAGCCACCTTGTTGCTTTACTGTAAGTTCTGAAACATCTGTCAGAAGGACTTCACCCAATTGGAACCGTCTGCAAAAAGAGGCTCAGTCACCGGTGGTGATATCTGAAATGGCGGGGGAAAGGAATGAAATAGAAGAACTCAGGCAGAACATGGCGGCTTTGGTACTTAGCTTAAGCAATCCATTGCCAATGTCAACGCGCAACTTGAGGCTTCTGTTACCTCTATGCAAAATGACATGCTCATGATAATGGAAAGTATGCAAGAAATCAGCGATAAGCTTCAGACTAGGTCACCTCCACAGCCCGAACAACCCAAAGAAGAAACACCAGTAGCAGACCCTAACCTGGCTGCCCTCATCACCAAAATCAGTAAGCTAGAGGAGTCTGTTCAAGAAACCAAGCGGTTTGGGAAGGGGGAAATTGACATGAGCAAGCTGTGCTTATTCCCAAACGCTAAACTACAAGAAAAGTTCAAAGGCGTGGACTTTGCAAAATTCGACGGCACCGGAGATCCAAAGGCACACCTTCAGGGGTATGTTGGTTCTCTCACCATGCGGGGAATTGAAAAGGAAGCCATGGCACAGCTGTTTCACGAATCTCTGTCAGGTTCGGCGCTGCAATGGTTCCTTTCCTTGGCACCTTCAAAGAAAAAGACATGGGAGGACATTGGAATGGCTTTTGTGTCCCAATACGACTTCAACGTTGAGCTAAAAATGACCACCCGAGAACTTGAGAATACCAAAATGGGCGAAAATGAGAGTTTTGCTGACTATGTAAAAAGGTGGAGAGCCAAGGCCGCCCAAATGCAGAATAAGCCAGACCTGAAGGAACAGATTCGGATTATAACAAAGAACTTGCCCAGTGCCTTCGCACCTTACATGATCCTCTCACAGGCCTCTCCGAATTTTGAGACCTTCTATGATTCGGGATTGGCTGTTGAAGAAGCTCTTAGGGATGGTACCCTCGAGAAGAAAGAACCAGTCTTTAAGGGACTCCATCTCAGCGATGGCGAAGTCCATTTCGGAGATAGCAATACCTTCCAGGTCGGGAACTCCTCAAATGCCAAACCCCTCGAAATAAACCAGATAGCTGGTAAACCAACTCGCATTTTCACCCAATTCAGCACACCCTTATCCACACTCTATGAAAAGCTCCTCAAAGCCGGTCTCATCAAGCCACTCCTTCCAACTCCTCTGCCCCAAAAGCTTCCAGCCTACCATGACCCAAATGCCTTCTGCACCTTTCACCAAATGCCCGGCCATGTTACCGATAAGTGTCACCGTCTTCGTCACAAGATTCAAAAACTTATCGATAGCGAAACCATCCTTCCGCCACCAAAGGAATCAAGCACCTTGTCAATCCACCACATCAACACTAACTCCACTACATTTGACCCCACTCACTATATCATCCCTGCTCACCTACCCAAACCAATTGTACCCATTCCCGATGAAATCAGTATTTCAGTATTGGAATTTGAACCGACAACGGAGCAAACAGAACTTAAAGAGTTGAGGAAGGCTGTGGAGGAAATGGGCCGGAAAATGGATGCGCAAATGATCCAAATGGGGGTTTTAACACAAAAGATGGATAGTCTCCTCACCTACATAGTTTCAGATCCAAAGCAAAATGCTAAGGAAGACATGGATGAAGGGCATTCACCCCCAAAGATCAAGCTTTCCGAAATGTTCAAAGGCCTAGCCGAAGCAAGTGAGGCCTGCAATACAAGCAAAGATTCTGGTAGTATAACGAGCCCCCAGCTTAAACGCAGCACCAAATCAAGACCCTTTTCCCGCTTCTCCGCACCCCAATCCATGGTTTATGGGGAGCTCCTCAAAGCTGGCCTCATTAAGCCACTCCCTCCAGCTCTTCTACCTCAAAAGCTCTCGGCATCCCATAACCCCGGTACCTTCTGCATCTTCCATCAAATGCCCGACCATAACACAAACAATTGCATTCGCCTTCGCCATGCTATCCAAGACCTCATTGACAACAAGGTCATTGAGGCACCTCCTCAACCAAAGCCAGACTCCGTGTCCAAGCGCAATCCTTGCATCAATGCCACCTTTTTCAGCAAAGAAGGGTAACTCATCAAGAGCCATGCAACGGTCTGACCTTCCACGAGTCTAGGAGTTTTCAAGCTCTGAGTCCTTCTCTTCTAAATAACCATCTTAGTGTTTGAGTCAGTTTGTATCTCGAGTCTTTCATGCTTTCCCTGTTGTGTCTGTGTCTGTAAGAGTCCAAAAAAAAGAGTGTCAGTTTCGTGGGCCTGAACTACGTTATGACCTGATTCCTTTACAGGATACGTAGGCAGCCTCATCCTGAGGCCCGGTCACGAGCATTCAAGTCAATCCCAAGGTTCGGTCATGGTCTATTGAGTCAATCCCTAGTGGTTCGGTCACTGTCTTTCGAACGGCACATCTCTGTAATAAACTCAGGGTTTCGAAATTATTCTCTACCGTCAGTTGAAAATCACGATAATCACTTCAAAACACGAGATGATTTTTGATTGAACCCCCACCTCAGGAAAGAAGAAGAATTTCAAGGCACCACTTCCCGATACCATATCCATTCTAAGAAGCAATGTCGTGAATCTGAAAAGGCTCGCTAGGTCAAAACTTCAAAATCTGGCCTAGGCAAAAGTTAGAGCATGCAAACAAGAGCCTCTCAATTAAGCATCTAGGATTCAGTTGTTAGGTTGCGCAATCCAAAATGAAGAAAGGCCATCGTTTCTTTCATCCTACGTATAAAGATATATCTTTTGATACCCCTTTTGAGCCCCAATCAAATTCTTTGAATCCCAGCTAGCCAGCTATCCCCCGCATCGGGGTGAATTGAAAGATAAAAATGCCAGAAGAAACATTGAAATTCAAAGCATCAAAAGAGTGAAAGTGCCAGACACATCGAGATTCAAAGTATCAAAATGATGAAAGTGTCAAACACACTGAAAGGCATTGAAGGCATGAGAAATCAAGAAAAAACGCCAATCAAAGCAAATGGGCACAAAAAGTTCAAAGATAGCTGCTTAGCTTTGAAAACCCAAAAAGAAAGTGAAATTTTTGAGCCAATTGTCCTTTCTTTGTTAAGCCCAAGCCATGGCCCCCATTACAACCCAAAAAGTCCTTTCAGATTGGAAAGCGCAACTTGATAGCAAGAACCCTAGGCGTTAAGAGGCATGACCGAAATCAATACATGGTGAAAAGTCGAAAGCAAAAAAATTCAAACTGGGGTCATCGTCAGCAACCTGGGACACAGTTCATGATAAAAACTCTTGTGTTTTGACAAATCGAAAGATTTGAATGAAAATCAATTGATGGAGTAAAATAATTTTGAAATTCACCTGGGCTTGTCTATCATTTCAAATAGTGAAACTCTCCGTCCAATCAGGGGCCACCCTTCGAAAGTAGCTTCGCCTTTCTCTCCCTCATTTGCGTCAACGTAGTCTTGTCAAAGTTCCACCCCTTTTGCCAAAAGTCAGAAGAGTCATCTCGGTTTTGTCAATTCTCGACGCGTGGAAGTCATTTCAACGCATGGAAGAATTCACCCCTGAGAGAAGCTCATTGGGCTGAAAACCGCAAGGGCGGGCAGATCCAAGCAAAAATTAGAGCAAAAGCCTGCTAGGTTGAAAACCCGCAAGGGCGGCCTGGGCAAAAGTTAAGGCAGTTAATCAAAAGAGCTCGCTAGACCGAAAACCCGAAAGGGCGGTACTAGGCAAAATTTAGAGCACAAAAGGAGAGTGTTAATACCCGAGTGAAACCATAGCCTAGATTGCGCTTGGACAACTGCTTGTCAAAACTGTCAAGACTGGGGGTTGTTACTCACTGGGGCACATCTGCTCAATGCCGTCTACCGGGAAAAGCAAATTCAAGACTCAAACCCTGACCAAAGGCAAACACCAGCTCAAATCCAGCACGGAACCCAACCCAAATTCAAAGTTCCTGAGAATACTGGTCCATTGGCCAAAGACAGTAAAGCAACTAGGGTGCTCAGACACGTCCCCTGTTTTTCAAGGAATATCACCATCAATGTCGTTAGGTGTCATAGGCGAATCTCGAATGATTGTTCAAAAGTCAATTCCAAGATCAATCCACGGTCCTTTAAGCCTTTAGTTTCTCTCAAGCTATGGTCTAACCGACCTAAAGCCTCTAGTCTCTCGAGCAGTGGTTTGTCCTCTGGGACTGCACTCTGTTTAGCACTTCGTCCTCTGGGACTGCACTTTGTCCTCTGGGACTTCACTTTGTCTAGCACTCGTCCTCCGGGACTTATGTGGGCTCCCGCGCCCGGAAAAAGCGCTAACTCGAAGAGTCGCCACCCGGGTTTTTGAGATGGGTCACCCGAGAAACCGAGGAGTGGTTCGAAAAAGGCTTTTGATCTAGCGAAAACGTCGAGATGTTGGGTTCGGGAGCCACGTTACGAATGAGGAAGGTTTTTCTTTAAAAAGCACCACATTCGCCCGGTAAGACCGGTCTCTACTTGATGTTTTAAAAAGGGGGGGAATCTTCAATATTATTTGGAATATCAAACTCTTTAATAAAGCACGTAACGGGAAAGGGACATGGGAAATATATCACATTGACGTGCAGGTGGTGTTATCTGTACAGTCGTGATAAAATGATATGAATAAATGGAAGTAAATAACATTCAACAGAGTGTTTGGACCTCAGAATACCGCTCACGGCACCCTGAGATGCCGTGCGAGGCATCTCAACAAGCCGTGCGCGGCACCTGCTCTGCTGTCAGACTGTTGGACCTCAGAATACCGCTCACGGCACCCTGCGATGCCGCGCGAGGCATCTCAACATGCCGTGCGTGGCACCTGCTCTGCTGTCAGACTGTTGCAATCTTTCAAAGCATCATTTAGCTCACTGGTTTCTCTGTAGATCTTTTGAAAACTCACGAGTAGCCTCACGGCGGTCAGATCATCCCAAGAACGTCATTATCCTTCTCAAAACATAGTTTTAAAGTAGTTTTCAACGTTTTTGATCACTTGGGATGATCTTGAAAAGATTTTAGAAGAGCCGGAACACGGCTTGTAGATATGGTCTTATTTTAAGAGCTACAGAAATAGTAAACAGCAAAAACAGGTAACCACAGCAGAGGAAAACTCAGATCCAGTCAGCCTGTTCACAATAGCACTAGTGTGCACCATGCCGTCTTGGCTGAGAGTCGAGTGCCGTGCGTCGATCAACAGACGTAGCGGTTCCCAACCTCAAAGACAGTGTTGGTTTTATTTTATGAAAATAGGTTTTGAGTCAGGATCTAACCAAAAGGGATTAGATCTGCTGACAGAAAGGTCCCCTCAGGACCAGAACGGAATCTAGTCCGAGGAAACTAGTTTATACCTTTGGTTTCGATCGTGGATGCAAGGATGTGGATGAATCGTCACGGATGTGGATGGGGGAGGTTAAATGAGACAAAGGGAGTATGGGTGTGAGTGAAGGTTAGGTGTTTTGGGGGTGATGAGTCTTTGAAGTTAATGAAGGATCAACTTCAATGATGAGAAGGGAGTGAGTGAAAGCACTTAAAGAAGGTCTTTTGGGAATGACATTCTTTAAAGCTTGGAAATGGCAATGGAAATAAGAAAGTGGGTGTAGAAATTTAGAGAGAGAAAGTAGAGTGAGAAAGCCAAGAGAAAGGCAAGAGAGGGACTCAAAAGAAAGGCTAAGAGGGACCTCTTTCCCTTGAGTGGAGGGGTTAATTTATAGGCAAATGGCCAAGGATTTTGAATTCAAATGGTGGAGGTGTTTTCTGGGCGGGCCAGAAGTGCATTTTCGGCTGAGCCAGTCATCAGCTGTGGCTCACACTGGCGTGGCCGACAGCCAGCCAGCTTTTTGCTCAAGGTGCCGTGCGGAGGGGTTTGGCTGCGCACGGTCCCTTGAATTTCTCAAGGTGCCGTGCGCTCCAATTTGGCTCCGCACGGTACCTCCTCCTGTGGTCCAGGGCCTTTTGGGCTTTTTTTTATTGGGCTTGGCTGGGTTTGTTGGATTTGTTGGGTTTTTGGCTTTAAAGGAGATCCTTTTTCAAGCTCGCAAAGGTATCGTTTCCTCTATTTCATCATCGGGGTGGACAAAGACTCTCCGAGGTCCGGATTGGGGTGTCTACAGTAGTCCCTCTTTAACGTAACTCGGATACCATTAGTTGGTACGAGTGACGCTTAAAGAATAGGCATCCCAATCCGTTGCTCTAGTGCCTTTGAACAGAGACAAAGTGGAAAATGCAAGTAAATAACGATGGTGATCGCGCTCGGAGAGCTGCCTACGTACCCCGTTGTAGGGATCAGACCAGCGTAGTTCCACTGGGACATTGCAATGAGAGAAAATGAGTCTCAAAGGACAAACTCGTACAGAGAAAAATAACAGAGTGCTCGTGGTGTCGTGTATACAAAACATTTGTTTTAAAGGAAAAACCTGAGACGAGCCATCGGGAGGCGAAAATTAAGACGAGCCCTTGGGTGGCGAAAATCGAGGCAAGCCCTCGGGGGGCGAAAATCGAGACGTTAGGTCCGTTAGACCGTGGCTCAAGAGACGAAGAGACGTTAGGTCTGTTGGGCCGTGGCTCGAGAGCAGCGAGCGAGCCTCGGGAGGCTAGCGTATTTTGAATTTTTGAGGCGAGGCCTCGGGAGGCGAAAATTGAATTTTGAGGCAGAGCCCTCGGGAGGCGAAAATTGAATTTGAGTTGAGACCTCGGAGGCGAAAATTGAATTTTGAATTTTGAGGCGAGCCTCGGGAGGCGAAAATTGAATTTTGAGACGAGCCTCGGGAGGCGAAAATTGAATTTTTGAGACAGGCCCTCGGGAGGCGAAAATTGAATTCGAGACGAGCCCTCGGGAGGCGAAAATGGAATTTTGAGGCGAGCCCTCGAGAAGCGAATATTGAATTTTGAATTTTGAGGCGCCTCGTGGGGCGAAAATTGAATTTTGAATTTTGAGGCGAGGCCCTCGGGAGGCGAAAATTGAATTTTGAGGCGAGCCCTCGGGGGCGAAAATTGAATTCTGAGGCGAGCCCTCGGAGGCGAAAATTGAATTTTGAGATGAGCCTCGGGAGGCGAAAATTGAATTTTGAATTTTGAGGCGAGCCCTCGGGAGGCGAAAATGGAATCTGAATTTTGAGACGAGCCCTCGGGAGGCTTAAAATTGAATTTTGAATTTTTGAGGCGAGGCCCTCGGGAGGCGAAAATGGAATCCTGAATTGAGACAGGCCCTCGGGAGGCGAAAATTGAATTTTGAATTTTGAGGCGCCGGGAGGCGAAAATTGAATTTTGAGACGAGCCCTCGGGAGGCGAAAATTGAATTTTGAGACGAGCCCTCGGGAGGCGAAAATTGAATTCTGAGACGAGCCTTCGGGAGGCAAAAATGGAATTCTGAATTTTTGAGACGAGCCCTCGGGAGGCGAAAACTGAATTTTGAATTTTGGACCTGCTGAGGAAAATATGTCGGATCCTTGAACCAGTCCCGGAGGACGAATACCGAGAAAAGGGCGAATACGGCGAATTCCCGGGGGATTAAATGGCGCCGTAACCAATGCACGACATTCTAAGGGATCTTTACTGCAAAACGGCTGAGAATTGAGTTTCCAAGAGGATTTTGGTGGCTGATTGGATCAATTTTCGAGACAATGCATTTAAGCTTCTGAGCCAGGGTGCCGTGCGGTCTGAATTATGGGCGCGTGGCACCTCGATCTTCTAAGCACCCCTTTGATTTCCGAGAACAGTTGGCAGATTTGAGGGCACCCATTAATTCGGGTGTGTCTGTTCAATGGCTGGGACGACTTTATAAGCATGGTGGTGCCTCATTCTATGCACCACCTACAAATTCTCAAGCCTTTCTACATTCTTTTCCCTTTTCTTGAGAAAAAAACAAGTTGCTTCCGCATTTCCGGCATGGACAACAGTCGTTTGGCAGCCCGTGTCGAGGCGTTAAAGGCCGAGATGGCCTACTACCGTGGAGAGATCGAGAAGTTGAACACACAGATTGCGAGACTCATCACGACTATCCGTTCCCTCCGCCGTGCCGTCTCCAACCTTCAAGACTTCTGCTTCGATCAATTGGATGACAAAGACGATCCGGAGTCCATCCCCGGACGTGAGCCAGAGGAGTCCGCGGAAGACTCCGAGGGTAATCCGAATGGTTCGGATAATCGCTTGGATGGTGCGGATGATGCTTCGGACGGCGGGAGTGATTGAGGAGAGGAAAGAGTAGGAGTAGAGAAAGAAGAAGAAAGGGCGGTAGGCCCGTAGTTTGTTTCTCTTCTCCTCTTCTCTTTTTTTTTTTTGTGTTTTGAAAAAAAATGTAATGCCAAGATCCTCGGGGGAAACCCCGGGTTTTTACTTAATGAAAAGTCCCTTTCTTCTTTCATTTTTCTACATTCAAACTTCTTATCTCGTACGAATTCAAACGAATCTGCCACAAACTGTCTTCAAAAAATGGAACAGCCAAAATAACTCAACGTGTCGTGCGCAGCAGATTTAGAGACGTACGGTAACGTAGACTGAAGGCTCTGCATGTTTGTCCAAGGTGCCGTGCGACCCGTCCATAGTACCGTGCGGCTAGGCTGGCTTCGAACCCGGTCCAGGATTCATTTCCAGGCGGCCCGGTTCGGGAAATATATATATATATACGCGGGGTGTACACAGTACACCCCACCCGTTCGAAATTTCCCTCTCTCTTTCGATCATCTCTCTCTCTCACGGCTATCTCTCTTCCTCTCTCTCTCGACTGCTCTCTCTCTTTCTCTCCCTCGATCACTCTCTCTCTCTCTCTCGCTGTTCTCTCTCTCTCGCTATTGCTCTCTCTCTCTCTCGACTGTTGTCTCTTCCTCTCTCTCACACATTACGATCATGGAACCGAGTGATACTCCTGGTGATGATATGTCACTCCGGGTTGAGGCTACACCATCTTCCATTCCCCCGGGGAATGATACGTTAGTTGGGGGCATACCAGAGGTCACGAGGGTCTCGGTTCAGCCGTCATTGGCCGAGGGGGCCGTGGCTAAGGCCACCGCGGTGGACGGCAGTGGTGGTGGCGACGGTGGTAGTGTAGTACTGGCCGGGTATGGCCAGGAGGCCGAGATTCCAGGTGCAGTGGAGTTGAGGGACGGTGCCGAGGTTTCGGGCCGGTCAGAGGCGGTGGCTAGCGTGGAGGAGAGGACCACGGAAGGTCACGGTGGCGGTGGCTCGGACCTGGTGGTGGAGGAGACAGAGGCCTCTCCCGCGAGAGAGCCTCGGACTGACTTGGGGAAGGCCCCCGTCGTCGAGGGCGAGCCGGAGGTGGAGCTAGTGGTGGAGGACACGCCGCCCTTGTTTGCGGGTAGTGGCGCAGGTGCGGGGTCGTCACCCCCCATAGGCACGGGCGACTACTTGGTGACGGCGTCCATGGAGGACGTGCTGGAGTTGGTGCACAGGTTTCCTGGGTTGGCGGACGCTTTACTGGCGGCCCGCGAGGCGGAGTTACAGTCGTCTGGGGGTTAGACCGAGGGTGCCAGGGAGGCGGGGTTGAGAGAAGCGAGCGAGTGAGGCCGGGGTGGCGGCTCCTCATGTCACTGGTGGCCGAGGCGACATGGCGTTGCGTGGCGAGGGCCCTACGACGAGGCGGCCTACGTGCCCTTTCAGCACGTGGTGGTGCCTTCACTTTTTGGCCCTTACACGCCACAGAGGCCGACTTACGACGAGGCTCTGGTCCTTAGGGACCCTCAGCGGCACCTTTCTTTGCGCCGAGACGAGGTATACTTTAAATGTATGTATTTCAAATTCCAATGCATCGTATTTCCATTTCCTTGCATCTAAGTATACCACTGTATGCCATGCCTGTTTACTGAATATTTGCTGATTTGTTGCAACAGGCGATCTCGCTCTCGTGTTACGGAGGTTCGCCGGCTGTGCCGACGTTTTTGGAGAGGTTGCCCGAGGCTTCGCGGGAGATAGTGAGGCAGGCGGGCTTGGGGGAGTTCGTCGGGGTACTTGCGAGGGGAGTGTGCAACGACCGCTCGGTGGTGAGGGCTTTGGCTGAGAGGTGGTGGGACACGACGAATACCCTCCACTTTTCTTTCGGTGAGCCGACCGTGACGCCGTTGGATTTGGCGGCGATCACCGGTCTCAGGGTCGGAGGTGACCACTATTCGCTTTTGACGCCGCCACAGGGGAAGCGGCGGCGTTTCACGGCGATCTTTGGAGACCACCCGGTGGCGGAGGGATGACGCGAATACGCTCGGCTCTTGAGGTTTTGGACGGAGAGGCTCCCGGCTGACAGGGGAGAAGGAGGAGATGGCGAGGTGCTTCCTGCTGTACTTACTCGGTGCGTCTCTGTTTCCCAAAAGGCGGCACACCTTTCGCTTCTCCCGGCCTTGAGGAACGTCGGGGAGATCGCCCGAGGTGGAGCAGCTTTGGGGGCGTGCTATGCCTTCATGGGCTCTCTTTCTCATGGGGCAGGAGTGAGCCTCGGAGGCTACTTGAGGATCTGGGAGGTATATCTCATTTTCTTTTTCATGGATAGTTAGCTTTCCATTTATATCAATTCAATGTATATCTTGTGCTAACTTTCAATGTCTTGAATTGCAGCTTTGGACGTACGAGGTGATAGGGATGTAACCTCCCGAGACCACGTGTCCTGACGACGCGATACTCCCTCGAGCCCTACTTGGTCGACGGAGTACAAGGGCGTGAAGAGGGGGAGAGGCAAGCTGGATGCCTTCCGTCTTTACTTGGACGAGCTGCGTCCTGATCAGGTACTAAAGCGCTTTCATATCTATTTCCAGCTTATTTTCATTCAGTCAGCGCCTTGATATTGCTTATTCTTGATGATAGGTCCACTGGCGGGTGTGGGACCGCTTCGAGGTCCCCTTCGTGACACAGAGTAGGGAGGTTGCCAGGGGGAGAGTGCTTCTCGAGTCCCCTTACGGCTGGCAGTGGTACTTGGGTGACCGAGTGTCACGCCCGGTCGGCCCGAAGTGGACGCCTTCGAGTCCCGGGCTGCTTCTGCTCTAGTGGATGTATCGGAAAGACCGATGCGGAGGAGGTCGGCGATTCACTGGCGGACCTCGAGTTGGAGCCCGTTTTGAGGCGAGTCGGCGCTAGCTTTGACTATGCGATCGTTCTCGATGCGATGGCGAATGCAGGGATACGCGCTTGCCGGAGGCGCACAGCGCGGCCACGAGAGTATTGGAAGAAGGGGAAGGAAGAGAGGCGGGAGCGGCGAGTCGGCCGGAGGAGGCGGGGTCGTGGTGGCGGAGTCGCGGTGAGTGCAGGCGAATGGCACTATCCTCCTGCCTCTCTTGGGACGGTGGAGCGTGGCGACCCGCGAGGAGCCGGAGCCTAGTTGTAGTGCCACGCCCTGCAGTTGAGGCTCCAGCGTTTCTCGCTCAGGTACAACATGCTTTCATTCTTCCGTACGTTCGCTCTTTCCACATGTTCTGATTGATTTCCTTCATTGCAGGCCCCTCCAGGGTACGTGAAGGAGATGGCAGAGGCCATGATGGGCCTGGAGCAGCTGGTGAGGCAGTACGCCATGGGCCACCCTCCGGAGGTGTTGCCTCGCGTCGGTGGGTCGATGGTATACTCTCGAACTTCAGTCAATTGCTTTACTTCTATCGTTTATGATTATGATTATGATGCAAATGTTATATGAATGATATACCATTGCAGGCTAGAGGAGGGGCTACACAAGGGTTGCGGCGGAAGTCCGTCCGCCCGATAGTACGACAGGTCTCCTCTACCGACTCACGGGAGGAACCGGCGTCGAAGAGGACACGACGCTCTGTAGGGACCGAGGACGAGCCTATCGATGTTTCCGAGGACGATACACCCGAGCCTATAGACGTTGACCTGGAGGTCACCTCGAGACATCTTGTGCCTAGAGCGGCCGGCACTCGAGGCGACGGCAGCTCTCCTGCGGACGAGGAGATTTCCGTAGAGGACGAGGAGGAGAGCGAGGGCGAGGACGAGGATGAGAGTTGAGCTCCTCTTTTGTTTTGTGTTTTTGACGGAGCCTGCGTGCTTCTTTTGCTAGGGCGCCTGTTTGCCCTAGGTAGATAGGACTTCGATCATTGGGTCATTGTGCCCCTTTTTTGTACTTCGACTCATGAATGCTTTTGGATTTATACAGAGATTTTGTTCTTTCATTGTTTATGTCATTCAATTTCCTTTTATTTGCACGAAGAAAACTGAATAACCAAAACATTAACCGAACTGTGCAACTAGTCGTTGAGTTGAATGTGAGGTTTGTGAGGAGGGACATATTAACAATCGAAGTATATTGACAGTGGAATAGAAATCAAAGAAGGCAAGCAAACCGTTGTAAAGTAGACTCTGCATACAAGACTTTATATAGGCATCTTTGCAACTGACTCCAGACATGAATATGAGACAATAATGACCTTTGAATCTTGCTATGATGCTCGAAAATTCTATTTTGCCTCTGGAATATACTCGAAAAGTAGGAAAACGTTGACTCTAACATGTGACATTTTCGAGTTTTGACTCTGGACATGAACCGGAACTTGGACTAAGTCACTTTTGACCATTATGACCTGTAGAACTTGAAAGAACGACTTGGAATGACCCGAAACGGACTTTGATACTTTGACATGGCTTAAGGAACAGATTTTATCGAGTTTTCGTGACACGACGGCGAATCCCGGGAGTTATCTTGAAACGAAACATCCATGAAGTCCCAAATACCCGTTAGAGTGTGTTTAGGTGCTGGTTGGTGCTTTGTAGGGCCTTGATTCTATCTTGGGGTGTTGCTGCCAAAAACAGCAGAAATGCAGAGTCAAGGTGCCGTGCGCATACACCAAGGTGCCGTGCGGGTAAGAATCTGCCTCGCGGTACCTTAATCACCTTGCCGTGGGACTTTTCTGGTTTCATCGTGCCGTGCGATCCATCAAGGTGCCGTGCGAGGCACTTTTCCTGACAGATTGTTGTTTTGTTGTTTCCCAAGGCAGATTGCTCGGGGGTTGAGGTTTGACCCATGCAGTGGCATTTCTGAGCCAGTGCATGTCTGTTTTGCACCTTTTAGGACTTGACCAATCCTTTCCCTATGTAGGACTCATGGAGAACATGCACTTTTTGGTACCCAAAGCTCTTTGAAAGTTGAAGTTGTCCCTTCTACCTCTCCTATAAATTCAAGCTCTCTCATACCACATTCTCCTCACCTCATTCAACTCCCATCTTCTTTCCTTACTTCTTAAAATGGCTCTTTCTCTTACCGGTTCACTTCGTCCATGGTTGGCTTCGATGGAAGGTATCGATTGGCTCAACTTCCGAGCTCATGGTCTCTATTCCATGCGGTACCTTTGCAACATCCGTCTTCGCCCCGAACTTTTGAGGGCAGCCGTGAGTTTCTGGGATCCAGAGATTCATGTGTTCCGGTTTGGCGATCAGGAGCTCTGTCCCACTGTCGAGAAGTTCCGTACGTACCTCGAGGGCTTTGGTTCAGGGGAGGTCATCATTCCTCTGGCGAGAGCGCTACGAGTGGTCTTAGCCGCGCCCTTGGATTGGGTGATGGTGCTGCTCGCTACTTGGTTAGGAATGGCCATCTTAATGTCATGCGCCTTATCGAGCTATTTTCTCCTCCTGGCGATCTTGGAGACATGACTTATCAGACTCGACGCATGACTGCTCTCTGCATGTGCCTGCTTGCGGCCCATCTCTTAGTTCCTTCTGCCGGTCACGCTAGTTCGGCGCTGGTCAGCGTTGCTGTTCAAGTAGAGGCTCGAAAGGACGTGATTCCGATGGTTTTGGCCGAGACATTGATTGGTTTGGACAAGGTTCGTTCTGGAGGGACCGAGACTTTCGGTGGTAGGCGGCGAGCAGCTCTCCTGCGGACGAGGAGATTTCCGTAGAGGACGAGGAGGAGAGCGAGGGCGAGGACGAGGATGAGAGTTGAGCTCCTCTTTTGTTTTGTGTATTTGACGGAGCCTGCGTGCTTCTTTTGCTAGGGCGCCTGTTTGCCCTAGGTAGATAGGACTTCGATCATTGGGTCATTGTGCCCATTTTTTGTACTTCGACTCATGGATGCTTTTGCATTTATACAGAGATTTTGTTCTTTCATTGTTTATGTCATTCAATTTCCTTTTGTTTGCACGAAGAAAACTGAATAACCAAAACATTAATCGAACTGTGCAACTAGTCGCTGAGTTGAATGTGAGGTTTGTGAGGAGGGACATATTAACAATCGAAGTATATTGACAGTGGAATAGAAATCAAAGAAGGCAAGCAAACCGTTGTAAAGTAGACTCTGCATACAAGACTTTATATAGACATCTTTGCAATTGACTCCAGACATGAATATGAGACAATAATGACCTTTGAATCTTGCTATGATGCTCGAAAATTCTATTTTGCCTCTGGAATATACTCGAAAAGTAGGAAAACGTTGACTCTAACATGTGACATTTTCGAGTTTTGACTCTGGACATGAACCAGAACTTGGACTAAGTCACTTTTGACCATTATGACCTGTAGGACTTGAAAGAACGACTTGGAATGACCCGAAACGGACTTTGATACTTTGACATGGCTTAAGGAACAGATTTTATCGAGTTTTCGTGACACGACGGCGAATCCCGGGAGTTATCTTGAAACGAAACATCCATGAAGTCCCAAATACCCGTTAGAGTGTGTTTAGGTGCTGGTTGGTGCTTTGTAGGGCCTTGATTCCATCTTAGGGTGTTGCTGCCAAAAACAGCAGAAATGCAGAGTCAAGGTGCCGTGCGCATACACCAAGGTGCCGTGCGGGTAAGAATCTGCCTCACGGTACCTTAATCACCTTGCCGTGGGACTTTTCTGGTTTCAACGTGCCGTGCGATCCATCAAGGTGCCGTGCGAGGCACTTTTCCTGACAGATTGCTGTTTTGTTGTTTCCCAAGGCAGATTGCTCGGGGGTTGAGGTTTGACCCATGCAGTGGCATTTCTGAGCCAGTGCATGTCTGTTTTGCACCTTTTAGGACTTGACCAATCCTTTCCCTATGTAGGACTCATGGAGAACATGCACTTTTTGGTACCCAAAGCTCTTTGAAAGTTGAAGTTGTCCCTTCTACCTCTCCTATAAATTCAAGCTCTCTCATACCACATTCTCCTCACCTCATTCAACTCCCATCTTCTTTCCTTACTTCTTGAAATGGCTCTTTCTCTTACCGGTTCACTTCGTCCATGGTTGGCTTCGATGGAAGGTGTCGATTGGATCAACTTCCGAGCTCATGGTCTCTATTCCATGCGGTACCTTCGCAACATCCGTCTTCGCCCCGAACTTTTGAGGGCAGCCGTGAGTTTCCGGGATCCAGGAGGTTCACGTGTTCGGTTTAGCGATCGGGAGCTCGTCCCACGTCGGGAGTTCCGTGCGTACCTCGAGGGCTTTGGTTCAGGGGAGGTCATCATTCCTCCTGTGCGCGAGAGCGCTTATAGGGTCTTGGCTGCGGCCCTTGGATTGGGTGATGGTGTTGCTCGCTACTTGGTTAGGAATGGCCATCTTAATGTCATGCGCCTTATCGAGCTATTTTTCTCCTGGCGATCTTGGAGACATGACTTATCGACTCGACGCATGATCGCTCTCTGCATGTGCTGCCATGCCCATCTCTTAGTTCCTTCGCCGGTCACGCTAGTTCGGCGCTGGTCAGCGTTGTTGTTCAAGTAGAGGCTCGAAGGACGTGATTCCGATGGTTTTGGCCGAGACATTGATTGGTTTGGACAAGGTTAGTTCCTGGAGAGACCGAGACTTCGGTGGTAGCCCGCTTCTCCTGAGGTTGGCTTCTCACCGGCTCTCCTTTTCGGATTTTTCTCACGTTCTCATTTTACCTCGGCACTCGGCTTTCTATGGCTTCTTACTTATTTTCTCTCTTCCCACAGATTTGGCTTTGTGACAAGGTGAATGTCCTGACCATTCCTTCCGGCAATTGGTCATATGAGGCGAAGTTACTTACTCTCTCGGCGATGCTTTGAGTTTGAGGATAGGAACAGGGCCGAGTGGGTCGATTTTCTCAGCGCCAGCAGCGGAGACCATTGCTTGGAGGTGTCGATGGCTGGATCTTCCTCCCATGACGGTGCACTACATGGGCCCTCAGTGGGTCGTCCTGGCTGGTTTGGGAGCTTTTTACCTTCTACATCCCTTATCGCATCCGGCGACAGCTAGGTTTGGGCATGAGGGCCCTGCAGAGGTTCTCGTGGATGTGGATCTGTCTCTTGAGCCATTCGGTTCTTTGCCACTACCGGCGCTTTTGGATGACACGCGAGGTGACCGAGCGCACATCCTTATCCTTACGTGGCGTCTTGCGCGGAGCTATCGAAAGTTGGCTTAGGAGGGACATCGCAGCGCGGAGCTCAAGGAAACCGACTCGATCCTACGCCCCGACCGTTGAATAAATTGTGGACCCTCTTCTCATTATGTTGTATTTCTTTTGGTTTTGAAAGCTTTGCCCAACCTTATGTAGCCGAAGTAATCGTGTTAATAAAAGCGAGTCTTGGAGTGTTTCCCCCTTCTCGACTTTTATTTTTCAAACCTTCTCAACCTGGATCTTTATTTTGATGGATCGTGACCTGCCTCGGTGTGAGGTCGCCTCACGTATCCTTACAGCGAAGAATCGAGTCATGACGTAGTTCAGGGTAGGGTTCGCTCTGGTTTTAACACTCTCCTTTTGCGCTCCTTTTGCGCTCTTACTTTTGCCTAGAACCGCCCTTTCGGGTTTTCGGTCTAGCGAGCTCATTTATTATATGCCTTAACTTTTGCCTAGGATGCCCTGACGGGTTTTCATCCTACCAGGCTTTGCTCTAATTTTTGCCTAGGACTACCCGCCCTTGCGGTTTTCAGCCTAGCGAGCTTCTCTCAGGGGTAATAGCGCTTGAGTTGATCCAAGTTGACCAAGGTTGAGAATTCATTTCCGTCCAAGTCGATGAGTTACGCAGCTCCTCCAAAAAAGATGGTCTTGATAATGTACGGTCCGGACCATTTTGGTCGAAACTTTCCTCGTGGGTCGTAAACAGGAGCTCGAATTTCCTTTAAAACCATGTCACCCTCTATCAAGTTCCTGGGTTTCACTTTCTTGTTGAATGCCAGTGCAATCCTTCGTTGGTATCCTTGAATGTGGTAAAGAGCCCTTAACCGGCGTTCATCGAATAGCATAAGTTCTTCGAACCGATTGCTCAACCATTCTGCCTCTTGGATTTCATATTCAATCATAGTTCGAAGAGATGGGACTTTCAATTCGATGGGGAGCACCGCTTCCATTCCGTAAACCAAAGAGTAGGGGGTTGCTCCCGTTGGTGTTCACACAGATGTGCGATACCCCGAGCCGTGGTAGTTGTTCATGCCAGTCCCCTGCGGATTGAATGGTCTTCTCCGGAATGGCTTTGGTTGTCTTATTGGCGGCCCCCACGGCGCCATTAGTCTGGGCCGATAAGTCGTTGATTTGTGCACTTGAATTTGGAACTCATCCAAAACTTCCGGGCTCGTCCTTTGAAATGAACCCCATTATCGGATACGAAAGCTTGGGGCGTATCGGTAAACGACATTTTGCTTGATGAAATGTGCAACTTGAACCGCTGATCAAAGTGGCATAGGAAGCGGCTTCTACCCATTTCGTGAAATAATCGTGGCTACTAAAATGAACTTGTGACCATTGGATGCTGCCGGCACTATCCTTCCGATGACGTCAATTCCCCATGTCGAGAAAGGCCATGGTGAGGTCATTTGTTGCAGCTCATGCGGCAGGACATGCGTGAGATTAGCATGAATTTGGCACTTTCTACACCTTCACACATATTCCACACATTCCGTTTCCATGGTGGTCCAGAAGTATCCTTGCCTGAGGATTTTCTTAGCGAGCATTATACCATTCATGTGAGGGCCACATACACCTTCGTGGACTTCCTCCATTACCCTCTTCGCATCTTCCCCATGGACGCATAACTTGTGCGTACCGCACTGTGATCTTCGGTATAGGTTCCCTCCACAGATAATGTATTGAGCCGCCATTCTCTAGAGAGCGATTCGGTCCTTCTTGCTTGCTCCCATGGGGTACTCTCCTCTTTCTACATATCTCCAAATATCGAAGTACCATGGCTGGCCATCATCGGGTTCTTCGATCGTCATGACATGCTGGTAGGCTGGAATATCCCTTTGTTCTATCACGATCGGCCTTAACTTTATGCCAATAGGGATCTCGACCATCGATGCCAACGTTGCCAAAGCGTCTGCGAATTGATTTTTGAACCTCGGGACATGAGTGAATGTTACCCTGGTGAAGTGGGGGATGAGATCTTCGAGGTCGTGGTGATATGGCTTTAGTTTTTCTTCCTTGACTTTCCAATCACCATTTGCCTGGGACACGACCAAGTTCGAATCTCCCACGACTTTCAGTTTTTCTATGCCGATCTCAATGGCTGCCTCCATACCGACGATGCAAGCCTCGTACTCTGCCTGATTATTGGTGACTTCGAAGTTAAGCTTGAATGCCAACGGGATGTGCGACCCATCGGGCAAAATGAGTAATACACCGATTCCGAACCCCTTTTGGTTAGCTGCTCCGTCAAAGTACAATCGCCAAATGTCCTCGGCTACCGCCATTATGTCTTCATCTGGGAAACTGAATTCGGCATCCTCCCCTCCCTCAACTGGGCAATCGACCAGGAATTCTGCGACAGCTTTTCCTTTCACTGACTTTCGGGTGACATACTTTAATTCAAACTCGGCCAGTATCAACAACCACCGTGCCATCCTACCCGTGAGGGCCGATTTTTTGAATAGATATTTTAGGGGATCCATCCGAGATATCACCCTCACCGGATAGGCGAGCATGTAATGTCTCACTTCTTGGAAGCCCATTACAAGTGCCCGACATGTCTTTTCCAGGGAGTGTACCGCTTCGGGTCCAACCATCTTTCCGAGGTAGTAAACAGCCCTTTCAACCCCATCATCTCCTTCCCGTACCAACATACACCCCATTGAGGACGAAGTGACCGACAGTATAGGTCAAAGGTTTTTCTGTTACGGGCGGCGTTAATACTGGTCTTGTTCAAGTAGGCCTTGATGGCTTCGAAAGCTTTCCGGCACCTATCGTCCCAAGCGAACGGCACTCCCTTTCTTGAGCAAGCGGAATAGGGGTTCGCAAGTCGAGGTCAATTTGCAATGAATCGTGATGAATTGCACCTTGCCGAGAAACTCCTTACATCCTTCTCAGATTGGGGCGGTTCCATTTCTAGGATGGCTTTGATTTTGATGGATCGACTTCGATGCCTCGGGTGGTGATCATGAACCCAAGCATCTTCCTGCGGTGACTCCAAACGTGCATTTGGCGGGGTTGAGCCGCATCTTGTACTTCTTGATTCTTTCGAAAACTTTCTGAGTGCAGGCAGATGTCCTTCTCGCTCTTTGGCTTTAACAATCATATCGTCAACGTAGACCTCTACCTCTTTATGAATCATGTCGTGTAGCAATGCTGTGGCCCGCCGGTAAGTAGATCCGGCGTTCTTTAGTCGAAGGGCATGACTCGATAACAATATGTCCCCACTCGGTGATGAACGTAGTTTTTCCCGATCCTCTGGAGCCATAAAGATTTGATTGTACCCGAAAAACCATCCATGAAAGAGAGTAGGGCATGACCGGCAGATTATCAACTAACACATCAATGTGTGGTAGCGGGAAGTCATCTTTTGGGCCGGCTTTGTTGAGATCGAAATCGACGCAGACCTTTATTTTACCATCCTTCTTTGAATTGGGACGATGTTTGCAACCCAATGAGGGTATTCAGCTTACCATTAAAAACCAGCGTTAATCTGTTTAGTGACTTCTCCCTTTATCTTAAGCACCCGGTCAGGTCTCATGCGCCTTAGTTTTACTTTACTGGTTTCGCGTCAGGATGGAGGAATCCGGTGTTCCACGATTTCGAGATCGATTCCGGGCATATCTGTGTGTGACCATGCAAACACATCTTGAATCCTTTGAGCAAATCTATGAGGGCCTTGCTTTCTTCGGCGGATAGCGCGGAACCCGATCTGGATCACCCGGGACTCCTTCATCTCTCAAATTTATTAAAACGATTTCTTCTTTTTCCAAGTTGAGCATGCCTTTCATCTTCCTGTCGATTAGGGATCGAATTTCTTTAGGGATGTCCCATCGAAATCAATCTCTTCATCACCGTGGTCGACGCAATTTATTTCAAAGTCGGGGAAGTAAGAATCGATTCATTCATTTCATGATCAACGAAGGCCTCGGGGCACCATACACACGGGTGGATTCGAACTTGAAATACAAACTCTGAGAGTTTGGGCCAAGAGGCACCAACTTGGACTCAGAAGACTCGGAAGACTTAACAGACTCAAATTCGGACTCAGATTCAGACTCGGACTCGTGGTGAGTTGCACTCGGTATGAAGGTCGAGTTCTTGTACCTCGCAGCATCCATGATGAGCAAAGTCGGATCCTCATGGGTATCTTGTTCCATCATCAGCATCTCTTCCGCAGTTGTACCCATTGACTCGTCTTCCCTAAACAGAGTTACGAGACTACCCATGGCAAAAACCCCAATCCAGTCAGGGAGCTCTTTCTGCTTTTCCACAACCTCAGCTTCTTCGTCACTATCTGGCCAGATATCGTTGGCGAATATCTCAAACCCTGGCAGGAAGGTATTGGTTTCCTCGTCCCAAAACGGTTCCGGCTGTCCCTGATAAATCTGCTTTGCTTCTTCTTTGACAAAGTAGTCCTCCAACCTGTTCCCCCTTTTCACTTTGCTGCCATTTGAGGGTGAGTAACCAAGGCCTGTTGTACACATCAGAGCACCCTGGGCTTCAAACTTCGCAGGGCCTTGGAGGTTCTTTTCCAGTCCCAATCCTGGCATGTAGGACATTTTCTTCATAATCTTGATGGCAACATTGCTAATGACGAAGTCATCATCGATCCTAACTAAATAGATCGACTGAGAGGTATCTAGAGAGAAGCCTCCCAAAGTGATATCTTCTTCTCCGTATTGAATTTCCAAGAGTGGGGCATGAATCCCCGAGTCTCCGTGGATAGTAAGCATTCCTGTTTCCAGTCCCAGCTGAATTTTCTGGTGGAGTGTGGAAGGCACAGCCATGATGTCTGGCCGATGCAGCCAGGGCCTTCCCAAGAGCAGATTGAAAGAGGCAGGGATATTCACCACGTGAAATTCCACTTCCGTCTGGTATGGTTCGAAGGTCATGGGTATCATGAGAGTCCCAATCACATCCCTCCGAGTGTTGTCATATGCTCGGACCTTGACTTCTGATGGAGAGAAGTCCTTATTTTTGTACCCCAAGCAGTAGGCAACACGGAGTGGACAGACATTAATTGCCGAACCATTGTCCACCAAGATTACAGGTACCGACTTGCCATGGCATTTCAGAGTGATGTGCAATGGTCGATTGTGGTCAGTTCCTTCGGCGGGTAAGTCTCGATCAGTAAAGGTGATGGCATGTTTGATAGGTATGGTTTCGATTAGTGCCACAAGCTCATCGGGAGTTATAGTGGAAGGAACCTTTAGCTGAGAGAGTGCTTGGATGAGGCCTTCACGATGGCGTGTGGAATGGACCAGCACATCCAGACGAACATCTTGGCATGGGTTTGCTCCAGGTTGGCGCTTAATCATCCCTTCGGGTTTCTTTTCAGGTCGCCTTGGCCTGCGGTGGGTCAAAGGGTCGAAAGGTGCTCTTGGCCGGGTGGTAAAGGATCGAGAGGGTTCGCGGTTCTGCGAGGGTTGGAAGGTTCCCAACTTGAGGTCAGGAGGTTGATAAACACGCCGCTCACGGTTGATGATCAATCTGGCTGTACTTCGATTCCTCACTCCATAGGTCGGCTAAGGCTTTACGCTTGTTTCCGATAGTTGTATCTTGTAGATTAGCGGCCAGATCAGCGATAACTAGATCATCCCACAAATCCTCGGGTGTCCACTTTTCAGCCTCCATCATGGCTTTGTTAACAGTCCATTCTTCGTTTCCCACTTTTACGTTAACCACTTCAGTGTTGGCCCACAAGTTTGCTGGTTCATCTTCCCATAAGTTTATCATGGCGACTTCAGCGTCTTTCGGGAAAGTGACTGATGGCTCAGATTCAGCTCCGTCCACGAGGTAGTCCATCGGGTCAAAGTCATTGCTAGCAACTTCCTCCTCGAACCTAGGAAGGTCTGGGTACGGGGTGAGGTTCACATTGTCATACAGGTTGTTGACGACAAAGTCATTAAAATGAGAGGAATCTGGGCGGAGCGGGGCAAGTTCCGGCCAGTTGTACGTCACCATCTCAGGTGGGTATCCAAGCTGGTATTCTTCACCGAATAGTGTCGGCAGGGAGAAGGTATCCAATGGGTCATTCCATGCCAAAAGCTGATACTCATCCGGGGTCGGGTCCCATTCCCATTCGGGTACATCTTGGAAGACCGGGTATTCTTCCCCTTGATTTTCGAATAGTGCACACAAAGAGAATCCGTCAAGAGGATCGGCCTGGATGTTTTGCCAATCGACCTCCCATCCGGCCTCGAACAAAGGTTCGTCGTTTCTTTGGAAATTGGCAGCTTCAAATTCTTCCCAGTCAGCAATCAGTTCTCCCCACGTGTCTTCCCATTCCCAGGTAGAATGGAAGGCAATTTCTCCGGGAACAGGCATTGGTTCGGCATCAGGGAATAGGGTAGAATCAGTTTCTGGGAGACTTAGATCTTCGGCAAGGTGATTTGGTTGATACGGAAGGGGGTATTATGCTGTGGCAGGGGGTTCGAGACGGTGTTTGGTTTATCTGTGAGTGGAGCATCGACAACCTTGTTATCAATGAGGTTTTGGATTTCATGACGGAGGCGGATGCAGTTGTCGGTGGTATGGCCGGGCATTTGGTGGAAGTCACAGTAGACGTTTTGGTTGAGGTTTGGTGGAATGGTTTGTGGTGGAGGAAGAGGTTTCAACACTCCGATGTCTATGAGTTTCTTAAGGAGAGTGGATCTAGGAGTGCTGAATTGGGTGAAGATTCGGTTCTGGGTTTTTGGTTTTTCGAAAATCTGGTTAACTTCTACAGGTTTTGCGGATGAGGTTCCTGCCTGATTGGCATTCCCGAAGAGAATATTGCTGTTTCCTGAATACGCCCGTTTGGATTTGGACCCGGACCCTGATTCTTTCTTCTCTAAAGTTCCGTCCCGTAAAGCCTCCGCTACAGCCAGTCCGGAGTCATAAAAAGTTTCAAAATTTGGGGCAGCCTGAGAAAGAACCATGTATGGTGCAAAAGAGCTTGGCAAGTTCTTGGTTATTATCCGTATTTGTTCTTTTAGGTCAGGCTTATTCTGCATCTGGGCTGCCTTTGCCCTCCAACGTTTCACAAAATCAGCAAAGCTCTCCTTCTCACCCATCTTAGTGCTTTCCAGCTCCCTCGTGGTCATTTTCAGGTCAACATTGAAGTCATACTGAGCTACAAAGGCCGTCTCAATGTCTTCCCAAGTCCTTTTCTTGGATGGTTCGAGAGAGAGGAACCATTGCAGGGCTGGACCGGACAAGGATTCATGGAAGAGTTGGGCCATAGCTTCTCCTTCGATGCCGCGCATAGTGAGGGATCCGACATATCCTTGAAGGTGGGCTCTCGGGTCGCCGGTTCCATCGAATTTTGTAAAGTCCACTCCTTTGAACTTTTCTGGTAGCTTGGCATTCGGAAAGAGGCATAGTTTCTTCATGTCGATTTCTCCCTTCCCAAGCCGTTTGGTTTCCTGGACAGATTCCTCCAATTTACCAATCTTATCCATGATAGCGGCCAGGTTGGGGTCAACTGCTGGTATCTCCACTTTAGGTGGTTGCTCAGATTGCAGGGAAGTCTTGATTAGGAGCTTGTCAGTGATTTCCTGCATGCTTTCCATTATCATATTCATGTCATTTTTCATAGAGACTACGGCGGTCTTAAGCTGTGCGTCAACACCGGCGAGGGATTACTTAAACTGAACATCCATGTTGGCCATGTTCTGCCTGAATTCCTCCATTCCGTCTCCCTGATCAGCCATGGGTAAGGGATTTTCGGTCGGGAATGAGACTACGGATTCTTCTACCACAGGTTCTTCCTCTTCCTCGATTTGGTCCTCAAACAACGGGGGTCCTTCCAGGGTGTCTACGCGAACTAGTCTTCGGGACAGACGAGACCAATTGGGTACAGCCTCTTTTCTTCGCAGGCGATCAATGTTGGCAACACTGGCAACAAGTCAAAAGGGAGCAACTCATGACCAATCCAAATACTCGCCCTACTTCTACCCATCTCCTAGAAACAAGGCCTAGGACCTACCATGGCTCGAATCTCACTCAAGACGTCCATACAGAAGATTTCCGATAGCCCGGGTAGGTGCCGTCAGGCAGGTTAAATTCCAAACGGGTCGGAACCAGAGCCAATCACCTTATCGTGACCATCCGAGACAGAGCAATGTGGCTACCGGAATCCAGATACGGACATGCTTAAGGCTAGACCCAAACCAAGGGAGCCGTTCGGGTATGGCAAACACCGGAGGTACCACAAACTCCATGGATTTAAGGTCTCCTAAACCGACCGGGGGGGGCCCTAAAGAATTCTAAGGAAGCCTATTCCTCTAGCCCATAAGATGCAATGGTGTGTGAATGATGAGTGTATGCAAGAATAAAAAAGCACGTAAACAGAATATAACATGTAAGTCCTAGCCATGGGCTCCTGTCCTAGTTGGGAAGGTTCTATGGCTATGTAAGAGTGCAAAGGCTGGTTGTGGTCTCAAAAGGGTTCCCCGGACTAGAGCCAAGATGTGCGACCCCGTGTCGAGTGTATTGCAGGACAACGGTTAAATGCGATGCGATGGCTCATCACAGTCGAGGGTTGCTAGGCATTCCGGGAGAGCTTGTCACCGGTAAACCGGGCAAGATAGCCGAAACACGCATAGCGAGGCTTGTGCGGTGCAAAAGTGTATAGGATAAAAGAACTTAATATTCCAAAAAATATTTGAAAATCCCCCTTTAGAAAACGCCTTTCAAGTTTGGCTCTCTTGATCATCCAATACTTTTATACATTTTTTTTAAAAAAAAGTATTGAATACATATTTTCCCCAGCAGAGTCGCCACTGTGGGCTCCCACGCCCGGAAAAGGCGCTAACTCGAAGAGTCGCCACCCGGGTTTTTGAGATGGGTCACCCGAGAAACCGAGGAGTGGTTCGAAAAAGGCTTTTGATCTAGCGAAAACGTCGAGATGTTGGGTTCGGGAGCCACGTTACGAATGAGGAAGGTTTTTCTTTAAAAAGCACCACATTCGCCCGGTAAGACCGGTCTCTACTTGATGTTTTAAAAAGGGGGAATCTTCAATATTATTTGGAATATCAAACTCTTTAATAAAACACGTAACGGGAAAGGGACATGGGAAATATATCACATTGACGTGCAGGTGGTGCTATCTGTACAGTCGTGATAAAATGATATGAATAAATGGAAGTAAATAACATTCAACAGACTGTTTGGACCTCAGAATACCGCTCACGGCACTCGGAGATCCGGGCGAGGCATCTCAACATGCCGCGTGTGGCACCTGCTCTACTGTCAGACTGTTGGGCCTCGAATACCGCTCACGGCACCTGCTCTGCGCGAGGCATCTCAACATGCCGCGTGTGGCACCTGCTCTGCACTGTCAGACTATTGCAATCTTTCAAAACATCATTTAGCTCACTGGTTTCTCTGTAGATCTTTTGAAAACTCACGAGTAGCCTCACGGCGGTCAGATCATCCCAAGAACGTCATTATCCTTCTGAAAACATAGTTTTAAAGTAGTTTTCAACGTTTTTGATCACTTGGGATGATCTTGAAAAGATTTTAGAAGAGCTGGAACACGGCTTGTAGATATGGTCTTATTTTAAGAGCTACAGAAACAGTAAACAGCAAAAACAGGTAACCACAGCAGAGGAAAACTCAGATCCAGTCAGCCTGTTCACAATAGCACTAGTGTGCACCATGCCGTGCGCTGAGAGTCAGAGTGCCGTGCGTCTGATCAACAGACCGCGCGGTTCCCCAACCTCAGCACAGTGTTGGTTTTATTTTATGAAAATAGGTTTTGAGTCAGGATCTATCCAAAAGAGATTAGATCTACTGACAGAAAGGTCCCCTCAGGACCAGAACGGAATCTAGTCCGAGAAAACTAGTTTATACCTTTGGTTTCGAGCTTGATCAAGGATCGTGGATGCAAGGATGAGGATGGATCGTCACGGATGTGGATGGGGGAGGTTAAATGAGACAAAGGGAGTATGGGTGTGAGTGAAGGTTAGGTGTTTTGGGGGTGATGAGTCTTTGAAGTTAATGAAGGATCAATTTCAATGATGAGAAGGGAGTGAGTGAAAGCACTTAAAGAACATCTTTTGGAAATGACATTCTTTAAAGTTTGGAAATGGCAATGGAAATAAGAAAGTGGGTGTAGAAATTTAGAGAGAGAAAGTAGAGTGAGAAAGCCAAGAGAAAGGCAAGAGAGGGACTCAAAAGAAAGGCTAAGAGGGACCTCTTTCCCTTGAGTGGAGGGGTTAATTTATAGGCAAATGGCCAAGGATTTTGAATTCAAATGGTGGAGGTGTTTTCTGGGCGGGCCAGAAGTGCATTTTCGGCTGAGCCAGTCATCAGCTGTGGCTCACACTGGCGTGGCCGACAGCTTTCTGAGCCAGCCAGCTTTTTGCTCAAGGTGCCGTGCGGAGGGGTTTGGCTGTGCACGGTCCCTTGAATTTCTCAAGGTGCCGTGCGCTCCAATTTGGCTCCGCACGGTACCTCCTCCTGTGGTCCAGGGCCTTTTGGGCTTTTTTTTATTGGGCTTGGCTGGGTTTGTTGGATTTGTTGGGTTTTTGGCTTTAAAGGAGATCCTTTTTCAAGCTCGCAAAGGTATCGTTTCCTCTATTTCATCATCGGGGTGGACAAAGACTCTCCGAGGTCCGGATTGGGGTGTCTACAACTTACTTTTGTCATACTTGTATTGATTTTGCATGCTTACGTGACATTCATTGACATATCAACTTGCATCAATAGAACGTCAAGCTCTTCAAGTTCAAGCCACTTTCGCAAAATCAAGCTCTTCAAAATTCAATTTCCGGTCTCTTCGAAAATTCAAGTTTCTTTCATTCAAACTCAAGTCTCTTTCAAAATTCAAGCTCTTCAAAATCCACGTCTCTTTCAAAATTCGAACTCTTCAAAATTCAAGTCTCTTTCAAAATTCAAGCCATTCAAACTGAAGTCTCTATTCAAATTCAAGCAATTCAAAATTCAAGTCTCTTTCAAAATTCAAGCTATTCAAACTCAAAGTCTCTTTCAAAATTCAATTTTCGCCCCCCGAAGGCTCGTCTCAAAAACTCAAATTCAATTTTCGCCTCCCGAGGACTCTTCTCAAAAATTCAAAATTCAATTTTCGCCTCCCGAGGGCTCTTCTCAAAAATTCAAAATTCAATTTTAAGCCTCAGGGGCTCGTCTAAAATTCAAAATTCAATTTTCGCCTCCCGAGTGCTCGTCTCCAAAATTCAAAATTCAATTTTCGCCTCCCGAGGGCTCTTCTCAAAAATTCAAAATTCAATTTTCGCCTCCCGAGGGCTCTTCTCAAAAAATTCAAAATTCAATTTTCGCCTCCCGATGGCTCTTCTCAAAAATTCAAAATTCAATTTTCGCCTCCCGAGGGCTCGTCTCAAAAATTCAAAATTCAATTTTCGCCTCCCGATGGCTCGTCTCGAAAATTCGATTTTCGACTTCGCCTCCCGAGGGCTCGTCTCAAAAATTCAAAATTCAATTTTCGCCTCCCGAGAGCTCTTCTCAAAAAATTCAATTTTCGTCTCCCGAGGGCTCGTCTCAAAAATTCGAAATTCAATTTTCGCCTCCCGATGGCTCGTCTCAAAAATTCAAAATTCAATTTTCGCCTCCCGAGGGCTCGTCTCAAAAATTCGAAATTCAATTTTCGCCTCCCGAGGGCTCGTCTCAAAAATTCAAAATTCAATTTTCGCCTCCCGAGGGCTCGTCTCAAAAATTCAAAATTCAATTTTCGCCTCCAGATGGCTCGTCTCAAAAATTCGAAATTCAAATTTCGCCTCCCGAGGGCTCGTCTTAAAATTTTGAAATTCAATTTTCGCCTCCCGAGGGCTCGTCTCAAAAATTCGAAATTCAATTTCCGCCTCCCGAGGGCTCGTCTCAAAAATTCGAAATTCAATTTCCGCCTTCCGAGGGCTTGTCTCAAAAATTCAAAATTCAAGATTCAATTTTCACCTCCCAAGGGTTCGTTATGAGTTTTATTGCACTTTTTGAATGACATACGACACCACCGGCATTCAATCTTCTCAAGTTTAATGCATGATTTTCGTCCCCCGGGACTCGCTTTACTTGCATTGTCCCAATGGAACTACGCTGGTCTGATCCCTAAAACGGGGTACGTAGGCAGCTCCATGTGCGCGACCACCTTTATTGCATTCTTGCATTTAACTTAAAGACTTTGGAGCGATGGATTGGGATGTCTAATCTTTAACGTCACTTACACCAAGCAATGGTACATAAGTTCCGTTAAAGAGAGACTACTGTAGACACCCCAATCTGGACTTCCGAATAATCTTTAAGTTTCCCCAATGATGAAATAAGGAAAAATATACCTTCGAGGCTTGGACTGTTGCTCCTTTGCTTCTCCTTTGCTACTCCTTCTTTAACCTCAAGAAAATCCCTTTTCAACCATGTAGGGTGGCCTCCGGTTCAATTGCAAAAGAGAAAAATGTATTTATCTTGTCAAAAACAACTTTTTCCATGACACACTGAGGGTAAAATGGGCACACATTTCAATGTATAAAATGTCTTTGAGTGAAACCAATTGGGTTAGAAAGAGGACTCGACGAGCTTTCCAACGCTTCGAACCGCGTCCAAATTCGAGTTCGGGAGTGTCCGGGGCGCCCTCGCGAAGTTCGGTGTGCTGTGCTGATTCACATAGCGCGCGGCACTTCAAAAGGGCGCACGGCACCTTAGAAAATTCAAAAAATCACTCTGCCCGCGGGACTTTACTATCTCGCATACGGCACCTTGAGAAAAGTTCGACGATCGCGAGAAAGCATCGTACGCCTTTGTAGGAGGAGCGTCGTGCCCGGAAAATGAGTTTTATTCGGCCAAGTCACCTCCCCTCCTTTAGTGATCATCCTTGGCTCTCTTGCCTATAAATACACCCCCTCTCTAGTTGAGAAGTACCCCTTCAACTCCAAGTAAAGTTACTATGCCATTTTTTTGGCTCTCACTCTCTCTCTCTAAAAATACTCTCTTTTGATTCTCTCTCTACAACTTCTTACACCCACCACCACTATACACATCTCTCTCTCTACACCCATTTGCTCTCAAGTCTTTCAAATTCAATCCAAATCAACTTCCATTCCTCCACCTTCAAGCACATCCAAGCTTCGATCAAAAGGTATAAATCCATTTCCTTGGGCTAAACCACATTTAGCCTTGAGGGGAGCTGATCGAGACCCTTCTCGGTCTTTCTATACCGAGCTTGGGTCTCAAACGAGCTTTACATTCAAAGTCTTTCTTTTCTTTTTTTCTTTTTTGTATTTTCTTTTCATATTTCGACTAATATTGCTTAAAGATCGTGCGGGTACATTCTAGATTCAAGTTTCATGTTAAAAGTCTTTTTTTTTACTTCATGAGTTCTTTCAATATTCCAAAAAGGTTTTAACATTATTTTACATGATAAGATGAACAAATGGGTCTCATAAATCATTTTTCAAAGATTCGGAAAATATAACAAACTATTTTGCGGACCTATGGGTTGTTCTATCATGTTAAAGCAAACTGATTCTGGAATGTGCGAACAGTGTACCGCCGCAGGTACTTTGGTTGTATGCCGTGCGATGCATCCATTGTATCGCGGCACCTCTTGTGGTATTGACGGTCTGTTATGATGTTGTTATTTCATTTCTTGTACATTGCTCATCCATTTCATACTGTACAGTTCGCACCATAAGCACGCCAATGTGTTATATTATATCCCGTGTCCCTTTCCCGTATATGTTTTAAAGTTAAGTTTTTCAAATGATATTAAATCCCCCATTTAAAATGCTTAGTAGAGACCAGTTTTACCGGGCGAGCGGGGTGCTTTTTCAACAAAACCTTCCCCGTTCGTAACGTGGCTCCCGGATCCAAAATCTCAACGTTTTCGCTAGACCAAAAGCCTTTCTTTTTCAAATCAAGCTCTCGGTTTCTCGGATCATCCATCTCAAAAATTCGGGTGGCGACTTTTCGAGTTAGCGCTTTTCGGGGCGCGGGAGCCCACATTCTTCCACCATGGTCGATTTTTCAAAGGGATCTCTTTCGTTTCCCACAGACGGTGCCAATTGTAAGTGCAAGAAAACGAAAGAGGCTTTGAACAGCACAAGATTGTAACGGCTACTTCAGATCCCTTGCCGAAACCCTAGCACGCCGTCGAAAGTGAACCTGGAAAATAGACAAAGGGTGAGCGTACCTTTGCCTCTCGTGGCAAAGGCCCTCCGATGCTTAAGTTAGTATCACATACTAGCAGAAAACCCTAATTATCAGTAGGTAATGAACGTATTGCCCAGAATTGCATACCTTTACCTCTAGGTTTACCTCGTATTTATAGATTTACGGATGCTTGCTGCCCTAGGTTTCCTACCTCGTATAGGAAACCCAGTATATCCGGGATTCTCGTTCCCTTATCAGTTCATTGTTTTAGTCTTTTTAGGACTCTTTTCTATAACTGGTCGAACATCCCATTCCTGTTGGGTATCTTCCCAGATCCTATTTCCTTACAGAGTATCACCATTTCTGGAATCTCCGGAGCGTTCTTTGTACTTGAGGCTGCTTCCTCCAGAATGCTGCTCTTGCTTGGCCTTCTCGTTGCCGAATAGCCTATCTAGACCAATGACTTCACATGTCACTATCCTTTTACCAGACACCTGGTCCAACAACTCCTCATGTTATTTGGTCCATGTCCTTGTTCAGGTTTCCTGGACCAAAGACTTCTCATGTCACTGGTCCTTATCGCCGTTCACCTAATTGCACGGCGGCTGCTCCTATTACATTTATTCCCCAGCCTCGCGTACCATGTGTTCGGGCCTCTTTTGTACCTGTTCGGGATTACCTCCCTACACATCCCTACGGATACCCAGCTCAAACCATAACACAATCCCGCACAGATGTAATCAAGAAAACTAACCAACAAACAAAACCAAAAAAAGAACAAAAAACAACAAATCTGGGCTCAAAAGTTCCACCCAAAAGAACCACCGATTCTTCTCACCGTGTTGGATTGGGATGAACCAAGAACAAACCAGCCGCTTCTCCGGAGTGAAAACCAAGCTCCATCGCCGGCCACCTGCGGTTTAAGAGCTTTATTACATCGGAGGGGGCCAAAACCACTCGAGTTCAACCCTTTGTCAGAGCTACTCCAGTGGCCACGCATCAGACGGCAGAGGAAGGTAAGTGATGGAGGTGATAGTGGTGAGCGAAGGGCCGAAGGGTGGTAGATGGAAAAAGTGGAGAGGATGGACGATGGGTGGAGGGGATGGACGGTGTTGAGGGGCCGCAATCTGGTGGAGGAGTCTAGAGATAGGTCGACGGGAGGTTGAAAAGGGGTGGCCGGCTAGTAGGGAACCGGGCGGGGGTGAGGCGCGAGGGCGGCAACCCCACCCCCAAAACGTCAATCAGAAAAGAAGGGGGGAGAGGGAGGTAATGGAGGAAGTGATTTGAGATGGGAAGGTGGGGATAGAGAGGGGCGGCGAGAGAGGAAAAAGAAAACCTAGGTGAAGAAAAAACTCTCTATTCTAGAAAGAGAAAGAGGAGACGCACTGCTCCTAAACTTTTGTTAGCGGGTCATTTATCATTTATCCAGGAGTTGTTTCATATAACCAACAATCGGGCGAAACAGAAGAGAGAGAGAGAGAGCGAGACAGGGGAGGCGCACACGAGAGAACTCAGAAGACAGGGCATTTTCGTCAAATTAAGGACTTTACACGGTAATACTTTTAGATCGATGGACCCGAAATATTACTAAAACCTAACTTAGACTAAATGGCCAATAGGTACCTACTTTTGGATGTTAGACCAATTTCCTGATCAATTATATTGCACCGCGTAGTCATGTTCTATTGATTGGGACCACTATTTTGCAATGTGGTGTGATGTAATTGATTTGAAGAAAAAAAAATGTTTATACCTACGGTATAAAGAATTTATTCTCAATTGTAAAATAGTATTGCAAACACGCGAGCATCACAAACCACTTCTGTTAAGTCTTACGGTAAGTCTGTCTACACAGACAAATAGTGCACATATTGTGTTGTGAGGCCCACCACGGGTTTCACACAAACAATCTGAGCTGTTCATTAAATGTAAAACATTTTTTAAAGGGTGCTCGCAAAAAATTAGATCAGTCCAATACCTATAAGTGCTTGATCTAATTATCTAACATTTATTATCTGAAAATATGAATGAAAAGTTAGATGATTAGATCGAGCACCTATAGGTATCGGATTGAATTGATTTTTTACGGAGACCCTTGAAAAAGTGTTTTACATTTAATTAACGGCTCTGATCGTTTGTGTGAGATCCGTGGTAGACCTCATCAATAAATCTGCGCATAATCTGGCACTATTATCTGTGTGGTTAACACAGTTGTAAATCTTATCACTTGCAAGCTACTCTGTGCACAGTCACGGTAGTCTTTCAAAGTGTCTCGCTTCACTACTCTCGAGCCTTGTATTGTGTTTGCACTATCAATTCTAGCCAACGCAGATTTAACAAGTCCGGTATGCTTTTCAAAGACGTTTTTACTTTTTCGCTTGTTTCAAAGACGTTTTTTTAACTTCTGCACTTGCCCTTTCGTTCACACATGCACACGCAAATTATGTGTATGTAACCCTTCCGAGCACATAAAGTTGTTTTAGCAGAGTTCCAGTAGTACTTGAGATGTGGTGCGTGTTAAATGTTCAGCCATTTATTCCACCAACTACCATCCTCCCCTGACACAACCTACCTCCCTGAAAATCGAGCCTGATACATTAAGATGTACTTCTTCCGTTCCAAATTGAGAGTCCTTCTTGGGGATTTCAACTATTTTAGGGGACATGCAATAATTACACTTATATTGTCTATCATTTCCACCATTACCCATATATTTTACCTATTTTATAACACTTATATTCACTTGGGAGAGATACTTTTGGAAAATCACCAAATTTTTCCTTCCATTTTTGGAAAAGGGCCTTCATTTTGGAACAACCCAAAATAGAATAATGGACTCTCAATTTGGAACGGAGGGAGTAGCAAACACTTAGACCCCGTTCGTCTTGGGATTTTAGATTTGGATTTGTAGGTAATGAGTGTAGAAAGAAATAGAATAATGATTGAAAATAGGGTAATGATTAGAGAGTGATAGAGATAAAAATGAAAGTAATGATTAAAAAGAAATAAGATAATGATTAGAATTCAAAACCCTCAACTGAACGAGGTCTTAAGTCTCAGACTAAGACCACTTGGCCAACCGATGTGGGTTAATTTTCGCTAGACTTTCTTATTTGTACCTCGAGATTAGCAAAATAAACCGTGTTGGTTGTTGTTAATAAAACAATGATGAGTACAACTTTAAATCACAAAGATTACTCACGTGGATCATCCCACAAGAATATTCTTTACACGTAAATATAAGGAATTATTCATTTATAGATAATATTGATACTCTAAAAATTAATAAAGGCACTTTAAAATTTGTGTAATTTTAAAGCCATTTTTATTTTTTATTTTTTGGAGTGTCTCCATCAATTTTTAGAGTGTCAATATCATTTTCCTTATAGAAACCTTCCTTCATTCTCCTTATTGTTTTCTACTTTTCACTGTAGCCCAACTAAACGAGAGATTTTCATGCTCCTGGGGCACTGCCATGTGGTGTCTTTAACCTTTTTCAACAACACATTGAATGGGGCCGCACATATTTATTTTGAGTCCCATACTAAAATGTGTGGTGGCCAAGGCCTAGGTGTCGGTGCCCCAAAGGCGTTGAATAATTTTTCCATCTGCACACTTAAACATAAGAGGATCCGCATCTTCAAACCTATCCTTCTTCACGAGAGATTTTATTTACCTTAGGCCCCGTCAATGCCATTTTCCTACAGTCGGACCATGTGCACAAATTTGCTGTTCACAGAACCCATACGGGCCCACTTTTGAGTCTCACATGAATAATTCGGATAGTTCTTTAACTTTAACTTAATTTTTCAAGTGGCTTTGTGAAACAAAATATTTTAAAAACTCGGATTATTCGTATAAGACCCTTAAGTGAGCTCCATAAGACGATCTGTGCCCATATCTTTAGCGCTTTTTTCTAATCCACGCATTTAGCCGTGGACCTCACAATAACTGGTGATGGTGTGAGGCAATGCATTATAACAAAGAAATGTCAAAGAAAAATTGTACTTTGCTCAAGAACACCGTCACATGATGCCTCAAACTTATTCACATTGACGTAGGATCTTGAATCAATTAGCATATAAGTTTCACATATCAATGTAGTGAAAAAAAGAGCCTAAAATACCACATGATACAAACAAAACATGTTTGAGAGCAGCCTAAGACTTGGCTTGTTAAGTCCCGACTTTGTTCTACTCGTTTACTAAGCGAGTTCAAGTTTGAGTTTGAGTTCGAGTTTTAGGCTCATATAGCAAAGCAGAGCTCGACACACTAAAACTCGGCACTCGTACATACATCGTTGAGCTCGGTTATAGAAACTCGTTTAGTATATAAACCCGACCCAACTTGTTACGGACTCAACTCATTTACAAAAGAACCGAGCTGTTTATACCCGTTTTTTACACTGCGGATCGGGCTAGTCGCGATTGGGTTTTTAATTAATTCCTTAATCAATTTGGGCCGAGAGTGGTGTAATTAATTGGGTTAATCTTGGGCCATGGGTATTTTCCATTTAGGCCCAAAGGACATGCGGCCCATGTGAAGATTGTGGTCCAAGATCTTTTGGAGACTGGCCCACGGTCGGGCCCACGAAGAAATGAGATGATTTGGCCCACGGTATGAAGCTACACGGTTTGACCCATGAAGAAAGAGGCAAAGCTGGTCCGTGTAACGCCCCGAATTTCCGGAAACGTTAAATAAGTATTAAAGGATAATTTTCTCCAAAAGATTAATCCAATTTACTACATCAGTCATTCCAAAAACTTACGTCATTATATTACAACCATATCGAATTAAGTATAAGTTTCAAACGACTCAAACTATTACAATTTCCAAATTTAAAAGTTTAAGCTTCCAAAATAAAATAACCAAATCACTGTCAGAGCATCTAAGCGTAAGGCAACCAAGGTTCCTCGCCTTCGCCCGAAGCAGGGTTGAAGTATGTCCGTTCGAATGGCACTTCCGTTCCGTCTTCGGTACCTGGCGTTCGAGTTACCAGGGCAACATAGTACCGTGAGCGATGACGCTCAATAGCCAAAACTCACCCGAAACCCATAACTTACAAGCAATAGGATATATAATTGACATGCATTAAAATAACCTAAGAAGAGAACAATCAACCTTTTTTTTCATTACTATCCTTTAACCTATGTGAAATCTCGGATCTTATCCACAGATCCGTTCCTACCCATAACCTCTGGCACAAAACACTAATGTGGTCCGACTCCCCTTTTCCAGATCCGGATGAAAGATACCTAAGTTATGTACTCGGGTATCCCTTCCGCGACCATAAGTTCAGATGAAATTCACCGGCAACGCTCAGCGCCGTCCAGCCCGGGTTGATATTCACCGGCAACGCTCAAGCGCCGTCTAGCCCGGGTTGTGACGCAAGCACAATGCCACCCTTATGTCCTGTCCCAACATCCGAGAGCCGACCACCACCATGCCGTACCCAGGGTTCGTATATCCATACTTTCAACAGATCACCACCAATCATTCATCAACAATTCATCACCACGGGTTC
Organism: Rhododendron molle; assembly: GCA_025413875.1. NCBI lineage: Eukaryota > Viridiplantae > Streptophyta > Magnoliopsida > Ericales > Ericaceae > Rhododendron > Rhododendron molle. The sequence continues at coordinate 34,579,389 of CM046392.1, forward strand.
CAAACCAGGATTGCCCGGAATCCAAAAATCACATCCTCTCACATTATCCATTTTCCATTAAACCTACTTTCACGTCTAATATGTTAAATCCGCACATCGCAACCAACCCCGGGAACCTATTTGTCCAATCTATCAGTACAACAACAATTCACACAGTTCAATATTTTTACGAACATGCCAACAGGTTAACAATAATTAATTCTACGATAATAACAAATCATTCAATAAAATTAATCATGCGATTTAAACAAAGATGGAGCTGGAACTTATAGTGTTATTTCTTATATGGCACATAAATAAAAACAAGAAGAAGACAAAACATATCATGGGCCGAAATTAATAACTTAACAAACCAGGGGGGGCAAGTATAATTCCCGTATAAGTAATTCAAAATCCTAACGTTCAAGAACAGTGACTTGCGCCAAAACTGGGTTTCGGTTTCGACGAACCGATGTCATTCATTTTCGATTATCCACCATTAAAACTATCATTTAGAACACCAATATACTTAGGACAAACTAGAGGAGGGATTATTCTACAGTTAACGTAGTAAATCCTAAAAGAAAACTAAACAGCCAAACACAATGAATGGGCCAAAAAAAAGGAGCTCACTGGTTCCGAAACTACATTGATCCACAGCCGATTCTTTTTACTCCCAATGCAAAAAAAAAATCAATTTATTAACTCATAAATATACTTAGGGAGGCGAGTTCGGACTACCTCTCGTCCGGCAAAACGGTTTACGGAGTGATTAGGCGGCGGTTCGGAACGGCGACGGAGCTCAACGGTGAGGAGCTCGGCTGGAGAAGATGGAGGAGCTACAATGGTGAAAATAGAGGAGGTGGTGGACGGTTGATGATGGTGAAGTTGGAGATGCAGGCTGCCCTTTTTTTTCTCTCTCTCTCTCTCTGAAATTCTCTCCTCTGCCGAAGTGGGCAAAACAATGGAAGGCATGGGTTTTTAAAATTGGTTGGGGTTTGCATGGGGGTTAATAGCTTATGGACATTTATGTGGTGTCTCAATGGGAGGGTTTTAGGGAGAAGATGGGGGATTTTGCTCCCTCTAGCTACTGACGAATTAAAAGAATGGGAAAAAGGTTGGGTTTGATTTGGTGCAACACACACTCGAACAATTACTCGTAGGACACGCGCGCACACAACAAATTACAGAATAAAGTTTTGTATGACGGCATAAATAAATTTTTTTTTTCTTTCGAGCAAAATAATATTTTTGGCTTGATAATTATTATTAGTTATAAAAAAAAATACCGGGTCTTTACAGTCCGTGAGATGCAGCCCATGTTTGTAGGGAGTTGGTTGCTATATGTCAGTTACATCTTTTCAAAATTCAAGGGCCAATATCAATTGGCCATGTGTCAAATGCATGGGAAAAGGGACATGTCACCCCATGACCCTTCAACTGCAAATAACCACCCATGATCTCACATGCACAAAAGGTGGAGCAAACATAGGACACTTGGCAACGTAGGAAGTAATGCAGAATTCGGATTCAGGCCTGAATCAACCTGCTGCTATGCCTATAAATACAAGTTTAGAAGACAAAAAATAGGTCCAACACCAATCAAAGCATAACGCTTACAAACACTTTTCTACTTTCAGCAAAGTAGCCTATCGAGTACCTCGTACTCAAACCTCTTTCAAACTTACTTCATCAAGTAGTTTGGATCTTTTACTTTTCTTATACAAACTTTATTATCCTGGAGTAATAAAGTTCACGTTTTTCCGTTCTATTTCCTATACGACTAGGAAATTTTAAGTATACAACCGTGTGGCAAATCCCGAACCTCATTGTGATCTTTAACCTTTGGATCACGCAATCGCTCTTACGTTAGAAGTCAAGATTCACGGGAATCTTATCAAAGAGTTAGGCGTTTCAAATCTTGGCGCGCCCGCGCTCAGCACATTCACACCTTGTGCCAAAAAAGAGAGTTTTCACGAGCTCAAGTTTTTGTCTCGTTAAGCTCGAAACACTAGAACAACTCGTCTTTTTTACGTCTGTACGTGACGGTATCACAATATCACCAAATAATATCTCATTCACAACCCTCCACTCCATCCTCATGCAGAAAGTTTACTGGAACAGATTTCTGTGCACAGATTTTTTTGTGGAGCCCACTACGGGTCCCATACAAGTGATCCGAGTCGTTCATTATGTTCAAAACATTTTTTCAAGTGTCCCTGTAAAAAATCAGCTCAATAAGACACCTATAAGTGCTTGATCTAATTGTCTAACTTTTCATTCTTTAAAAACCCGAATGAAAAGTTAGATGATTAGATCAAGCACTTATAGGTGTCGGATTGAGCTGATTTTTCGCGGGGACACTTGAAAAAATGTTTTGAACATAATGAACGGCTCGAATCACTTGTGTGGATCTGTAGTAGATCCCACAAAAAAATATGTGCATAATCTGTGCACAAAAATATGTACCAGTAGTCGGACTGATCCTCATGCACCATCAATATGTTCACATATGTTCGCACTACATACCGTCCCCACCTATTTATATCCTCACAAACTCACAATTCTCTTGAACTATAACCAGCCACATCGATCTCTAAACGAAACCAACCCCTCATTACCCTCAACATCACACCCAAACGCCCATGGCGACGACCGACGTGAAAGTCATCGGCGCGTGGCCGAGCCCGTTCGTGATGAGGGCCCGTATCGCGCTCAACATCAAGTCCGTCGACTACGAGTTCCTCTAGGAGCAGTTTGGCGCCAAGAGCGAGCTCCTCCTGAAATCGAACCCGGTTCACAAGAAGATCCCGGTCCTGATCCACGGCGACAAGCCCGTCTGCGTGTCCCTCGTCATTGTCCAGTACGTCGACGACGTTTGGGCCTCTGGCCCCGCGATTCTTCCCTCTGATCCTTATGATCGCGCCATTGCTCGGTTTTGGGCTGCCTATATTGATGATAAGGTAAATATTCGCAGTTGTTAAATATTATTATTATTATTATTATTATTGGATTTAATGGTTAGGGCTTTCTGGCCAGCTTAAGCATATCTCGATTAATTTCTTCTCCGGTCCGGTTAGAAGGCATCGTCCACGGCAAGAGGTCATTCAGACTGGTGATTAACAAGAAATTACTACTTGCTTGGGCTTGGCCACAAGAGGTGAACTCTAGACAATTGTAATCTGTCTCTATCTCAAAAACTTCTACGCCGAAGGATTTTTCTGTTAATTGGATTGTGTGAATTTCTTTTTTTTGTTTTAAATTCAACGGTCAAAAAATCGCTCGGCGGCACAGAGCAACCACCAACCACCTGACTAACCCTCAAATCTTTTGGGTTTATATTCGTACTTTCATTTGCCCAAAAGAATTGTTTGTTTTTGTAGGTTCTGTTGTTTGAAAGGGACGGAATTCGTTTTTGATCAACAGTCCAGAAAGGGCCGATTTTTGGGATGCGACATAGGGTTTTACTCTTCATGTTATCTCTAAAAATTAAAACCGATTTCTTTTTAACACTGGATTTCAAATGGGTGATGATGCAGTGGTTCCCATCACTGAGTGGAATAGCCAGGGGTTATGGCAAAGGGTCCCATTGAGCGGTTCGGAGGTGGTGAAGATCATGTCCGGGTGTTGGTTTTTGCCAGACCAGTTCATGCTCGGGTCGAAGCAGGGGAAGAGCTGGGAGAAATCACTTCCCATTACATTTGATTTTTTTCAAAAACAAGACATTTAGGTGAGAGAGAAATCAGGAATTTTGAAGATTTCTTTTCCCCGGCTGTACAATACACAGGAGAGAGAGAGAGAGAGAGAGAGAGAGAGTGAGTGCAGTTGTAGTTCAACAAGAGAGAGAGAGAGAGAGCTTTTTTTGTTTGATCCAAAGAGAGAGAGGTACAATGGTTTTTTTATATATAAACAGGGAAGATGAGAGCAAAATAGTCCAGCATTTGATTTTCAGTCATTGGGCACCACTTTCCGTCGAAAACCCCAACAGATTACAAACTATAGGCCTCATTTGTGCAGCAAATGGTTGTTAAAGGAGGTTAAATGTTGAATTTTATAGTAAAAGGGGGCAATGTGTGTCCAGGTAGTAGTTAAAAGGGGGTTAATGTAATTTCCCCAATTTATAATGTCCCTCCGTAAACTTATAATGTCACTCTCAAAAGAAAATGCAATTATCAATTTAGGAAGTGGCATTATCAATATGAAATTGATCATAAATTTGAGTGACATTATAAATTGACCTTACATTATTTATGTGTTCTCCGAAACACCAAACAATGAAGAAAACAAATCATTACGAAATAGGTAGTTTCCTGAAGCATTAGGCCATCATAGATTGGTCTATATTTTGGAAATTAGATCTCTTCTATTTTCTACAAACAAGAAACCCAGCAAAAAATAAGTTTTCAATAATAATCTTGATGTTAGGTGTTCAACAATTTAGATCTAAAGATACCCATCCAAGGAAAAATGTGTTACTTATCATGGCCCGAACCAAAAAAAAAATGATGATGATGACAGTGGTAACAAAGATTTCATCAATTGGGTGACCTATCTGCCGAAGAAAATCCTGTTTACAACATCAACAGGTAAAGCATAAGCTGGATCTATGGCTTTCAATCCTGGATATTCAAGAAGTGAGAGACCTGCAAAATGTGCAAAATGAACAAACAGAACAAAGTCAGTGAGTTATGGAATCTTAAAAAGTCTCTACATAAATGGAGTTTGGTTCTTTGACATCTCAAAAAAAAAAAAAAAATGGAGTTTGGTTCCAGTCCAGTGAAATTAGATAGTAAGTAGTAACCACAAGCGGTAAGCCTAGTGGAAAGTTGAACCATGATAAGCAACACAGGAACTTCATGAGTAGCAATTCCATGGACCTCTTGGACATAATCAAAGATCTTAACTTAAAATCGGACAGTAATCTTCATTCGAATCTCATATTTGGCTCAGCCACCTACTCATCTTTCACAAGGAAGGGATCAAATTCACTCTAAACCTTGTGATTTTTTTTTTTCCCAGTGGAATTGTTTACTTCATGGTGGGCTGAGACTGGAACCTTAAGACATGTGAAGTGTCCCTCTTAGTCAAAAGACGATTGGGAAATAGTATGAATTATGTTGAACAATTTCTAGGAAGCCGGGAGGCCCATTAAGAAAAGTAGTACTAGGCTCCCACCTCCTACACTCAATTCCCTCCAACCAAAAGCACCTGAGGGAAATAGAAACTACAAACGTGGCAGTTTAAATGGCAACCAATCCGATGCTAGCTGGATTTGTGACCCAGAACACCGCCCAAAAGATGCTAGAAGGAAACAATTGAAGGTAGTACCATCTCGGATTTTATTCTAGGAAATCCCAATTAACAAAATGGCTCAAGAAACTCTTAAACATAACAAGGGGTTGACATGAAAATTGATAACAAATAATTAACAACATCAGCAGATAATATAAAATGCCCACATAAAGAGAACAATAAGCTTTCTCCCCCAAACAAGAATTAAACCGGGAAACAGACTAAAAATTGGAGGACAAGAAATCCAACTGTTGCATACCATAAACTGATTTTGCCTTAAAAGAAAAAGAAAACATACCATCAACTCCGAAATACGTATGGAAAATATCAACAGCATCATTTGGCCAATCAGAAATGCCTCCCTTCTCTTTATCCTGCATTTATGACATGTAACAGCAACAATATCAGGTAAAACCACAAATAACAGTAAAAAACACTCAAGAACATAGGTAGCTAATTATGAAATTTTCCAGGACTGGAAGTGGCTCACTAGATTCAAAAGCAACCTGACAGTTCAAGATATATTTAACAAGCTTTTCCTTGTCAATCCAATGAACTCTGTCTATCATGATCAAGCTAGAAAGAACCCACCAAGAGTAGCAGACCTGTGCAATTTGATCATCAGGAACATTTAATTTACAGATTTAAACAAAATCTCAGTTGAGAAAAATGATAACCAACATCTGGAAGCTTCTCCGGACGTCCGTTTAGACCTCCAGATTTATCTTGTCGCTCACATAACCACCACCCAAGGAGGTCCTTATCAATTTGATGTAGAGAACCAGTTATCGCAAGAGCAGCCGCACAGCAGAAAACTGCAGATATAATGGCCATACTGGCAGTGAAATTAATGTGTAGAGTCTAGTTTAGGGATATAAACATTTTACAAACCATACACATAACTGATATACCAAAGTGATATTAGCTCACTGAATATAATCTTAAAGAGATATTCATACTCTTGATTGAGGATTTCTAACAGATTAACCGTCAGAGTGACTATTGAAGTACTAAATAATTGGAAAAAAAATGCTTACGTATATATGTGGCTGTAAAAACATTGAAAACACTATATGTTTGCTTCGTATGTTTGCTTGGTTGCTGGGTAGACATGAGGTACTCTTTTTTGGTGCCATTATGTTCATGGCTATAGTTCTTTTGCGGTGTTTCAATTTAAATTCCTAGTTTTTTTCTTTTTAGAGAAACAGCTGGAAATGTAATAGCTGGGGATTAGTTGGTTTGAGATCTTTTGAGCTAGAAATGTAGTAAGATTAATACACAAAGTAGTAACTTGATGAATCTTTCCAACATGGCTGAACAATGTGACTGCAGTTGATTGAAGTCCACAGTGTGAAAGAACCTAGCCTTGCTCTTCGAAGCTAATTAAGGTCTCTTGGTGAATCTTTTCAAACATGCCGAGAATAAATGTTTTAGGCATTTAAAGTGTAGGTAATGTAAGAGTAATAGGCATTTAAAGTGTATGTCTCTGTGTGGACAAATGAGCAATGGTATTCACCAAGAAGTCCTCTTTGATCAGATATCTGCTAAAGCTAGTAGCATGTTCAGATGCCACATGTTCACTGCATGAAAAAAAACGAACTGCAGTCTATTTTTAATCTGATGTAATTAGAACTATGTTTAGAATTTTTGTGCAGTGGCATTTGTGGAATTATTTAATCCAAACTGCGTATGTATGGTAGAGATGTCTTCTTCTTCCTCCCATTTCAATAGCATAAATGAAGGCCCTCTTTGCAAATGTGGGATACCGGCACCTATAAGAACTTCAAAAACAAAGGCTAATTGGGGGAGAAGATTCATAGGTTGTTTAAACTATAAGGTAATATGATTTTTTGTATTTGGTTATTGATTATTTATGCCATCCATTTCTGACTAATGTCATTTTTTGAAAAATTATCCAGCTACCTAATACATGTGGCCTCTTCTATTGGATTGACCCCGAAAGGGACATGGAGTTGGAAGAAGACAACAAGAATATGCAAATGAAAATTTCAGTGTTGACCAAAGAGGTGGAAGAAATTACAAGAGAGAATAAAGTGTTGAGGAAAAAGAACGACAAGCTGACAAAAAAATTACAAGAAGCTGAAGCTCAAGTGTTTGACTACAAAATGAAATGCTTGATTGTATTAATTGTAAGCATTGTTGTGTGGTGGTTTACGAAGAACGTAGTAGCTGTTCCGACCATGAGGAACTTGAAATACCTGCCGTAGATGATATGAAATATTATGTTGCAACTGTTCCCGTGCTATTCTTTCTTTACTTTCTCTAGGAATATATTCTCCACATGTGGATTTGAAATGACTGTGTTGGCTAAGGGGTGACTGGAACTTGATTGGAAACTTGGTTGTTTTGCATTAGTTGTGGAAGCAATCCATGGAAGATATTTGAAGAGCAAAAAGTTCTGTATTTGTAACATTTGGCAGGACTGAAATAGAAAGTGTTTGTTTCAATTTTGCAAACAGAAGATATTGTGAGTGGACTCGGGTCAAGGTTGAGGAACTGTGCACAACAGTTCTTAATGTGAGATATCTAAAGCTCTGTTAGTGAACTAGCTGAGGGTAATGGAGTGAATTGTTGCCTGAGATTTTTTTTTCTTTTCAAAATTCACCTGTGAAGAATATAGGGTAGATGGTCAAATGAGGAGAATGGATCCAGTTAAAACCACATGTCGACATGTCAATAACCATAATCTACCAATTCACAAATTTCATCACATAGAGCCTACTGAATTCAAGTCTACCAATTCAAAAATACAGTTATCACACCAAATGTATCAAATTACAGTTCGTTGATCTTCCAAATGTTAAAATACAACTGCTATATTGCCTTGTCATTTCCTCCATCTCTATCTCCGCACGTCGCAATCTTGTCAACCTTGCGTTTTCCCATCCTGAAACACAAATAACTCATAATATGAAGAATGCTACAAAACTAAAGACCACAAGTATATTCATAAAAATAAACAATTGCATTCAGCCCCGTTTTGTATAAACACTTACATTCATCATAATTGTTCGACATGTCGTCGTCGTCGTCGTCATTCAACCTAACATCTTGCGAAGAGCTAAGAAAAAAATACAGCAATTAAAATTTAAACAAGTAAACAAAAAAATTGAAATTACAGATGAACAAAGTTAAATGCATAGACGTACATGTTAAGAAGCTGTGGACAATTTCTTTTGTCGTGCGACTGCCCCGTTAACCCACAAGCATGACATTTCCTACTCTTCTTGACAGCCTTCTCCTTTCCTCCTTTCAATCGCTTGCCACAACCCTTTGCCCTAACTGTGAGTGGTTCTTTAAAACAAGGTTCGCTTCCATGAGAAATACGCATTTCGATACCAATCGTTGGACGTGGTTCGCGAGAAGTCCTCAATACTGCAAGTTCATCCTTCGCGAGTAATAGGTGCTTGGAAACCACTTCAGTTCCTTCCTCATCTAGTACACCATCATCAATCACATTACAAGCAAGTTGAAAGAGACCCTGTCGCCTCACTAAAACCGAACGGTCGCTTATTTCTTTTCGAACACTACCCAAGTCATCCATAACTCTGCTCGCTTTGGCTGATTTTGTCCACCTCCGCAAGATGTACTTAGTAGGCAATTCCATAATTTGCATTCTACTAAAGTAAGCACACATGTGTCGACATGGAATTCCGTCAAAGTCAAACATCTTACAACTGCAACTGACAAAGTTTGATGACTTCTCAACTGAAATCTCTCGACTTCTCGACCCTTCCATATCCGGCCTCCGAACATCCCACAAACACCGATGTTCATCCTCATGTCTTAACGTTAACACATACGCATTAATTTGAAAGATTTCCTGTTGAAACATATAAAATATGCTCTGTGTATATAATTCACTCATTCCCTTTTCCATGAACGACGAGGTTTTCAAGACTGGCTTCTCAGTTACATCTTTGTGATCCAAATTCAGTTCATTATGTCGTATACGTGACAATGCCCTTTCGAACCGCAAAATAAAATCCAACATTGTATTGTCTTTAGACACGTATCTCTTAAAGAATGCATGAGAAATTTCAGCTCTTTGACTACTTGTCATGTGGGCAGAAAAAATATGTTTCGTATATGCAGGAACCCATCTATCACGAATTTCGTACATGGACTGCAACCATTCATTGTCGGACAAGTTAGATTTTGCTACAACTTCTTCCCATGTTCTATCAAACTCTTCAGGGCTCTCTGACTTCCATATACATCTTTTGAAATCATCATAATGCAGAGAATAAGATATTGCACTTATCTTTGTAGAAAATTTATTCACAATGTGCCAAATGCAATATCTATGGTGCGTATTTGGAAGAACATTTGCAAATGCTTTTGTCATTGCCAGATCTTGATCAGTTATGATCATTTTTGGGGGGCCTCCTGGCATTGCTTTCAGCCATTCTTTAAAAAGCCACTCAAAGGAATCACTCGTTTCATTACACAAGAACCCACAACCAAAAAGCGTAGTCTGCCTATGGTGATTAACTCGTACTATAGGAGCAAAGATCATAGAATATCGGTTTGTGCTGTAGGTTGTATCAAATACCACCACATCTCCAAAATATTCGTACGACTTTCTACATGTGGCATCCGCCCAAAAACAATGACTCATCCTCCCATCATCATCTTTCTCCATTGTAAAATAAAAAGTGGGATTTTTCTGTTGTTCAGTCTCAAAATATTCGTATAACATGTCGGCGTCATATCCATCTACGCAATTCCTCTCATCCCTATTTTGGTTATAAAGATCTCGTGGTAAAAATCCAACATGTTCAAGACCCCCGGCTTGCAACTCTAGAATACTCATTTGTTGATGGGGTGGCACATTTGCAGCAGCGAGATGTTGTGTTAAGGATTTTTGTGCAGCGGAAATGTTACGATGAGATTTCAACAAATGTGCCTTCCTCGGGGACGTAAGATGGTGGCTATGACCCTCGACAAACTTGGAGACAACAAACCCTTCAACTGACCGGGCTCTCACGACAACTAATTTTGCACCACATTTCTCTCTAGTCAAACCCCGACGACGTGTAGTGGTGGCCTTAGAAATTCTCCTCTCCCCTTCTTTCCAACAAACATATTCCTTCCAATTGGTTTCACCATTCTTATCCGTCTTGCTTGAATTAATTCGCACACTAAATCCAGCATGAAATGCATAATTATTGTAGAAGGCATACGCATCGTCTAAGTTGCGAAAATGTTGGTTAATTCTCGGTACCAGTTCATTTTTAACTGGAGGAGTGTGAAGTTTAGAAGAATTAGTAGACTCTTCACACAGTTGAGATGATGACGGTGAAAGTAGTTGCATATCATCCAAAGTCTGCGTTCTAAAAACCAAAAGAAGAATCAACTACACCAATTCATTTCTTATTTCTTATGCCTATCCATATCTATATAAGTAGAGAGGCAGAGAGAGATACCTTGGTGGTGGTGGTCGAAACAAGGGGGTTGGATTGATGCTCGCACTATCTTTTTCTTCCATTTGTTTTCAATCTGCAACACAACCATGATATTAGCTAACTATCTTCACACTACCATTCTGGTATGCTGATCAAAAAAATTAACATAACTTTGCCAACCATTAGCTTTTTCGTAGGTTCAGATTATAAAATCTTGGAAGGTACACAAGGTTTTATTTTGTTGACATGTTCAGTTGTGGTGAAATTGTTTAAAGAGGACTTCTTGGTGAATCACTCGAGCCTTTCGTCGTGGCTGTGATTTCTTATACCCTAATCGAGCAAAAGAAAAAAAAAACCGTAATTTCGAGTAACAGAAAAACAGCCATAAACTCGAGATTCAAAAAAAGCCCTAATTTCGAATTCAATCAACTGCAGTCACATTGTTCAGCCATGTTGGAAAGATTCACCAAGTTACTACTTTGTGTATTAATCTTTCTACATTTCTAGCTCAAAAGATCTCAAACCAACTAATCCCCAGCTATTACATTTCCAGCTGTTTCTCTAAAAAGAAAAAAACTAGGAATTTAAATTGAAACACCGCAAAAGAACTATAGCCATGAACATAATGGCACCAAAAAAGAGTACCTCATGTCTACCCAGCAACCAAGCAAACATACGAAGCAAACATATAGTGTTTTCAATGTTTTTACAGCCGCATATATACGTAAGCATTTTTTTTTCCAATTCTTTAGTACTTCAATTGTCAAGTAACAGAACAAAGTCCTAATTTTACCTTAATAGAACAAAAAGCCCTAATTTTCGTCGTGGATGTGGTTTCTTTTACCCTAATCGAGCAAAAGGAAAAAAAAAAACCGCCTAATTTCGAGTTTCTGAAAAAATAGCCTTAATCGACTTGGAAAAAGCCCGAATCGACATGGGGAGAGAGAGAACGAGCCAGAGAGAGAGAGAGAGCCCTAATACCCGAACTGGTTCGAAACAGATCGAGAGAGAAAAAGCGAGAGATAGTGAGAGAGATACCTCCGAGTGTTCGTTGGTTCGTCGTCGTCGTCGTCGGGCAGAGCTCTGGTTCGTCGTTCGTCGTTCGTCGGGCTCTGCTGGTTAGTCGGGTGGGTCAGAACCAGCCCAGATTCGAGATTCAACAGAGAAAGAGTGAGATGAGAGAGATACCTTGGTGTGTTCGTCGTCGTCGGGCTTGGGTCTGGTTCGTCGTCGTCGGGTGGGTCAGAAATCGCTCTGGTTCTTCGTCGCTCTGGTTCTCTCTCTCTCTCTCTCTCTTTACGCGTTTGAAGGGAAAAAGGGAACTGAGAGGGAACAGTAGCGCGTGGGGGGCTTTGGCTGCATTTTATTTCCCCAGCCGTTGGATTTAAATCCAACGGCTTAGAAGAATGGTCCGGACGGGAGCTACGGTCAGGGAGTCCTGACCAGAACCGGACTGTATATATATATATATATATATAATTAAGTTTGGGACTGAACAAGGGTAAATTCGTCATTTAACACCTTTTTACATCAAGCCGCTCAATGTGATCAGAATGTGATTTTAAGGGTACACGCTAAAATCAGAAAAAATGACTGGAAGGGCTTGATCCGAACAGTTTTGAACAATTATTTATTGAGCGGTTCAAATAAAACTGCTCAAATCAAGCCTTTCCGGTCATTTTTGCTAATTTCTCATGGACACCCTTAAAATCACATTCTGCACATATTGAGCTGTTCGGATCATAAAAATTCAATCGGGAACTATCAGATTGAGATTTTGGGTGTCCCCGTTGGGTGTTTTATTAGGGTGTTCATTGAACCATTCCCATATATATATATATATATATATATATATATAATTTTGGCAGTTGATTTTGCCTCTCTTTTTTGTTAACGGCACTCCCTGCAAGTGTATTTTTGCACCAAACACTTGCAGGGAGTGTCGTGAAGGAAAAAAAAAAGTGGCAAAATCAATTCCCATAATTTTATTTTATATATATATATAGTCAGGACTCCCTGATGGGAGCTTATGTCCGCACCTCGTTTCTAGGCCGTTGGATATAATCCAACGGCTGGTAAATTAAAAACCAATCTCGCGGGTAAAAATGAAGACAGGTCGGGTATTTGGGACAAAACCCACGCGGATCCATCGACGCGGATCCAACCCTTTCCCAATAGACCATAGCGAACGACTGGAGCGAGAGAGAGATTAGGGCGATCGGAGAAGAACGACGAACAACTGGACAACCAACTATCGAACACGACAACCACGAAGGTATCTCTCTCTCTCTCTCTCTCGATCGAAGTCTGTCTCTCTCTCTCTCGCGGTCGAACGGCTTAGAAGTTTGGGCCTTTTGGATTTGTTTATGTTTCGAACCACAAAAAGGGTTTTTCTTTTTAACGCAAGATCGAATCTCTCTCTCTCTCTCTCTCTCTCTCTCTCTCTCTATGTGGAATCTCGAATCTCAGAATTTCTCATAAATTAGGGTTTGTGTATGTCTATGGGTGTTCTATGTTTGAGCCCTAAACTGAGTTTCTGGGTGACACAAAGAATTAGGGTTTTGTTTTTTTGTAATCTCTGGTTCTAGAATTTTCAGCGATTTATGGACAAAGGGAAAGGAGGAATAATGGCGATTGAAACTCAGTGAAGCAATCTTGTATCTTGTATTCAGCAATTTTTTGTTTCTTTTCCCTCTGCCTTGTCTGGCTTGTTGTTTGTCTATTTGACTTTGGAAAAATGGCGATTGAAAACTTGTTGATCAACAGATTCATCTACTCGAGTTCAAACAAAAATAGATTCGTCTACTTGACTACAAATAGGGCTTAGACCAGAATTAATTTGTCACAAATCCAAGCTTTCAGCTTATCTCCCGTTCTGAGTTTGCTATTGACAGCCATACACGGTTCGAAACCGTGCTAGATTGTGATAATTAACCATAGTGTTGTTGCCTACTAGCTTTCCAAGTGGGAGAAGTTTTATATGCAGAAAAGGGAGAGACATAACATATATTCCTATGGCGTGATTGATTTCTTTCTTGTTAGCAGTCAAATAGCCCAAACTAGACCCTGGACTAGAATGAGCTCACAGTAGTATTTGTTCATTGTTGATTTCTTGGATTTTATTCTCTTATCAGATTTCGAACGGAAAAGGCCCCATTTGAAAGTCATATTTTCTTTATCCAAAGCAAACTCAGATTTTCTGTTAATTGATTATTGTTTTTTTCATTTTTTGTGTGTTCTAAGTTCTTGGTTGTGTTAGCACTAGGAAGTTCATCTCATCACTGCCTGCTCTCTGTTTATAAGTTTACACTGTCATATGACAGAATTGGATTTGCTCATGTTAGTTAGATTTTGAACTGAAAATGGAAATGGAAATGGTTTTGGATTCATTTTTTAACTCATATTTTGACTCCATATTGAGCATACCAGAATGGTAGTGTCAAGATAGCTAGCTAATTCATTCTTAACATGTACGTCTATGCATCTAACTTTGTTCATTTGTAATTTCAATTTAATTGTATACATGTTTAAGTTTTAATTGTTGTCTTTTTTTCTTAGCTCTTCGCAAGATGTTGGGTTGAATGAGGATGAGGACGAGGACATTTGGATTTTGGAACGAGCTATATCGACTATGGACACAATGAATCTGTTTGCTACATTTTTTTTGGAACTGCTGTTTGGAAATGTATCGACTATGGAACTCACCAAATCTGTTTGGAACTGCTGTGTTTTTTTGGAGACTGGAAGTGTACATTTTTTAATGTTGTTGGTTGTGTTGTATATTTTCTTTTAGTTATGTAATGCTTGTGTTGAAGACAAATATAGCTTGTGATGTGTACAAATTTAGAACTTGAGCAAGTGTTCTTATTTTATAAGTTTGGAAAATTGGCTCTTTTGTGTACCATATTATTGACTTCAATCACTTGCCCCAGAGGGAGTAGCGACTAGCGTTATAGGTCGTTGGGCGGCCGGAAGGTTGCCACGAGTTCTTGGAGGCATTGTGGCTCAACAAATGGTTGTATCTTAATTGCTTCGGTCTCCCATTCTGATATTCAGTTGGGAAAACTCCGTAACTTTTCATATTTTATTGAATCATTGTAGATGCTATCATTACCCATAATTTTTTGTCAAAGAACCAGCTTCCATTTTATTTGCTAACAACCACATTTGCTGCTACTGGATAATTGTACCCGATGGGGGCAAAAACTCATGCTCGCATGTGACATCAATGCCAGCTACTTGAATTTTGGCTATTCAATAAGAGTGATATTGAAAAGAAAATGTCCTCCAAACTTTCGTAGGTACACCAGTTCTCAAACCCAACGACATGGAATTCAATCATAAATGGCATACTCATATGAAATGGTAGAACAAAAGGATGGAACAGTGAAAACTGAGATCCTTCACATACTCCCTCAACCTAACAAATCATGGATAAGTTCTCTGAAAATGAAAACAACAAGGAAAAAGAAGAGACATCCAGAATAAAGTGTTCCTTATATCTTTACTTCATACAATCTCTAGTTACTCTTGCTGGATAATTGTAACTGTTTTCACAAAGTTTCAGCACCAAATTTTCACCAAAGTTTCAGCACTTGTTTACACGCAACCTCAGACCCTAGGACACGACATGGATTACTTGCCAAAAATTCCTCAACTTCTATTAATTGCCAAGAATCTCAGTCTCAGAAATCAAAAATGGCCAAGGGTATAACCTTGAGAGCCCGCCAAAGGAAACAACAGAACAGAAAAAAGCCGAAACTGGCCAACCTGTACTATGTTCACCACCTTACAACAAAGCAAAAAAAACAACATTCCTAACTTCAATTGGTAACAAAATCAGAGCAATGCAATTGGGCCGAAGAAGTTGTTGCCGAAATCTATCTTGGGAAGCTGCTGCAATTGCCCAATTTGAGGTGGAATTGGAGCCAAAATCAACCTTGTTATATATGCCTGAATATCTAACATATGGAAGCAACAAAATTAGGTCATATATAACATATGGAAGCAAGATTGGCTACCTAGTTGAGAGCCTTTTGCCATAACTTTTGCCAAATTTTGGCAGAGGCAAGGGATTTGGCATGCCAATTGACTTGTCTTAGCTAGCCCTTGAAGGAGAAGCTTCATGCTAGTTATAATTGTATCCTTACACACTACCTTTTTCAGATTCAAATTAGTAATAAAAAAAACTAGCAGATGAACGCCACAAAGCGGAGAGATCAAAAGGGATACCATTTGACGAAACTGATATGGCCTGCTATTCTTGCTTTTTTGGACAAGTGGGGTAGTATTTAATTTCCGGTGTCAAAGACAAAGACTCAACTGACTCCATCCCCTTTTATTTTAAGCTACGTTTTCTATTTCCTACCTTTTTTTTTTTTGATCCGCATTTCCTACCATTTTCTCCTTACACAAAACCAATTTTCCTTTTAACAAGAACAAAGGTACAAACCCTAAACGGTTTAAACCAATTGCTTTTCTACTTACACAAATCGAACCCTAATTTCTGAGAGATTCTGATAGAGAGAGATTAAGAGAGAGATACCTTGTTCGTCGCTTTGATCTTCTTCTGCTTCTTCTTCTTCGTCGATCTGGTTTACCATAATCGAGTAACAAAAAAAAAAAAAAAAAACCTAACCCGTTAGATGGAGAACGAGCCAAAGAGAGAGAGAGACATACCTTGATACCTTGTTCTTCTTTTTTGTGTTCGATCTTCTTCTTCTTCGTATCGTCTTCTTCTTGGTCGCACCGTTCGTGGATCTTCTCTCTCTCTGTTTGAACGGGAAAGCACCGAAAGGGAAAGGGGAAACAGGGCTGGATCCGTTTTGTGGGTTTTAACCCGTTTTCGTAATAACCCGTGACCCGCGTTTGGAGTTTAACCCGCGAGATGGAGTTTAATTTCCCAGCCGTTGGATTAGATCCAACGGCCTAGAAACGGGGTGCGGACATAAACTCCCATCAGGAAGTCCTGACTTGAAGCCAACTGTATATATATATAATTTTGGCGGTTGATTTTGCCACTCTCTTTTTTGTTAACGGCACTCCCTGCAAGTGTATTTTTGCACCAAACACTTGCAGGGAGTGCCGTGAAGGAAAAAAAAAAGTGGCAAAATCAATTCCCATAATTTTTTACTATTTATACATACATACATACATATATATATATATATATCACAGTGCATTCAATCAGATACATATATACATATACACGTACATATATACAAAGAGAGAGATGAAGAGAGAGAGAGAGGGGGCGAAACAAAGAGAGAGAGAGAACTTACGATTTGGAGACCCAGATCGATCGATGTCATCACCGTGGCTTGAGGCTTGAGCTCTATGTGTATTTAAAGGGCAAATTACACAATCAACCCAATATTTTATAATTATTTACAAAAAAATTCATAATTTTATTTTGGGCAAAAATGCACACCCAAACGTACCGACAGAATATCATTGCCGTACCCAAATATGCCAAAAGTATCGAATACGATTTTGCCGTACCGACGCCGTACCCGTACCCCAGTGCGCGTACGACGACATTTCCGAAGTACTCCTGCATCATAGATCATCATAAAGTCCACACATATAATAGAGAATTGCAAACCGATTTTTCCATTTCATGTTAAGGCTTTGCATTAGATAAAATACATGTTCCGCATCTGCCAATTTTTGAAATATGGTAGCCCATTATTTAACTCTCTTTTTTTGTCAAAAGTGAAAAGATTGTATTGATAAATGCCGAACGACACTTACAAAATGGAGATCATCACAAATAACTTGGACAAAGCCAAACTAATCGTCGAACAAATAAAAACGAGTAAATCACAAGGCAATCGATATTTTATCTAACTCTTAGAGTTACTTTTATTTAGAATTAGCCATGGGAATAAAAATAAAGAAGTTTCTAGTAAGTGTGTTTTTTACGGCAAATGAACAACCAAACTTGAGTTTGCCTACAAAATTCATTTGTCAAATGAATACTCACAGAAAGATAGATTTCTTTTTCCTTTATTTCACTTTACTTCACTTTTTCTAAGAATAACTTTCCTGCACAATATTCCTGGCATAAATGTCTTATATAGGGATTTGTGCAATTTCAAACCTTAAAAAAATATACTACTTCTACATTTTTTTTTTAAATTTCTTACACTTAATTTGGTAAAATATGTGTTTTTTAGGTTTGAAAATACATGTATTTCCGTAGGGGGCATTTAAAGCGGGACAGAAGGAGCAAAAGTTCTCGTCAAGAGCACAATTTTGAAAAAAAAATTCGAATTCCATGAAATTATTAAGTACATTATCTTGAGAACAAAATAGCGCAACACTTATTCACGCGATAAGTTTTAAAATTAATACGTAGTAGAAATCATATGAAACAATATCCAATCAAGAGAATTTTGTCGCGTTTAATACTTTTGATGAGTTTAAAGAGTGAATAGTCCCAATCATCGAGATAGGTTCAAAAAGGATTCAAGAACTGCTTGAACTAGACCATCCAATCCATCAAATGAACTTGACTTCAATTCCGTTAAAATTAAAAGAGGCCCCAAAGAGATTATTCAGTGGTTTGATTTTTAAGCTTTCCTATGGCTACAATGAAGCCGTCTTGCAGTGACAACCCTGCGGCGGGAACAATCTCTAGCTATGTAGATCACGGGTACTTCATCCACCTCCACAACTACAAGTGAATTGATGGTCCGACACCAAAGTTGATTTCTTGTTCTTTTCATTTGTATTTTGCTTTGTTAAGTAGGCATATTTTGGGTTTGTTGTTCTAGTTGTCATTTGGTTCCCTTTTAATGGAGCTCAACATTGGTGGGTAAAGCACAAATTAGTGCGTAAAAAAAAATGCAAAATACTAAGTCTAACCATTTCATGGCTACATAACAGCCGGCCCTAAATTGAGTTCGAGTCCCACCAAGGGCATAGTCTTTTTGGCCAGCCCGCTGGACTTTATCTCGTTGCATAGAAGACTTGTCCTTAACCAAGTCGATGAGCTGGATGGGAACATCAGGAAGGGAATTAGTCGAGGTACGCGCACTCAGACAGTTGTGAAAAAATAAAAAAAATGGCAATAACAATCGGTGAAGAAACGAAAGAAGAATCAGAACATACGGTAATGTGATAATTATCGTACCAGTAAGGCAAATCAGACAATATTGCTAATCAAGAACCACCTTTTTTTCTTTGCATTGACTCACTTCCTGCGGCTGCATTCTACTCGAAGTGCACCCTGAAAAGCAAATGTACTCCAACGAGCCTTTTGGGTAATTGTATCAACACAGCCACAACTACAAGTACCTGAAAGTGAACAAAGATGCAACTCACCCACTGATTAGATTTTAGATTTTCGAAACAAGCGCACCATGAATGAGGGAGAATCGCCTTCAAACAAATGAAGAAATATGTTTCACATGAAGTACTTGAAATGCAAGCTTTGAAATAGTGTTCATCATGCATAGAAATGGACCAATCTGGCGTACAACACAACGATTTCTTTATTTAATTTCAAAAGGTGACAAAGGATTTGTACAAAAGAAAACATGATGATTGTTCTTATTGTCACAAGTCATAAAAAAGCACAAGGTGATGCAGGTATTTGGGTAATGAAGAACTTGTTTCTAGAGAATTACAAGGTATGGCAAAGTCAAATCACCTTGGAAGGTTGAGTCCTATGTCAGGCTGTTAGCTGAAACAAGGATCATTCTGGCATGAAAACAGAGGCAGAACATGGTACGGCAAATAATCCCATGAAAGAAGAATGGCCATAATCTCAGATAACACTACAAACACAACAATTAACGTAAAGGTTGCGTGGAATATAGATGCAAGACACAAGCCGTACAAAAGTTTTGCATACATCTCCGAAATACAACAACAAAATAAGAATCATACGCAAGACTCATACTTCATTGCAATAAACAAACATCACTGCATATATCCCTGGCCCCTGCGTAAATATTTTATCAATTAGAGCGATGCAGTCAAAGGTTTTTTTACCAAATGGGACTGTTATTTTCATCATTGTTATATACCATCCTTTACTCGTCAAAATAGTTTAACAGAACTCTAATTGTTTTCTGCATAAACTGTTTACCAAAAAAACACATTTGTTTTTTTCGGGCATGAGGTTTACGAAATGCTATTGCAGTATTGCACACAATATGCTATCAAGAACACAAGTGATATCATGGTCAAACGCATCAAAAAGCACAATATATCAGAAAGCAAACAATAAGATATTAAGAGTTCATGTGGCAAATTATCATCTAGATCAAGCAATATCATGGAATTTGTGAACTCTCAAAAGACGCTATGTGAGCTTTAAAAATTCTTTAGTAGATGACATTATTCCAGAAGCAGAAAATATTTCAGTTTCTTCACTTTCAATTTTAAGCCCTTAAACCAAAGCACTGAACACTTGTATCAACTAATTTGCCATTGGCTCTCTGCTAACGCTCTAGGAAAAAACTATTGGATATGTTTATTTTCCTTCGTGTGATTTTAGATGTTAGAGAAACCTTCAGCAAGAAATCACCATCTGAATAGTAATCCTTTCCAAGCACCGACAGGACTAAATGTTTTGGCCATCAAAGAAGCTGAATTTAGGACACAAATACCTTTTAAGCTTTCATTTAAGGAATTTAACAAAAAATAATCAGCTGAGTATTTTACAACCCCTCTGGCCCAGATTGATTGTGTGAACTCTGAAACAGATTTTACTCAGAAAGATATTCTACCATGAGAGCTGGAGATGACATAAACAAAAAACAAAAAAGATATCAACAGTTATTTATCTTCAAGAAAGGGCAATATGCCTCTACAGTTCTGTCATGTATGAAACATACTAAACCATCTTCAAAAAGAGAATCAAAGAAAGCTTAATCCTACACTAAAATCACGCGTATATGATAAAGTCCAAGCAAAACTTACTGGTGCAAAATGAATGTGAGCCTAAAGCAATCAATAAGACATTAAGGATGCAAAAACATGTAATAATACCATCAAATAATCAACCAAATACACAAAAACGGCAAATAGAAGACAAGGCAAGAGTCATAAGCTGAACAATCTAGCTCTAAAGAAGCAAATTACATGGAGGAAATCTGGTCAGCAAACAACCAATCTCCTTGATATCGTCAGAGAGATGCGCTTCCATACAAGATACCTTGGTTAAAGCTTAATCAACTGGATAGGAGAGATCGCATAGAGCCTCCGTAATAACAGTTGTTATAGTCTTTAAAGAAGGCACCTCGCAGAGCACATTATTGTCTGATTTGGCTAAAGGATGCATCATTCCAGAGAGAGGCAGAAAGATGGAGAGAGAAAATAAAAGCCACAGATCAAAACTGGTAGTCTGACCCTGTACTATGTCAAATTTGAGGACATTCCTAGGTTCACTGGACCGGCAACATCTCTACAAAAGTGACTTAACTGCTACCCAAACAAATAGGAAAATCATGTGCAAATAAAATAAAATAAAATAAAACACGTTACGCTACAAAAACTGACAAAACCCAAAAAATCATGCACTTTGTATCAATTTAGGAACTTCTAGTGGTATACCAGATAGATAACCGTTCACTAGTTTCGATTGTCAACCCATTAATTAACTGCTCTAGGCTGCAATAGTGGAGCAAGGTACTATTTGTGAAATCTGTTTAAGGTTCCAAGTCAACATTGTTGGGGTCAAACCCAAATCCGGCTTGGACGCCTGGTTGCCTACCGTGTGTCTGGCCATGATTTCTAAAAGTTCCTTTATGTTGGGTAGGGGATCAATCACTCTCTCCATAAGCTAAGTCTATATGCAGGTGCACATTATTCTTTTACTATGAAATACAACAAGTGAATAAGCCTATATGTGGCTATTTTGCCACACGTCCACCAAGGACCCGTTTTGCACATCTAAACTGTCTGATATAGAGCTCTTACAATCCTCCAGCTTCCAAAGGAAATACTCTTTTTTGTATATGATACAACATTTTAAGCAAATATATAGGAAGCAAGAACGATTCAGCTCTGACCTTGGCCAGTTTGGAATCTCAATCAAAGCTTCATAGTGCCCTTCATAGTTTCATCCAAAAAATAAAAGAACTATGCAAATTGAAAGTCCTTGTACTGCTAGTTTTGTCCAAATATATATGACTCCAACAAATGCATATTACCAAGATTTCTACCATTCTGACTCTTTAAGTTTCAATATGGAATCTGCCCAGCATAAACCAACGCTTCCTTCGTCAAACCAACAAAGAAACAAGAATACCATTGGTCAAAGTGTCAAACAACTCAAGAAAAATCCAAGACTTAATAACACCATCAGATAATCAACCAAATACACGAAAACGGCAAACAGAAGACAAGAGTCATAAGTTGAACAATACTAGCTCTAAAGAGGCAAATTACATGGAGGAAGTCTAGTCAGCAAACAACCAATCTCCTTGATATCGTCAGAGAGATGCGCTTCCATACAAGATACCTTGGTTAAAGCTTAATCAACTGCATAGGAGAGATCACATAGTGCCTCCATAATAACAGTTGTTATAGTCTTACAAGAAGGTACCTCATAGAGCACATCATTGTCTGATTTGGCTAAAGGATGCATCATTCCAGAGAGAGGCAGAAAGATGGAGAGAGAAAATAAAAGCCACAGCTCGAAATTGGTAGTCTGACCTTGTACTATGTCAAATTTGAGGACATTCCTAGGTCACTGGACCGGCAATATCTCTACAAAAGTGACTTAACTGATACCCAAACAAATAGAAAAATCATGGTAAAAAAAAAATACACACCTTACACTACAAAACCCAACAAATCATGCATTTTGTATCAATTTAGGAACTTCTAGTGGTATACCAGATAGATAACCTTTCACGAGTTTTGATTGTCAATCCATTAATTAACTGCTCTAGGCTGCAATAGTGGAGCAAGGCAGTATTTGTGAAATCTGTATAAGGTTCCAAGTCAACATTGTTGGGGTCAAATCCATATCCAGCTTGGACGCCTGGTTGCCTACCATGTGTCTGGCCATTATTTTGTAAGTTCATTTACATTGCGTACGGGATCAATCACTCTCCCCAATATTCCATATGCAAAGTCTATATACAGGTGCACATTATTCTTTTACTATGAAATTCAAGAAGTGAATAAGCCTATATGTGGCCGTTTTTGCTACACGTCCACCAAGGGCCCGCTTTGCACATCTAAACTGTCTGATATAATGCTCTTACAATCCTCCAGTTTTCAAAGGAAATACTCTTTTTCGTATCTGATACAACATTTTAAGCAAATACTTATATTGGAAACAAGAACGATTCAGCACTGACCTTAGCCAGTTCGGAATCTCAATCACAGCCTCGTCGTGCACTTCATAGTTTTATCCAAAAAATAAAAGAACTATGCAAATTGAAAGCCCTTGTACCTGACTCTTTAAGTTTCAATATGAAATCTACCAAGCATAAACCAACTCTTCCTTCGTCAAACCAACAAACTGAAAAGAATACCGTTGGTCATAGTGTCAAAACAACTCTAACAAACCCAAAATCAGAAAAAAAAGATAAACAAAAAAGCCCAAATAAAATGAGCCAAAACCTGCTTAGTGCTAGTCTTTGCTATTTATTAGGTCAAATCGCAGATCCAACCATAACAAGGCCATCAACCCTTTAATTCTTTTCTTTTTCTTTTTCTTTTTTCCCTTTTTTACCTATCTTCTATTTTCACATCAACCGAACAACACGTACCAGGAATAAAAATAAAATATGCATTCCACAGCTAGATGAGTCTCACCATATGATGGATGTCCTGAGGCAGTCTCGAGAAGAGAAGTGAAATCTGAAACAAAAAATAATAATAATAATTGTATCAGAAAAAAATGACATACCATACAGCTTAATAATACTCCAAATCCAATCAAAACCTTAACCCTAATCCTAAATCCCAACCCTGAATATACCACAACAGGCCATATATACTTGGATTTATTACCGCATCCACCATCGACTGTAACAAATCCCCGGGTAGAACTCAACCTCAAAAGCTAGATATTGAGGGGAGGGTGCCCAAGGACTTATTAACCCCCCACCAGGAGCCCATACTCCCGATGTGGGACAAGTCCCATTCCTTGCACTGGGATCATAACAAACCCCACCCCTTCAGAGCCAACGCCCACGGCGGCAGGTCGCCGTTCTGGCACCTCCGACTACTCCATGGCGGCCTCGTCCAGGGGAAACCTGGCTTTGATACCAATATATCATCAAAGAAAACTAAGATGAATTTCCTAAGGTATGCTTTGAAAACATCATTCATAAGACTTTGGAAGGTAGAAGGAGCATTAGTCAATCCAAAGGGCATTACTAGAAATTCATACTGTCCTTCATGAGTTCTAAAAGCTGTCTTGGGAATGTCCAAAGGGTGAACTCTGATTTGGTGATAACCAGCCCTAAGATCCAGTTTAGAAAAGTATTGGGCACCACACAATTCATCTAATAATTCATCTATAGCTGGAATAGGAAATTTGTCCTTGATAGTGACATTATTTAATGCCCTATAGTCCACACACATCCTCCAAGTACCATCTTTTTTCTTAACCAATAACACCGGAGAAGAGTAGGGGCTGACACTGGTTTGTATTACCCCAGACTTAAGCATATCTCTGACCTGTTTTTCTATTTCAGTTTTTTGGAAGTAGGGATACCTGTAAGGTCTTGTGTTAGTTGGCTCCACTCCTGACTTAATCGGAATATGGTGATCATGCGCTCTTGAAGGAGGTAATTCTTTGGGTTCTTGGAACACTTCATCAATCTGGACAACAATTGTTGTACTTCAAGAGTAGGAGGTTCTGGTTGCTCCTCATCTTGCAAAGCAAAAACCTGTGCCACCAGCCCTTGTGGTTGCTTCTGGAGTAACCTTTGCATCTTGGCTGGCCCAACCACTTGTAATTCCTCTTTCTTTCCCCCTCTTAAGATATGCCTTCTCCCATTGAGAGTGAAATCCATACTCAAGTTCTTGAAATCCCATTTAACTGGTCCCAGAGTTGCCAACCATTGAATGCCCAGAACCATATCACATCCCTTGAGCTGCAGTACCTCATATCAGCTTGGAAAAGAGTCCCTTGCGTCTCCCATTTGAACCCCCAGCAGACTGCTGTGCTTATCAACTTAGTGCCATCAGCAACTGAAACAGGTAACGGATCTGTTTCTGTAATCTCTACTCCTGCCCTTTTAACCATGTCCAAATTCAAGAAGTTGTGGGTACTTCCTGAGTCAATCAAGATGATAATCAATTTTTACTTCACATTTCCTTGAATCCTCATAGTTCCATAAGAAATTGAGCCAGTTAGAGCATTGATGGAGATCTGTAATTCTCCATTTGAATCTTGAATATCAGGATCCTCCTCTTCCTCCTCTTGCAACAGCTCCTGTTCTTGATCCACTTCCTCCCCATCTAGAGCATACAACTGTCTCTTCTTGCACTGGTGTCCTCTAGTATACTTCTCATTACATTTAAAACATAATCCTTTAGCTTTCTTTTCCTCTAAATTCTTGGGAAGCTCTCTCTTCACAGGATTGGGATAAGCACTGGGTTTAAACTGGTGTGAGGAAGTGATTTCTCCCAGTTTAACTCCTTGTTTGGCTTTTTTTGTGAGAGCCTCAATACGATATTCCTGTAATTTGGCCAAACTAATGGCTTGAGTAGTAGTTGTAGGTCTGAACATCAGAACATTGGCCCTGATTTCCTCTTTAAGCCCACTAATAAAACAACTACTAAAGAAAGATTCTGGCAGATTCAAGGTTTTATTAGCCAAGACCTCAAATTGTTCTTGATACTCTCTAACAGTGGAGTGCTGTCTAAGTTTGGTTAATGCACCTACGGCATCTTCATACTCATCAGGACCAAACCTGCAAGAATCCATTGCTTAAATGTAGTCCAATTAACCACACAATGGGTTTTCTCAAACCATTAATACCACTGTATCGCTTTATCTTCCAGATGTAGAATGGCTAATCGTACTTTATTGTTGTTATCGATGGAATTATACTCAAAGAAGCGCTCGCATTTATAAACCCACCCACTTGGATCGTCCCCAAAAAACTTCAGAAAATCGATTTTGGCATACCTGGTGCCGAAATTCGGAGCAGAATGAGAAGACCCAGCAAGTTCCAACTGGTTTTCAGAAACCCTAAACGAATCTTGATGGTGTTCGTGAGGTTGTTTCCCGTAGACGCGCTCCGCCATCTGGTCGTACTTCATCGTAATTGCCGCGAACATCTCATTTATGTCGCCTAGATCCTTCAACGAGTGCTTGATCTCGCCCATCTCCTTCGATTGACGTTGTAACGACTTCTTGATGTCACCCAACTCCTTCGAATGCCCTTCGTAACCCTCTTTGCAAACCCTAATGGATTCCTCCAATTTCTTGAAGTCTTGACCCCTAGTCCCATCTGCCATCGCACGGAATCGTCACGGCCGAGGAAGGCCTGCTCTGGGGGATTCGGGGATCCTGCAGGGAGAGAGCCCTGCAGGTCATGCAGCTCCCCTAAAACGGCGCCGTTTTGAGGCGCAAAGGGGAAACCAATTAAAGCCCAAAACGACGTCGTTTTGGCCTTGAAGTCCAATTTTTCCTCTTTTCCCTTTTCGCGCTCAAATTCTGTGTAACGGAGAGCATAACGTAGTGAACAATGGCGATGGACTCCTCTCAACAAGGTGCGACTGCAATTCCTTTGCCAGGATCAACCACCTTCGGAATTGCCGGAGGATTCGACGGAGAACTTGCCGGAATCATCACCCACCAGGTATTGCAGAACACTGTTTGTTACAGGAGAAAACTTTGATTTTAGAGAAAAGAGGGTAAGGTTTTGTCCTGGAATGGTATCCAATCCTACAAATATTTTGATCTAGCCGAAAAATATGGTTCCCATTCAAGGGACCAGTGTAGAAAAGTTTGTAAAAAAACTTCCTGAATTTTTTTCCTGTATGAATGAAGTAGAAAAGTGTTCATTCATTTTTTTCCTGTATTTTTTTCCTTGGGTTCTTCATTTGTTCATTTCAAGAACACTAATGAAAAGTGTTTGTATTTTATTCCTTGGGTTCAATGTTCTTTTTTGAATATAAGCATTAGATTTATCTACTAGTTGTCTTTACTTCTAATTCGAGTGCTATTTTTGATGAATATTATATATTTTGGATGTTAGAATGGAGGATGATGGGCGTGAGGAGGATGTCAAAGAAAATGAGGATTTGTCCAAGAGGTATCTTCCATGTGTTCAAATGGAGTTTGAATCAGAGTAAGAGGCATATGATTTTTACAATGAATATGCAAGGATTAGTGGTTTTTGTGTTAGAAGACATTGGCGTACGTTAAGCAAGATAGATGGTATTTTGATTGCTCGAATGTTTGTATGTAATAAGGAAGGACAAAAGGAAATAGATAAACAGAGCCTAGTTGTAGAACAACCTCACAAAGAGACGAGAAGTAATTGCCTTGCATCCATGTATGTATCATTGAATCGAAACACGTCGAAATGGGTTGTGAAAAAATTTGAAGAAAACCACAACCATGTTTTACACCTTCCTGAACATTCTCATTTGCTGAAATCCCATAGAATGGTAAGTGAGGCTCAAGCTATAAATATCGATATTGCTGCTGATATTGGTTTATCGCTTAAGGCATCGCACGATCTCTTAAGTGCCCAAGCAGGGGGAAAGGAATGCTTAGGGTTCACGCGGGAGGACCAAAAAAATTATTTGCGAACAAGAAGACAAAGGAGCTTGAAGTTTGGTGAATCGGGGGCTTTGTTGGGATATTTTCGTAATCAAGTTGCTCAAAATCCGTATTTCTACTATGCGGTTCAATTGGATAAAGAAGATATGATTACCAACATTTTTTGGGCTGACCATGAGATGATTACAGATTATGCCCTTTTTGGAGATGCTATGTCCTTTGACACAACATTCCGCACAAACAAAGAGTACCGGCCATTTGCTCTTTTTGCTGGCTTTAACCATTTTAGAATGACTTGCATTTTTGGTGCGGCGCTATTATATGATGAAACTGCGGAATCCTTTGAGTGGCTATTTAAGACCTTCTTGCATGCTATGTCTGGAAAAAAGCCGATTACCATTTTCACAGACCAAGATGCTGCAATGGCCAAGGCAATTAAGAGTGTCCTGCCCGATGTTTCTCATGGATTGTGTACTTTTCACCTCAATCAAAATGCTTTGAAGCATTTGGGTCACTTGTTCAATGCAGAATCAGACTTTGGTAAGGAGTTGAATGCTTGTATTTTTGGGTATGAGGAACCCGATGAGTTAAAGAAAGCTTGGGAGACTTTGGTTCAGAAATACAACTTAAAAGATAACACTTGGATGGCAAAAACTTGGGAAATTAAAGAGAAATGGGCGCATGTATACATGAGATGGTCATTCACCACGGGAATGCGGAGCACCCAACTTAGTGAGAGCCTAAATGCAAAACTAAAGAAGTGTTTAAAATCTGATCTCAACATTGTTCAATTCTTTACTCAGTGGGACACAATAGTTTTGGAGAAGCGGTACGAGGAAAGTAAAGCCATATTCAATTCTAGGAAAAAGTTTCAGAGAACGAAGTTGAAGGAGAGTCCTATATTAATCCAGGTTTCGCAAGTGTACTCCCCTCCTCTGTTTGACTTGTTCCATAATGAGGTTGACGCCTCACTTCGTTGTGTGGTCAAGCCGTGTCTTGAGTTTGGAGGATAATTCAATTTTTTTATTAGTAAGTACAGAGAGAAAGTGAAGTATGTGGTGAAAGGTAGTGTTGAAACAGACGAGTTTGGGGAGACTATTTGCCGAGATATATGTTGTAGTTGTCGCAAATTTGAAAGTTTTGGAATTTTATGTTGCCATGCACTTTCGGGCCTTCATCGAATGGGTGTTTTCGAAATTCCCGAAAGGTATCTATTAGGGCGTTGGCTATTAGATGAAAAAGATTGTTAATTGAAGAAGTAAAAAACTAGAGTGGATGAGAATGATCCTAAATTACAAAAAGCGGCTCGGTTTAGGATTATTTGTCCAAAGATGGTAAAGCTAGCAAATCGGTCATGTGAAGTTCAAGAAGCATATGATTTTGTGGAAGAGACGGTGGAATACATGTGTGCAAAAGTGGCCAATATACTTCTTGGAGCGGAAGAGGAAGGATGCACCGATGCGGAAAGTGAAGAATTGGAGAAGGTTGATCCTCAATTCGCACAAGTCAAAGGTTTGAAGAAGAAAAGCGGGTTAAAAATTAAGGGTACGAGAAGATTAAAACCTTGGCATGAAAGAAGAAGAAAGAGGAAGAAAGTTGCTTCACAATCTACTACACGCCTTAGTGAGGTAAAAAAAACTACTATGCAACCTTTACTTTTGTATGTACACAGCTTTACTTTTGTAGACAGCTTTACTTTTGTATTGTAGTTCTAACTATTTTGATTTTCCATAGCATATTGATCATGCTGCCACTACTACAATTGTGCATGGTTCATCTTTGAAGCAACCACCGGTTAGTTGTTTTTATTTGTGCTTAAGTATACTTTTGTATTGTATAATTTGTTGGATTTACTTGTGAATATGTTTTCAATGATAGGATGTTTATATACCACAAATGGTGAGTTACGAGGATGGTTCCCAATCAATAGCTTCGTCTTCCCAAGCATCACATAATCCACAAACTCTTAAGGTATGTTTAAATTGTGTTAATAGCTTAAACGTGTTCTTTGCATAGGTTTTTTTGTCACTTTTATGAGCTAGTAAAACACTAGAGGTGTAGAATAAGGAGAGGATACAAGTTGTTTTGTGACCACTGAAAACACAAGTTGGAAGACTTTCGCAAGTGCATTTGAATATTCAAGAGGATACAAGTTGGATGCCTTTTTTTTTAGTTTATAATGTGGAGTCTACATTTGAATATTCAAGAGAAAGTTTTTTTGTTTAGGCATGCTTATTTAAAGTTGAACTTATTCTTTGAATTCTTTTTTCAGGAGATGTCATTTGATCCCACAAGTCACTCTTCATGGGGAGGCAACAACTTCATGGATAATCAAGCTTTTTTGGAAATGTTAAGTTATTCGGGGTGCCCACAAAAAAATTTGAAGTAATGTTAGGACAAATGAGCGGTTCAATTTAAATTAGCAATGACTTTCTTTTTTGGGAGACACTTATTGTGTTAGATGTTACGGATGATGGTTATGTCGTTTTGGTGGATTGAGACTTTGGTATTATGATGTTTAATTTGAATATGAAATTATTTGTTCATGGGCTCCAGTGATGTTTTGAATGACTTGGTGAGTTGTCTCTGCGAAAGACTTAGAGTTTTGGTTTGACTTGCAAAAGACTCCTTGTTTCATAATGGATTTCCTCTGAGTGTTAGAACTGACTTTTTGTTCATTGCATTATGAAGTCCCAACGTCTATGGTGTTTTCTTTTCTCCAATCCACGTGATGCCTTATTCTGTATCTTTTTATGTTTTCTCAGTCCTTCAAAGTTGTTGCAATAGTTGTCTCATACATGATATCCTTGTTTGTGCAAATCTTATTTTGTTTTTGCATTCAATAGTTCAAACTTTTATCTGATCTACTGTTTCATTCATCTAGTTGTCTTTAGTCATTTGCTTGTGTGAAAAAATTTGGACAGCACCTCCCCGTTTTTTCATCTTAGCCCGACGTCAAGCGTCTCAACAGACAATAGCAAAAACAAAACGCAACAATAGTCATATAAGCCCACGTAGGGTAATCCATTCACAATCAATAGCCAAACCAAAAAAGTAGTAGAA
This sequence comes from Rhododendron molle, assembly GCA_025413875.1. Lineage (NCBI taxonomy): Eukaryota > Viridiplantae > Streptophyta > Magnoliopsida > Ericales > Ericaceae > Rhododendron > Rhododendron molle. The sequence goes on from CM046392.1 coordinate 34,609,869, forward strand.
TTCATATATTACCAAATTGTCTTTACAATAGGGTTATCATGAGCCTCAGGCAGCATGTTAGGCTTATAAAATGGTCCTAGCATATTATGACGGCGAAAGCGGTATACAACAGCCTTTGATTGACATGGCAATGGCATACTGAAGTTAACCTCAGGGGCAGGAGGAAATTCAGAATCGGAAAGAGCCCCACTAAATGAATTCTCAGTGTCTTGACAAAGGTAAGCAGCCCCAATTTCAGCAACTGTCATGTTCCAAAGAACTTTGTCGCTATTTAGAGCGAAAGACTTCAGTGAGTAATCAGTTCTTGTGATGTAAAGAGGAAGCTCATCAGGCTCAAAGTTCAAAGAACCTGACTTTCCCAGTTCATCAAAGGTAGTACTGTTTAATACACTGTTTACAACATTGCTCTGTGACGTGGATGGAGGATCAGACATCTTGTAAGTGTAGATTAGCCTTCCAGTCTTACCATCAACCAGAAACACAGTAGTCTTCTTTGACCCAAGTACAACTCCTCCATCTTCTGCTATGAGTGGAGTATTGCTGATGAACTCTTCAGTAGTCTCTTTGAGTTTCTGAGACAAAAAGATGGATATGAGAATTCACCCAGTTAAGTGATTATGACAAAGGTTATTCACAACCCCATGAAGGAGGGGGAAAAAAGGAATGATAGTCTATAACCACTAGATAATATGCATTTACAGTGCAATTAATACTCCCATTACAAGCAGATACACAACATAAGCCACCAACTAATGAACATTTCGGGATCCGAACATTTCCCATCTAGATAAAACTAACCATCTTTATTGAGGTCAGAGCAAAATAGATGATACGGAGCTAGGCTGAATCAGGCAATCATTGGCAAGTAGTTGTTAACAAAACAACTATCCCTTTACTCGATTTATAAAATTGCCCAAATTATTCAGCAGCTCGGTATTTAATTTCGCTTGCAAGTCCACCCAAGTAAACAACGTGTCTGACACCTAATTTAGATAAACTCACTAGAATTAGCAAGTAGAAAACAGCTGCGAGACTGTAACTGGCCATCTGAGTAATAGTTAAATTTTCACCTCAGGCATGTTGGTTAGCAAGTAATATCTCCACACTTGGGCTGGAATATTTGTATCCTTTGCGTCATTGCCAAAAACTCCTATCCCTTTACTCTTGGAGAACTTTCCTGCATTGACAAGCAAATATCAACTTTATTTTTCCTTTTCATTTGAGTCGACAAGTTTTCGGATTCAAAAGAGAGTAATGAATGGAAAATAAAATCCTGGAGAAAACCTTCCTTGAGGAATCAAAAAATGCCAGAGTACTTCATTGAACTTCAGTAGAAACCTAATTCCCACTTTATCCTCCCCTTTCTCAGCAACCAAACACGCACAAAAAACGAAACCCTAGAAATCGAGCTACCAAATTACAGAAAAATTAAAAACTCACTCACGTGGAAGAACTCGAGCTGCTCCTCGAGGCTCTCGAGCACCGCACGAGTCGCGTTGAGGCTCTAATTTTTTAGGGCTCGAACCACCAAATCCCACAAATTCTCAAGTCCAGACAGAGACAGAGAGAACCTTGGTGGGTCAGCAAGCGTGGATGGTGGGGTCAGTGGGCTTTTCGCCGGAGCCACAGGTCGCCGACGTGGAGGGTGGTGAGAGGAGTCCATCGCGTGAAAGCTTCATCGTGTTAATCGCTTCTCTTCGCTGAAAGCTCCATCGTGTTTTCTCTTAATCGTGTTTTCTCTGAGAAGAAGGGTTTTGAGTTTTGAAGGCCCAAAACGACGTCGTTTTGGGCTTTAATCTGACTCCCCCTTTGCGCCTCAAAACGGCGCCGTTTTGGTAAGACCTGCATGACCTGCAGGATTTTCTCCCTGCAGGATCCCCGGATCCGCATTTGATAGTTCAAAAATCCAAGTTCAATAGAACGGCTAGCATTTCATGAACTTTATAAACCCTACTAGAGAGGAAAAATTAAGGGAAATTTATGAAAATGGTCCACTAAGTTTCACTCAAGTCTCATTTTTGTCCTCCAAGTATCAATTGTAACTCTTTTGACCTTCAAGTTTGGTTTTTGTACCAAGTTGGTCCAATTGATAACATTTGTTAGCCAAATTGGACGGAAAAAATTAAATTGAGAGCAGACGTCATTAATTGGACCAGCTTGGTACGAATTGCAACATCTAAACTGTCATCAATCTGATTTTTTTCGTCCAGTTTGACTGATAAAAGTTATCAATTGGACCAATTTGATACGAAAACCAAACTTGAAGGTCAAAAGAGTTGCAATTGATACTTGGAGGACGAAAAAAGACACTCGAATGAAATTAGGAGGACCATTTATATAAATTTCCCCAAAAATTAATTCTGTGCCCTCATCAGGCCTCTCGCTCACGTGGGCCCAATTTAAGGCCTATTTGGGCTAACTTCTAACCGAATTTTTCTGGCACTGTCTTTTTCGGTGTTTTATTTTTAAAGGTGTTCTAGATTTTTTTTTTTTAATCATTTGTTAAATCTAATCTATTCTATTATACTTTCATGCATATGGACAAGTGTACTAGATTTGGAAATAACTTTTATGCTCACATTATTCAGCTCGATGAAAGATATGAGAATAATAAAATTGTAGCCCGAAATTTTTAAAAACTCACTAAAGATGATAAAAAGGATATTAACGACAGGTCCAAAAAAACAGCTACCAAGAGACGGAAAAAAATTAGGCCATAACAGCCTTAAATGTGTAAATCTCACATAGATATGTGGTAGAGGAGAAGAGTGTGTGAACACTGAATAAGAGAATGTAGTCTCCAAAAATGTAGTACTCAAATGTGATTATCAAAATATTAGTAGTGAATAATCTCTCTTAGAAAAGAGGTCATTAAATTGATATTTCATTCTACTCCATTTGTTCCATTTTAAATGTCCCTTACAAAAATTCGTGTAATTTCAACCCCGCACTCCCTCCTCAAAAAAAAAAAAAAATTTATTATTTTTACATTTTTTTTACCCAATTAAAATACGCAATGTGTATTTTAATTTGGTGTTAAAAAAATAAAATATAGAAATATTTTTTTGGGTTTAAAAATGCACAAATTCCCATGAGAGATATTTAGACTGGGACGGAGGGAGTATATGAGAAGTGGAGTGAAAGTTTCAAGATCGACTATGAGTACCAATAATGTACATACGGCATGTGGGGACACAAATTATATAAATCGTTCATTAATTTTGAAATATTTTTTTGAGTAGCCTAATAGAAAATCAGCTCAATTACATATGCGCAAGAAGTTGATCCAATCTTCCAAGCTTCCTCAAATTTTTTGACAAATTATACATGGTGACACATTCCAGTTTTCAATATATATGTGAATATATAAATACTGTTATCGAGCACCAAAAATCAGAAAAATGGAGTGCAATGCATGGTGACACATTTCACATAGATTTGTGTTAGAGGAGAAGAGTGTGGGCACTGAATAATATTAGTGGTGAATAATCTCTCCTAGAGAAGAGAAGTCATTGAATTGATCTTTCATTTGTGTAAGCGGAGTGCATTTTGTGCCTCCCTTACACTCTCAGGTACAAGGGGTAGGGTTCGTTTCTCGTAAACATTCATTTCCTCTCCAAGTCCCTGAGGATAGAGTATATTATGATTAACGAATGAAAGAAAAAAAAAATCCTCTTTCATTTTATATGGAAAGTGAGGTGGAAGTCCAAGATCAACAACAGATATCGATAATGTACAGACAACGTGTGGGGACACAAATAATCGAAACCTTTCATTAATTTTGAAATAATTTTTTGAGTAGCCTGACAGAAAATCAACTCAATTAGATATGTGTAAGTGGTTGATCTAATCTTTCAAGTTTCATTCATATTTTTGATAAATTATGCATTGTGCCACAATTCAGTTTTCAACATGTAAATGTATAAATAATATTATCAACCACCAATAATCAAAAAATCCGTTGTCGTCCAGCGGTTAGGATATCTGGCTTTCACCCAGGAGACCCGGGTTCGATTCCCGGCAACGGAACTTTTTCACTTTTGGCTGTTTTTCCTAGTTGCTCTCTCGGAAGCCTATATCTGCTTTTCGATACTTTCAACAGTGATGACGATAGAAAAGCTTGTTTTTGGTTTTATTTTAGGGGAATGATATTAATTGTCACTCCCTTTTTTGTTCTTTAGTTGGGTGATTTATTTTAGGGAAAAAAATTGAAATGATTCTTGTAGTTTAGTGTTTGTGTCAACTTGGTCCGTACAGTTTGAAGTGGCTCGATTTACACTATATAGTTTTCATTTTGTTCCAACTTGGTCCAATTACTAATTGCCATTAGACTCCGTTAACCCCAGACAGGAATGTGCTCCTTTTCTAGAGTTAAAACCGTAATCCGTCATTTTCCTCTTACTCTAATATACATCGGAACCAAAACACATAGACTCATTGCTCCATTCTCCATTTTTTTTTCACGGTTTCCATACTCTATTTGTCGCGCCCGAGAATTTACCTTTGACTGAAACGTGTCTCGTTCGCCTTCGGGGGAAAGGAGCGAGAGGGATTAAGGTTTGGATAAGTAATCTGATTCTTATGGATTGCGATATGGTTCTTGAAAAGAAAGGAAAAATGATAAGTTTCATATTCTATAAAAGAGGTTCGGATATTTTTGAAAAATATTTGAATTTTAAAAAGGGTAAATTTTCGTAGTCGTCCATGTAGTTTTACAGTTGTCTCACTTTCGTTCTTCTAGTTTCAAAGTGCTCCAATTTCGTCCCTGTATTTTATTTTATGCTCCCAATTGGTAAAATCGTTAACACCGTTAACGAAACTAACAGAAAAATATAATTAAAAAATTAAGTACTCTAATTTTCAATCCGATTGAACCGGTGTGAAGATCTTATTTTTTTGATTATTTTATTCTATATGGTCATAATGAATTTTTGCCTCTAAGGCCTTTCAACGAGTACCTGAAAACTTTTTATTTAGTTTCAGGGCTCTCTTAGAGTGCTCATTGAAAGGCCTTTGAGCCAAAAATTTATTATGACCATTTAAGATAAAATAATCAAAAAAATAAGATATTCGCACCGGTTTAAACGGATTAAAAATTGAAACACTTAATTTTTTAACTATATTTTTTAATATATAAACGGTGTAAAAAAAAAATAAGTGTTCCAATTTTCAATCCGTTTGAACCGATGCAAATATCTTATTTTTCTGATTATTTTATCTTAAATGGTCATAATGGATTTTTGGCCCTAAAACCTTTCAATGAGCACTCTAAGAGAGCCCTGAAACTAAATAAGGAGTTTTCGGGTGCTCGGTGAAAGGCCTTAGAGCCAAAAATTCACTACGACCATTTAGGATAAAATGATAAAAAAAATAAGATCTTCGCATCGGTCCAACCGGATTGAAAATTGGAGCACTTAATTTTTTAACCATATTTTTTCGTTAGTTTCATTAACGGTGTTAACGATTTTATCAATTTGGAGCATAAAACAAACTACAGGGACGAAATTGGAGCACTTTGAAACTAAAGGGACGAAAGTGAGACAACCGTAAAACTACAGAGACAACTATGAAAATTTGTTCTTTTAGAAAAAGAAGTGGGTTTTATTTTAAAAAGGGACCGAATTTTCATCAAGTTGCCTACTGTAACGACCCGGAATTTTGACCCAATTTTTTTTTTAATAATAATGTTATTAGAATTATTTTCTTAATACAATTATTATTATTGTTCCTTTTAGATACAAATATGCATGCACAACTTCTTTTTAATTTTCCTACAATACTTGCATGCATGCACAACTCTTCTATCTCTCACTCTCCTACTCGATCTCTACCTCCTCCGTAACCCTAAAACCGAGCACGATTCGTCCGTTCCAAAACCCAATTCCATTAGGACTCGATTTTATTCGAAACTCATCCAATTCTCTTATAAATACATTCCTACTCCGACCCCTAGGGCACACACGAAAATTCTCACATTCCAATCGTCCAGAAAAGAGAGGAAATCGAAAAGAAATCAAAACTCCAAAGCTATGGAGTTCTAGAGAGAGAAAAGAGAGAGAGGAAAGTGGGTTTCGTGGTTTCGTTCGTCCGAGACCCAAATTGATCGTTCCAATCTCATTCTACAATCTCAAGCATCCACGAACATCAACCAATTCGGCCCAAGGTCTCCCGATCGAAGAAACCGAAGTTTTCTTTCCAAATTGTCAAGTTTCCGATCGAAAACCAATTCCACCCAATTCGAGGTATTATAATTCGATCCAAAACCTCCTCTACGTATATTTAATGTTTTTAGATATAACAATGACCCTCGTAGTCCCATGCATCAATAGGACCAAAAAATCAAGCATTCCAGCCGCGACCTTGTGGCCGCGACCTTCAGGCGGCCCAGCCGCTAGAACCGATGAATTGGAGTTACGACCTTGCTTGAACTCTTTCTCTTCCAGCCGTGCGCCAATTTTGGTTATCGTTCGAATTGATTTTGCGACCTTTTAAACATTGTATTTGACCCAGAAATTTTTATCCTAGGTTACCCACATTCTAAAGTTCATACCTTGTCAGTTTCATAATTTTTATTTAATCTTATATTTATTAAATTTCTGTTTGTAATTGTGTAATCGTTTGTAAGCAGAAAAATCAATACGACCTTATAAACTAATCTATAATTACCCAAACTATTTTCCTAGACTCCCAACATGTTAAAGGTCATAACTTGCTGATTTCGTAGTTAATTTATATACTTAGCTATTTATTTAATTTTTAACTAAAGTTATAAACGAAAATTAATAATGACCTTATAAAAAATATTTTTAATATCAAAAATATTTTTCTTAGACTCCTGACAGTTCAAAAGTGATATTTTGTTAAAATAAAATTTTATTTATTTAATTAACTATTTATTATTATTTAAGTATTGTTTCTTAATAATAATACCGTAAAATATTATAAAGAAGGTTTAAAATTCCAAATAATTTTATTTATACTTTTTACAGCCCCATAATGTTATTCTGTAAATATAAAAATATTATCAAATATTTAATCATTTATTGTCTATTTATTCTTGTTTTGCCTATTAACTTGAATCTTTTATTCAAAATAATTCCGTGAGCGTTCAAACCCAACTTTTAGCACTCAAACTTATTATAGGGGACTGTTAGGACCTTTATTAAGGTTACGATAATTATTCTAATATTTTTAACTAATTAATGCATTTAATTCGTATTTAATTAACTTAATTACTTATAATTAATTAACGAAAGTCCAGAAAATTATTTTTAAATCTTAATTAATTAATTCTTTCATTCTTAATGACTTTGTGACCATATGAGATTAAGGGCAACGGCCCAGTCATAAAAAGTTATGTGATTGCATTGCTTAATGATTATTTTGATCCGTCTGTTATTCGTTTTTAATTGTTTTTATGATTGATATTGTATCGATGCTTCATTTAAATGATAGATTGGACCCTAGGGACATGGGGTGGTATGCGAAATAGAAATCACGTAGATGATGTTAAGTAATGGATAAATGGTGAAATTTATTTCTGTTTAGAGGTTCTTCGGGCGTGATTTAAGATCGATGAGATTTGTGTGATGATTTAAGGCGGCGTGAGTAAGCCCGGTGATGTTTGTAATGATTTAAGAGGCGAGTAAGCCCGGTGATGTGCTGTGATGATTTAAGATTGTGATGAGAATTGATAGACCGGTAAAGTAAGCCCGGTGATGGTTGTGATGATTTAAGCCGAGAATAAACCCGGAGATGATTTAAGACGATTTAAGCCCAGTGATGTCTGTGATGATATTTTGATAAAACTGGCAAAGTAAAAGCCGGTGATATTTTTGATAAAACACTGAAGTGATCCGCCGATATTTTGTTGATAAAACTTGGCGTGTGTTCAGCGATATTATGTGATGTTAAAACCTGGCGATAGTCCAGAGATTTTTCTATTGATAAAACCTGGCGGTGGTCGAGTGTATTTCGATGATAAAACCTGGCGGATGGTCGGTGATGTTTTGTGATGATGTCTTGGCGAGAGTCCAATGGAATAAATTGATGTCCTGGCGTGTGTCGAGTGGTAAATTGATGTTACGCGTGTGTCGGTGATGATTGTAATGTGGTGTATAAGATCGCGAACCCTAGTTGTGATTCGGGCATGATAAGCTATCCCCTTGTTGTTGTATCGTAATTTAGGTTATCTAAGACAACAAAGAAAGTGATCTCATGGGACCGAGCATGGCTAATGGTTGGGGAGGAAAGATCTCGCGGGGAGATCTTAGATCACCGCGTCAGGTTAATGGATAGTAATGAATTGGTTTACGTGGAAAATCTCTGTTTTACTTATTCGCATCATAATTATCTTGTTTGCTTGCTAGCTGTAATGTAAGAGGGGTGGTTGGGTTGGATTATTTTATTGGGTGATTTATCACTTACGGATACGTTCGTATCCTGGCAAATCGATTGCTTCGGCGATCAATTTGCTAGAGGCCGCAGGATTCAATGGAGGAGATTCAACGATGATGCAGTTCGACACGGAACGAATATCAGTAACGAGGATCGAGGATGTAACGACCCGGAATTTCCGAACAAATTTTTTTTTTAAAAAAAGGATTTACAAATCTTATTTCCATAAATTTTTTTTTAATAATATCATTAAAAAGTATAATTAGCGATAATTAAATTCTTTTCCTAAACTAATTATCTATCTTATCCTATTTAATTTTATTTTCTTTCTTTCTTACTTTACAAACAAGTAATTGCATGCATGCGCATTTCTCTCGTCCCTCACCCTCCTAATTCGTTTATGCCTCCTCCGTGATCGTATCTTCGTTCGTATCGCGTCTCAATTCGAGTCCTAGAAGGATACAACTTTTTTAAACCCGTTTTTAATCGAAACCCTTCTCAATTCTCTATAAATACTTCATTACGTCGATCCTAGGGTTCCCTACGAAATTCTTACACCCTACAAGTCCAGAAGAGAGAGAGAATTCGAAGAAAATCGAATTCCAATCCATGGAGTTTTAGAGAGAGAAAGAAAGAGAGAGAAAAGTGGGTTTGTGTCCTAGACCCGACCAAGATCCGAATTGATCATTCCAATTACTTCCCTCGACCTCAAGCATCTCCAATGATCATCCAATTCGAGCCCAAGGTCCCCCGATCGACGGAATTGAAGTCGTCTTCTCCAAATTCAAGTTTTCGATCGAAAACGAATTAAATCGAACCGAGGTATTATAATTCAATCAGCCTCCTCTAAGTATATTAAGTGTTTATGGACATAACCCCAATGACCCCTGTAGTCCCATGCATCGAAAACAAGCGAGAAAAACAAAAAAATCAAGGCAGCCTGCGACCTCGCCGCACTGCGGTTGAGCGGCGGCCCAGCTAGAACCAGACATCGCTGGAGTTCGCGCAAGCTCCGTTTCCCAATAAGTGCGGTTTGTTTGCTTACGTGTCGAATTGGTTTTGCGACCTTTTCAAAATAGATTTTGACTCCGAAATTTTTATCCTAGGTTACCCACATTCTAAAGTTCATAACTTGTTAGTTTTATATTTTTTTTATTTAATCTACTATTTATTTAAATTTTATTCGTAATCGTGAGATCGTTTGTAAACTAAAATTCGTTACGACCCTTTAAATTACTCTATAAATCCCCAAACTATTTTTCTTAGATTCCTAACTTATTAAAGATCATAAGTTGTTGATTCATAACTTTTTAATGTTATTTGCTATTTATTTTATTTTTAATTAAAGATATAAACGAAAATTAATAACGACCTTATAAAAAATATTTTTAACATCGAAAATATTTTTCCTAGACTTCTGACAGTTCAAAGGTGATATGTTGTTAAAATAAAATTTTATTTATTTAATTTACTATTTATTATTATTTAAGCATTGTTTCTTAATGATAATATCGTAAAATATTATTCAAGAGGTTTAAAATTACAAATAATTTTATTTAGACTTCTTACAGTCCTAAGATGATATTCTGTAAATAAAAATATATTTTTAATTAATTAACTATTTACTTGTCTATTTAATCTTGTGTTGCCTATTAATTTAATCTATTTATTTAAATTAATTCCGTGAGCATCCAAACCCATCTTTTAGCACTCAAACTTATCATAGGGGACTGTTAGGACCTTTATTAAGGTTACGATATTTATTTTAATATTTTTACCTAATTAATGCATTTAATTAGTATTTAATTAGCTTAATTACTTATAAATAATTAATAGAAGCCTAGAAAATTATTTTTAAATCTTAATTAAATAATTCTTACATTTTTAATGACTTTGTGACCATCGAGATTAAGGGCAACGGCCCAGTCATAAAAAGTTATGTGATTGCATTATCTAATATTTGATTTGATCCGTCTGTTATTCGTTTCCAACTATTATTGTGATTGATATTGTATCGATATTTGATTTGAATTAGAGTGGACCCTAGGGACATGGGGTGGTATCCGAATTAGAAATCACGTAGGCGATGTTAAGTAATGGATAAATTGTAGAGTTTCTTTCTTTTAGAGGTTGCCTGCGGCGTGATGTTGTGATATGATGAGATTGTAGTGATGAGAATCTTGGCGGGTGTCGGTGATGAATTGATAAGGCGGCGGGTGTCCAAAGTGATGATTGTGAAAAGAATTGTGATGTGGTTTATAAGATAGGCGAGCCCTAGTCGTGATAAGCTTACCCCTTGTTGTAGTTATTGAGGGTGCACACCACTAGGTACATAACTTAGGTGTTCTGCGACAACAAAGGGAAGTGATCTCATGGGGCTAGGGCATGGCTAGTGGTTGGGGAGGAAAGATCTCGTGGAGAGATCTTAGATTTCATGTTAAGTTAATGGATAGCAATAAATCAAGTTATGTGAATTATCTCTGTTTTACTTTTCGCACCATATATATTCTGTTTGTGCTTGTTAATTGTAAAATAAGGAGGGTGATTGGGTTGGATTATTTTTTTGGGTGATTTATCACTCACGGATACGTCGTATCCTGGCAAACGATTGCTTAGATGGTCAATTTGCTAGATTTGCGGAGGATTCAATGGAGGAGATTCAACGATGATGCGATTCGACACGAAAGAATATCAGTAATGAAGATCGAGGATGCTTAGGATTCGTATCAAGATTAGAGTCAGCTCTGAAGTTAATGTATTTTGTTTCCGTAAAACTATCTTGAGATTGTATTAACAAAAGTTTTATTTTGAAAAATCATATTTATTTAGCAAATTTTCTTGAGAAATTATTTTATTTTTCTCCCGAAAAGTCGGGGCGTTACAGAGGATGCTTAGGATTCGTATCAAGATTAGAGTCAGCTCTGAAGTTGGTGTATTTTGATTCCGTAAATCTATCTTGAGATTGTATTAGCAAAATTTTTATTTTGGAAAATTATATGTATTTAGCAATATTTTCTTTAGAAATTATTTTATTTTGCACCCGAAAAGTCGGGGCGTTACACCTACATATCTCCGGATAAAAGAAAATCAGGTCCGGCTGTGGTTTGGACAACAAAAGGGATTTAGACAAAAAACTAGAGTCTCCATTGGGCAGAGAGTTTAGGTATGACTGGTCACCTCTTGAATATATGAAGAATAGTTCAAGTATTTTAGAAAAAAGAACACGGGCAAGAACCCGGTTTTTATAAAAGATTGACTCCGTTTTGCTTTTTAAAAAAAGACTTTAGGTCTGCGAGGTTAGAGAAAAAAGGGTTCGGTAATTCACTAGAAAAGGGACCCATTTGTGTCTGGGGTTAACGGAGGCTAACGACAGTTAGTAATTGGACCAAATTAGAACAAAATAAAAACTACAGAGTGTAAATCGAGTCAATTCAAGCTGTATGGACCAAATTGACACAAACACTACACTACAAGGACCATTTCGATTTTTTTCCCTTCATTTTACTTTTTGTTAGATAAGGGAACTGAATCTAAAAGTTATTGAAAAATCCATTCCATTACTTGCCTTCACCAGTGATTTTTTTATTCTTTTTTGAATATATAAAGCGTGAAGCCCTTCATGGTATGAACAATTTTTGAGGCTCCGTCACAAAAATAATTTTCACAATTGTCCCTCCAAAAAAAAAAAACCTTTTACAACTACTTTTAATGTGTCATAAAATAACTATTATGGGCAAAATGGCAATTGCTTAAAAACCACCTTAGAGCATCTCCAATGGGAGATGTCAAATCCTACGTGTAAATGTTAACAGTAACATTTGACACCAAAATTCAATCCAACCCAATAGCCTTCTTTGATGCCAATTCCTACGTGGATTTGAAGGCAAGCTTTCTTATGCCAACTTTGACAACCTCCCTCCTCCATGCCAAATTTCAAAAAATGACCGTTTGTATTTTGACATAAGGGTTGGAGAGGGATAATTTAATGTCAAATAAATAGAATTTGACATCAAGGGTTGGAAATGAAGACTTTGATATTAAATTGGAGATGTCAAAATGCCACGTCAGCCTTCAAAAAAAATTGACATGCCCGATTTGAAGTCCGGGATTGGAGATGCTCTTATCAAACCCACTACTCCACTATCCACAATCATGTTTAAAGTGTTCAAACACGTGTTTACGCTTCAAAAGAAACAGTTCCAAAAGGGTATGGAAGAAAAATAACTATTTGTTACTTCTCTATGGAATAATGATGTAATGCCTCGATTTTCATTTACCGGTATGGAAGAACAAGGAAACCGATGCCTAGGCCAAGGATGCAGAGCCGGCTTAAACATTTTGAAGTTTCGAAGCGAATTCCTTATATTGAGCCTCTTATATATTTATGATTTTTTTTAAAATAATAAAAGTACAAAAATAACAATAAATAAATAAACTAAAAAGATACAATTATGACAATATAAATGTAAAAAGATATTATTGCAAGAGTTTTTGAAGAAAATAAGATACAATTGTATTTTTATTTAGAAACATTCTAATATTAATCTGTAAATTATATTACAATGGGGACTCAATTTTGGACCAAAATTCGGGAGCCGGAAGTGGCCGCTTCCCTGGCTTACCTCATGAGCCGGCCTGCCTAATTCTATTATGCTTGAAGCCTAAGCTAGAGTTGGAGCTAAGCAACCTAATTCTACGCTTGAATTTAAAGTGAAAGTTAGGGTTGGAGCTGAGTTTAGGGGCGGAGCCAAGATTCAAAGTCGGGGTGGTGAAAATTGAATAGATCTAACCCCTAAAAATATAGTAATTTACATTTCGAAAGGTACACGTGTGTTCTAATGTTAATCATCTATAATATCTCCAAAATAATCTAAATGATGATCAATGATCATTCATAAACATATTAACACGTATAGTATAGCTTTCTATTAACACATATTAGGACATATGGTACACCTTTTCTCTATATATTAAAATAAGACTTTCAACGTGACTTGTCTTCAAATTTGGGCCTTTTTTTTTTGTCTCAGTGATTTAAAACTGTTTAAGTATAGAGAAGAAATAAGAGAAGAGAGAAGAGAAAGACGAAAGAGGGAAGATACAAGTAGTCGATTAATTTTTTTTTCTCTTTCAGATAACAGGGGTGGCCCGTGCCACTCCGTCCCTCTCTTTACCTCCACATCTGCCTGAGTTGGTGTTGACGTCCTAGAGTAGCGAAACTACAAGCGAAGGGGCGCTATCCGGAACCCTTGCAGGCAGGCTATATTGTGGAGACGGAATGGAATCCTGCGGCTGCGGGAGTGTTTGGTAACACTAGTGGCTTTGTTTGTTTAAGAGTTTTGGGTATTTTAGTTTTGATAGTTGGTGAAAAGAGAAATAGAATAATGATTGGAGAGAGAGGTAATGAGTGAAGAGAGACAGAGAGAGAAATGAAGTAGTACTGTAATATTTTGAAAAGATTGAAAAAACAAAATTAAAACAAAATAAAGATGAGAAACGAACAAGGCCGGACTGCCATTTCCTCTAGTTTCTTGTAATCTAGTTTCTATTTTTCATGGAAGAAAACAAAAACAAAAAACATGTCTTTGTCAACTTGTTTCTTATCTTAAAAGAAAAACACGAAATGAAAATATGTTCTATATATGAACCAAAACAGTTGCGGAATGATGAGTAATTAACATACTGAATCACAATGTATGAATGAAGCTCACTTATCATGGCAAATGTCCTCAATGAGAAGTATCCTGAATGTAAAGCCATAGATCTGAACGAGGGTTAGGATTCTTGATGTTCGCCAACGATTGGGGCTTCTTTCTCTCTTAACAGTAACCATACACCATAGCTTGGGAATTCCATTTTCAGATAAAACCCAAATATTATCGTTTACATTTTTCTGAATATTTCAGCTCATTACCCCTGAACACCTCTGTTTTTCTGCTATTCAAACCCAGAAGAAGGTCAAAGAGGGAGAGACACTTTTAGAGAGAGAATTGGGGTTTCTAGAAGAACCTGTGCCGACGGTTGGAGAATCGACTTGGTGGTTATCTTTCTACCTAAATGAGAGAGAGAGAGAGAGATGCATGGGAGAGAAGCACACCTTCACAATCGTTGAAACCCCGCACAAGCTGCTTGCTGTAATGTTTAAAGCCTTCAATATCAGAAATTGTCGATCCCAGGAGTTAAAACCTAGCCTCTGTGTGTGATAAGTGCTCCCGGCACCGTCCATGCGTGAAAGGTTAGTTCTGGCAGTCGGTTTTTAGTTTTGAAAAATAAGTGAAAGCTGAGTTTTTACTAGTTCCTCTATTTTCAAAAATTTTGAAAACTAGAACAATTTTTAAGAATGAAATTAGGCAACCAAACATACTTTCAGTTCAAAATTTTGAAAATTCTGAAAATGAAAACAGAAAACAGGAAATAAAATGGCTACCAAACAAGACCATATATAAGTGAGAATGGCAGTGGCTGCACAATCTCATTCAAGCAAAAGAATGGCAGTGGATAGCCATTGTGAATATGTATGATCAGGTTGGAATGGAAGTCTCGATCATAGATAGAGAGAGAAGCATTAAATGGGTTTCATTCACTGTGGTAGAAAAGCTAATTAACAATTTTTGGTCTTCTACAACACCAGGGTGTTGAATTTAATTTAGCTGATAAGAAGTCTTTTTTTTTTTGTTTTGTTTTGAAGTACACAGAAACGAATACTAATGATTACTAATGATCAACTAGTATCAAATTTGGAGATGTCAAAATGCGCATAAGCCTTCGAAAAAAATTTGGCATCTCCAATTTGAAGCCATGGGTTGGAGAACATACTTCAAATGGCAAATCATACCGTAAAAATGACGGTCTTAAAGGTCTATTGGAACACAAAAAATAAAAAGAATCTACTACACTACGACATAAAATCTTACCTTTCAAATAGCAAAAGATATCATAGTACACTTTTGTTGGCCAATTTATGAAGAATTTTGTTGGAAATATTTCTCGTCAGAGATACATACAATGTGTTCCTCGTGAATGGAAGATCGAACAAACATTTCAGGCCGACTTTCTCTACGCAATAAACGCCAATTAACCATAATACAAGAGAACACCACCAAAATGCTAGGTCTCTCCCCTTACAGCCAATTCTCTCAGTTATTTCCTGAAACAGATTTGATTACTTTAGTTGGGTCAGTAACAGAGTAGATAAAACCAAGTAGTAACTAACTAAAGCAAAAAAAATAAGAACAGATAGCAATAGCCTTGAAGAATCTTTATCATTGCAATTTTAATGTCAACAAAGGGCTTGCTATATTCAGCTGGATTTTAAATGAAAAGGAAACTTTTACTATATAGTTTTAAGTTTTAGAAGAAGCCCAAAAAGTAAAGTGACCGGAATCAGAAATTGTTCGTTACGAATTAAGAATCAGAATAGGTCCTGTCTAGGGTACAAATCAATAGAAATTTGCTTCATATGAGAAAGAATTCACTTATGTGAAAACGAAAGAGTTTCACGGGAATCAAAATCCACATATCTTAGGGTTGCAATCAACAACCCCTCAATATCAGCTCCTGGATTTTCTTCTAGTCAGCAAAAGGAATAAGTTAACAGACCTAAATAACCTCTATTAGAGTTGTCTATTGTATTGAACTTCTCTGATTAGCAAACGTAATCTTTCTTCTTCTTCTTCTATGTTCTATCAATACCAATGTTCTAAAGATCGCTAGGCACTAGTTGGACGGAGAAGGGGCACCTAGCGCCAGGCGGGGGACTAAGCACCCGACTAGTCAGCTGCTTAATCTAGGTGTTGGACCACCGCCTAGCGCCTAGGCGGGGACTAATCGGCCAAGACGACCAACTTTTAGAACACTGATCAATACTCCATGCTCTCATATGTAAATATTCTCCAAACATGACTTTGTAACCCGTTACAGTATTCCACATACAGAACCACATCTTTGAGAGAACACAGATACAAGTATGGACATCTACAAGAATGACCGGACATCTACAAGAATGACCTGACATTTTTGCCTCCAAACTCTGGTCGGGCTCCTTTGTGACCTTTTTCTGAGGGCGGATCTTTTTCTTACCACGCGGAAGAATCTGAATCCCAAGAAATCCACAATAGCTCAGTGAAGTCTATAAATACATAGAGAAAAAACAAGGACAATTTGAACAACGTACATGATCAGCGATACCATATTGTATAGCCTCCTCGCCGTACAAACATAATCCACACTCCATGTCCTCTACAATATTCTCTACTGACTACCAAAAACATCAGTTTATCTACAATTAAAAATTGCACGCTTATCTAGTTTGATCGTCAAAAACCAAATACGAAATGCTTCCAGTAATACGTTGATACTCACCTGTCCTGTGTGTTTAGCCATGAGTTCTGCAAAAATACGCTTTTGTGTTAAAACCTGCAAAAAGTAACTAAGTTGGCCTGAAGATCCCATAAAATGATAGCTTTTAAGCACATAGGTGCAGAAGCACCAAGACGTGCAGAAATATTTACAAGCTGTGGCATTTCAAAAGCTTTCTTTGAGTTGGAAGATTGATTTTCTTTTTTCCATCTTTCAGGTTTCTTTTTTCCATCTTTCAGGTCTCGCCAGAAGCTATAAATAGCGTGGGAAAGTGGAATCAGCAACGCCGATAAAAAAAAAAGTGGAATCAGTAACACCACTGCAGAACAAAGTCCAATGACCACCACAACAAAAAGAAACTGCATTATGAAGCATTCTTCTACAAGCACTGCATCCATGGTGAGTGATACAATCAGCAGCGAAAGAAGGCAACATGGAGGAGGCAAAAAGTTGGAACCCAACCAACATGCTACACCTCCCTTCTCTACATTAAAAACTATCATGCAAGGAAAAACAATTATTCTTCCTGAAACCAAAAGCTTATATTGAATTTCTGCACTCCTTCCAAGAATGAAGTACAGCTCAACAGAGTACCTAAACCCTTATCAAGTACCTTGTGCAGAGCAAATAGCCAATGGAATGGATTTATGAACTCCCCATACATGGGTACATAACACCTGGGATTCCAATATTTGGCTGAAGCTTTTGCTGTTTTGGTTTTCAAAACGAGGCTAATGCTAACCTAAAAGCTACATTGCTACATATCAACGGTGGATTTCCATAGTCGAGCCATGAAAAACTCAGACAAAGGGACATACATTGCCATTAAGCTGGAAACTGTCCGAAAATGAGCTCATCTGAGCTAAGCCAAGTTAAAGCATGTTCAGACTTATCCGTTATACTTTCAGCAAGCTCGAACTTGAGCCCAAGGAAAATTTGATGAGCTAAGCTGGCCTAGTGTGGATACCTACTCGTTGCGGCAGAGGGCCCACACGGCTCTTTGTACATCACCAGTCCACCTTTGCGAACTAGCAATACCCATTGCAGTATATCGTCTTTCGAGAGATACCCATTGGCGGCGTGTCTTATTGTTGTGGAATTGCCGTTTGGTTTTCGGCAACTCAAAACCAATTAGCAATGAATGAAGAGGCCGCCCAAGCTCATATACTAGTTTGAGAAAATTTTAAAAGAACCCCTGAACTTACACCTCAATGTCTCATAAACACCTGAACTTTGTGATATTTCAAATAACCACCTGAACTAATCTGCGGTTATTAAATTGGGCACCCGGTGTCAATTTCCGTCCATTGCTAATGGAAATTGCACATGTGGCATATTTGGACATTGAGATAGCAATTTGTACCCTGAAATGGCGAAATACAAGCTGAGATGGCATTTTTTTTTTTTGGAGAAAAACAAATGAAACATGACCAAAAAAAATTCAAATCCTTCTCTCTTTCTCATCTAGTTTCACCAAAACCAGTCCTTACTCAAACACCAATCTTGCCCAAATCTTGAAACCACCAGCGAGAACCACGCCCTTTACCCACCAGATGAGAGAGAATTTGCAGAACCATGCCTTATCTACTTTATCTAAACAATTCTGCAAACCACGCTCACATTTTTAGATAAAGTTGAAAAAGGGTTTCAAGAATTTTGCAGAACAAGTGGTGGGGATAAAGGGAGGAGGAGAAGAAGAAGGGGAGAGAGAGAGAGAATAGTGTGTGAGAGGAGAATTTTTAAGGTGTTGAAAGAATTCGGCCATTCGGGTCATCACAATATGCATTGGTGCAATGAAAATATACAATCATTAACCTGTTGTTTTGGGTTTGAAAGCCATCATCAAAATTGTCTAGGAAAAATTCTTTTGACCATTTAAGCATTTAAAAACAATGAGCAAGGGCACGAGCCTAGAACTCAAGACGTGCTTGTAGAAGCCTGACATTTGCCGCTGATCCATTTTTGAAGTAATTAAGCAAGACTCAACAATTTAACAAAAGTATTCCAGATGGCAGCCCTATTTTGGCCCCAAAAAATTGGAGGACTGGGCGCCGCCTTGCGGGCGTATATGCCCAAGGACTGGGCATGAGCCACTGACACATCCTCAACTATCACACGTTGAGCATGATGAAAATTTCCAGAAACGTTTTCCACAAGAGAATAATCCAGTTGAACGATCATCTGCTTAGGACCAACCTTGTGTACGTGGGCTGATAACTCTGAACTTAGAGCACCAGGACAACACCGATGGGAAACATGAAGTACGCTGCCCATGCGTGTTTGCATATATAGTACGTTACTACTTTTCCCTAATGCCCCATTTCTTTGATGTTTCGGGCTATAAATGTTTAATCTCTTCCAAGAAACGTCCCTCTTTCTATGCAACTTCAAACATGAATCGCCATTAGAAGAAGCCTGCATACGACACCCATCCTGACAACCTAAGGGCAGGCAGGCACCAATTGTAAGGGTCACTCGTGCAACATGGAACTACATATGTTGGTTGCTCCAATCCTAGTTTCCAATCATTGCTTATCATACAATACATACCTTAGTGGTACTGCCACCCCATGGAACTACATATGCAGAGGCTCCGTATTACCAAAAAAACAGAAAATGAACTGGCGTTCACATTAAGTAAACATTAATCAATCAGATGATATATGTTGGTTGCTCCTTGCTCGATCAGCCAAAGCAGAAACGGCAGCTTCATGATATATTTACAAATATTTAGCATTAAAATGATAATGACGTGCAGGTCGGATAAACTCTTTTAAGCAAATAATAATCATAATCTCCTTATGAAGACCATGTGCTAAATACTAACATTAAACTTCCACCACAATTCACATTTGAAAGCCAGGAAGCAACATAACAAGATTGAGTATGACTAACCTCCTTTGTAATGAGATTAACATAACTGGGCTCCATTAATCCAAGTGGTGGGACCGCAGGCTCTTCTAAAATGGCTGGAACAAAGCTCAAGTGAGAGCCCTCAGAAACTTTTAATTGAATCCAGATGCAAGAAAATACAGAATAGCTACAAAACTTGCAGTACACCAAAGTAAACAAGCAAAGTTCATACCTGATGCATTCGGAAACATATACCGCTTGCCCTTGGTTCCTGCCGCAAGTAAGAGGCATGCCGGACCTGCAGCTTCTCCAAGGCACATAGTACGTACCTGCATACCCAAAAAAAAATGAGGAAAGACAACACGGAGACACCAAAATTATCAGGAAGATTCCAGCTATGAAGCAATAATTTATCTAGTGGAATTCGATTGATCATGAAACTTCTTGGATATCATGCAAAGTACATTTATGAACCCATGACATACTCGCATTTTATTTTCCCATAATATCAAACAGTCATATTCATTGTTAGGTCACAGATCCTCAATTAAGCCATTTCCACAGTGGAATTTGCTCGATCATCCTTTGGAGATCAGGAAATATTGGCTATCCCTAAATCTCGTATCAAGCAGAGACAGTAACTGGACAAATTCAAGTCTGGATTCACATTTACTCAGTTTTATGGGGAACACAAAAGTGTCTTACAAAGCCGTTTAATCTGTTCTTTTTCTTACGAGTGTCAAGTGAGTGAACTGCCCCATTGGCCGAATTGCTAAGTGAAAGCCGCCGAACCCAATCAATGCCTATTGGAAGTAGTGAATGAAAGGTTAATTGGTCTTGCCCCTATGTAGTCCAAGACCTTTTCCAAACATAAAAATGATCTAACTATGAGAAAATTGCATCCCAAAAAACATAAAAGCAATCGAAATTGGGCTAGTAGTAGGGGTGAAAATACAACCTTACCCCCATAAAATTCGATTCGATTCGGTTTGTGCACACTGCTCGGTTCAGTTCAGTTTATTTTTTGCAAAACCCCATATTTCGGATTGGTTTTCATTTTTTTATGGGCTCTGAACCATTTGAAATCAAACCGACCCAAATAGGCATAAGAGGCATAAATGAGCTTTAGATCTTGGTCTTCCACGCTTCAGATCACCACCATCCAAATTCCCTGTAACCCAATCTTGTTTCCCTAAAACCCTAAAACCCTTCAGAAGTTCTCTCTCTCTCTCAACTTTTCTTCCACCAATTGAGAGAGATGGAGCTTGAAGATATCAGCCCTGTGAATATATATTCTGTATCTTGAATATATATTCTGTATCTTCTTGTAATCAAATCATAGCATAATCATAGGGTAATCATATTGTAATCAAATCATAGCATAATCATATGGTAATCATATCGTAATCAAATCATAGCATAATCATAGGGTAATCATATCGTAATCAAATCTTGTAACCTTCCTTTCTTAGGCGTAGCTTTTCTCTATTTAAAGGTGTACTCACCTCATTGTAATTCATTCAGAAATAAGATCAGTATTTTCAGTCTCTGTTTCTTCGTAATCAATCCTCCATCGTAGAAAAGCAATCACCTCTAACCTGTTTTTTTTTTTCTGATCACCTCTATCCTCGAGATATCTCTCTCTCTCTATCGAGGCTACTATCGATCCTCTCTCTATTTTTCCATTAGAATCACAAAAACACCCGGCCAGACCCGACCGTCTCCAGCGCGGTGACTTTACCCACACTCCCGACAACCTCCAGCGGCGCTCGCCGACACTGCCAGAGCAGCCCCAGCAGACCTTCATATGCGACTCCAGCCGAAGGCAGGTCTAAGGCCAATTGGTACTCCGGTATTACCTTTTCTTCGCATTTTGCTGATGGTTTTCTCTGTTAGCATCATGTCTGGCGATAAAAATCAGGCTAGGAGGCCTCAAATTCCCGAAGATGAGTGTAACTATTGCCATCAAAAGGTCATTGGAAGCTCACTGCCCTAACCGTCCCAAGCCAAAGGGACGAAATGTTACTCAGTCATTGGTTCTCACGCCCCACATCAGTCTCGGGCACCACAACAATATCCTCGCCCTCCTAGCCTTGGCAACGCCGGTCTCCAGTAGTGCACCTCCAGAGTTTGATTATGAGCAATTTCAGCAGTATCAGGCTTACATGGAAGCCATTCGAGGGGGTTCCCTTCAAGCTTCTGCCATGACTACCACTCACTCAGGTTTGCGTGGTTCTCCCACCTCAGGTATCCAACCCACCACTTGGATCTTTGATTCTGGTTCTTCTCACCATATGACTTCCGATCTGTCTCTTCTTAGTAATTGTGTGCCACCTGCTTTTCCTATTAGTATTGCCACAGCCAATGGTTCTCCCATGCATGTTACTTCTATTGGTTCCATTCTATCTTCTACTGCACCGTCACTATCTATTCCTAATGTCTTTTATGTTCCTCAGTTGTCTTTGAGCCTACTTTCAATCAGCCAATTATCCGACTCTGGTTTTGATGTTGTTTTCTCTTCCTCTGGTTGTGTTGTGCAGGATCGGGATTCCAAGAAGCAGATTGGGGCAGGCCGTAGAGTTGGTGATCTCTATCTTTTGGAGCACTTGCATCTCCCAATAAAACCTTCTTCCACTGCTGCGTCATCTTTTTGTTTAGATCATCAGTCATCTCCATTTTATCTTTGGCATTCTAGATTAGGACATCTATCTAGTGAGCGTCTAAAACTTTTAGTTAAGTCAAGTCATTTGGGTCATATTTCAGTCAGTGATATTTCAGAATGCAGTGGTTGTAAGTTTGCAAAAATGTCTACGTTACCGTTTAATAAAAGTACTTTTGTTTCTACCTCTCCTTTTCAGCTCGTTCATCCTGATTTATGGGGCCCTTCTCCGGTTGCTACTAAAGGTGGTTTTGTCTATTATGTTTCTTTTGTGGATGACTTTAGTCGGTATACTTGGGTTTATTTAATGACACACAAATCTGAGTTTTTTACGATTTATAAGAATTTCCATGCCATGGTTCAAAATCAATTTTCTACATCGGTTAAAATTCTTCGGTCTGACTTGGGTGGGGAATATTCACTCTCAGAGTTTCATAAATTCCTGGATTCGCTTGGGACTATACACCAATCGTCTTGCACTGACACTCCTGCCCAAAATGGTAGAGCTGAAAGAAAACATCGTCACCTTCTTAATACTGCTCGGTCTCTACTTCTGTCTTCCTCCGTCCCGTCGTGTTACTGGGGAGAAGCTGTTCTCACTGCAGCCTATCTCCTGAATCGGATGCCCACCCCTCTTCTCTCTGGTAGCTCTCCTTATGAGCGGCTTTATGGTCAGGCTCCTAATTACTCTCTTCTTCGAGTGTTTGGTTCTACTTGTTTTGTTCTCCTCCCCAAGAAAGACCGCACTAAGCTCAGCGCCCGCTGTGTCTTAGGTGTTTTTTTGGGATATGGCATTAATCAAAAAGGGTATCGGTGTTATGATCCTGTGACCAAAAAGCTTTATGTTTCAAGGCATGTTGTCTTCTTAGAGCGTCTTCCCTATTTTACTCTTCCTCCTTGCACTGCTCCTGTAGCCAAAGAAGACTTGATCCATATTGACCCCTTTCCTATGGATATGGATGTGCCTCTCGAAGAGTACACCTCCACTCTTGAGGTATCTGATATTTCTACAGCCCCCTCAGCATCACCTCTTCGTGCCCCGATCACCCAGGTCTACACCCGCCGTCCAACTTCTACAACTGCTCCTCAATCTACCTCCACGGATCCTGATCCGCCTGCCCGCCGGTATCCCGTCCGCGACAATCGTCAACCACCGGTAAAATATGGCTTTACTAATACCTGTTTCTCATCCTCTTATCAATCATTCCTTTCCCGCATTCACACTTATTTTGAGCCTAGGTCCTATAAAGAAGCTTGCAATGATCCCAATTGGGTGGCTGCCATGCAAGCTGAACTTACTGCTCTTGCTCACAATCAGACTTGGGAGTTGGTTTCTCTTCCGGATGGTAAGAATTTAGTCGGTTGCAAATGGGTCTACAATGTTAAGACTCATTCTGATGGTTCTTTAGAACGGTATAAAGCCCGCCTAGTTGCTAAAGGATTTTCTCAGGAGTATGGGATTGATTACGAGGAAACTTTTGCCCCTGTTGCCAAAATGACCACTGTTCGCACCTTGATCTCAGTGGCCGCAGTGCATCAGTGGCCTCTTTCTCAGTTGGATGTAAAGAATGCTTTTCTTAATGGCAATCTCTCTGAAGAGGTTTATATACGGCCTCTCCTGGCTTCTCTCATCCTTCCGGTATGGTTTGTCGCTTGCGTCGTGCTCTCTATGGCTTGAAACAGTCCCCTCGCGCTTGGTATTCACGCTTCCAGGATGTTGTTCTTCAGATTGGCTTCACACCTAGCATGCATGACTCTGCTCTATTTCTTCGTCGCACCTCTCATGGCCTAGTACTTCTTTTACTTTATGTTGATGACATGATCATCACTGGTTCTGATTCTGCTGCTATTGCTGAAGTTAAAAGTCATCTCTTCCGTGAGTTCGAAATGAAAGACTTGGGCCCGCTACGTTATTTCCTTGGTATTGAAGTTGCTTCCTCTCCTCAGGGGTATCTTTTGGGACAGTCCAAGTACGTTACTGATATCCTTCACCGTGCTCATCTCACAGATACAAAGACTGTTGATACTCCCCTTGAACTTCATGTCAAGTTCTCTGCCTCTGATGGTGTCCCCCTTGAGGATCCTACGGAGTATCGCGAATTGGTGGGCTGCTTGGTTTATCTTACGGTTACTCGGCCAGATATTTCTTATGCAGTTCACATTGTTAGCCAGTTTGTCTCTGCTCCTCGGACTACGCATTGGGCTGCCCTCTTACGTATTCTCCGTTATCTTCGTGGTACCCTTCATCAGTGCCTTCTGATTTCGTCTACATCAAGCTTAACCCTCCATGCTTATGCTGATGCTGATTGGGCAAGTGATGTCAATGACCGCAAATCTACCTCTGGCCTTTGTGTTTTTCTAGGTGATTCTCTTATCTCCTGGAAAAGCAAAAAGCAATCTGTTGTTGCTCGCTCTACCGCGGAAGCTGAATATCGTGCCATGGCCCATGCTACCTCTGAAATCGTCTGGCTTCGCTGGCTTATTTCCGATATGGGGGTCTCTGTTACTACTCCTACGCCTCTTTACTGCGACAATAAGAGTGCTATTCAGCTTGCCCACAACTCGGTCTTCCATGAGCGCACGAAGCACATTGAGATTGATTGTCATTTCATACGCCAGCATCTCCAGTCTGGCACCATTGCTTTACCCTTTGCAGCTGGCAGATTTCTTCACGAAGACTCATACTGCTGCTCGTTTCCGCTTTCTCCTTGACAAACTCTCGGTGCTCTCTGCCCTCGCACCTTGAGTTTGAGGGGGGGTGTGAATATATATTCTGTAATATATATTCTGTATCTTCTTGTAATCAAATCATAGCATAATCATAGGGTAATCATATTGTAATCAAATCATAGCATAATCATATGGTAATCATATCGTAATCAAATCATAGCATAATCATAGGGTAATCATATCGTAATCAAATCTTGTAACCTTCCTTTCTTAGGCGTAGCTTTTCTCTATTTAAAGGTGTACTCACCTCATTGTAATTCATTCAGAAATAAGATCAGTATTTTCAGTCTCTGTTTCTCTGTTTTCTATCAAGCCCCTCTCTCGTGCGCACGTACAAAGATCGGTCACCTGGAGGAGTGGAGAAGTCAAGTGAAGACCGAAGAAGCTTGAGAAGAACTCTAAAATTCTGCATTTTTCATATTCTGAGCTTCTATTTTTTAAATCTGAGGTTCTTCATTTTGTCTTTTTACAGTTCTTATGTCCATGGTTTTAGGGCCTTGTTTGGGTGTTGGGTGCTGCATTTGTGAGCAAAATCTGCAGTTTTTTTGCTGGAGTTAATGGTGCTCTTATGGAGTTAACCCAAAACCGAAATAAACCGAATGACGCCGAAATAGCCAAACCAATTTGAACCGAGCCTAGATCGGTCGCGATCGGTTTTGAACTTTGGAAAACCAAAACACTCAGTTCGGTTGTAAAAATGGTCAACTGAATCAACCAAGCCGTTCACACCCCTAGCAAGTAGGTTCAGGAGTCATCCATTGGAAATAGCAGGGGTGATCATGGACCGGATTGATTCGGTTTTATAGTAAACCAAAAATCAAACCACTATATACGGACTATGAATTTGAAGAACCAAACCAACCCACAAAAGGTATAGAACCAAACCAATCCAAACCATTAGACTATGGTTCGAGTTCGGTTTCGGTTTCGAACCACGGTTTACTTGAATTGAAATATCGTCTTTGTAAACTATTTAAAATACTCAAAATTACGGAGATAAACTAAGAATTCATTTTCATTTATAGAAATATAGGAACATTTAGAAATTAATTGAGCTGTGGAATCACTATTCACAAAATGGAGCATTACATTATACCATTTGCTTTTAGTGTATCAAATTATAGGAATGGATTGTGATATATAAAAGTTTATGCGAAATAATTTTGGTAGTAAATAAATACTCAATAGGATAGTGGATTGAATAAATTATTAATTTAGAAATTAGTTGACTATAACTCCAATGTGTACTTGGTGTATCTAAATTAAGAGTTACATTTAATATACACACACTTGCACGCACGGTTCGGATCGGTTTGGAACCGAAACCACTAACATAAATCCACAGACCAAACCATTTTAATGCGGTTTCTAATTTTTTTAAACCGGAACCAAACCAAACTACTAAAAAACCAAAACAAATCATTCAGTTTGGATTGGATTGGTTGGGTCTGGATTCGCGGTTTGACGGGTTTTTTCTCACCCCTAGGAAATAGGGTAAAAGATCACAAAAACTAAATTCTGGAAGAATCCCAACTAAAACTTATTCTTTTGTTGGCGCATAAGGCAAACCTGTTTGTAAATACAACTCTTGATAGACCTTTTTGAGAAAGCAAGCATTTTCAATTGTCTTTGATAGAGCTAGTCCTACATTGGTTAATTATAATTTATAACATCCAAAACTAGTGCATGAGCCTGGGCGGCCTTCCAATTGGTTTTGAGTTGGATGATTAAATATGGCATCACCGCATCACAGCTAGACTTTCAGATGCTTTTGGATAAGACTCTCTTGATTAATTGCCCCTGTTTTTTTCCTTACGTGCACCTTGTTTCGTTGTTCATTGTAATCCTTATGTCATGGATCCGTACTTTACCTCTTCACGTGCGAGTCAAGGTCGCACGTGCGGGGAAGTGTTAGAGCTAGTCCCACATTGGTAAACTATAACCTCCAAAAATAGTATATGATCAAGGTCTCTCCATTCATTGCCAATTGGTTTTGAGTTGGATGCTTTCACAATCTTCTTGAAGGAAACGGTGCTGTTTCAACGTAGTTTTGGGCACGGGGAGGCTCAACATTTTCCTTATTTATTTATTATTATTCTTTTTGCTTTGGGGGGGGGGGGGCGCGGGGCGGAGATTGGACATCCTCACCAATATTTAGAAGGCCTATTGGAGCTGTGTATGGGTTTTGCCTATTATTTTGATGCCCTTCCAAATTGTTACAAATATTTAAGCCTATTACAACGCAGCGGTACTATAGCAAAGCTCCAACCTTTGTCTTTACACTGTTATACTAAGCAAACTTTGTGTCTAATTAAAAGTCACAGTATGGGAAATGAGACACCTTACATTCGGACCACAATGACGACAACATTTCCGATTAATTCAAATACCACACGTCTGTTAGGCATATAATTAGGTAAAGTGTTTAGGGTGTTTGATAAATCCTAACACACATCTGTCGTTGATATGTATATCACTTCAGTACAAAATAACAAAGGGCCCAAATACCCTCATTCACTAATACTTAAACTATATAACTACTAACAACTACTATAGTAGGGTCATACCTCACATCTTAACTGCATTACAGCATCATATATTGCAAAGCCCTCAGTGTCCATCCCAACCTGAAAAATAGTTTCGTGGGCCCATCAAAATAAAACAGCCATAAGAACCAACAAAATGAATACTTAAATATAGTAATTCCCTGAATAGCTCAAAACATAAGTAACACATTAATGTAAGACATAATAACTCAACACAATACTCCAAAAATTTGGAAGAGCCTATATAATAAAGACTAAAGGTAAAACTGCATGCCAAAACAAAAGGCAGACATTGTCGGGTGATTCTATTTGAACCCGAAATACTTCTCTATTGCCCCATAATTCTATAGCTTTTGTATTTAAAAGTTTAACCCTTCATAGACTGACAAATATGGTCACCAACTAAATTCTAGGTTTTGAATTCTCCATGCAAACCCAAAATATTTATCCAGCTTCAACCTTTCATCCTAAATTTTTCTGCCGCGTAATAGACTATGTGTTGAAACCCTACACCCCCATATTTTCTTATGGTGGGCGGATTAGTTCAGAGATCTTAAGCTTATTAGTTATTAGTTATGAAAATCACACTTACTGAAGACTGCAATGTGAAGAATATTTGTTTCACACCATTGCCATTTTTCAAAATACGTTTTCCAAAAAATATTGCAGATGGAAACACGAATCATTTTTGATTATGTCAAGCTGAACGTCCTTGTGTCCGCACAAAGTTACTCTGTACGACAATACAAATCAATCCAATGAGCAATTGTTCAGATACACGGAACTGAACATTCTGTTCTGTTCGGCTCTGCAATTCCGAACAGCTGGTGTTGTCTAAACTGTTTTCTTTCATTTTCTAGATATAGTGGTTTTGTTGCTTGACCGTTGATAGTAGCCGAGATAATGGCAACATAGAGATTTTTACCAGCAAGAGTCCATATCGAATGTTTCTTCCTGGAATTGTTCAAGCTAGGGTTCTTAATGGGGTTTTTAGTTGGGGATTAGAGAGAGATATTACAAGATATGGCTGCAAAGAGATTTTAACTTGGTTTAGGATATTCAAGGATAATGGTAGGACCTTTTAGGGTATAGAGAGAATACTTTTAATATTTACCTAATGGGTGCACTAAGAATTTGGGGTTAAAGAGAAGTACAGTATTTCAGGTTCAAATAGAATTACCCTTAAAGACGACGTCCCCTTAAAGTAAACAGCATTACATAGAATGGGAACACTTCATGCTACATATGTTATGGATATTTCACGTTCTTTTATTTGGTACCTAGGTCTACTGAATATCTCCAAGTACTATGACATGAAGAAAGTTTTCTGAAAATTAGAAAAACAGCGAATCAATTAGTACAAATTTCAGCTTAAATTTAGATAAGGAAGCATTAAATTATATTCCTCTAGATGATTAGCGAGTTCAGGTGATGGGAAAATAAAACTAACATTATCTAGATAAATGATTCTCCTTAAACTGAAAATGTGAGAAGTTATGCGGGACCTTATTGTCTATTTATTCATCCACTAGAGTGAGAATTTTTTAAGAAAGTATTTTAAAGGCTACAGCTTAATGTTGATGCACAACTATGTTTTTAAATTAATAAGAGAATTCCATGATCTCATCCCTTCACAGATCAATAATGGGATTACAAGCATATTGTAAACTATTCTCAAGAACATTCTAGGGTGTAAAATGACATTATTGAGGATAAAGGCATAAGGAAGCAAGATCAGTAAAAATAATGAACAGGAGACTCACAGTTTCACCATTCTCATCCTCTGATCCAGTAGAGTCTATATAAAAACTTATCGGCTTATCAGGATTCCTTGATTCCAAGTACATTATTTGTGCAAGCACAAGCTCTGTTACGTCTGTCACAAACTGGAAAGAAATGTTTTCCTTGTTCAGTTAAAAAGACAGCATAATTAATTACAAGGAAATAGGAAACACTATTCTCCATAGTACTGCTGCTTCTTTCTTTTTGTATCTGAATAAATTACAAATGATGAATAAAGGAAATACCCCTTGCACAAAAAAAGCAAAGGCTACAACACAAAAGGCCCCATACATAGTCATGGCTAGGGCTGCTAATGAATAGAGCCGTTTGTGAACTGTTTGAGACTCGACTCGGTAAAGGCTCGTTCAAATTTGATTCGGGTACTAAAAGAATTGACCTCAATTTTAGACTCGTGTAATAAATGAGCAAACCTGAACCTGACAGTATTTGGCTTGATCAGACTCACGAACCTGGAGTATATGTATATAATTTCACAGATAGGTATAAACTTTTACTCATACATAATGAAGATTTAATAACTTGTACATGCATAAACTTTTAAAAGAACTACAAACTTACATTTTAAAGTCTTTGTAGTTTTATGTATGTATGAACTTATTTATGTACAAGATAAAATTTTTATTAGCAGTTCTAGACCTGTACGAGAGCATAAATATTTAATATTTGAGACTTATTAAGGCTCGTGAATAAGTTCGAGTCAGATGAGAACCTAGGCGAGCTGGGCTCAAGCTTGGTTCAAGTTCGCTTAAAAAGTTAACAAATGAACTTGAACATTCTAAAGCTCGGCTTGATTCGGCTTATTTACAGCTCTAGTCATGGCCCACAAAGATTTTTTTTATAAAAAAAAAAAAAGCCCTACAAAGTCTAAGAATTGTTCCAGGAAAGGATCCCTCTCTAGGAATAAGCAACGTATAGGATAATTACTCCAAGTCAATACAAAGGACTTCCAATGCCATCAAAGTGACATTGATCTCTTTCACGCCATGTAAGCAAATCAAAACTTTCCAAAATCTTCCTCTGCCTTCAACCAAAGCTAGCCCCTTAGAAACAATGAAGAAGTCACTTGGGGCAGAAACACGCTTTTTATCCCTAACCAGGAAAATAACAAAGGTCGAAAGATCCCAAGCCACTGAGCAACAAAAAAGAAGGTTAGCCCCCGATTTGCCATCTGGTTTACACATATAATACCAATTAACGATAATCTTCTTTTTTGTATGAAGTTTTAAACTGTGAAGACCTTTTGAATCGCACGCCAAGCAAAACAATCTTGGGGCATGCAAGTGTCCCACAAATGGCATTCCAAAGGTGAGGAGGAGACTGCCCATCGCAAAGAGCTTGATAATAGCCTAATAGGACTTTACACCATATGCCCTCAAAGAGCCAACCACCATTTGGCAGGCCATAGAGCCTTTCCAAAAGCACCATGTCATATATTCCCAAACTTGCATCTCTTGGCCAAGTCAAATTCCACACCGTGCACTTCTTGCTTATGTAAGCGTATAGTCACTAAGGCAACTCAGTCAACCCATTTAGCAGGAAATCTTCTTAGAAGTAGCCCACACTAAGTTGGAGACAATCAAAAGGAACTGGAGCCCATGTTGGATTTTCCATGTGTTAAAAATATACATAAAGCAAGAGAATCAAAAGAACATATATTAGAGTACCTGAGAGGCCAGTTTGGAGTGTTCCTCTTAAAGGTATTGGGTTATAGTGAGTCATACATAAATGTTCAAAAGGAAATACCACTATTATTTGAATAATCTCCGTCCATCAACACTGCATGGATCTCCGCTGCTCACAAAAATAGTTAACCTAACTTATGGAGATCAGTACTGGGCCTACTGGCAATCTCATGCCATGCATCAGATCGAGATTCGAGTCATATTCCAGGCAGATGAATCCAAACCTTATTTGCCCATTTAACATTTCTTAGAGTCTGCAGTTACAAAACTTTCAACTGCATTTAGTATGTTCGTGTCATCCATTCTAAACAGAGACGCAACATAACTACAACTTGGAACCCAAAGTTCCATTCCGTACACGAATATAGAAGGCTAGGAAAATAATATACAAGTCCACTGCGATAAGCGTATGGTGTTCACTGTTGATATTGTTTGGCTAGTGATCTCCCCATAACCAGGCATCCCATAGGTAGCAGCAATCCAATTAACTTGGATTCTTTTCTTGTCTATTTAAAATTCCTCTAGTACAGTAAAACCTCCTCCAAGATAACACATCTCACTTATGTTTCCAATAACACCTGTCATGTACTCCTGGCTGTCATCCCAATAAAGCAGTGTTCTAAAACTCGGAAATACTCGGCGAGTACTCGGCGAGTACTCGGTACTCGGTGCCTAGCCGAGTAGATTTAGGGCTACTCGGTGGAAATACTCGGCCAGACGATTACTCGGCCATTACCCGGCGAGTACCCGGCGAGTACCGATTACTCGGTAAAACAAGATTACTCGGCAGTGGGGAGAAAATCGTAAAAAAACTGAAAAAATGGGGTAAAAAACATAATATGTTAAATTTGAAGGGTCGTTAGTGTAATTTCAGTATAGTTATATACTTACCCAGTTACCCTAATCGAGTGAACACACCACTCAAGCTACTGCTGCTGCTGTTCGAAGCTGCTGCTGCTGTTCGAAGCTGCTGCTGCTGTTCCTCTTCTTCTTCGAGCTGCTGCTTCTTTTCCGACGACGGCGACCGGTGCTCCGACGACGGCGACCGGTAAGCTCGTTACTCCCCTCTCTCTCTCCATCTTTCTCTCTCTCTGATCGTCTGATCTCTCTCTCTCTCTCTGATTGTCTGACGTCTCTCTCTCTCTGCTCTCTCTCTCTCATCTCTCTCTCTGCTCGTCTCCCTCTGTTCTCTGAGAGCAGTACTGGTATTAGGCCATTAGGGCCAGGTTACTGTGTTCCTTCGTTTTTTATACTGGAGATAGGTTTTTTATTGTCTTTCTCTCTCTCCATAGGTATAAATAGTTATAAATATACTGAATTAGGTTTTTAAATTTGACTAATGATTAATGAATATTCTGAATTAGGGTTTTAATTTTCTTAACAGATTTCTATTTTTTCATGTGTGTTACTGTGTAGGGCTAGGTAATAGTATCAAATATCAATGGATGTATCTCGTAATTCATCTTCGGCGGCATCTACAGCGGCCAATTGTGATGCCTTGATGAGAAAAAAATCGACTGATGTTGCATGGGACTATGCAGTTATTGTGGATGCTAGTAATAAGGAACGTTTAAGATGCACTTTGTGTGGGAATGTTTATAATGGAGGGATTAATAGGATGAAAAAACACATAGCTCAGATTAAGGGAGAAGTTGCCTCATGCACTAAGGCAAGCAAGGAAGATCAATTAAAGTGTAAGAAGGCACTTGATGATATAGCAGCTAAAAAGCTAGAGAAGAAGAAAGAAGTCATGAATCTTAGGGAGGAAGTGAATGTAATACATGAAAGTGATGGATTTGAAGATAATGAAGTTGGAAATGTAGGATCAAAGAAGAGGCCTTATGATCTTGGTCCCATGGATAGCTACACAAAGATCAATCCCGATGGTTCTGACACGAGTGGATTTAAGAAGACAAGACAACAAAACTTAAATGATGCAATTTGGAAGGAGAGGAGTCATCAGGTGAATCAATACTTGGCTCGATGGGTGTACGAAGCAGGTATTCCATTTCATGCTGTAGACAATGATAGCTTCAAACGTTTTGTTGAAGCGGTTGGTCAATTTGGCCCGGGATACCGACCCCCAAGCCAATACCAACTAAGGGAGCCATTGTTGAAGGAGGAGGTGGAGAGAACCAAAACATTACTCAAGAAGCAAGAAGCAGAGTGGGCTTCAACGGGTTGCTCTATCATGACCGATGCTTGGACGGACCGAAAGAGGAGAAGCATTATGAACTTGTGCGTTAATTGTAAGCAAGGGACTTGTTTTCTTTCTTCCAAGGAAGATTCAGAGGCGTCGCACACAGGGGTGTATATCTTTGACTACATTGACAAGTTCATTGAAGATATTGGGGTGCAAAATGTAGTTCAAGTAGTCACCGACAATGCATCCAATAATATGGCTGCGGCGGATTTGTTAAAAATCAAGAGGCCTAACATATTTTGGACCTCATGCGCCACCCACACAATCAACCTCATGCTTGAAGGAATCGGTAAGCAATCTAAGTTTAAAGGAATTATTGAGAAGGCCAAGGCGTTCACTATATATGTTTATGCTCATCATAATACATTGGCAATGATGAGAAAATATACGAAGAAGAGAGACATAGTGAGGCCCGGTGTTACTAGATTTGCGACCGCATTCTTGACTTTACAAAGCTTAATGGAAAAGAAACAAGATTTGCGAACGATGTTTAGTAGCGATGCATGGGGCAATAGTAAATGGGCTAAGAGCGCAAAGGGGAAAGCAGCATATGCTACCGTGATGAGTATGGCATTTTGGAATGGCGTAAGCTTATGCTTGAAAGTATTTGCTCCGTTGGTGATGGTTCTTCGACTTGTTGATGGGGATCGGAAGCCCGCAATGGGCTTTGTATATGGAGAGCTCAAAAAAGCAAAAGAAGATATCAAAGAGGCATACAAACAAGTTGAGACCAACTACCGGCCAATACTTGATGTCATTGATGTGAAAGCCATGGGTCGGCTAGATAGTGCATTGCATTTAACGGCTTACTTTTTGAATCCTTTTTACTTCTTCAAGGATTCCACCATTCAAGATGATCCAATTATTATGGATGGGGTTCTTACTTGTGTTGAAGCTTTCTTTCCCGATGATATCAATGTTCAAGATGAAGTCATCAATAGAGAGTTGTTAAAGTACAAGAACAAAGATGGTGGATTTGGAAGGCCATTAGCCGCAAGGGGATGCGAGACGAACGATGACTCTTATGATCCGGGTAAATATGTAGTTACTTTTCTAAGTATTTTTTTTTTTTTTTGCCTACTAAGCTACGTAGTACTAATGGAATTGTGCTTCTTTCATGTCTAGTTGGATGGTGGTCTAATTATGGCAATCATACACCCAATTTGAAAAAAATGGCCACTCGAATCCTCTCTTTGACTTCAAGTTCATCGGGGTGTGAGAGAAATTGGAGCACTTTTGAGGGAGTAAGTAAATATACTCCCTTTACTTCTTTATAAATACATCGGAGAAGAACTATATTAACTTAGGATTTTTCTTTTGTGCATAGATACATACAAAGAAAAGGAATAGACTAGATGCGACAAGGTTGAACAATCTAGTCTATGTTCAATTCAATGCCAAACTCATCAACAATAAAAGAAAGGGGAAGGATGTATTACGTTCTTGTGAAGCAACATATGCGCAAGGATGGATTGTTGAATGTGGTGACGAAGAAGTTGACCCGGTTTCGGGACTTACATGGGAGGTGATTGGGGAAGCTACGGGAGCGGATGAAGCCCTTCAACCTAGAAGATGTGCTAGAAATGTTGGACCACGAGAGCTAGATGAAGAAGATTTTGTGTCGGAAGATGATACCGAAGAGGAGGTAGATGAGGATTTTGAGTTTGAGTCCGATGGAGACCAAGTTATGGAGGGATATGGAGAAGAGGAGGAGGAATAATTGACTACTAATTTCGTACTTCGTTTCATTTGGTTTGAACGTTGAACTTTGTAATTGACTATTAATTTCGTACTTTGTTTCATTTGGTTTGAACGTTAAACTTTGCAATGGACTAGTAATTTTGTACTTGGTTTCATTTGGTTTGAACTATGAACATTGAACTCCTCATTATGCATTATGAATATCATTTGGGGAACATATATATATATAAAAAACCAAGTAATTTCTACTCGCCGAGTAATCGCCGAGTAATCGCCGAGTACTCGGCCTACAAGGTACAAGGTGGCCGGCCGAGCGAGTACCGAGTACCGAGTTTTAGAACATTGAAATAAAGGAAAAGTAAAGTTGGTATGATGCCTAGACTCCAGGTTCCACCTAAGAAACCCTCAACCTTCATTTCATTTTTGCTTTTCCTGTTATGGTACTTGTACTCCAAGAAGATGGCAAACAACAGTAGACACTAAGACAAATATTAGATAAAAGCACCTACCGGCAAGCAAATGTGGACTATTCTATCTCGGAGAAAAAATGAAAGATCATCTGGTGCTTCCTGTGCATTCACCTGATGCAAGTTCAGAGACAAAAGGAAGAAAATGTCATCATCGGATAAGCACCCAGTATGAACAACCCTCCTCGGCAGCATGATTCAATAGAATACATAAAATCAAGTGGAAAAACCAAGTTTATTTTTATTTCTTCCCAAAATACTAACTGCCCTATTTAGGGCTGATTCACTTGCACAGCAGATAATCACGTCCACTAATAAAGGATCTACAGAACTTACTTCATGAAAATTAAGATACTCCCTCAAAATACAAAATTGCCCACTCTAACTCAAAACAAACAAAGCGAATATGAACTAACAAACTTAAAAATTCACTTATTTCATTTGTAAAATAAACAATGGAACAAATTGAGAAATGTAGCGCAATCTGACTAACCAAATGGACAATCAAGAATAAAGCAATACCAGAGACAAACTAAACAAAACAAACAACAGATAATAACTTATACCGGAAAGTGGAAACGAAGATCATGCAAGCTTGTAGCAAGAGGCTTAAAAAAATGGAGTAGATGAAACCACCAAGACCAGTTTAATAAGACTTCAAAAAAAGAGAGGGAATTTGAACAGTAGAACTCGTGCTAATCACCACCTAGGTTAAGTTTAGAATAATGCCAAAACATTTAACTTTCCGATATACTTTTTACTTATCCCATAGTACTTTTCCAAAAACATACACACTTTGTACACTCATTTCACTACAGCACCTACACATTTATCAAGGTTATCCACCACCCCCTAGAGGTAGGTAGTAGGTTAGCATATCCTACAATTTGCAATGGAATGGACCTCTCGTACACAACTGGAATGGTGAGGCACTGAGGATCATAATCAGAAGGGATTATCATTGGGGGAGGAAAGGAGTGCGGGGAATGTACTAAACTACCAAGCCTATAGATACATGGATGAATAACAGCACCAGGTAAAGTAGCAACAAACGTAAGAATAAAAATCTATTCAAATACAGAAAGGGAGAAAACCAATTGTGGCCTCTTCTAAAACTCGGCTCCATTTTTCTTTTTCCAAACTTATTAGTTCAGATGAAAGTTAATTTCTACAATTTAATTAGCCTCTGCATCCTAGAAATGGCGCATTACTAGATTTGCATTCAATAACTGTTTGAGTGCAAGATAATACCTGCTTCAATTTTCATTCCAAATACAAGCCCCACACCTTATTAACTTTAACCATCACAAAGACATCCGAAAATGGCCTCAAACCATTGTATACAAAGTAGAGTATTAATTAGGTTTCTTCTCCGCTAAAGCGCAGAAGTTTGGTCGGGTACCTTCAATAGAGAGAAAGACGGGCATGGTGCTTGCCAATTGCCGAAGGTACTATTAATCTCTCTATGTATAGTTTTGGTGCCAATTTTGTACAACATTTGTTATTTTCAGTGACATGTAGAGTGAAACAAGAGATACTAACTATAGTTAGAGATTAAACATAAACCTTCTTAAGTAGTGTGTGTAAAAAGGCAGTTAGAGGCTATTATGGTATTTTGGCGGGAAAAGTTGAGGGTTGAGTGTTCTGGCTGATCCAGTTGAAACTTGAGTTGGTGATATTCTGATCCTCTTGAGCATCTTCTTAGGAGGCATTCCATGTTTTGAATGCCTCGACAAATTTGATTGATTGACTGGACCAACTTACAGGTTTTACTAATGAAAACCTTAAACCTGGGGATACCAATAGTCCTACAATTAGACAACTTAAAAATTTGAGGATAGAAGAAGATACTGTGCTTCTTGAGATGCTTGATGAAAAATCAAAAGCCCTAACCAATAGGGGAAACAGGGGCTCGGGGTTGAAGACTGCTGAAGGCCCAGTGGGAGTCCTTGGAAAGATCAATTGATCAAAGATGGTGAGGGATAGGAACGTGCAAAACTTGAGTTCTTCTGCCCTATGGTTATGGAAACCAGGTTTGGGTCCCTTCCCCCATGTTAGTCGAGTCTATTGCAAGTGAGAAGTGATAGTGGCATAACTGCCTAGTGGGTTATTTCACTGACTAGAAACTTCCTTTTACTGTTGTGAAAAACATAGCTGGTAAGATCTGGGGCAAGTTCGGTTTGTAGGACATCATGGCAAAAACGATCAAGGGATTCTTTTTCCTTTTTCAACATGATGGAGGGTTAAACAATCTTCTTGAAGTGGGGCAATGGTATTTTGTGGTAAACTGTTGATGCTCAAGAGGTGAAATCCCCAAATGAATTTTAAAAAGAGCAGGTTTTAAAGATTCACTACGGATGCACTTCATGAAAAGTAGAATACATATCATATCGTATGCGTATCATAAGATTTATTGGAGCAACATATCGATTTTACTTCTAAATGAAAAGAATAGTAGGATACGCGACGTTGGTTTCTAGTTGTTTTAGCATCATTGGTTTCTTGAGAGCTCACTCCTGTTTGGTTGTTCGGATTTTCAGGGCTATCCTGTCCAATCCTTTTTGGTGGTTTCCTAATAAAGCTAAAACTTCTTCTTCCCTGCAATAAAGAGTACCACAGGCCAATTTGCTAGCGCCTTAGACTAATCCTAATAAAGTTACTAACCTTTTTCTGCCCGGTAATGAAGAGTGTCAGCCAGTTTGCGTGCCCCCCGAACTTATCCTTACAAGCTACAGCCCCTCCCACAGTTGTTTCACACTCTTGTGTGTGGCTTCAAACGTTGCTAACAAGGGGAGTTGAACGACCGTGAGAGGGAACAAACCCCTTAAAGCCAACCCCTTAATGATGAAGTTAACTTAGCAAAAATAAATAAATTCTTCTAGAAGAATTAAATCTAATTATGCACACCAGACTTCTAGTTACAAATCTATGTATACTATACTATAAGCAAATGTTCATTACTAGTGTTGTGCCCACTCAATTCATGAGAACGAAAACAACCAATGTAACCATTCTTTCTATTGTGTCGCTCTACGAACTGGTACAAAGCTAGTAAAAGCATAAACAAGAGTGCGTTTCGAGACATATGCATTACTATATATTTATATATGTATGTATGGATACAGCACAAAGATTAAAGAAGTGAAGGTAGGGTGGAGAGAGAGAGTAGTACAAACGCAGGGCCAGAAACCCAGTCCACATACACCCGCGTAACCCACGGGGAAGTCCTGGCGGCCGGAGCGAGGCCCTGCAGGAAAGAGCCCTTAATGTTGCTGAAACTAGGGTTCACCGGAGGCACTGGAAATCGAGCAGCGCTTCTGCTGTTCGGGCAGCATAGGGTCTGAGTAGAACGACGTCGCAGGGATTGGGATGAGGAAAACGAAAAGGGGGGAGGGATTGAAGAAGAAGAAGAAGTTATCGGTGATGGCAAAAGGGTCGCCATCTTAGCCGTTGGGTGACTCTAGTTCCGGTGTCGCTGTGTGTGTGTGTGTGTGTGTGTGAGAGAGAGACGGAGGGAGGGAGGGAGAGAGAGTGCGTGTGTGTGTGTGTGTGTTTGAGTTTGACCCAAAATTTGATATATTGGGTCATGGGGATATGATAGTTCATTTTTTGTAATTTTTTTTACATATACTTCTTATTTTCATTTATATAATTTGATTCTACTTTCATATTGTCGACACCTGGTTCCGTTCTCTTGAACTTAATTTAAATTTAAGAATGTTGATCTTGTTTGAATTTTATTTCATTTGTTAGTTTTGCACCAAATTTTTTTGCGTTATTAATTCGTCTCGACATTTTTGTGCTAAAAAATAGTTATTTTTCAAAATATTTAGATAAAAGTAAAAAAAAAAAATTATTTTTCTGATTTCTCTCTTCGAGACGAATCAATAACGCAAAAAAATTTGGTGCAACCTATCAAATGTGAAAAATATTCAAATAAGAACAAAATTCTCAAATTTAAATGTTCAAAAAAATGGGGCCTAAATTATCCACCCATAACCAAAGGGAAAGAAAATTCACATAAATTGGTGATTAATTGTGTAATATTCCAAAATTTTAAATAAGAATTTTTAAATATTATATTAGTATTTTAATATCTAATTAGACTTAATTCAACTTAATTTAATTTCTAGACTTAATCTAGGCCTAACACTGATCCTGGTGGACCTAGGGATTGACTACCTCCTTAATTTTAATTACTATCCTAGGATAATCTAACGTAGCATAGAAATAACCTAGAACATATAACTCCTAATTTTCTTACCTTCTCCAAATTCATGTTTTACCACCTCATCTTCTCGGAAGGAGAAAAACCCCATTCCTCTGGAAAATTCCAGAAATCAGACTACTACTCCATGTTCCCTCCTTTCCCCTCACCATTAAAGTAGTTCCATGCTTCTCACCTCATCCTCCCCCTCGGCACTCCAATTAATACCAGCACCTCACCTTCTCTTTATATCACCACAAATTTGTAGCTTCACTCACCTGCATTCCAGAGCACCGAGAGAGAGAGAGAGAGAGAGGGAGAGAGAGAGTGAGAGAGAGAAAACAATTGTTCTTGAGAATTCTGTCCCCATTGTTTTAGAGAGAGAAAGCTCAAGGAAAAGTGGGTTTACTTGTTCATACAAGTAGAAGCACCTAGTACTCCGATTTTCCAAAAAAAAATTAAACCCTTCATATTATAGTTTAGCTACTGGAATCACCAAGCTTCACTCCTCTTCAAGCTCCAAATCACAAAAATCAAGTTCATCTTCAATCTCTAGCCAAACCCACCAACTTCCTCAAAATCAATTTCAGATCCGAAATCCAAGGTAGATATCTCTTTCCCCACTCTCCCTAAGTATATTTAGGTGTGTACGACTTAGATTAGGGGCTTGAACGAAGGCCAATTGAAAAAAATCAGTTTCGGTGGAAACTGCGAGAACTCAATGCACTGCTCTGTTTTTCTTTGTTCACCGGATCATACACCAGTCAACCGCCCGACTGCCTCTCTAATTGTTTATTCTAAATGCAGCGTTGTAAATCTGTTAAAATTGAATTAGGATTAGTTGTTTTGCTTTGTGATTCTTTTAGAATTAAAAAATAAACTAAGACTAATTGCTACAACTAATTGTTTCTCATAAGAAACAAATAACTATTCAATGAGTAATTTAAGCTAACGACAATCGGATTCGGAATTAATTGGAAATATAGTTGTTTATAAATTAGCAGTGAGCTATCCATAACAAGTTAGAATCCTTGCAAGAATTTCTACAAACCTGTTTCAAGCCTAATTAGCTAATATAATTGACTTGGTAGAAAATGCTCTGTTCCTGAAAAACCTTTCGGTCTTCCAAACTCCCAAGGACTTTTCCGAGTCTTTTCTTTTTCGACCCAATTAGACGTAAGTCGCGAAGTCGGCCAATAAAAAACTAGTTTGACAAAAACTTATAAATATATATTATTACCTAAATAAGAGAGACTAGAAAAAAAATGATCCGGTAATACCAAAGAATCTAGGAAATTCTGACACTGAAATTGTCATATGTTCATAAGAGGTTAAGACTTATATTTTTTTTTTATAAACTAAAGTAACTGATTACTAAATTGCACCAGTATTATGAAATATTTCATGAAGGCCACTATGAAGTTATAATTAAATCTTTAAGTACTTCCTAGTTCCGAAACTAGAAGTTCAGTTCTTATATTTTTATGAAACTTTGCTTATACTTGGATTCAATAACTGAATTTACTAAGATTTGCTATGATTCGAATTTTTATCTGTGGAACTTGAATTTATGAATTGTGCATTTTTATGTGAACTTAGAAATGGAAAATAAGAAATTGGTGGTGTACAAGGGTGAAATCGAATGAATAGACGTTAATAAGGCAAGTGAAACTAAAAAGGGTTGAAATGGAAAGATTACGATTACCAAGCAGGGCTCTTGCGGAGAAAGAGTAGCCTGATGGTACCAAGCAGGGCTCTTGCGGAGAAAGAGTAGCCTGATGGATTTTGCGATGTTTAGAGTAGCCTAAACGTGACCCTGAGAAGAAGGGCAGCCGAAGAGGGTTCTGAACAGAGAGAGTTCCGGGAAAACTCTAGTTGTGATGTAACAGTCATGGTTAGAGTTATTGGGAGGAAAGATTCTTGAAGAAAGAGAATCGTAGAAATCATCTAAAGACAAGAAATTCATAAAAGGCTAATTGTTGCTTTAATTGAATTCAATGTTCTCTACTGTTGTTGGATATATATATATTGATGTGTAATGTAAGGGTTAGTGGGATAGGGAATATCTGCTGAGTGTCAAAACTCATTTTTAGTGCTGTTGGGCTGGCGTTTCATGCCAGGTATTCAAGAGGAGACAGGAGTTGAGCAATACTTTTCGGAAGAGAACCCGGGTGTCGAGACCGAGCAAGAAGAAGCCTGGGACCCATATCAGAATTAGAGTCAGCTCTGTTCTTTTTATTAAATAAAGTCGTCAGACTTCTGTTATTTTATCAAACTCAGCATTTTCAAATTTCAGTCTGTAATAAACTAAATTTCTATTTCGAGTTAATCGCACTCAAATAATGGAATCAAGTTTAAATTAACTTATTCAATTTCAAAAGAAAATATTAATTAATGCCTCCGAAATTCGGGGCGTTACAAATTGGCTGATATAACTCAACAAAACAAAATTAAATTTGGCCCACTTAATTTTCAACCAAAATAAATATGTGCAATTTTGTATGATTCTAAAAGTATATTGTGATACAAATCTATAATGATCATATAGATATCGATGTCTGATTAACTTAATTTTTAGAACATTTATAGTATAAGAACCTCTACAAATTAAATGGTTCAAATCAGATCATGATGATTAATTTTTGATTAAGACATCACGACGCCCTACGTCATTGGCACTACACACCCCTTGTCCTTTCTGTGAGGTAAGCTTGCACCCAAAAAGAGGGAGGGAAGGGTAAATAGGAAAATGATGTTGCTATTCCTTTTTTTATCAAGAAAAATTCTAAAATCAGCTCAATAGGCTGACAATAGTAAGTATGTGAATATGTATCAAAAGGATGTATAAAGTACACAAGAATACGTATTTTTCTTGTTTTCTAGTGTGTTTTTCGTCAGCCCACTGAGCTGACAATAGCAAGATCGTTTTATCAATGACACTCCTCTTTTGTCTTTTTAGTTGGATGAATTTACTAAATTACTCCTCAATCCAATAAATTTCCACAAAATGCATGGTCTATTTTGTAAATTTACACACTACAAGATAGGAAAGTGCTATTAGTAAAAAGAGAAAATTACCTCTAAGTATAGAAAAGTGACACTTAATTCCCATTAAGGAGAGATGAAATACTTAATTACCACTAAGTCCACTTTTACAAAAATACATTTACCATTAATAGAAATGTCACCCTAGGGTTTTAGGGTATGCTAGGGTTTTATGGTACTTAATGGGTACCACTTAAGACTTAGATTCTAAAATCTTAAATGCACAGATTTTAGATTTTAGAGTTTCTGAGTTTTAGGTTACCTTAAGATTTTAGATTTTAGGATACCCTAGGGTTTAAGGTAGAGTTTAGGTTTAGGTGATTTATAGAGCCATAGGGTTTAGGTTTATGCACTTTCATATGAGTTTTAGGGTGCACTTTCCTATTATAGGGTTTAGCGATTTAGACTTTTATTACCCTAGAGTTTTAAGACTTTTATAAGTCGGGGTTTAAGACTTTCGTAGGGTCCCAAGAGTTAAGCACTTTCAATATTGGGGGTTTTAGGCACTTTCATAGGGTTTTA
Organism: Rhododendron molle; assembly: GCA_025413875.1. Taxonomy (NCBI): domain Eukaryota; kingdom Viridiplantae; phylum Streptophyta; class Magnoliopsida; order Ericales; family Ericaceae; genus Rhododendron; species Rhododendron molle. Next base: position 34,653,042 of record CM046392.1, read on the forward strand.
GTGTTTCGTTAATTAGAGGAAACTTGGTGGGAATTACTTTCTATTTTCTGGACCTAGAGGTAAATTGCCCTAGTAAAAAATGGAGTGACAAAATTATTTCCCGGTAAATAAAATCCTAATTGTCTTTCCAATTTCATTCACCCTGATCCTCTCTCTGCTCTCCCCAACTCACCTTCTCCGCAGCCTCCATGTACCATGTATGTTACTGAGATACAACCACCCTATCGTTGCGAGCAAGTCTTGTCAGGGCCCCTTTGACCTCCGGACACCACCAAAACATCCTTAATGAAACCAACTCCTCGCGCCTCGACAACCTTTGTCAAGTTCCTAAAGCGCGCTTCCGACAACCCTCATTGACGGCCGCTAGACCATTTCCAATTGCGCGTAAAGGTTTGGTTCTCAAAAGACACTTCGCATATCTGTTTCTTTTCTTGTCGTTAGCCATCTACGGAGTATTTCAAAGTCTCGTTGCTTGCCAGCCAGACCTCGATTTATGGGCAAATTTCACTGACCTCCCCTGAGGTTTCTGACACCGACAGATACCTCCCTTGAGGTATCTGAAATTTCACTGCCCTCCCTTACTTTTCAAATTATTGTCCAAATTCCCCCTTCAGTTAAGATAACGTTAAATCATTAACAGAAAACTGTGACATAAGCATTGCTTCTTTGTTTTATGCCAAGATTACCCTTGAAAACATACCAACTACATACAACTACCAAATCACCTCCTTTTTTTTTCATTTCTCTTTTCTCCCTTCCCATGTAATATCCCATACTTTTTACATAAAACTATTCTACACCTCCTCTTTATGTACAGGAAAAAAAAAAGAAAAGACTTATGTCTTTTTTTTGGAATCTTTGGGAAGTTGCATTGTTTCAAAAAACTTAAGTTCATTTTTTGGAGTAAAATTTTTCACACTATTTTATTTTATCAAAGACTATATTTCGAATGTCGAGACAAAGTATCTTCTTATTGAAGGAACCACAAATTTGAACTCGGCTTTGTTGATAAATTTTTAAAATCCTTCCATATGCGTAACATGAACATATATAGATACATCGGCATTTTTAACCGTTAAAGACAATTACTAAACTACATAGGGGCAATAGTCTTCTTCACGCTTGAATAGTTGTGTTGGGCATGAACGAAATAATTTTTTCTGATTAGTGAACACACTTTTTCGGCTCTATTTCTATTGGTGGAGTAGAAGTAAAAAAAGTGGTTACCAAAATAAATAAAAAAAGTGTTACGGGTTGCTCTTGCTCCGTAGTGATTGTCTCATGCTTAGAATCCTTTTGATATTTGTAATTTGTTTTCAAAGATTAATAACAAAAAATTTGCTGTTCAAAAAAAATAAAAAAGTAGAAAACTCAAAAAAAAAAAAATTTTTCTTAAACTCTATTTTTTTCTTATAAAACTCCAGTATATTAATGTTTTTGAAATTTTGTGAGTACATCTAGTCTATCTCAATCTTAAAATTAAAGGAACTTATTGAAATAAAAGTTACTAAAATTGAAAAAAAAAGGTATTTAAACTCCAGGTCAAAATTTCAAAATGCCAAGTCAAAGGTGATTTTTTCAATTTTTCATTAACTATTATCCATTCTTTTACTTTTCTACTGTGGCTAAACTATGTACACAAAAGTAATGAAGTTTGATAAGTTAAAGAAAAAAATTGACGGAAGACAAAAAAAAAAGTAACCTTATCTATTTTTTAATCTTAAAAACTCATTTTAGAAACACAACCAAATATACTTTTAAATTTTATGTTAATTTTCTTTCTCTTGCAAAAGTATATGCTTAGCTTCCTTCCATTCTTGACCCAATAAGAAAAAAAGGGTTAAAGGGAACGAAAAAGATTTAAGGGAAAGGAAGAGCAGAATATAGGAGAGGGCATTGAAGTCTTTTGCCTCATAAAGTTGACACCGTTTAAGTCAAGTTACTTGTATGGGGGAATCTGTAGAATATTTTCAAAAGTAAGGGAGGGCAGTAAAATTTCAGATACCTCAAGGGAGGTATCTGTCGGTGTTAGAAACCCCAGGGGAGGTCAGTGAAATTTGCTCCTCGATTTATCTATTTATCTATCTATCTATCTAATAAAACACAAGAGTGTGGGGATCACACAAACACAAGTTGAAAGAAGAGTTGAAATTTATTTGATCCAAGGACTGATGTGTGCTTTCCAACCCTTTTAAGAAAAAACACCCACACTCGTACAAATATATTACAAAATTGCCATCAATTCTTTTTACCCATTGCTCGGCTTCTTGCGACAAAAATGCCCGTGCCTACGGCACTACCGGGGTTCGTAGTGCCGTAGACACGGACAAGTACTAGTGTTATAAATTCTCTCAGCTACACGTTTATTTTAAAACAATTAGGAATAGAGAAAGTATATCATGAGAATTAAACTCAACTGAAATTTTGATAATTATATTGTAAAGCACGATGTTGTGAGCTCCACATAACAATTTTTTATGGGAATGACAAGAGATTGAGTTCATAAAATGATTGTATTTGACAACACATTCACTTCATATGCAACAAACCAAACTAACAACTTCGTCCACAATAGAAAAACCCCAATTAGAGAGCAAATAATGCTCAAATCATTGCTTTAATTTATAGTTGGAAATGGAGTGGGAGAATATAGGGGACAAATAGGCTAACCAAATTAAATATACAATTTGTTAAGGAAGATTTTTTAAAACACACTAGGTACATCGCGACGTGCAAAGCACGTTTGTCATGCCTGTTGAATTGAACAGTGTTAAGTAATTTTGAAAGATAGGATGCATAAATTTGATGTAGAGTTTCATATACCTAAGTATGCCATATTTATGATTACAAAAGGCTTAACAAAAGTAGGCTGCATAACTTTGATATACATAAGTAGCTGGAATTTGTGACTAAATGCACGACTTTGGTTGCAAGTTTATACATAAGTAGCTTGGGTTGTACCCGTTGAGGAGAATGATGTTGAATATTTGTGGAATTGTAGCCTGCATAAACAATCAAGGCAGCAAAATAGTGAGACACACATGCATCTACAAAACTGAAAAGTATAAGAACAGTCGGGAAACTTTTTTTATACCTGGTATACCAACACTCTTAGTATCTCCTCCGATCCGTTTTCAATTTTTCGGCCATTTTTTCGATCACATTTGGATGATCGACTCCGTTCATTTTGTAGAGTTTGGCGAGAACCTTGAGAATACCAAAAATCGTGTTCATCGGATTTTTGTAGATACGTGATCGGCACACATGAAAATTGAAGAAAACCAAAATTGGATCCAAAACCACACTGAATCGGAACCAGTTTTGTTTTTCTTGCAATTTTCACATGTGCAAATCATGTATCTATTAAAGTCCAATGAACACGAATTTTGCTATGAATATGGTTCTCGTCAAACTCTACAAAATGAACGGAGTCGATCATCCAAGTGTGATCGGAAAAGGGCCAAAAAATTAAAAACGAACCGGGGGAATACCAAGGGTGTTGGTATCCCCGGTATACTAAAAAGTTTCTCATACAGTTAAATAGCCAACTGATGCTTATTCCTCCGTTTGATTTCCGTCTGATTCACTTCCCCTAGGGCCCAACGAAGCCTCTAAATAGGTAATTAGATTTTCTACTTTCACTGTGCTACCCCCTTGTTTCTTACTGAATGTACATGTATCCTATGTCCTTGCAAGACTCGAAGGCCCCGTTTGATAACAGTGATAGATGGATGAGATTCGTAAGAAGATGGGATTAGAATTGGGATTGGTAATGAGAAGGGAGTGTTAATGAGGAGGGATTGATAATGAGTATGTTTGTTTGGGATGAGATTAGATGATGGAATTATTAATATCATATTTGTTTGAGATGAGATTAGATGATGTGATTGGATTGATAGAAGAAATTAGTAATGAGAAGAGATTGGTAATGAGGAGATGATGAGATTGGACTACGAATACCAAGTCCTACGGGGTATTGCTAATACCCTCTAAAGTCCAGCTTCCTTATCCCATGGGACTACCAATCCGAAGCCATTTGTGTTACCAAATAAGGAATTAATAGTCCGAAAGGACTATTAGTCCAATCCCATGGCCGAATCAAGTTATCAAACGGGGCCGGAATGTTGTGATTTTGCTCCAAACAGTGATCATCTTTTTTTGAAAACTATGCAAAAAAACGAACCAAAGACTCTGACTCACATGTTCACGTGAGCGCATAAGAGCATGTACACCAGTAGTTAGTCAAAAATGCTAGTGAACAGTGTATTTTTTTTTTACCTACTCATATTTTTTCAATACTATCTATTTTATCTATTCTCAATTAAAATATTAGTATTTTATTCCCAAGAAAACATTAAACAATGCAGTGCTGGAGAAAGAGAGAGAAAGAGATGCCCAAGAAAACAATAAACAAATACATGGCTTGTGTACAGTGCATAGCTACCTTTAGCTAAGAACTGTAAAAAGTGTGGGATTCCTAGAGTGATAGCTAAGCTGTTGTATGGTTGTTTTTGGGGTCAAGTTCTCTACTTTACCTATTTTTATGTATATGCATAATCTGATGTTGTTGCTCTAACAGAGGGGTTGAGGCTCAGCTCTACTTGAATCAGGCCAAGGACTCTGATGTAGGATTTCGTAAGAAATCCTAAACCCAAGATCTCATGTCAAACCATTGAAGAAAATAATACCGAATGCGTACCTGTCGCCATGGAGGATGAAAAACTTTGGGTGTGGTTATTCGTCTTCTGCCTCCAAAATCCTTCTCTTGATCTTGACCGTATGTCTCACACACAATAGGATGGTATAAGAAAAGAGATTAGGGTTTGGAGTGGGGACCTTGACCACATATTTATAAGCCCCGGTTTCATCATAGCCCATCATAATAGATGGAACCATATTGGGTCCTTTAATTGGTCTCTACATATATATTATTACCCGCACCACTTAACGCACACAATTTGACCCAAACATGTGCTAATAGAGACGTGTCCATTACCTGGGTCACTTTAATTGAACGACCACAGCTTAATGGGCAATACGGACATCACTTAAGCCTTATTCGACAACATACAATGTTTAATTTTATGATCTATGTAGGCCCATCAATAGAAAATTGCTAACAATCTCTCACTTTGGCCACATAGGTCATCCTGATATTAGACATTGTAAACTTTAGGAGCTCAAACTTTTGTTGTCGAAATTTATGCATGTCATCTCAAAACAATCTGGTCCATTAAAAACATAAATATAGGATCATGGCGGCCTTTGCCATATTTATCATAACAGGACCCATCCATGGTCACAAATACCTATGTATTCAACGACATAGATTAAGTACGAATATGTAGCATGGAAAACGCATGCAATGTGATCCTTTATCATGCCTGTTTTCAACTGGTTCAACTTTATAACTCAATAGAGTTCCTGTATAATGCATATTTTCAAAGCTTCATGTATAATCACAATTTGAAAACTATGCAACTTTATTTCAGAATCATCAATAAACTGAAAGTGATCACCAAAAATGTCAAATAATCCATAATATGAGTAGCACAACTCCCACTAATGAAATACTTCATTAGAACTAACCACTCATGCACGAGCAACATGCTCCTTAAACACTTTAAGTGGTAAGCCCTTAGCAAGCGGATCCCTAATCATGAGTTATGTTCTTATGTACTCAATTGATATAAGACGATTCTGAACTCTTTCCTTAACGACAAGAAAGTTGATGTCAATATGTTTCAATTTTGACGAACTCTTGTCATTCTTAGAATACAGTTCAGCAGCTTTATTATCACAATAAATCCTTAGTGGCTTATCGAAGTTACTCACTATGTGAGGCCAAGTGATAAAATTTTGCAACCACAACGCTTGGTTTATTTCTTTATAGCACGTAAAAACAAACTCGGAGTCCGAATATCCAACTAATTAGATTCTCCGATATGTGAGCATATCATTTGCAAATATCTACCAAGCATTCCAGCTGGGCACGCTATATCCGAATGCGTACAAACTAGAGCATACATATGACTCCATACAGCTAATACATAAGAGATGTCTTCCATTTGTTTTCTTTTCAAATCATTCTTTTGGGCATTAGAGCAAACTCATTTTGTCACCTTTGACAATTGGTGCATCACATGGTGCACAACTTTGTATGCCAAATCTACAGAGCACCTTATCGATATATGGCGATACGCCAATATCGTTGCTTGCCAGTAAGATATCGACACATAGTACTAGAAAAATGAATTTGCTCCCACTGATCTTATGGAAAACACATTGATCCATAGCATTATTTGTTAAGAAAATCATAAGAGGAAATTACTTGATCAAACTTCCAATACTATTGACGGGATACCTGCTTTAAGCCATAAATGGATTTCTTTAGTTTGCAAACCATTTATTCTGATTCTTTTGTCTCAAAACCTTCTGGTTGCACCATATATATGGTTTCTTCAATGTCACCATTAAAGAACACAGTCTTTACATCCATTTGGTGAAGCTCCAAATCATAATGAGCTACAAGTGCTATAATAATCCTGAGAGAGTCTTTCAATGATACCGGAGAGAAAGTCTCTTTATAGTCAATGCCTTCCTTTTGAGTAAAGCTTTTAGCAACAAGAAATGCCTTATATCTCTCGATATTGCCCTTTGAATCCCGCTTAGTTTAAATATCCATTTACAACCAACGGGCAATTCGACAATATCCCAAACGTCATTGTCACTTATAGACTTTAACTCATCTAATACAACATTCATCCATTTTAGGGAGTTAACACTTTGTTTGGCTTGACTGAAAGATATGGGGTCATCCTCCAATCCTATATCAAACTCATGTTCTTGGAGATAAACGATATAATCACTTGAAATCGCTGATCTCCTCTCCCTATTGGATCTCCTTGGCACTTCCAATTGAGTTTGTTGGGGTTCTTCCATATTAGTAGGAGACAACTTAGGAATAGTTTGGTGGTTTGCATCCGCATCTTGTACTAAGACAGGTGTGGCCACATCATCAGTGTCAACATGAATCATAGGAAACTCAATATGTTCCTCTTCAAATTCAAAATTCCTGGGTTGTTGTGCACTCCCACTTGTGGGCTCCCGCGCCCGGAAAAAGGCGCAAGCCCGAAGAGTCGCCACCCGGATTTTTGAGATGGATGATCCGAGAAACCGAGGAGTGGTTCGAAAAAGGCTTTTGATCTAGCGAAAACGTCAAGATGTTGGGTTCGGGAGCCACATTACGAATGAGGAAGGTTTTTCTTTAAAAAGCACCCCATTCGCCCGGTAAGACCGGTCTCTACTTGATGTTTTAAAAAGGGGGGGAATCTTCAATATTATTTGGAATATCAAACTCTTTAATAAAGCACGTAACGGGAAAGGGACATGGGAAATATATCACATTGACGTGCAGGTGGTGCTATCTGTACAGTCGTGATAAAATGACATGAATAAATGGAAGTAAATAACATTCAACAGACTGTTTGGACCTCAGAATACCGCTCACGGCACCCTGAGATGCCGTGCGAGGCATCTCAACATGCCGTGCGTGGCACCTGCTCTGCTGTCAGACTGTTGGGCCTCAGAATACCGATCACGGCACTCTGAGATGCCGTGCGAGGCATCTCAACATGCCGTGCGTGGCACCTGCTCTGCTGTCAGACTGTTACAGTCTTTTAAAACATCATTTAGCTCACTAGTTTCTCTGTAGATCTTTTGAAAACTCACGAGTAGCCTCACGACGGTCAGATCATCCCAAGAACGTCATTATCCTTCTCAAAACTTGGTTTTAAAGTAGTTTTCAACGTTTTTGATCACTTGGGATGATCTTGAAAAGATTTTAGAAGAGCCGGAACATGGCTTGTAGATATGGTCTTATTTTAAGAGCTACAGAAACAGTAAACAGCAAAAACAGGTAACCACAGCAGAGGAAAACTCAGATCCAGTCAGCCTGTTCACAATAGCACTAGTGTGCATCATGCCGTGCGCTGAGAGTCAGGGTGCCGTGCGTCTGATCAACAGACCGCGCGGTTCCCCAACCTCAGCACAGTGTTGGTTTTATTTTATGAAAATAGGTTTTGAGTCAGGATCTAACCAAAAGGGATTAGATCTGCTGACAGAAAGGTCCCCTCAGGACCAGAACGGAATCTAGTCCGAGGAAACTAGTTTATACCTTTGGTTTCGAGCTTGATCAAGGATCGTGGATGCAAGGATGTGGATGGATCGTCACGGATGTGGATGGGGAGGTTAAATGAGACAAAGGGAGTATGGGTGTGAGTGAAGGTTAGGTGTTTTGGGTGATGGGGTCTTGAAGTTAATGAGTGATCAACTTCAATGATGAGAAGGGAGTGAGTGAAAGCTCTTAAAGAATGTCTTTTGGGAATGACATCCTTTAAGACTTGGAAATGGAAGTGGTAATGGAAAGGGGGTTTGAGAACTTAGAGAGAGAAATTAGAATGAGAGAGCCAAGAGAAAGGTAAGAGAAAGGACTCAAAAGAAGGGCTAAGAGGGACCCTCTCCCTTGAGTGGAGGAGTTAATTTATAGGCAAAGGGCCAAGGATTTTGAATTCAAATGGTGGAGGTGTTTTCTGGGCGGGCCAGAAGTGCATTTTAATTGAGCAGTCATCGGTATGGCTCACTTGGCGTGGCCGGCGACTACGAGCCGGTGACTTTTTGCTCAAGGTGCAGTGCGGTTCAGATGTGCCGCGCACGGCTACCCTTGAATTTCAGGGTGCCGTGCGCTCCAATCCAGCCTCGCACGGCACCTCTTCCTTCGGTCCAGGGCTCTTTTGGGCCTTTGTTGGACTTTTATCTGGGCTTTTCAGGTTTTTGGTTCTCTTTGGGTTTAGGGAGATCCTTTTTCAAGCTCGCGAAGGTATCGTTTCCTCTATTTCATCATCGGGGTGGACAAAGGCTCTCCGAGGTCCGGATTGGGGTGTCTACAGTAGTCCCTCTTTAACGTAACTCGGACACCATTGGTTGGTATGAGTGACGCTTAAAGAATAGGCATCCCAATCCGTTGCTCTCCTTTGAGCAGAGACAAAGCGAAAAATGCAAGTAAATAACTATGGTGGTCGCAGGGAGCTGCCTACGTACCCCATTGTAGGGATCGGACCAGCGTAGTCCAATTGGGACAATGCAATGTGAGAGAACAAGTCCGGAGGACAAACTCATGCAAAGCGTGCTTGCGGTGTCGTGTGTCATGCAAAGTATTGAAACACCGAGACAAGCCCTCGGGAGGCGAAAGTGAGGCGAGCCTTCGGGAGGCAAAAATCGAGGCGAAAGAGGCGTTAGGCCCGTTAGGCCGTGGCTCCGGAGACGAAGAGGCGTTAGGCCGGCCGTGGCTCGGGAGGCGAAGAGGCGTTAGGAGCCCTGGAGGCGAAAATTGAATTTTGAATTTTTGAGACGAGCCTCGGGAGGCTAAATTTTGAATTTTTGAGGCGAGCCTCGGAGGCGAAAATTGAATTTGAATTTTTGAGACGGCCCTCGGAGGGCGAAAATTGAATTTGAATTTTTTGAGACGAGCCTCGGGAGGCGAAAATTGAATTTTGAGAGGCGAGCCCTCGGGAGGCGAAAATTGAATTTTGAATCTTTGAGGCAAGGCCCTCGGGAGGCGAAAATTGAATTTTGAGGCGAGCCCTAAAGGTGAATTTTGAATCTTTGAGACGAGCCCCTCGGGAGGCGAATTTTGAATTTTGAGGCGAGCCCTGAAGGCGAAAATTGAATTTTGAGACGAGCCCTCGAGGGGCAAGCGAATTTTGAATTTTGAGACGAGCCTCGGGGCGAAAATTGAATTTTGGAGACGAGCCTCGGGAGGCAGCGAATTTGAATTTTGGACCTGCTGAGGAAAATATGTCGGATCCTTGAACCCGATCCACGGTGAGTCCGGAGGGCGAATACGAGAAAAAGCGAATCTGGCGAATTCGAGGATTAAATGGCGCCAGTAACGAATGCACGACATTCTAAAGCGGATCTTTCTTGCCAAAGCGGTGAGGTGAGTTTCGAAGAAGATTTTGGTGGGTGATTGGATTAATTTTGAGACAAGGCATTTAAGCATCTGAGCCAGGTGCCGTGCGGGCAAGATCAGGGGCGCACGACACCTCGATCTTCTAAGCACCCCCTCGATTTGAGAACAGTTGAAAAGTTTAAGGATGCCATTAATTCAGGCGTGCCCTTCGTCGGCTGGAACGGCTTTTAAAAGGGGAGAGGGTGCCTCAATCCAAGCACTTCAATCAAAATCTCTCAAGCCTCTCCAAATCCTTCCTACACGCTTCAAACAGGCCACTTTCGACATGGCAGGCAGCGACTTGACTGGGCGGGTGGCGTCCCTTGACGCCGAAATGGCCTTCTATCGCGGGGAGATCGAGCAACTTGATGAGCAAATCGCGAGGCTCATTTCTACCATTCGGACTCTTCGTCGTGCGGTATCGAACCTGCAGGACTTTGCATTCAACCAACTGGATGACAAGGACGACCCCGACTCCGTCCTTGGGCGCGAGTCGGAGGATACGGCGGAAGACTCCGAAGGTAACCCGAATGGCTCGGATGACCACTCGGACGGGGCAAGTGACTGAGACGGAAGAATGAAGGGCAGTAGGCCCATTTTCTGCTTTTGGTATTTTTCTTTTCCTTTTCTTCTTTTTTTTTTTTTTTTGAAATGTAATGGCAAATCCCGGGTTTATTTTAATGAAAAGTCCTTCTCCTCTACTCTGTATTCCATACTCCTAATTCTGAGCCGAATCGAACATGAAAGTGCCAAAAGCGTCTGTGAAGCAAAGCGTCAAGTAAACCAACATGCCGTCTTGCGACTAATTTAGGGGACGCACGGTGGCGCAAGCGAGAACTCTTGCATATGCGCCAGTGGTACCGTGGCGATCGCCAAGGTGCCGTGCGGCCAGGCTAACCGAACCGGTCCAAAGTTGGCTTCCGAGCGAACCGATTTGGGGATATATATATATACACGCGGGTTGTACACAGTACACCCCACTTGTATTTTCCTCTCTCTCTCGATCACTCTCTCTCTCGATCTCTCTCTCTCGCTGCTCCTCTCTCGATCATCCTCTCTCTCTCTCATCTCTCTCTCTCTCTCTCTCTCTTTCTCTCTCTCATTGTGCTCTCTCTGACTCTCTCTCTCTCTCTCTCATATACATAGATCATGGAGCCGAGGTGATATTTACGGTGACGATACATCACTCGGTTGGGACTACACCATCTCTCGCTCTTAGAAGGATGGCACGGCTTGATTGGGGCGAGGGCCCTGGGCAACCGGCATTGGTCGGGGAGACCGCGGCCTGGCTGCCACAGTGGTAGGTAGTGGCGGTGGCGATGGTGGCGGTGTTGTGGTGGCCGGTATGGTCGGGAGGTCGAGACTCGGTGCAAGTGGGAGTCGAGGAAGCGGCGTTGGGAGTTTGGGCGGCGGCGCGGCGGCGTTGAGAGGACCACGGAGGTCACGGTGGTGGTAGTTTAGACCGGTCGAAGAGACGGAGGCCTCTCCCGTGAGGGAGCCTCAGACTGACTTGGGAAAGGCCCCCATCGTCGAGGACGAGCCGGTGGTGGAGCCAGTAGCGGAGCCAGTGGTGGAGGACACGCCACCTTTGTTTGTGGGCAGTGGTATAGGTGCAGGATCGTCACGCCCTATAGGCATGGGCGATTACGTAGCGACGGCATCCATGGAGGATGTACTGGAGGTGGTGCGGGGGTTTCCTGGGTTGGCGGACGCCTTACTAGCAGCCTTCGAGGTGGAGTTGGAGGCCGGGGCTAGGACTGAGGGTGCCAGGGAGCCGGGGCTTGAGGAGAGGCGAGCTGAGGAGGCCGGGGTGACGGCTCCTCGTGTCACTGTGGTGGCTGAGGCGACACTGGCGTTGCAGGGGCGAGGGCCCTACGACGAGGCGGCCTACGTGCCTTTTCAGCACGTGGTGGTGCCTTCACTTTTTGACCCTTACACGCCGCGGAGGCCAGCTTACGACGAGGCTCTGGTCCTGAGGGACCCTCAGCGGCACCTTTCTTTGCGCCGAGACGAGGTATACTTTAAATGTCTGTATTTCAAATTCCAATGCATCGTATTTCCGTTTCGTTACATCCAAGTATACCATTGTATTGCATGCCATGCCTGTTTACTGAATATTTGCTGATTTGTTGCAACAGGCGATCTCGCTCTCGTGTTACGGAGGTTCGGCGGCTGTGCCGACGTTTTGGGAGAGGTTACCCGAGGCTTCGCGGGAGATAGTGAGGCAGGCGGGCTTCGGGGAGTTCGTCGGGGTACTTGCGAGGGGCGTGTGCAACGACCGCCCGGTGGTGAGGGCTCTGGTGAGAGGTGGTGGGACACGACGAATACCATCCACTTCTCTTCGGTGAGTTGGCCGTGACGCCGTTGGACTTTGCGGCGATCACGGTCTCGGTCGAAGGTGACCTATCCGCTTTTGACGCCACGCGAGGCGGCGGCGTTCAGCGACGATCTTTGGGACACGGTGAGCGAAGGGGACGATGGAAACGCCCGGCTCTGAGGTTTTTGGGCGTAGAGGCTCCGGCCAAGCGGGCGGAGGAGGAGCAGATGGCGAGTGCTTGCTGTACTTACTTGGTGCGTCCCTGTTTCCCAACAGGCGCAACCGAGTGCACCTTTCGCTTCTCCCAGCCCTGAGGGACGTCGGGGAGATCGCCCGCTTCGACTGGGGAGGTGCGGCGCTGGGGACGTGCTATGCCTTTATGGGCTCTCTTTCCCGTGGGGCAGGAGTGAGTCTCGGAGGCTATTGGAGGGTTTGGGAGGTATACTTCGTTTCCTTTCTTATGAACAGTTAGCTTTCCATTTGTATCTATTCAATGTATATCTTGTGCTAACTTTCCATGTCTTGAATTGCAGCTTTGGACATACGAGGTGATAGGGATGTACCCTCCTGAGACCACGTGTCCCGACGACACGATACTTCCCCGAGCCCTACGTTGGTCGACAGAGTATAAGGGCGTGAAGAGGGGAAGAGGCAAGCTGGATGCCTTCCGCCTGTACCTGGACGAGCTACGTCCTGATCAGGTATTAAAGCACTTTCATTCCTATTGCTTATTTCCATTTGAACAGCACTTTGATATTGCTTATTCTTGATGACAGGTCCACTGGCGGGTGTGGGACCGCTTCGAGATCCCCTACGTGGCACAGAGTAGGGAGGTTGCCAGGGGGAGAGTGCTTCTCGAGTCCCCCTACGGCTGGCAGTGGTACTTGGGTGACCGAGTGTCACGCCAGTCGCTGAGGCTGGACGCCTTTCGAGTCCCCGGGCTGCTTCCTGCTCTAGTGCAGAGGACAGACCAGTACACGCGGAGGGAGGTCGAGCAGTTCACACGGCCGGACCTCGAGTTGGAGCCGTTTTTCGAGGCAGGTGCTGGCCTTGCTGCTGACTAAAAATGCTGGTAGGAGGCAGAATGAGAAGCTGTATGATGCAGCAGGCATACTCAACACCAAGTTGATGAGAGCAGGGAAGAAGAGGCGGAAGAGAGCCAATAAATCAAGTGGTGATGCCATGGAGGATGATGAAGATTACAGAGGCCGCAGTGAGGGTGCAGGCCTGAGTGGTGCTAGCCTTCCCATCCTTTCTTGGACAGTGGACGTGACGACCCCTCAGGGAGTCCCTGGCCTGGTCGCGGTGCCACGTCCTCCTGTCGAGGCTCCGGGGTTCCTTGCTCAGGTATATCATGCTTTCAATATGCTGTACATTCGCTTCGTTTGCACATTCTGATCAATTTCCTTCATTGCAGGCTCCTCCAGGGTACGTGAAGGAGATGGCGGAGGCCATGATGGGCCTGGAGCAGTTGGTGAGGCAGTACGCCATGGGCCACCCTCCAGAGGTGTTGCCTCGCGTCGGTGGGTCGATGGTACACTCTCGAACTTTAGTCAATTGCTTTACTTCTATCGTTTATGATTATGATTATGATGCAAATGCTATACCATTGCAGGCCAGAGGAGGGCTACACGAGGGTTGCGGCGGAAGTCCGTCCGCCCGATAGTACGACAGGTCTCCTCTGCCGGCTCACGGGAGGAGCCGGCGTCGAAGAGGACACGACGCTCTGTAGGGACCGAGGACGAGCCTATTGACGTCTCTGAGGACGATACACCCGAGCCTACAGACGTTGACACGAGGTCACCTCGAGACACTATGCCTAGGCGGCCGGCACTCGAGCAATGGCGGCTCTCCTGCGGACGAGGAGATTTCCGTAGAGGGGACGAGGAGAGCGAGGGCGAGGACGAGGATGAGAGTTGAGCTCCTCTTTTGTTTTGCGTTTTTGACGGAGCCTGCGTGCTTCTTTTGTTAGGGCGCCTGTTTGCCCTTAGTAGATAGGACTTCGATCATTGGGCCATTATGCCCCTTTTTTGTACTTCGACTCACGGATGCTTTTGGATTTATAGAGAGATTTTGTTCTTTCATTGTTTATGTCATTCAATTTCCTTTTGTTTGCACGAAGAAAACTGAATAACCAAAACATTAACCGAACTGTGCAACTAGTTGCTGAGTTGAATGTGAGGTTTGGGAGGAGGGACAAATTAACAATCGAAGTATATTGACAGTGGAATAGAAATCAAAGAAGGTGAGCAAACCGTTGTAAAGTAGACTCTGCATACAAGACTTTATATAGACATCTGACTCCCTTGAATCTTGCTATGATGCTCGGAAATTCTATTTTGCCTCTGGGATATACTCGAAAAGTAGGAAAACGTTAACTCTAACATGCGACATTTTTGAGTTTTGACTCTGGACATGAACCGGAACTTGGACTAAGTCACTTTAGACCATTATGACCTGTAGGACTTGAAAGAACGACTTGGAATGACCCGAAACGGACTTTGATACCTTGACATGGCTTAAGGAACGGATTTTATCGAGTTTTCGTGCCACTACGGCGAATCCCGGGAGTTATCTTGAAACGAAACATCCATGAAGTCCCAAATACCCGTTAGAGTGTGTTTAGGTGTTGGTTGGTGCTTCGTAGGGCCTCGATTCCATCTTAGGGTGTTGCTGCCAAAAACTGCAGAAATGCAGAGTCAACATGCCGTGCGGATAGACCAAGGCGCCGCGCGGGTGGAAATCTGCCTCACGGTACCTTGATCACTCTGCCGTGGAATTTCTCTGGCTTCAACATGCCGTGCGACCCATCAAGGTGCCGCGCGAGACAATTTTCCTGACAGATTCCGCTTTGTCGCTTCCAAGGTAGATTGCTCGGGGGTTGAGGTTTGACCCATGCAATGGCATTTCTGAACCAGTGCATGTCTATTTTGCACCTTTTAGGACTTGACCAAGCTTTTCCCAATGTTGGACTCATGGAAAACTCGCGCTTTTGAAACCCGAGGCTCTTTGAAAGTTGAAGTTGTCCCTTCTACCTCTCCTATAAATTCAAGCTCTCTCATACCACATTCTCCTCACCTCATTCAACTCTCATCCTCTTTCCTTACTTCTTGAAATGGCTCTTTCTCTTACCGGTTCACTTCGTCCATGGTTGGCTTCGATGGAAGGTGTCGATTGGCTCAACTTCCGGGCTCATGGTCTCTATTCCATGCGGTACCTTCACAACATCCGTCTTCGCCCCGAACTTTTGAGGGCAGCCGTGAGTTTCTGGGATCCAGAGGTTCACGTATTCCGGTTTGGCGATCAGGAGTGTCCCATCGTCGAGGAGTTCCATGTGCGTACCTCGAGGGCTTTGGTTCAGTGGGGAGGTCATCATTCCTCCCGTGCGCGAGAGCACTTAGGGTCTTGGCTGCGGCCCTCGGATTGGGTGATGGTGCCGCCGCTACTTGGTTAGGAATAGCCATCTTAATGTCATGCGCCTTATCGAGCTATTTTCTTCTCCTGGCGATCTTGGAGACATGACTTATCAGACTCGACGCATGACTGCTCTTTGCATGTGCCTGCTTGCGGCCTATCTCTTAGTTCCTTCTGCGGGTCATGTGAGTCAGCGTTGCTGTTCAGGTAGAGGCTCGAAAGGACGTGATTCCGATGGTTTTGGTCGAGACATTGATTGGTTTGGACAATGTTCGTTCTGGAGGGACCGAGACTTTCGGTGGTAGCCCCCTTCTCCTACAGGTTGGCTTCTCACTCAGCTCTCCTTTTTCGGGTTTTTCTCACGTTCTCATTTTACCTCAACACTCAGCTTGGCTTTCTACGGTTTCTTACTTGTTTTCTCTCTTCCCACAGATTTGGCTTTGTGACAAGGTGAATGTGCTGACCATTCCTTCTGGCAATTGGTCATATGAGGCGAGGTTACTGTCTCAGCGATGCTTCGAGTTTGAGGACAGGAGCAGGGTCGAGTGGGTCGACTTCCTCAGGCGCCGGCGAGCGGAGACTATCGCTTGGAGGTGCCGATGGCTGGATCTTCCTCCCATGACAGTGCACTACATGGGCCCTCAGTGGGTTGTCCTCGCTGGTTTGGGAGCTTTTACCTACTACATCCCTTATCGCATCCAAAGTCAACTCGGCTTTGAGGCAGGAGGGCCCTGCCGAGGTTCTCGTGGATGTGGTTATGCCTCTCTTGAGCCATTCGGTTCTTTGCCACTACCGGCGCTTTTGGATGACACGCGAGGTGACCGACGCACATCCTTATCCTTCTGTGGCGCCGGAGCTATCGAAAGTGGCTTAGGAGGGACATTGCAGCGAGGGCTAGCTCAAGGAAACCGACTCGATCCTACGACCCTACCGTCGAATAAATTGCGGACCCTCTTCTCATTATGTTGTATTTCTTTTGGTTTTGAAAGCTTTGCCCAACCTTATGTAGCGGAAGTAATCGTATTAATAAAAGCGAGTCTTGGAGGGCTTCCCCCTTCTCGACTTTTGTTTTTCAAACCTTCTCAACCTGGATCTTTATTTTGATGGATCGTGGCCGGGCCTCAGTGTGAGATGCCTCGTATCCTTCTGGCGAAGGAATCAGGTCATGACGTAGTTCAGGGTAGGGTTCGCTCTGGTTTTAACACTCTCCTTTTGCGCTCTAACTTTTGCCTAGAACCGCCCTTTCGGGTTTTCGGTCTAGCGAGCTCATTTATTGTATGCCTTAACTTTTGCCTAGGATGCCCTGACGGGTTTTCATCCTAGCAGGCTTTGCTCTTATTTTTGCCTAGGACTGCCCGCCCTTGCGGTTTTCAGCCTAGCGAGCTTCTCTCAGGGGTAATAGCGCTTGAGTTGATCCAGGTTGACCAAGGTTGAGAATTCGTTTCCGTCCAAGTCGATGAGTTGCGCAGCTCCTCCAGAAAGGATGGTCTTGATGATGTACGGTCCGGACCATTTTGGTCGAAACTTTCCTCGTGGGTCGTAAACAGGAGCTCGGATCTCCTTTAAAACCATGTCACCCTCTATCAAGTTCCGGGGTTTCACTTTCTTGTTGAATGCCCGTGCAATCCTTCGTTGGTATCCTTGAATGTGGTAAAAAGCCCTTAACCGGCGTTCATCGAATAGCATGAGTTCTTCGAACCGATTGCTCAACCATTCTGCCTCTTGGATTTCACATTCAATCATAGTTCGAAGAGATGGGACTTCCAATTCGATGGGGAGCACCGCTTCCATTCCGTAAACCAAAGAGTAGGGGGTTGCTCCCGTTGGTGTTCGCACAGACGTGCGATACCCCCACAGAGCCAGGGGTAGTTGTTCATGCCAGTCCCTTGCGGATTGAATGGTCTTCTCCAGAATGGCTTTGATTGTCTTATTGGCGGCCTCCACAGCGCCATTAGTCTGCGGCCGATAAGTCGTCGATTTGTGCACTTGAATTTGGAACTCGTCCAAAACTTCCCGGGCTCGTCCTTTGAAATGAACCCCATTATCGGATACGAAAGCTTGGGGGACCCCGTATCGGTAAACGACATTTTGAAATGTGTAACTTGGACCGCAGTCAAAGTGGCATAAGAAGCAGCTTCTACCCATTTTGTGAAATAATCGACGGCTACTAAAATGAACTTGTGACCATTGGAGGATGCCGGCACTATCCTTTCGATGACGTCAATTCCCCATGTCGAGAAAGGCCATGGTGAGGTCATTTGTTGCAGCTCATGTGGCGGGACATGCGTGAGATTAGCATGAATTTGGCACTTTCTACACCTTCGCACATATTCCACACATTCCGTTTCCATGGTGGTCCAGAAGTATCCTTGCTTGAGGATTTTCTTAGCGAGCATTATACCATTCATGTGAGGGCCACATAAACCTTCGTGGACTTCCTCTTTACCCTCTTCGCATCTTCCCCATGGACGCATAACTTGTGCGTACCGCAGTGTGATCTTCGGTATAGATTCCCTCCACAGATAATGTATTGAGCCGCAATTCTCTGGAGAGCGATTCGGTCCTTCTTGCTCGCTCCCATGGGGTACTCTCCTCTTTCTACATATCTCCAAATATCGAAGTACCATGGCTGACCATCATCGGGTTCTTCGATCGTCATGACATGCTGGTAGACTGGAGTATCCCTCTGTTCTATCACGATCGGTCTTAACTTTATGCCAATAGGGATCTCAACCATCGATGCCAACGTTGCCAAAGCGTCTGCGAATTGATTTTTGAACCTCGGGACATGAGTGAATGTTACCCTGGTGAAGTGGGGGATGAGATCTTCGAGATCGTGGTGATATGGCTTTAGTTTTTCTTCCTTGACTTTCCAATCACCATTTGCCTGGGACACGACCAAGTTCGAATCTCCCACGACTTCCAATTTTTCTATGCCGATCTCAATGGCCGCCTCCATACCCACGATGCAAGCCTCGTACTCTGCCTGATTATTGGTGACTTCGAAGTTAAGCTTGAATGCCAACGGGATGTGCGATCCATCGGGCGAGATGAGCAATACACCGATTCCAAATCCTTTCTGGTTGGCTGCTCCATCAAAGTACAACTGCCAAATGTCCTCGGCTACCGTCATTATGTCTTCGTCGGGGAAATTGAATTCGGCATCCTCCCCTCCCTTAACTGGGCAATCGGCCAAGAATTCTGCGACAGCTCTTCCTTTCACTAACTTTCGGGTGACATACTTTAATTCAAATTCAGCGAGCATCAGCAACCATCGCGCCATTCTTCCTGTGAGGGCTGGTTTTTCGAATAGATATTTTAGGGGATCCATCCGAGATATCAGCCTCACCGGATAGGCGAGCATGTAATGTCTCAACTTCCTGGAAGCCCATACAAGTGCCCAGCATGTCTTTTCCAGGGAAGTGTACCGCTCTTCGGGTCCAACCATCTTTTTACTAAGGTAGTAAACAGCCCTTTCCATCCCATCATCTTCTTCCTGCGCCAACATGCATCCCATTGAGGATGGAGTGACTGACAGGTATAGGATCAAAGGTTTTCCTGTTACGGGCGGCGTTAATACTGGTGGCTTGTTCAGGTAGGCCTTGATGGCTTCGAAAGCTTTCTGGCACCTATCATCCCAAGCGAACGACACTCCTTTCTTGAGCAAATGGAATTGGGGTTCGCAAGTCGAGGTCAGCTTTGCAATGAATCGACTGATGAATTGCACCTTGCCGAGGAAACTCCTTACATCCTTCTCAGATCTCAGCGGTTCCAGTTCTAGGATGGCTTTAATTTTCGATGGATCGACTTCGATGCCTCGGGTGGTGATCATGAATCCAAGCATCTTCCCTGCAGTGACTCCGAACGTGCATTTGGCGGGGTTGAGCCGCATCTTGTACTTCCTGATTCTTTCGAAAAACTTCCTGAGCGCGGGCAGATGTCCTTCTCGCTCTTTGGCTTTAACAATCATATCGTCAACGTAGACCTCTACCTCTTTATGAATCATATCGTGCAGCAATGCCGTGGCGGCACGCTGGTAAGTAGATCCGGCGTTCTTTAGTCCGAAGGGCATAACTCGATAACAATATGTCCCCCACTCAGTGATGAACGTAGTTTTTTCCCGATCCTCTGGAGCCATAAGGATTTGATTGTACCCCGAAAAACCATCCATGAAAGAGAGTAGGGCATGACCAGCAGTATTATCAACTAACACATCAATGTGTGGCAGCGGGAAGTCATCTTTTGGGCTGGCTTTGTTGAGATCCCTGAAATCGACGCAGACCCTTATTTTACCATCCTTCTTTGGTACTGGGACGATGTTTGCAACCCACTGAGGGTATTCAGTTACCATTAAAAACCCAGCTTTAATCTGTTTCGTGACTTCTTCCTTTATCTTAAGCACCCAGTCAGGTCTCATGCGCCTTAGTTTCTGTTTTACTGGTTTTGCATCGGGATAAAGGGGAATCCGGTGTTCCACGATTTCAGGATCGATTCCGGGCATATCTTCGTGTGACCATGCAAACACATCTTCGAATTCTTTGAGCAGGTTTACAAGGGCTTCGCGCTCTTCAGTGGATAGCGCAGAATCGATCTGGATTACCCGGGGACTCCCTTCATCTCTCAAGTTTATTAAAACGATTTCTTCTTTTACAGGCTGAGCATGCCTTTCATCTTCCCTGTCGATTAGGGATCGAATTTCTTTGGGGATGTCCCCATCGAAATCAATCTCTTCATCACCAGGGTCGACGCAATTTATTTCAAAGTCAGGGAAGTAAGCAGAATCAGATTCATTTATTTCATTATTAACGGAGGTCTCGGGGGCACCATACACACGGGTGGACTCGAACTCGAAGTACAAACTCTGAGAGTTTGGGCCAAGAGGCACCATCTCGGACTCAGCAGACTCAGAAGACTCAGAAGACTTAACAGACTCAAATTCAAACTTGGATTCAGACTCAGACTCATGGTGAGTTGCACTCGGTATGAAGGTCCAGTTCTTGCATTCTCCAGCAGCATTCATGATGAACAAAGTCGGGTCCTCAGGGGTATCTTGTTCCATCATCAGCACTTCCGCTTCCGCAGCTGTACCCATCGATTCGTCTTCCCTAAACAGAGTTGCGAGACTACCCATGGCAAAAACCTCAATCCAGTCAGGGAGCTCTTTCTGCTTTTCCACAACCTCAGCTTCTTCATCACTATCCGGCCAGACATCGTTGGCGAATATCTCAAACCCTGGCAGGAAGGTATTGGTTTCCTCGTCCCAAAACGGTTCCGGCTATCCCTGATAAATCTGCTTTGCTTCTTCTTTAACAAAGTAGTCATCCAACCTGTTCCCCCTTTTCACTTTGCTTTTACTTGAGGGTGAGTAACCAAGGCCTGTTGTACGCGTCAGAGCGCCCTGGGCTTCAAACTTCGCAGGGCCTTGGAGGTTCTTTCCCAATCCTAATCCTGGCATGTAGGACATTTTCTTCATAATCTTGATGGCAACATTGCTAATAACGAAGTCATCATCGATCCTAACTGAATAGATCGACTGAGAGGTATCTAGAGAGAAGCCTCCCAAAGCGATATCTTCTTCTCCGTGTTGAATTTTCAAGAGTGGGGCATTATCCTCAACAGGGGCATGAATCCCCGAGTCTCCATGGATAGTAAGCATTCCTGTTTCCAGTCCCAGCCGAATTTTCTGGTGGAGTGTGGAGGGCACGGCCATGATGTCTGGCCGATGCAGCCAGGGCCTTCCCAAGAGCAGATTGAAAGAGGCAGGGATATTCACCACGTGAAATTCCACTTCCGTCTGGTATGGTCCGAAGGTTATGGGTATCATGAGAGTCCCAATCACATCCCTCCGAGTGTTGTCATATGCTCGGACCTTGACTTCTGACGGGGAAAAGTCCTTATTCTTGTATCCCAAACAGTAAGCAACACGGAGTGGACAGACATTAATCGCTGACCCATTGTCGACCAAGATTGCTGGAACCGACTTGCCATGGCACTTCAAGGTGATGTGCAGCGGACGATTGTGATCAGTTCCTTCGGCAGGTAAGTCTCGATCAGTAAAGGTGGTGGCATGTTTGATAGGTATGGTTTTGATCAGTACCACAAGCTCATCGGGAGTTATAGCGGAAGGAACCTTTAGCTGAGAGAGTGCTTGGTTGAGGCCTTCACGATGGCGTGTGGAATGGACCAGCACATCCCAGACGGACATCTTGGCATGGGTTTGCTCCAGTTGGCGCTTAATCATCCCTTCGGGGTTTTTGTCAGGTCGAGAGGGCTCCTTAGCTGGTGGGTCAAAGGGTCGGAAGGTGTTCTTAACCGGGGTGGTGAAGGGATCAAAGGGCTCTGCGGTTGCAGGTTGGAAGGTTCCCCAACTTGGAGGTTCGGAGGTTGATAAACACGGCCGCTTCTGGTTAGATGATCAATCTGGCGGTACTTCGATTCCTCACTCCATAGGTCGGCCAGGGCTTTACGCTTGTTTCCAATGGTGGTATCTTGTAGATTAGCGGCCAGATCGGCGATAACTAGATCATCCCACAGATCTTCGGGTGTCCACTTTTCAGCCTCCATCATGGCTTTGTTAACAGTCCATTCTTCGTTTCCCACTTTTACGTTAACCACTTCAGTGTTGACCCACAAGTTTGCTGGTTCATCCTCCCATAAGTTTATCATGGCAATTTCGGCGTCTTTCGGGAAAGTGACTGATGGCTCAGATTCAGCTCCTTCCACGAGGTAGTCCATTGGGTCAAACCCATTGCTAGCAACTTCCTCCTCAAACCCAGGAAGGTTTGGGTACGAGGTGAGGTTCACATTGTCATACAGATTGTTGACGACAAAGTCATTAAAATGAGAGAAATCTGGGCGGAGCGGGGCGAGTTCCGGCCAGTTGTACATCATCATCTCAGGTGGGTATCCGAGCTGGTATTCTTCACCGAATAGTGTCGGCAGGGAGAAGGTATCCAATGGGTCATTCCATGCCAAAAGCTGACACTCATCCGGGGTCGGGTCCCATTCCCATTCAGGTACATCTTGGAAGACCGGGTATTCTTCCCCTTGATTTTCGAATAGTGCACCCAAAGAGAATCCATCAAGAGGATCTGCCTGGATGTTTTGCCAATCAACCTCCCATCCGGCCTCGAACAAAGGTTCGTCGTTTCTTTGGAAATTGGCAGCTTCAAATTCTTCCCAGTCAGCAATCAGTTCTCCCCACGTGTCTTCCCATTCCCAGGTAGAATGGAAGGCAATATCTCCGGGAATTCCACCAACAGGCATTGGTTCAGCATCAGGGAATAGGGTAGAATCAGTTTCTGGGAGACTTGGATCTTCGGCTAGGGTGATTTGGTTGATACGGAAGGGGGGATTATGCTGTGGCAGGGGGTTTGAGACGGTGTTTGGTTTATCTGTGGGTGGAGCATCGACAACCTTGTTGTCAATGAGGTTTTGGATTTCATGACGGAGGCGGATGCAGTTGTCGGTGGTATGGCCGGGCATTTGGTGGAAGTCACAGTAGACGTTTTGGTTTAGGTTTGGCGGAATGGTTTGTGGTGGCGGAAGAGGTTTCAGTACCCCAATGTCTGTGAGTTTCTTAAGGAGAGTGGATCTTGGAGTGCTGAATTGGGTGAAGGTTCGGTTCTGGGATTTTGGCTTTTCAGAAATTTGGTTAACTTCTACAGGTTTTGTGGACGAGGTTCCTACCTGATTGGCATTTCCGAAGAGAACATTGTTGTTTCCTGAATACGCCCGTTTGGATTTGGACCCGGACCCTGATTCTTTCTTCTCCAAAGTTCCGTCCCGCAGAGCCTCCTCTACAGCCAATCCAGAAACATAAAAAGTTTCAAAATTTGGGGCATCCTGAGAAAGAACCATGTATGGTGCGAAAGGGCTTGGCAAGTTCTTGGTTATTATCCGTATTTGTTCTTTTAGGTCAGGTTTATTCTGCATCTGGGCTGCCTTTGCCCTCCAACGCTTCACAAAGTCAGCAAAGCTTTCCTTCTCACCCATCTTAGTACTTTCCAACTCTCTCGTGGTCATCTTCAAGTCTACGTTGAAATCATACGGAGCTACAAAGGCCGTCTCAATGTCTTCCCAAGTCCTTTTCTTGGATGGTTCGAGAGAGAGGAACCATTGCAGAGCTGGACCAGACAAGGACTCATGGAAGAGTTGGGCCATGGCTTCTCCTTCAATGCCGCGCATAGTGAGGGACCCGACATATCCTTGAAGATGGGCTCTTGGGTCGCCGGTTCCATCGAACTTTGTAAAGTCCACTCCTTTGAACTTTTCTGGCAGCTTGGCATTCGGAAAGAGGCATAGTTTCTTCATGTCGATTTCTCCTTTTCCAAGCCGTTTGGTTTCCTGGACAGATTCCTCCAATTTGCCAATCTTATCCATGATAGCGGCCAAGTTGGGGTCGATTACTGGTACCTCAACTTTAGGTGGTTGCTCAGATTGCAGGGAGGTCTTGATTAGGAGCTTGTCAGTGATTTCCTGCATGCTTTCCATTATCATATTCATATCATTTTTCATAGAGACTACGGCGGCCTTAAGCTGTGCATCAACACCGGCGAGGGATTGCTTAAACTGAACATCCATGTTGGCCACGTTCTGCCTGAGTTCTTCCATCCCGTCTTCCTGATCAGCCATAGGTAAGGGATTTTCGGTTGGGAATGAGACTACAGATTCTTCTACCACAGGTTCTTCCTCTTCTTCAATTTGGACCTCAAACAGCGGGGGTCCTTCCAGGGTGTCTACGCGAACTAGTCTTTGGGACAGACGGAACCAATTGGGTACAGCTTCTTTTCTCCGCAGGCGATCAATGTTGGCAACACTGGTAACAAGCCAAAAGGGAGCAACTCATAACCAATCCGAATACTCGCCCTACTTTTACCCGTCTCCTAGAAACGAGGCCTAAGACCTACCGTGGCTCGCATCTCACTTAAGACGTCCGTACAGAAGATTTCCGATAGCCCGGGTAGGTGCTGTCAGGCAGGTTAAATTCCGAACGGGTCGGAACCAGAGCCAATCTCCTTATCGTGACCATCCGAGACAGAGCAATGTGGCTACCGGAATCCAGATACAGACATGCTTAAGGCTAGACTCAAACCAAGGGAGCCGTTCGGGCACGGCAAACACCGGAGGTATCACAAACTCCATGGATTTAAAGTCTCCTAGACTGTCCTAGTGGACCTACCGTGGTTCAAATCTCACTTAAGACGTCATACAGAAGATTTTCGATAGCCCGGGTAGGTGCCGTCAGGCAGGTTACATTCCGAACAGGTCGGAACCAGAGCCAATCTCCTTATCGTGACCATCCGAGACAGAGCAATGTGGCTACCGGAATCCAGATACAGACATGCTTAAGGCTAGACCCAAACCAAGGGAGCCGTTCGGGCACGGCAAACACCGGAGGTATCACAAACTCCATGGATTTAAAGTCTCCTAGACTGACCCGGGGGGCCCTAAAGAATTCTAAGGGAGCCTACTCCTCTAGCCCACAAGATGCAATGGTGTGTGAATGATGCGTGTGTACAGGAATAAAAAGCACGCAAACAGGGTATAACACATAAGTCCTAGCCATGGGCTCCTGTCCTAGTTGGAAAGGTTCTATGGCTATGTACAAGTGCAAAGGCTGGTTTTGGTCTCAAAAAGGGTTCCCTGGACTAGAGCCAAGATGTGCTATCCCGTGTCGAGTGTATTGCAAGACAACGGTCGTACAGCACGATGGCTCATCATAGTCGAGGGTTGCTAGGCATTCCGGGAGAGCTTGTCACCGGTAAACCGGGCAAGATAGCCGAAACACGCATAGCGAGGCTTGTGCGGTGCAAAAGTGTACAGGATAAAAGAATTTAATATTCCAAAAAATATTTGAAAATCCCCCTTTAGAGAACACCTTTCAAGTTTGGCCCTCTTGATCATCCAATACTTTTATACATTTTTTTTTTAAAGTATTGAATAAATATGTCCCCAGCAGAGTCGCCACTGTGGGCTCCCGCGCCCGGAAAAAGGCGCAAGCCCGAAGAGTCGCCACCCGGATTTTTGAGATGGATGATCTGAGAAACCGAGGAGTGGTTCGAAAAAGTCTTTTGATCTAGCGAAAACGTCGAGATGTTGGGTTCGGGAGCCACATTACGAATGAGGAAGGTTTTTCTTTAAAAAGCACCCCATTCGCCCGGTAAGACCGGTCTCTACTTGATGTTTTAAAAAGGGGGGAATCTTCAATATTATTTGGAATATCAAACTCTTTAATAAAGCACGTAACGGGAAAGGGACATGGGAAATATATCACATTGACGTGCAAGAGGTGCTATCTGTACAGTCGTGATAAAATGACATGAATAAATGCTGTGCTGTCAGACTGTCTGGACCTCAGAATACCGCTCACGGCACCCTGAGATGCCGTGCGAGGCATCTCAACATGCCGTCCGTGGCACCTGCTCTGCTGTCAGACTGTTGGGCCTCAGAATACCGATCACGGCACTCTGAGATGCCGTGCGAGGCATCTCAACGTGCCGTGCGTGGCACCTGCTATGCTCTCAGACTGTTACAGTCTTTTAAAACATCATTTAGCTCACTAGTTTCTCTGTAGATCTTTTGAAAACTCACGAGTAGCCTCACGGCGGTCAGATCATCCCAAGAACATCATTATCCTTCTCAAAACGTAGTTTTAAAGTAGTTTTCAACGTTTTTGATCATTTGGGATGATCTTGAAAAGATTTTAGAAGAGCCGGAACATGGCTTGTAGATATGGTCTTATTTTAAGAGCTACAGAAACAGTAAACAGCAAAAACAGGTAACCACAGCGGAGGAAAACTCAGCTCCAGTCAGCCTGTTCACAATAGCACTAGTGTGCATCATGCCGTGCGCTGAGAGTCAGGGTGCTGTGCGTCTAATCAACAGATCGCGCGGTTCCCCAACCTCAGCACAGTGTTGGTTTTATTTTATGAAAATAGGTTTTGAGTCAGGATCCAACCAAAAGGGATTAGATCTGTTGACAGAAAGGTCCCCTCAGGACCAGAACGGAATCTAGTCCGAGGAAACTAGTTTATACCTTTGGTTTCGAGCTTGATCAAGGATCGTGGATGCAAGGATGTGGATGGATCGTCACGGATGTGGATGGGGGAGGTTAAATGAGACAAAGGGAGTATGGGTGTGAGTGAAGGTTAGGTGTTTTGGGTGATGGGGTCTTGAAGTTAATGAGTGATCAACTTCAATGATGAGAAGGGAGTGAGTGAAAGCTCTTAAAGAATGTCTTTTGGGAATGACATTCTTTAAGACTTGGAAATGGAAGTGGTAATGGAAAGGGGGTTTGAGAACTTAGAGAGAGAAAATAGAGTGAGAGAGCCAAGAGAAAGGTAAGAGAAAGGACTCAAAAGAAGGGCTAAGAGGGACCCCTTTCCCTTGAGTGGAGGGGTTAATTTATAGGCAAATGGCCAAGGATTTTGAATTCAAATGGTGGAGGCGTTTTCTGGGCGGGCCAGAAGTGCATTTTCGGCTGAGCCAGTCATCAGCTGTGGCTCACACTGGCGTGGCAGGCGACTTCTCGAGACACGACTTTTGCTCAAGGTGCGATCTGTTCAGATGTGCCGCGCACGGCTACCCTTGAATTTCAGGGTGCCGTGCGCTCCAATCCAGCCTCGCACGGCACCTCTTCCTTCGGTCCAGGGCTCTTTTGGGCCTTTGTTGGACTTTTATCTGGGCTTTTCAGGTTTTTGGTTCTCTTTGGGTTTAGGGAGATCCTTTTTCAAGCTCGCGAAGGTATCGTTTCCTCTATTTCATCATCAGGGTGGACAAAGGCTCTCCGAGGTCCGGATTGGGGTGTCTACACCACTACTTTCAACATCCTCAATAAATTTGGCATTATCCGTCTCAATTATAGTATTTGTGGAAGGGCAATAAAACTTGAAACCCTTTGATCTTTCTGAGTATCCAATAAAATAACAACAAACAGTGCTTGAGTCCAATTTTCTTTCGTAAGGCCTATAAGGCCTAGCCTCAGTTGGACAACCCCAGACATGGAAATGCCTAAGACTAGGCTTCTTTCCAGTCCACAACTCGTATGGGGTCTTAGCTATTGCTTTACTGGGTACTCGATTAAGAATATAAAATGCAGTCTTTAAGGCTTCTCCCCACGGGAAATCTAGTAAAGAAGAATTAGACATCATACTTCTAACCATATCCTTAAAGGTTCGATTTCGTCTCTCAGATACACCATTTTGACGGGGTGTCCCTAGCATGGTGTATTGAGGTACGATGCCACATTCTTCTAAGTATCTCGCAAAAGGCCTTGGACGTTGTTTGCCTGATTCGTCATATCTACCTAGTATTCACCACCACGATCAGATCTAACGGCCTTAATTTTCTTATAATTTTCTTATTAAGTTGATTTTCAACTTCTGCTTTATAGGCCTTAAAAACGTCCAGTGCTTGTGATTCTTCATGTATGAAATACAGATACCCGTAACGAGTAACGAGAATAGTCATATGTAAAAATGATAAAATACCGTTGACCATTCCAAGAAGCCGTAGGGAATGGTCCACAGATATCGGTATGTATCACTTCTAAAACGTCTAAACTCCTTTTGGCACCAAATTTCCTTATGTTTGTTTGCTTGCCCTTTATACACTCAACATAGATTTTAAAATCTGAAAAATTAAAGGGATCAAGAATTCCACTTGACACAAACCTTTCAATTCTCTCTCTCGAGATATGTCCCAAATGCTTGTGCCACAATACAGAGGATTTCTCATTAATTAATTTTTGTTTCGTACCATATTTGTCAACATGCAAAGTTTCATTAAACTTTAAGTGAGAGGCATCTAAGTCTAACCTATATAGACTATCAACTAGAGATCCAGTACCAATAATATTTGAATTTTGGAAAAGACTGAAACCTTTGTTTCCAAATGAACAAGTATAACCGGATTTGTCCAAACAGGAAACAGAAATCAAATTCTATCTAAATGACGGTACGTAAACAGTCTCATCCAAATCCAAATAAAAAACAGATTCTAATTTAATTCTATAGACTCCAATAGCCTCAACACAAACTTTATTGTCGTCTCCCATATAAATGAATCTTTCGGCATCACTGGGCGTTCGACTCTTTAAACAACCTTGCATAGACACACTTATGTGGATAGTTGCATCCGTATCTATCCACCAAGTGTTGGGTGGTACTTCAGCCAAATTAAATTCACAGCAAACAAAAACTAAATTGGTTATTTTTCTTTGCGAGCCACTTGTGATATTTGGAATAATCCTTCTTCATATGACCAACAGTCCTTTTGCAAAAGAAACAGGGAACACCTTTATCCTGTTTCTGTTGCACAGTTGTCATGACCCAAAACCGACCCTGGAAGTCGTGACCGGCCAAGCGGGTGTTAAGCTGTTGAAGGCCTACTCATATTCTAGTTTAGGGATTTCTCACATCATTGTCATTTTAAACCATAAAAGCAAAGTATGCGAAAACGTAGAATAAATAACATAATCCCAGAGTTTCTAGGTGTACAAGTATAATAAATACAAACCATTAAGCTACACATGATTCTTCACGGTTATTCTAGCACCCCATTCAGTCCACAACTTGCTATTTACCTTGACCTGAAAAATTGAAAAAGGTTTTCATAAGCCGAAGCTCGGGTGAGAAACATATACCAAAGTTACAAGTTTGACCATGGAAATACCCCACATTAATTATAAAATAGTTAAAAGCAACAATTCAAATATTTCGTTGACCATCCAGTACATGATTTTTGTTTGTAAGCTCATTTCTTCGGTCCAAGAGATGGACCATTTTCATTTCATTTCTCTTTCAATTTTTGCACTTTTGAGCAATAATAGCATTCAACGGTATTTTTGCCAGTCGATTGGGGAGCGACCCCATTAAAGAGTGGTAAGATATCGTTATCCGGTGATGCCCGGTTGCATCTCCTACCTTATTACTTCATGCCGCTAGTTTCTTTACACGTCCCCTAGCGCTCGAGACACTGTTCGAATGAATCTTATTATCACAAATATGTACTATCAACAAGTAAAATTCAAGTTCCCAAAACATATTGCCATAGTCTACTTTAACTGTAACACAAAAGATTTATAAACCAACCATTGCATGCATTAACATCAACCAAACCAAGTAGGAAGTTCAAATTCTATATTTTCCAGCAAAATCAAACAATGGCATCTCATTCCAAAATTTCAAAAAATACATATAACTAAGGTATGCACAACTCACCTTAATGTTGCATCTAGCAAACTTGTTATGAGATTAAACTATTCTGGAAAGCTTACCCCTAACATAAAAAGATGGACAGTTAATCACAAATTTACTCTTATTTTTAATCTAACTAAAGTTAGATTAGTATCATCATTAGTACTCAAATTGAAGCATAATTTCTGTAACTCAACTTAGAGTAAAACTCATAAATTGCGGGCAGTTTTTATAGTTCTAATATGGAAGTAATAGTATGTAATTAGCCTAGCTAAGTCAGTCAACAACAATCGGAAATTTTCAATTAGGCTTCTAAGATCCTATTTTTATGGTTGCTTTTGCTCCTACACCAAATTACGACGGCGAGTCCGAAACCGAGCTCTTTGTTGAAGAAAGTTTCTCTTGTGTGGAAATTTCAGGGGTTCGAGTGCAGCAAGTGCAAGAAGAGGAAGAGATATTGTGGAGAAATAAGGAGGACTAATCGTGGTGGCCCGAGGAGCCAACAGCTGTGGCCATCGCTTTCCGACCCATCGTGCATTGTGTGTGTGTGCTTGTTTTGTGGTGAGTGTGTTGTGTGAACTAATTACTCCAATAATCAAATGTGTAATAATTTTCCTGGCTACATAAATTAGAGAGTGAAGAGAAAGATTACCAGGAGAGAATCAGGGAATTTTTCCAGCAACGTTGGTCGGAACGGCAAGTGGTAACTCAACGAGAAAATACTGTTATAAGGATAATGTTTTTCTTTTGCCTTTCCTTTCTAATTTTGTTCTGATCTAATGTAGGGTTTAATTATACATGTAAGAATTGTATTGTGTATGTATATATATATATATATATATATATATATATATATTTTTTTTTTTTTTTCGGTGGTTAAAGGTGAGTCAGGACCCATCTTTTCTTTGCAAAGGACACCTGTGATTCCCTTGTCATCCCATCGTGACACGAAGCATTCCGCGCTGGTTCGTTGCAATTCTGCCAGTACACGTTCGAGTTATAGTCTCCGAAAAATCTCAGAAATTTCACTTATAGACTAATAAAAAGACGAGGGTCGTCGTAGCGGTGTCCGATTATAAAGGAAGATTCCAACATCGCATAACTCGTACTGTTTTCAGATGTAACTCAATTGTCACATAGTAATCAAAATTCACACGTTTATTCGGACCATGAGACTAAAATTTTAAAACTCAGGATTTTACAACAGTTGATCTGTGAAGTCCCAGCATCTGCAGTTCCTTTAACCTCAGGGTTTAATTTTCTTTTCTTAGTGCCCAAATAGCTATGAGAATGAATTATAACTTGCTCTTTCCATTTCATATTTTTAAAGTTGGAACCTTTAAGAACTGGAATATTATTCAAATTGGCAGATGTAGAAAATGCAACAACAGAAAAGCTCACAATTAACAAATATCTATCTACTTTAGTGCAATGATAATAATAAGAGAATTTGAATATAATTATCATGCAAAACTTGATCTAATTGTAGGGGCAAACAATTAGACAAATAAAATAAAATTTGATATTTGTGTTTTTAATGGTGGGCCATTTCGAGAAACCTAACGCATCATTATAACCAAGTCTTTGGACAGAAATTACAACATGCAAGTGGTCTTCTCACCAATAAGGCTAGTTAACATGAACAATATAAAATAAGCCTGGCCAATCGAAAGCCTTCCTTTGGCCCGACTATTGAACGCATAGGCAAATTCTAGAATTATATTATTCAAAAAAACATTAACTACCTTATACAGTTTATAATCCGGCCAAATAATAACCTTCCTTTGGGCCGATTACTACCCGCATGGATTTAAACGTAACTTTATATAATCCAAAACTTTTATCTTCAAGTTTAAGAAAGTCTCCATGACAGAGACCACTTTGGTGGTTTATCACTTTAATTTTCCCAAACCCTAAATATGGATTACGAATAATATTTATGCCCCAATTTATATTTCCTTAATCAAAACAAGCAAATAAGCGAAGGCCATTAAACTAACAACATCACAGTAACGGAAAAATAGGTGAACCAATACAAGCAATAGATTCTCGGTTCTCACACCTCGTTGCAACTGATTCGACTTATATTTTACTAGTTTTGTTAAAATAAAAAACTACACAGATAAGTAATCTTACATGCTCATAAAAAACAAAACACAATTGTCATGCAAACTGTGAAATCGATTTTCACTTAAGCACGTGGAGATCCAACACGAAAAACTAATAAAATAAGCCACCTAAAAATATCAGTTGCCACTTAAACGAGGGAACTGGAAATTGCAAGACCGAATTTTACTGTGTACCACATATTGTCGAGGTCGTATGTTTACTTGTTTATTGAACTGAAAAGGGAAAAACTTTATATTTTCTTCAATAATCTGACAAGATACTCTGATACCACTCGTAGGATTTCGCAAGAAACCCTAAACCCAAGATTTCATGTCAAACCATTGAAGAAAATAATACCGAATGCGTACCTGTTGCCATGGAGGATGAAAAACTTTGGGTGTGGTTATTCGTCTTCTGCCTCCACCCTTCTCTTGATCTTGACCGTATGTCACACACACGATGGGATTGTATGAGAAAAGTGGCTAGGGTTTGGAGTGGGGGCCTTGACCACATATTTATTTAGAGCAACTTCCTGGCCAGTCCTGTCTGGGTGAAGTATAGCCCACTAGGTCCTGTCCAAAGAGCCCATAGTCCAGTAGGTCCTCTTCATTATTTTGTTGCCAAAAATACCCCTCGCAAAAAAAGGTGATTTGAGAGAGACATCAACCTACCACCACGCTGCCCCTCATCACCACCACCACCACCACCACCACCACCACGTCGCCCCCACCACCGTCGCCATCGCCGCCACCACCACCACCATTACGTCACCACCACCATGCCATCGCCGCCACCGTTACTCCACCACCACCACCACTACCGCCACCACCACCACGCCGCCGCCACTACCACCATGCCACCCAACAATGATTCATCGCCATTATCACCACCACTACTCCGCCACCACTACCATCATCGCCACCACCACGCCACCACCACCCCCACCAATCACCACCACAATGCCGCCGCCATACCATCGCCACCGCCACCACCACTTCACCATGACAATTAACAGTGTTATTTTTTGTCTAAATTAACGGTGTTAATTTTTGTCTAAATTCACATTCCAATTAATAGTGTTTTTACCAGGATTAACAGTAATTAACAATGTTAATTTTTGTCTAAATTACATCGATTAACAGCGGATTAATTGTGGTGGTATGGCGGCGGCGATGGTGATGATGATGGGGTGGTCATTATGGTGGCGGCGTTGTGGTTATGGTGGCGGCGTGACGACGGTGGTGGTGGTGGTGGTGGTGATTAAATCTAAATTCACCTTTGTAATTAACAGTGTTAATCCACCACTATTAACGGCGTTAATTTTTGTCTAAATTCACATATCAATTCAGTGTTAATACCAAGATTAACAATGTTAATACCGGATTAACACTATTAATTGTTGTGGTGGTGGTGGCGGTGGTGGTGGTGGTCATTGATGGTGGCGGTGATGGTGGTGGCGGCGTGTGTGGTTGTGGTGGCGGTGGTGGCGGCGGCATGGTGGCGGCGATGGTGGTGATGATGATGATAGTGGAGTGGTGGTGGTCATTGGTGGCGGTGATGGTGGTGGCGGAGTTGTGGTGGTGGTGGTGGTGGTGGCGTGGCGGCGTGGCGGTGGCGGTGGTGGTGGTGGCGCTGGTTGTGGTGGAGTGGTGGGGGTTGTGGTAATTATGGTGGTGGTGGCGTCGGTGGCATGGTGGTGGTGATGATGATGGTGGAGTGGTGGTGGTTGTCATTGTGGTGGCGGTGATGGTGGTGGGCCGGTGGCGGAGTTGTGGCGGTGGTGGCAGTGGCGCTGGTTGTGGTGGTGGTGGTGGAGTGGTGATGGTGGTGGTGGTGGTAGTGGTGGTGTTAGAGGTTGTATGGGTTCATTTGTTTCTAAACGGGGGTAAAAATGTAAAATACACTCCACGGGATCTATTAGGAATTGCACTCTATAGAAAACGGATCTAGTGGGCTATGAAATTGAAAAATAGGACCGGCCCAGAATTAACTCTATTTATAAGCCCCGGTTCTATCATAGCCCATCATAATAGTTGGAACCATATTGGGCCCTTTAATTGGTCTCCACATATATATTATTAGCCCGCACCACTTAACGCACACAATTTGACCTAAACATGTGCTAATAGAGACGTGTCCATTACCCGGGTTACTTTAATTGAACGATCACAACTTAATGGGTAATATCGACATCACTTAAGCCTTATTCGACAACATACAATGTTTAATTTTATAATCTATGTAGGCCCATCAATAGAAAATTGCTAACATCTGACTTTCAAGGCTGCAAAAACTATTGTGGGGGTAACTATGCATGGTCTCAAACTTCCAAAGCATACAAATATCAAATCCACATTAAAATGCAACATTCTATTTATGCTTTACCCCACACAGATAGGTATGGATATAACTTCTATGCTAGCTCTTTGTAGTTTTACTTCAATTGGAGCCATTGAAGTGATAGGACAACAATGAATTCCAATTAAATTTTAATTTAGGGTCACTCAATTCCAATATGGTGTGTAGCTGTTTTTCTAGTGACTTGACTAATTTTCTTTGCTTAATTTGCACATATTATCTCTCTGAGAGAGAGGGGGAGGGAGGGGGAGGGAGAGAGAGAGAGAGAGAGAGAGAGAGAGAGGTATTACGTGAGGGAGAGACGGATCACCTCGTCGAATCCGCCTCAAATCTCACTTCTCTTCCTCTCCTTCTTTCTCTCTCTTTAACGTGGTCATCTCCTTTGCCTGTGTATATGTGTGTGTGTGTGTTGCGCGGAGCAGAGGAAGAATAGGAGAAGGGGCCAGGTAGCCCACAAAGCACAAGAGGTAAAATGATCATTATAGCCAACCGACCAAGAACAACGTCCAACAATCCAGGGGTAAAATTGTCCAAAATTGACAAAATTGGCCAGCGAAATTTGCCCCAAAGTGATTCTTATTATAGAGGGGAAGGAATTTAAGTTCGTTTATTGAACAGAACTTATAGTGCCATTCACATGTGCACGGTTGACGACACTAGAGGTACCTACAAGGTAGGAAATAGTATTCATTCAGTGTATTCAAGCACTATAATCTCCGTGAATGCATAGATCTTCTTATTCTAGAATGGAGTTTCAATTCTACAGTTCAATCTTCCCATTAATCCTATTGATCACTACACAATGAACACATCTTTCAAAGAAAAAGAAAGAAATAGACAAGACAAAGATTAGCCCGACTAAAGAGTAAAACTTAAAAAAAAAAAAAAAAAGAAGGCCCATTGGAAGTTGTTATATCAATGTGTCCCCAAAAAATGAGCCATTGTTGGCTTCACACCTTGTTAAGAAACTGGTACATCAATAGAGATACAATCCAAAATCGACAATGCAAGACAAAAAAATCCATCTTTGCATGGAAAAACCCGTCATCAATCACATCATAAGAATTCAAATTCAACCAAAAGATATATACCAAGTTAAAATTTGGTAAAATCAGTCAAAAGCAAGCCTCTCCTACTCCAAATTCTCAGAAGGAATTAGGGAATACATGCTTATGATCAGCCGCACCAAACAACGGATGGATCTAATAACGACAACTCATGAGTTCCTAATTAGCATTGCAAAAGGAATGATAACCAGTGAGAATGTATTGAACTAATAAGGGATAATCAACACCATCAACCATTCCTACCAAGTAGCCCAACAAAATGCGATTATGTACAAATGCGGCTAATAACTTTTTAATCTGCCTAGTGACTCATACTAACCAGAATTCCGGAAAACATTTAATAAAGACCCTGACTAATATCTAATAAATTTTCTTCCGAAGCCTGAAAAAGTGAACTGAAAACATACCCAAAATCCTTCCAATAACCTTCAGAGCTTCACTTAAGCTTCAGCTTTCAAAATCATCGCAATAAACTACAAAAATCCAACAATCTGAAAATAAAATCAAAGCACTAAAAGAATGGAACAAAATGCATGAAAAATAGGAACTTAAAAGACCAAGAAGAGAGTGATAAAATTAACTAGTGATTCGGTGCAAATCTCCATTTTAATTCTTTATCCAATCGTAACAAGGCAAGCTTTCCAGTTTCCTTAACTACGTAAATCTCAGTAGAAATCTTACAGATTCAGACATCAACTTCCACTTCTCTCCGCCTGCTTGCCAACCTGGAGTTCACAGATGTCAGAAACTAATTTGGTAATAGGGAAAACTAAACTTCCATTCGGTTGGTAAGAAATTAAAGCAAAATAGTTTTGATTTCTACAAATCTAATGTTGTTTTTTTAGCAGCTGGATTGAAATCAACTCACTCTTGAATCACAAAAAAAAAACCAAATTACCAGTCAAAATACCAATTCAAGAATTGAGCTCTATTCCCCATATTAGAGTAAATATAAGTCCAGCAAATCTAATCACATCACTACATATTGGAAGCTGAAATCTGGGTGTTATAGAATGGCAGTTCCACGAAAACTATTTCTACATAAGAGAGTATTCATAACAAATTTTGAAAAAAGGTGAGGATATATCTAAGGAGCATATTCTGTTGGCCCTCTCCATAGTTTCCAAATGAAATTCATGCGGCTGCAAAATAATTGTCAATTGAGATCTTCTGATTTTACTGTATTCTTGTTTCTATAAATTGCATGCACAATATACGGTATATACCTGAAATTCTGGTTGATTGGGCGTAGATCTTGGAAGTGGTGGTAAGCTTGGAGCTTCAAAATTTGTAAGGAGTAAGGAATGGAAACCCTAAAATTCCTAATATGTGATCAATTGCTTGGAAATAAAACAAAAGGAAACGATTACATAAGGTTTGAGTTCGGAATAGATATGAATTTTTCTAAAGATCGAAGTACCAATTCCCAGTTCCCACAAAACCCACCCAAAAAAAATCCTACTAAACCCAAGAGTTAGCCAATCAAAACCCACAACGATTAAGAACTTACCCAGCGACGGCAATTTTAGACGACGATCTTCATTGGAGCCGCTATAACAAGGCTTACCTTCTCTAGAGTTAACAAAGACGATGTCGATGCAGTAGTTTTGAAGGTGGAGGAACACCGAAAACTCTCTCTCTCTATTGGCGAAGCTAACGAAGACGACGGCGATGCAGTAGTTTCGAAGGTTGAGGAAAGCCGAAAACTCTCTCTCTCTTTTCCTCTGCCCAGAGGAAGAAAAGAAGAGGGGGGAGGCGGAGCTAACAAAGTACTGTAATATTATTGTTCACGTGTCTTACCTACGTGGCTTACGTTTATTGCCTTAGCCGAAAAAGACGGAATTACCCTGCTACACAAAACCAGTGAGTCAGTGACTTTCTAATTAGGGGGCAAAATTGTCCAATTCAGGCAAAAAATTGGCTGGCGAAATCTCCCCAAAGTGGTTCTTATTATAGAGGGAGAAAGGATAATAAAGTAGGGAAAATGCTTCAATAGATAGTATATACTCCTACCTTTGAAAATGTTATGCCTATATTCGGTGAAGTGAAATATTACAGCTTGTTTTATTAATATTATGTCTTTCTATGGTTAGCACCTTTATAGGTGTTCCACCTCTTTGAGATGAAATGTTACGCCTAGCTTTATAGTGAAATGTTATACTACGTTTTTTTTGGGAAATGATAATGCCAAAACTGTTTTTGTTGGTGCCAAAACTCTAGTGCACAAAAGACTTGTACCATTTGCAATGTACAAGACTTTTATGCACTTGAGTTTTGGCACCAACAAAAACGGTTTTGGCATTATCATTTCCCTTTTTTTTTTTTCAAAATATTACACCTCTGTATGGTAGATATTACACATCTTTTTAACCCATAGAGAAGTAGCTCCTAACCGTAAGTCTGAAGTTTGACGATACGTTTGTAGTGTCTTGAAGTTGGTTGAAATGGTGTGGATCACGCCACAAAGTGATGTCATGCTTACCAAAAAGTTTATTGTAGGGTAAACATGACATCACTTTGTGGTAGGATCCATATCATTTCAATCAATAAGAATGAGGATAATGTTCACCCTCTTTTAAGGAGGGTGAACAAAATTGCACTCTCAAGAAGTTGAGTTTCGGTAAGCATGACATCACTTTGTGGTGGAATTCACATCATTTTAACCAATACGAAAAAGGATAATGTTCATCCTCTTAAGTGAAGGATGAACAAAACTCAACTCCTTGAAGTGGAAAAGGACAGATGGGGAGGAGATATTACAATAATCTCTCTTCCCGATTATCTGGGGCAATTAGGGGTAATACTTTGCTAGGACGAGTTGAAAAGAATAGGTCTAAATCGAAATTTACGGTAAAAGTCAAAGAGAGAGTATAAAAGAAACGAAAATGCTAGTAGTACAAAACAAAAATGGGTGCCAAAATTGTACAACAGCGTTTGGGGTCCACTTTTGTGTCTTCGATAAAAAATTCAAACTGCTTATTAACCACTTTTGGGTCTTCCAAATTACTAGCTTGCTTGGATATGAGTCTGGTTGGTTGATCCAATATTCAAACTTTTCAATCAGGATTCAAGATCTTAAATTCTTAATGAAATTTGGAAGGTTGAATTAATCACTTACATATTTCGAATTGAGCTGATTCTTCGCAGGAACATTTTAAAATTAGTCAACGGTTCGGATTATACTATTGAAAGGGGGATTATTCATTAACAACCTGAAATTTAGGAGACTAATAAAATAAGACCATCTTCCGAGATTCCTTAGGTTGGAATTTTTTTAATTATTTTGTTTCAGGCCTTAGGTTGGAAATTAAATTGCTTTAAATTACAACCATTTAAGTATTGCACTGCATGTGAAGATCTCTCATTGGATTCTTCTTCCTCTATGAACGCATCAAGTTCCAACCAACACTCGAACTCCAGCTAGAGTTAATGATTATTTGTTATTAAATGCTTCGTCTTGAAATTATAATCCACAAATTATGAAAAAAAATTATATTTTTTTTAATCTAAAAATTACACGACTTTTTGCTAGTGCGCTATAATTTTGCGACAGGATGGATACTTGAAATTAGAATGGTTTTTGCTAGTGCACTATAATCAGTAGGCCAGCTGCCCCGATTATGAAAATTTAGATTCACCCCAATAACAAATTGAAATAACAAAACCAAAACTCAAAAACTTGTTCCTTGTTTCCTCCAAATCAATTATATTGCGCCACGCTGCCATGTTCTATTTATTGTGACCACTATTTTTTATCATGGTGCGATGTAATTAATTTGGAAGAAACAAATATTTACACCGGTAATGTAAAGAATTTATTCTCTTTTTTTTAAGGTACTTAAAATTGAAGTGCATGTATGGTATTCCGTCACCTCCGTCAGAGAATATTGTTCCGTCGCACTAAATCACTATCTGTAGGGAACCATACCGCACTATCTTTTGTAGAAGTTATTTTTTTCTTTTCTGATTCTTCCTTTCATTTATTGTTCTAAAGAAAAGAGGGTTTAGACTAAACTAATGATTTCTTACTACGATTGACATTCTTGGTGTTTAGTAAAGTAGTACTCATCTTTTATTTTCTCATCAAAATAGTTAGAAATTAATTTTTCATCTCAACAACGGCAAAAAAAATATAAAAATATGGACCGAAGTTGAAAAAAGTTCAGCAAAGGAAAACAAATTTTTTTTTTTTTTTTGTATCTAGTGGTTTTTTATTTTTTACAGTATTTGGTTTTTGATGATTTTTATTTATTTTTAGATTATGCTCACCAAGATGAAGTTAATTAAAAAAAAAAAAGAAGGCAAATCCACTAAGCTTTCATTAAAAAGGACTAAAAAGACAGTTAAAATAATCTCGCCCAAACGGTAACTCAATTGCGGATAAAAAAAAAAAAAAAAGGGTAACTCAATTGGTCGACTAGATCAACATTAGATAAACAAATTTAAGAAATAATCTCCAACTTTCAAGTCTCAATTATGGAGTATTATGTTACAAAAAATAACCGTTAGTCTCAAAAAAAGACACCTATTACATGTTTTCTTCGGAAATTCAAGACACTTATTTCATAAGAAAGAAATCAAAAAACCAGGTGGAAAGATTGTTGGCTCGTTATGGTACAAAACAACCAACAGATGATTTAAAAAAATAAAAATAAATCAACATGCCGACAAAAATCAATCGATACAAGTAAATCGATGAATTTCTTTTCTTAAAGCATAGAACCAAAAAAATAAATAATCACAACAATATTTTCGTCACAGGAAAACACACATCACCAATCTCCCCGTCTTGTATACAACTATGCTATGCTTGACTGTGTTTGATGACCACGTTTTGGTGACCCAATGCCGTGTCCCCATCACATGACAAACAAGATACGTTTTATCAATACATTAGTGACATATCACATGATAGTACGGTATCGCACAAGATCCTTTGTACCGAGAAACCTCCTTACCAAGGAATCTTAGACCGTCGATTGTGTGAGTATTTTTTTTGTTTTTTAAAATTTGTGTGCGATCTAACCGTCCTAAATTCCTCGGTAGTACAAACGACTTTTGGTACAGAGGATCGGTATAACATAACAAAGGATTTTCGGTATAGAGGACTTTCGTTCCGTATAACATTACAAAACCACCACATCGGATGTTTACTAAAAAATGTGAAAATTAAGAAATGGGGAAAAAAAATTGAGGGGAAACTGAAACTAACTCCTGCAACGGGTAATCGCGGTGCACCCGCGGGTGTAGGGATTGGCCTGTGCACTGTTACCGTAGCAGTTGTAGTAGGAGGCGCCGCGTTGGGAGCAGGGGACGGTGTTCCTCTGCAGCGCACC
This sequence comes from Rhododendron molle, assembly GCA_025413875.1. Lineage (NCBI taxonomy): Eukaryota > Viridiplantae > Streptophyta > Magnoliopsida > Ericales > Ericaceae > Rhododendron > Rhododendron molle. The sequence goes on from CM046392.1 coordinate 34,693,850, forward strand.
GTAGCTGATGTAGACGTAGGTAGACAGGACGCGCCGGCTGCCGATCTCTGAGTCGGACTCGTCCTGGTCGTCGGCGGCGAGGCACTCGGCGATGGTCCCACGGCATCCGGATCTGGTGGGGGCCCACCCGAGGAGTCGCTGGTCGTGGGACCCACTGGCGGCCGCGGCGCGTGGGGATTGGAGGACGAGCAGAGCGGTGGCGAGGCAGAGGATTAAGATCTGGGAGAGACACGAAGAGCTGGCCATTTTGTTCTTTCTCTCTCTCTCTCTCTCTCCCTCCTTTGTGATGTGCTGTGCTCTCTCTCTTCTCTTGGTGATGTGCTGTGGTTTTTGTCATTGTGAAGTTGTGGGAGGAGGAGTATTAGTATCAATAAATAATTATAGGGCCACACTCAAACACACATTCACACCCACATGAGTGATGGGTCCCATATACATATATGAGTGTAGATGTATATTTGAGTGTGAATTTAGATGTGTCCCTAAGAGCATCCGCAATGGGAATAATCAAAATCAATAACCAAAATGTGCCACGTCAGCATTTGATTATCCATTTAGTTCATAATCAAACTTAACAACCTCTATCTCCACATTGGTTATTTTTGCATCCCTAACCAAAAAATTTCTCAAAATACTCAATGTACCTATGTCCAATCGCTAACGAGTTTCAATCATGCATCCGATCACACTAAATTATTCGTCTCGATGAGACGATTCCAATGAGGGGTGTTTTTGAGTTATTGAGTTTCGAGTTTCCTTATTGGGTTTGGTTATTGAGTTTTGGTTATTGGTAAAAGTTGTTAAGTTTGGTTATGGAATGGGTGGAATTTGATTATTTGCTAAAAGACTTATAACTTTGCTTATTACAATGTGATGTGTTTTTTTGAGCATTATTGTTAAGTTTGCTTATTCACATCCGTTTGATTATTACAATGTGGATGCTCTAACACCATTGTATTAATATATGTGTAGTTCAAAGTCAGAGGGACAGCCACAGTGCGAGTCCATCCATTTCAATTCTGTTCTGGCAAAACCGAACGCGGTTTCTATCTCTCCTTCTTGTCCAGGCTGCTGCTTCCCCCTACCTATGTATAGCCGGCCCTAAATTCTATGCCCCGCCCAAACCGAATTTGAATTCCTCACCCTCTTTCCAGAACACCTTCTTAAAAAATAATTATTTATTTCAGATTTTCAAATTCAAAAATAGGGCAAATGAAAATTATTGTTTTGATTTTTTTTTTTTTGCACTGTATAAAAGATCTCATCGAGATCTTTCAAATAAGATCCAAATTGTATATTTTTAGATTTTAATAAATCCATTATTTTTAACCTTGAAATTGCCTTATTAAAAAATAAGAACTTTTTTTACGTTCAGGAATGGGGCCTAATTACTCCTATATTTTAAATACAGTCGTCAATCAATATTGTTAATTTCTAATGATTTATTTTTTTCGTTATTATTAAAAAAAAAAAGAAATCGTCAATAAGTAAAATGACTTAAGCCCTGTTTTCTTTGCAATTCAAAAAGAATTTTTTAAAAGATTCCCCTTAGATTTCTCCTGCTTTCAATATTTCTCTCTATCTCTCTCCACTTATTACCTCTATTATTTTTCAAAAAAAATTTCAAATTCCAATTCAAACAAAGCATTTTTTTCGTTCTTATTTAATTTTTTTTTTGGCATTTGTTAATTTTTCATCAATTTTTTTGTGGATTATTACTTCGTCACGATGATATGAATCTAGAAAGTAAAAAAAAAATTATCGAAATTCAATTTTTTTAATAAAGACAAAACAATTGACTTATTGACTTATTTTTGTATTTAATCAAAAAAATATTTGTAATTTTAATTTTTTACTTTTTAGATTTCTCTCGTCATGACGAAGTAATAATCCACAAAATTAACGGAAAACTAACAAATGCGATTTTTTTTGAATAATGCCAAAAAAATAAGTCATTTAGCTTATTAGGCCAAACGACCTTTTATTAGTGCTTGGCATTGCGTCAATTTTTTAGTGTAATTATTTGTCTCGATGAGACAAGTTACAAAAATATGTAAATATGACTGAAGTTGAAACATATATATATTTTTAAAAATTCTCTTGTCTTTACTGAACTTTTTCTTTCTTTTGGTTATATATTTTACTTTTTCATTTCTTTAGTCGAGATAAATGATTAAACACAAAAGATTGGCTTAAATATAACCAAAATGTGGGAAAACAAATTTAGGCCGAAGGGCCCATAAATAGGCCCTTGATACAAATTACAATGTGGGATGAACTTAAAAGAGGATAATTGTGGGAAATATTTTTGCCACTCCCTTTTTTGTTAACGCCACTTCCTTGTTAGTGTATTTTTGCTACTATGCTGCAAGTTTTGCACCAAAAATACACTTGCAGGGGATTGGCGTTAACAAAAAAGGGAGTGGCAAAATCAGCAGCCTAATTCTTTTATTGCTCAATACAAGTCTAAAAAGTTTATGACTTTAAGGCTCCGTTTGTTTCGATATAAAATGTTTTATGATGTAAATTATTTTTTCAGAAAACAAAATTCAAACTTTTATTTTCTTGTGTTTGGTTGGCACTTGAAAATTATTTTCAGAAATCAACAAAATAGTGTAAAGAGGGGGGGCCCTTAAACGGTGGAGAGATTTGCGAATATTGGAATTAAACGTGGGTCAGGATTGACAATCAAGAAAACTGAGCAGTGAAAGTTGCAGTAGAAGGCAGCGGGTTCATTTTGGAAAATAACTTACAAAAAATTTAAGGGTAAGTCATTTTCATCCAATTAATGAAAAATGTTTTACATGTAAAATGTTTTCCTCATTTTTTTCAAAACCAAACTCCGAAAAATAGATAAAACATTTTACCGAATACATTTTACGCCTAAACAAACGGAGTCTAATCATCACCACCTTCACTTGGGCGGAGCTATTATGTCCGGTTTCAAAAAAAAAAAAATTACACATAATAAGGTTAAATATAAAAACTTGAAGAATTGTACATTAACTAGTGCATGCCCGTGCCTGAAGGCACGCCTTGTCAGTTTTGTCTTTCTAACCTCTTGAAGGCCAACGCCCCATTTGCAAAATTCCAAGTACAAAAAAAAATAGCTCAAATATATCCGCCAGTTAATTTGAATCAGTACAAAACAAAGTAACAGTTATAGTGTCCGTGCTTGTGAGGTATTTAAAGTCAGCCATTTGAATTCATAGTATATTGATCACGCTACCAACTACTGATCACAATTAGCAAAAAATCATTGTTATAAAAATAAAAAAACACTTTATGGGCAAAAAAATAAACCAAGCTTCAGAATGTAAAAATACATAGGCAATATTAACATCTAAAAGTGTGTAACGCGCCGATTTTCGGAAGTAAAATCGGAGGTATTAAATACTAATTCTCAAAAAACTTATTAAATCTAATTTGAAATCCAAAACAGATAATTCGTCCTAAGGATTCATCTATTACAAACTATTGTGAAAATATTGAAAATAGTCTTTAAAGGGATAAACTAAACAGATAATAAAGCCGTCTTCTAGGATTGATATGGGTCCCAAGCGTATTCTGGCTCAACTCCCACTTCCGGATTCTCTTCGGTATAGAATTGGTCACCTTCGGGATTCTGCGGTTCTTCCTGATTTCTGCAAAATCTGACACGGATGCCAGAAAATCCGTGCCTGAGTGAAAGAGTTCACCCCGAACTATAATCCAACCCAAATACCCCTCTTACAATACAGTTAGCAGGCAAACAGGATATATATGGTGCGAAAAAGTAAAACAGAGATAATTCACATAACTTGATTCATTACTATCCATTATCTTAACATGAAATCTAAGATCCCTCCGTGTGATCTTTCCTCCCAAACCACTAGCCATGCTCGGTCCCATGAGATCACTTCCCTTTGTTGTCGCAGGAACACCTAAGTTATGTACCGAGTGTGCACCCCCAATAACTACAGCAAGGGGTAAGCTTATCATGCCTGAATCACGACTAGGGTTCGCCTATCTTATAAACCGCATCACAATCATTTCACAATCATCACTGGACACCCGCCAGTCTATCAATTCATCACTGGACACCCGCCAGTTTCAATTCTCATCACAATCTCATCATATTCCAACATCACGCCTGCAGGCAACCTCTAAATAGAAAGAAACTTCACAATTTATCCATTACTTAGTATCGTCTACGTGATTTCTATTTCGCATACCACCCCATATCTCTAGGGTCCAATCTAACATTCAAATGAAGTATTAACACCATATCATTCTCAGTAATAATTAAAAACGAATAACAGACAGGTCAAAACAATTATTAGGCAATACAATCACATAACTTTTTATGACTGGGCCGTTGCCCTTAATCTCGTATGGTCACAAAGTCATTAAGAATGAAAGAATTAATTAATTAAGATTTAAAAATAATTTTTTAGACTTTTGTTAATTTATTATAAGTAATTAAGTTAATTAAACACTAATTAAATACATTAATTAGGTAAAAATATTAGAATAATTATCGTAACCTTAATAAAGGTCCTAACAGTCCTCTATAATAAGTTCGAGTGCTAAAAGTTGGGTTTGGATGCTCACGGGATTATTTTAAAATAAAAGAATTAAAATAATTAACGAAAGAAGGATAAGTAATTAATAAATAGTTAAACAATTAAAAACCTGTTAATATTACCAAAGTATCATCTTAGGACAGTAAGAAGTCTAAATAAAATTATTTGGAATTTTTAACATCTTAAATAATTTTTTAAAGTATTTCTATTTAGAAACAATGCGTAATTAATAATAATTAGTTAATGAAATAATTAAATTATTATTTTAATAACATATCATCTTTGGGATGTGAGAAGTCTAAAAAAAATAGTTTAGATGTTAAAATCATTAATTATAAGGTCGCAACTATTTTTCGTTTGTATCTTTAATTAAAAATAAAATAAATAGCAAATAATATCAAAAGTTTATGAAATCAGTAAGTTATGATCTTTGACATGTTAGAAAATTAGGAAAAATAGTTTGGGACTCTATGGAATAGTTTACAAGGTCGCAATGAATTTTAGTTTGTAAATTTTTACAAGATAACGAATAAAAATTTAATAAATATCAGATTAAATAAAAAAAATATGAAACTAACAAGGTATGATCTTTAGAGTGTGGGTAACCTAGGAAAAATAATCCGGGTTCAAAAACGATGTTTAAAAAGGTCGCAAAATCAATTCGAAACAAAACCCAAAACTGGCGCACGGCTGGCCGAATGGAGTTCGCGGCCGCGAACTCCAGTTCTCTGGTTCTTGCGGCTGGCTGTCCCGAACATTGCGGCCGCAAGGTCGCACGCTGTTTTTATTTTTTTTGTTTGTTTGGCCACGGTTTTGATGCATGGGGGCACGGGGGACCTTGGGTTATGTCTAATAAACATATTTATACGTAGAGGAGGGCTCGGATTGAATTATAGTACCTCGGTTCGGATTAAATTCGTTTTCGATCGAAAACTTGAATTTGGAGAAGACGACTTCAATTCCGTCGATCGGGGGACTTCGGGGCCGAATTGGTTGATATTCGGTGATCCTTGGGACTGTAGTAAGTAATTCAAACGATCGATTTGGATCTCGGACGAACGAAACCAAGAAACCCACTTTTCTCTCTCCTTCTTTCTCTCTCTGAAAATCTATGGATTAAAGCTCGGTTCTCTCGGGTCTTTCTCCTCTCTCTGGCTCCGTGGAAGGTGGTGGAATAATGTACGTGCTCTAGTGTCGGAGTGGTGTGTATTTATAGGAGAATTGGATGAATTTTGAATTAAATCGAGTCCTAACGGTATTGGGTTTCGGAACGAACGAATTATGCACGATTTTTGAGTCACGGAGGAGGTAGAGATCGAGTAGGAAAGTGAGGGAGAAGAGAAACGTTCATGCATGCAATTATATGTACGTATATAATGATAAAAAAAATTTTAAGAGATAATTAGATAGAATAACTTATTTTTTTTTTGTAATTACTTACTATTTATTTAATAAGGAAATTAGTATTATTAGAATTAAATATTACTTTTAATATTTTTATTAGTCCAAATTTTTGGGTTATTACAAAGTGTAAGCTTCAAGTTCCAACTAACTCGGTATCTGATTCACTGGTTAGCCAATGCAACCTATAAAAAAAAAAAAGAATTCTTATATAGTAAAAATACATAAGCAATAATGTAAAAAAATATAATAAAAATTGAATATAATAGTCTGATTAGAAGTGTTTGGGTTTTGGATATCAAAAGTTGACTTTGTTGAACACAAAGAAAAGAAGAAAACTTACTTCGTCTTTGGTAGATAGTCACAATCAAGAAAGGTGAGAAAACTGGTGAATCTTATGAGCCTGAGCAATTGAAAAACAGAGAACAAATTAAGTCGAATTACAAAGACTATGATAATAAAAATAAACAAATAAATAAATAAAGTCTATGACAAAAAAAAAAAGAATGATACCAATATTACAGCAACCTCTATTGCTGATGAGAAATCATTGAGAGAGAATAGAGGAGAAGAAAAGGAGAGGAGAGGGTGAGCGAATTGAAATGTCAAACAGGGGAAGTAATAGAAAACAAATTTTCATATTTTTTGCCACAGAAAAAGGAAGAATCGGAAATTAAGGTAAGAAAATAATGGGTTTTCAAATTTCGAACACAAAGAAACGATAATCCTTGGATGGATTGAATTTTAGCCCTCAAACTATTTATTTAATCTGTAGAGACTCGCAAATTTATTATAATTTTGAAAATCGTTTAATGCGTGAAAAGATCGTATTATTAATAAAGTCGTATGTTTGTGTGTGGGGGTGTACGGATATACGTTTACGGTTGTGTATCGGACACTCGGAGAATAATAAAATATGAGTTTTGATGTTGTGATGTTGTTTGGAAGTTTTGGTATCAAGTTGGGTTCGATTCGGTGTCCGTTCAAAATTTTCATTTTTCTGCCCAGCCAGTACCGGTACTACCTGTCGCCCAGTACCGGTACCCAGTATCCAGAACTTGATCAAATCAACATTTTGGAAGGCCCCGGTACCGGTACTGGGACCGGTACCCGCTGTGTTTTTCTGCAATTTTCAGCACGCTTTTTGGACCACTATAAATACCTCCCTTTATCATTTTTCACATCCAAAACCCACGAACTAGACTTGGAAACACCCCCTCTCACCTATCCCACTCCAATCTCACCCAAAACTCTTGATTTCAACCTCAAATCTTCAAGATTCAAGGGTTTCCAACCTCAAAATCACTTGAATCTTGCATTTGAAAAACAAGGGGTAAGTTTTGTATTCTTACTCTCATCTTTGAGCTCTCACCCACGTTTTTCTCTCTTTCCTCTCAACCACTTGTTGATTTTTATTCATTTATCTTGTTTTTGGGTTGTATTCACTCTAAATCTTGTATCTAAGCTTGGGTGAAGCTCGTTTTTGGTAGATTCAAGTGTATAGCTTTCGGTAGACCTAGGGTTTTGATTAAAACCCACTTCGGCAGGGATTTCCCTCTTCCTCTACATGTATTTGTGGTGATTATGTGTGATTTTGGTGTTTGTTTGATATATATGGTTGAATGGAGTGTGTTATGGCTTAAAGGAGTGTATATCCTTTGAAAGTGATATTTTGGTCTTAATTGCATTGATCTGTGAGCTATTTGTGATGTATTTGACAATGTCGGTGTGTGTGTGAAATGAGGTTAAAGCATCGGTATTGGTTGGGGAGTATGTTGTGACGCAAGGGGTGAAAATACAAAATCACAAGGAGTGGAGTATATTGTGACGCAAGAGGTGGAAACACATAATTGCAAGGGGTGGAAAGTCGTTGGAAGAAGTGGTTGTGTGTGCGTGAATGTGTGTGTTAGTGTATATGTATGAGGGTGCTATGATATTAGTAAAAGGTGTTGGTATGTACTATTTGGATTTGCCGTTTGATTTGATTCACTAGATTCATGCTTTTCATCTCATTACATATAGATTTAGTAGAGAATTTTCTACTGGGCTAGTGTAGCTCAACAAAATCTTTCTTTTCAGGTTCTAATGTCGGGCAATAGAGTGCACGCTATGGTGTGCTTGGACACGAAGATTTTTGGAAGCTAACATGACTTAGTTACTCACTCATCTTTGTATTAGATTTATTTTTGGCTAAAGATGGCTTTGCAACTAATTTTACCTTTGCATTATCTTTTGACTAGTGTTTGTAATTTTCTAACACTCGTACTTGTATTTAATTTAATTTGGGCCATGGTGCCAAGGATGTATTTCTCTAAACTTGGAGACTTTGTTTGTAATTAAGCAGGTGGAAAATTCATTTTGGGTATTCTCCAGTTTATGCGAGGATCTTTTATCAAAATGATTTATATATTTATGTTTAAAATTGAGGGCGTGACATAATTAGAGTCTTTCAATGTGTCACGTAGGACAGTTATGAGAGAGATATTTTGCAAAACCGTTGTGTATTGTAATCTAGATTCGTGTTTGCCCGTACCTACGGCACTATCCACTCCGATTGGAATTGGAATTACCCTTTGAATTTTGATAGTGACTCAAATTGCTGAAAATTAACTTGATACAAAGAACTCTGTAATCAAAACTGTATTTTTCAATTTCCATGGAGAGGCATTAACAAAGTACAAAACCACCAAATACAACCAAAGAACTTAGCTTCAATATTCTATATTTGTGACTTCCCCTTCATACTGCTATACTATTTGCTACAAAGCAAACCCGACATTAAACACGACCACACTATTTGCTCCAGCACCCTTTAAAATGATCAAAAGAAAATATTAATCTCCAACTTAAAACAGAAAATGGAGACCAAAATAAACAACAAAGCAAGCCTGAGAAGAAGATCAAAATAGATACCGACAATACCGACCCTCAACCTCTTATTTGATTGGGTATTCCTTTAAGAGATAAACACGATTGGAATAGCTCGACCCATTTAGGATTTTGATTTGCAGACACGAAAAATAAGACCAAGTCTAATATTGGGTTTATCTCATGCTTTTTCTATTTTGCCATTTAATTGCATTTCCTGGGCATGACCCATTTAGGATGTTGATTTCCCCATGGTCAGCTTACATCACACCTTAATTTTACTGGGGAAATGGTCCATAATAGAAACAGAGCGTGTATTGCTTCTACAGAAAAAATTAACAACATTAATACAGAAACCGATTGAAAATTAACATGGTGATACCTCATTGTCGTCGATGATTATTAGGGTTTTGAAGAGAGAGAGAGAGAGAGAGAGGGAGGGCGATCAACCACTGTGAGATTGACGGAGAGAGAGTGTGTGAACTATGTGAGATTGACCGAGGGAGGGAGAGAACAGTGTGAGAGTTGTATTCTCGTTGGTGAATTGTTGAATGACGTAGAAAGAGATAGAAGCATAGAGGAGACGAAGTTGGAAAAGTAAGGAGACAAGGCAATTGTGTAATTTAGTTTAAAAGTATGGACACTTCAATAAAATTGGAAGAATGCCTCTTAACCCTTGGATCAAACAAATCTGAGCCGTTACAACAACTTGTCCCCACATCTTTCTGTTTTATAATTCTATTTTATAATAGAGATTATACCTCGGCAGAGTGGCAAAGTGTTTTGTTGTATGGTGACTTGCACAAGGGTTTGAAACCCCTGACAATATGTGTTTCCTTTTTTCAAAAAAACACACAAACACTCTCCCTCTCGCTTGTTGCACTAGTTCTTACAAGATTTGCAGTAATTTTTTCCCCCACAAATCGAAAAGGAACGTGGCCCAGTTGGAAATTAATTTTTTTTATGATCCATTTAAACACATAATTTTGTTTCTCATTGTGAGAGTAATAAATTTCGCCTTTGGGAGATTTGTTTACTGTTTGGGATCGAGAAGATTAGTATGCATCTATTGGTGATTTGCTAGAAATTCATTAATGTGTTCATTTTTTGTCGAAGTTCACTGATCGTTTGGGTTCTTGTTTTCTTTTTTCTTGGCTAGCAATGTATCTCTTTTTGAGACTGCTATAGGATATATGAATTTTTCGCTCAGCAGAAGGTGCGTCAGGCGATGCCTGGGCTGGGGATGAAAGACATCAATCGCCTCGTTCTTTCTCATTATGTATTCATTAGATGATTAGTTTGGCTTTGTCAAAGTTATCTGTAATGAATTTCGTTGTATAAGTGTCGTTGGGCTTTATCAGTGCAGTACCTCACTTTTGTCAAAAAAAGACGAAGACTAATATGGTTCAACTAGATATTTACGGGTATTAAAGAAATTAATTAATACTTTATACAAATACTGTAAAAAAGCCCACGACATAACCTAATTATACGACTTCACACTTATTTTTTTTTCATATTTTTTCGCATAACATGTAATTAAATTTTCATTGAACGGTGCCACCCCTGCGTCCGAATCCTGACTTTGCCCCTAATAAATCACCACTAGTGAGAAATATAAAATATGAAAGTATTTTCTCAAAAATAAAAGGAACTTGGTGTGTCCCCTTAAAAAATAAATACTTATTTGTACTCTAATTTTTAAGCTTATAAATTACAGGTTTACTGAAATAAAAAAATATGCAATATAGACATTGTTTGATAGATTTCGATGAGATCTATCAAACCTTGTAAAAAAAATTTAAAAAATTATTTTCGTAAGCCCATTATTTTTATGCTTGAAAATAAGTTTTTATTTTTAAGTACTTATTCGAAAAAGCGGAATGGGATCCCATCGCAGGTTTGCCCTCCACTCTCTTTCTGATCGTCGAAGATCCAACATTACTAGTTAAAAAGATATCGGTACCGTTCAATTGATCCCTTGAATTGATTTTATAGAAATAAAATCCAAATCAGTATTTTTTTTTTCTTCAGTGCTTAACATATTCTTATACTCCCTTCGTCTCTAAATAAGTGTCCGGCGCGCAAAAACTAGGCCTTACAAAAGACGCATGTTTTTCGTTAAAAAATCTAATTTTTTTCCACAATCTAATAGAACCTATTGCCATCTATTGATTTGTGAAAAAAAATTAATTTTTTGAACGAAACAAATGCATTTTTTTAAAGGCCTAGGTTTGCGCATCGGACACTTATTTAGGGACGGAGGGAGTACATCAGTAAGACGCATGGGACCTCAATTTTGGTCCCCGCACGTTTACACGGGAGTTTTCATGCAACGAATCCAGTTTTTCTTTGGTCCGGTCCAGTTTTGGGCCTTTGTGGGTCTCTCCTGCACCTACAACAACGATTAAAATTGTTCATTTTGTAAAGTTCGTCGAGTATGCCATCTTTTAAAAAATAAGCTTGATCGAACAACAATAAGTACATAAACAAAACATATTTGTGCAAGGAAAACGGGATGACAAAAAGTAATTTGAAACTTCAATTCCCTATTAGGTGTTAGGTTAGAGAATTGGGGGGTCCTGTCCCCCATTTTTTGGCTAACCTTGCCCTTGATGATGTACGGTCTTCGGGCCATCTTTCCTCTTAATAAAATCCTTGACTCTTTCCGTGTTAAAAAAAAAAAAAAAATTGTACTTATAGATGTTTGATTGAGCTAATTTATGTTGTTTTGCTCACATACCTATCGATGTTTGATCAATGTAATTTATCATGTGGATGACATATGAAACTATGTCTGCAAAATAAACGATTCCAATCATTGTTATAAGCTCCGTTTAGGAAACCCACTTAAATTTCTGAAGGGAACTATGTCACCTAACAAGCTTACACATTCATTTAAACAATTTATACCCACCCATTTTCAACTAGTATCTCAATTCTTCCTGGCACTGCCCACATTTCTCTTCGGAGAAGTCCAGGAAAGTCACTTGGGTGGTTGTCACACTAAATATTAGCTAAAATCTAACTGTCTAAGTATTCTAGCGTCGATACAAATAAAATTTCCCGCTTCCTCTTGCTCTATAGCACCAGTACATAATTAGATGTTAGGGTTGTTTAAGGTCATCCAGTAACCATCCAGAGCCATTAAGGAACTTTGCGCAGTGCACAAACTAACTGTAAAGAGATCAACGAGAAGGAACCGATGGTGAGATTCAATTCATAGTTTTATACCTGCTGCATAAATGCCATGGATCAAAATTTTGGGACACGGATGTGTAAAAACATAACTCTGACAACCACAACCTTGAACATGTCTCTACATTCAGCTTGCGACCAAAAAATGGGCAGGGAGCAGCTATCTTGAGCTCTAGCTCTCTGTCATGTACCCATTCATGACACGGGAAATGTCTAGAGTGGGATGACAATAGTTGACATGTTATGTCCAGAAACTAAACTTCAGATTGCGTTTGGATCATGGATATGTGAAGGATTTACCATGGACCCATGGAAAATGAAGATAATAAAGGAACGGAACCTAAAGATAAGTACTAATTAGCTTTCCTTGGCAGATCCCTTCATAATCTTTAGCAGATCCATACTCTAACTGTGGTGTTTTGGCTCGATTTGATTTCTGTGTTTGTTCACACTTCCCCACAACACTAGCAAAGCATCAAGGAAAGCGAGAGCATATCTTGTGAAAATTTAAACTTATACTTTCCAATTTTGCAAAGAGAAGATAACTGAAATCTGACATTGTGGAGTACTTGTATTCTGAAAGAGCACCATAATACCTCCCAAGACCTACTAAACCAATTAGAAGTAAAGTAAAGCCAGTTCAGGTGGTGAGTATACAAGCTAATTTGAGATCTTAAGTTTCTGACATCGCAATACTCATCAGCAAACCTCTGATCTCAAATGCATAAAATTATTCCTCACTGTTAAGGCATAAGAAAATTTCTGAAAAGCACCTTATAGTAGAATGAAGGACAAAGCACAGCATCCCACTTTGCCTGATTCTAGATTGTGATAATAACACCATGACATAAAAGTAAGAAATGGAAAACAAGCCCTCATTTTACTGGTAAGTAGTAGACTCTACACTTCAAACCTTTTAATCGGTTCTGTCCAATAAAACTGAAAAGCCCATCTTTTGTCGAGCAATTCCTATAAGCAGCACATAAATGGCCATCTTTTTGAAATGTTGGTTCCACGGTTCCACTTCCAACCAATGATATCTACTTCAGTTGCAAACAGCATGCCATACCCATGAAGTTCTTCCAACAGAATGGAAAACATGGCAACATGAAGGATTCAATAGCAAAAGAACTTACAACAGAATATAGCAGTCACCCTTGCTTTGGACCAAGAAATAGTTATGATCCATATCATTCTTCATTGTAGGGTGGCGTTGACTGTACACATAGTTCAGCCTCGTCCCCTTCATCTTCCTCCTCTCCAGCATCTACCCAGTTGCTAGGATGGTGTTGGGATAAACCGTGACCGGCTATATCTGCCCTTTCTGAAAGCCAGAAAGACATCACTTAATAGCAGGACCTACAAAAATTTGACTGATCAAACCAAAAAATAAGCATTCTTGGACAACCTCGAGGTTCTTGTGCACGATCTGTTTCCATCGTATGGCAGCTAATACATTCAGTCAAGAACACTACATATTCCTTTCAGCTAGATTCATGGAGTACATTTGAATAGCAGGATATACACAAACAGGTTGAAAGCTGAAACTGCTTCAGTCTTAATTATAAAGTCATATAGGCATGAAAGCCAAATAGATGGAGTTTGTACTTTGGGGGAAAGTCAACAGTCATAATTCTTGGTGAATATGTTGAGCACGTTTCTTGGGAATGATTACTATCATCAACACCCTTGCTATCTTATTTGTTTTGTATGGCATTTCACAGGCTCTGTAGTCTAGCCTACTTTTACAGGAACCAAATGGTGAAATTTAGAAGCTTAAATCAGTAGACTCTATGACCGTCTGCTCTTCCTACAGCATACCAGGGTATAAATTACAAATCCTTAAAAGGTTTAAGTCAGCAGAGTCCAGATTGATTTTTTATAGTTTTCACAAAGATAAGATAACATTATTTAAACTTTCTATGGAACACAATCGGATCTCTGTTCTAAAGCCACATTCTTAGATAAATCACACCTCAAGTACTGATGCAACCAAAGCACACACATGATGCATTGGGATTCCCTCGATCCTCAACTTCTTTGTGCAGAACAAAGAGTCTTGAAGCATACATAGGTAGAGAACTTCACTTTTTTCACTAAAGGAAAATAAAAATTGAAGGAAGACAAAGAAGTTATACTTTTGAAGCATCAGGAGGGCCTTCTCACCTCCTTGCATAGTTGCATGTGAAAATCAACGCTCTAGTGAAGTTTAATTCTTTCAGCAAAACATAACAAACATATAATTGCAAAGAATTTCGCTTATAAGACTTGGCCACTCGAGCAAAACTGGAGATATCGGGATACGAATTTGGAAGTTTTCTCAAAAGAATTAAAAAAAAAAGGATACGAATTAGGAACGCCTGCCACATTTCCCATGGCGGGCCGAGCATTAGAAATATGCATTTCACTAATCCTCTGAATCTCCACCCGTTCGTTAACTGGATTCCTGCCCCCTTCAGCATGCCTTTCTTCCACAACATTACCACTTTTGGCCCCACTTCCTGTTAGACTTAAAGCTGGAGTTAGAAAGTCTAGAATGGATAATATATTAATATCCTGTTGATATTTAAATGATAATTACAGGGTACCTGAGATATCTGACCAAATTCTGGTGTGATCAGATGGATGATCGGACACACTCCCTCTTGGTCTCTCTTGTGCTTGGGACCCTTTTCCATGACCAGCTTGGCCATGCGTTGTAGCAGCGGCAGGTGGAGGTTCTGAGGGATTTCCTTCATGCAGCTGCGATGTAAGCATTGTGGCAAGAACTAGCGTAGTATCGAAGTTTGAAGTGGAGCCATCATCTAGACCGAATTTTGGTGCCATTAGAATAGGCCTGTTCCCCCAATGCAAGGTTTCAGATTTGAAGAGAAAAAATAATATGATACCATAATCAGATTTCTTTTTCCTTTGAGACCACAATCAGATTTGGAAAGTCAAAAATCCTCTGTCAACAGCAGAAAAAAATAAAGGTGACACAAAAATAGTTGAACAGACAATTCATTTATCATTCTGGTATGAGTAACGGGAATGCGAACATGGTACACCACATGCCCAAAAATGTAGTATGATAGGGGGAGGCATCTCTTACAATGTACTTCTTTCGAGCATTAAAGATTCGACAATACATAATTCTGTGTTTTGAAATCACACAGGTAAAACACGTTTTCGACAGTAATATAATCAATTGTTTACTATTTGTCTTGCCAAAGCTCCACTCTCACTAGATATTAGTCTACACACTGGTATTTTCTCCTATCAAAGTTTTAGGATCATTAAGTTCAATGGTTTGCAACGGAGTTGTACCATGTTTCAGAACACACTTGTGTTCCAGAATGTAATCAGTAGGGTACAGGAATGTTCTGGTAAAACTGCAAAATCTTATTGTTTGGTTGGTTGTTGCTCCTTATAAAAGTCATCTGGATGTCACCCACAGAACCACAGATTAGATAATCCTAAAAATTCAGGTATGCTAAACTGCTAACAACTGCCTAATCATGTTTATTTTGAATCTTGATAGACAGTCCAATCTAAGACGACAAACTGAGAGGCTAAAATCATCTCTGAGATGGCTATAAAAGACTGACTAATATTTGAATGCGTCACTCAATTGATCAGATTAACTTTGAATACTCTTGAGATAATGGAAACATGAAGCCATATTGGGTGCAATTCATCACACTTATTATCTTAGATACAGAATGTGATGTGCAAGGAACCATAACCAAATTACAATGATGACCCAGCCTGGGTTAGACTACAGTGCATCTGAAAATATATGAGTAGGACTATTTAGTAACGAGAGGAAAAAAATATTAACTAATGAGATAAACAAATATAAACTAAACAAAAGCAAGTAAGAATAAGACAGACAAAAACAAATGGAGTTGATTGCCATGGCAAAGGAATACTTCCATCAAGCATCAGAAAGGATGAAAGATAACCCTCTACACACATGCCCTGATACTGAGATAGTGAATCTAAATGATACAGGTAGTAGAAGTAGCATACTCGCCAGCCTTCTCAAAAAATAGATGGATGTCAAGTTCACAACCTTCACAAAAAGAGAAAAACGCCTGAAAATGAAGAATGAACAGACTGTCAAATTGGATGACAAACGTCAGATGCCTAAAAGAAAGAAAATCATGAATTATCAGAAACAATATCAGAAACTGCTCCACTAAACAAAATGAACCGTTTAATTGTGTAATAAAGAGCGGCTTGCGGATTTATTGAACCAGAAAAACTACTTCATGCACCAACCATAATCAAAATAGTGGTGATAATGATTATGCACAGCAGCACATGTCATAAACCTATAAAATTGAATACTCAGTCGTTAACTATACCTTCAATTCCTTCACACCAAATGTAACATCAACAGGGTCCCCAGTGTGAGTATATTGCACAAACTCTTCAGTTGGATCTATCCATAGCTGAGTGTGTAGCGATGATTCATTCTCTACAATCAATGAATTCAAGAATGAAGTATCTACATAAGCCAAGTTCAACATACAGAAAATGATGATAACCTGATTCACCTTTGGTTGGGTCTATGTAACTTCTTAGTTCAACAGCTTTCCCTCCAATTTCACTTGCTGCATCAGAAGGTGAGGATGTGGGTTCTGTTGCAATAATAGTTATCTCCTGAAGGTTTGACTGGAAATTACCCAGCAATCTGTTCAGATCACGAGGTCTCACCACAAAGCTGCTAGGAATCTTACTCCTATCAAGAGAAAGGTATTGTATGTCGGGTTCAACGTTGCAAGTAATCCAATAGGCTTTCCTTACACCTGCAATACGTTCATTTCACAAGCAACCCAAATCAAAGCGAAAGGTAAAAAGAATATATTCCATCTAAAGTTCATACTATTCTGCCAGTTTGCATCTGGAACAAGTGTCAAATACAAATTTGGGTTCATTGTTTGCCCAATCCACAATACAACATCAACACAACAACAACAAAACCCATGTAGTCCCCAATCATTGGGGGTATGAGTGGGGGAAGATTGGAGACAGACCTAACCTTTGACAATATGCACAAAGTGGCTACTCTAAGAATACCACTGAAACAGTGGCCCCCCACAATATATAATACTATCCCACAATATATAATACCAAATGATACTGTACAATGAAAAGCTGGAAGACCAAAATGATAATGCTTAAACATTGAAGGTGTCCAAGTTATGAAGCTTTCAGTCACTATCCAACATGAACAATCTCAGGCAAACAGTACAGATGTATTAGCTATTTTGGCTGGTGGCACAAAATATAATTCCATGGTGGATGCTGCCATGTCCATTCCAACAAAGGACAAATCTATCCTCTCTCTCTCTCTCTCTCTCTAGACCTTCAATGACATAGTTGATGTACTGGATTATTATTTATGAGCTGATGAATAAATCTTGTCAGGAATGTCCGGAAACCCACTACTTAATCAATGAAATTGAAGGAGCTATAAATGACCGTACAACAATGTAATGAGTATTCCCAGACGTACTTACGCATCTAGAATATATCCTCTATGTAACCAAGATACAGTAGAACAGCAAGACAAGAGAACTGTGATCAACAACGTACCATTAAAGCAGTCTAAAGTCCACTGCACTTTTGATGCATCACGATCAGGCAACAGCACCCTTAAATGATCGATACTTGTAAGAGGTGTCCTAAGAACAGAACAAATGGCCTATATACATCACAGTTAGAACAAAAAATCAAGTTACACAATCAATGCAATTCAAAGAAACATAGACAATAGAACCGCACCTTCAAAAGCACACTACATTGCACTTGTGTACCGGATATTGTATAGGCATCAAAAAAATCAGGTTTGAATGTGATAGACTGATACGCAGACCTCGATGAGTTGAGTGTGTGGCAAGCAAGCTGCAAGCATGAAGAATTTTTTTTACACAGACAAATAGTAAAAATTTCTAGAACAGAACATATCCTACAAGCAAACAAAGCTCAAATAGCTAAACAAAATGGAAAACCCTTCAACAAAAAAAAAAAAAAAAACCTTTTAGCGATATTCCAATTCCAAATTTTCAAAACCAAATAGACAAACAGAACATTAAACTAAAACAGCTAAAGAAAATAGTTGATTAGTTAGCTTTTGAGGGTTTTCCCCTAACTTTCTTTACCTTAGCAAACGAGTTTCATGACAACTGTCCAGCTGTAACAAAAGAAATATATTCAATTCTGAAATAAACGAAATGAATAGCACAATATTAAAAAACTAAACAAGGTGTCCCCATTTTCCCATGTCATATTTCTATCAACAAGTTCATTACTTCCCCTGATGTCATAGGTACGACATAGGCGATCAGATTAGCCCCACGTTTGGTGCTAAGAAACTAACAGGAAACAATAGGAAGACGATTGTCTGCTGTGTACACATGTTTCTGTTATCGAGGAAAAAATGACCTTCATGAACATCTCCAACCTACATCGCCCTTTTAGAGTCTCAACAAATCATTTTCCAACAAAACGTGTTTATAGAGTGTCAATGTTCACAAACACTCCAATCACAACTCTCTCTCTCTCTCTCTCTCTCTCTCTATATATATATATATATATATATATATATATATATATATACACAGTGCCCTTCCGTTGCGGACCACCCCATTTCTCCCTTTTCCTATTGAATTTTGATGATCCGAGCCGTTCAATGTGTTCAGAACGTGATTTTAAGGGTACTCGCGAGAAATTGGGAAAAAAAATGACCGAGAAGGACTTGATTTGAGCAGTTTTTATTTGAACCGTTCAATTGAAAATAAACAAAAATTGCTCGGATGAAGCCCTTCCCGGTATTGTTTTTTGCTGATTTCTCGCGAGTACCCTTAAAATCACGTTCTGAACACATTGAACGGCTCGGATCATCAAAATTCGATCGGGAAAGGCAAAGTCCGCAACTTAGGTCCGCAACAGAAGCCCACTGTATATATATATATATATATATATATACTTTCCATAAACTCATCCATTTGTTTGCTGATTAAAAAAAAAAAAACTTGCAACTTGGACCAATTGGTTGGGTGCTTGTTCCAAGTCCACCAAGGTCTCGAGTTCGAGAATTGGCATCTACTAACTTATTATGACTTGAACTTGCAAGCTGGCCCAATTGGTTAGGTGCTTGTTCCAAGTCCACCAAGGTCTCAGGTTCGAGACTTGATCTACTAACTTACTAACCTTCTAACCAACATTGTACGAGTTTCTTCACGACTTTTATACATCAATAATCCATCTTTATTTTTTAGAGGACAGATCAAGCAGTTCCGATTTTTCATCTACTTAGCAATCAAGGCCAAACTGATAACAATTTCTAATCCTAATTTACATTCCGTCATTTTTCTCAACCACCAAAGGGGTTTAATCAAATACAGCGTAATTATACAAAGCGTGCCTTTTTACCCAAAACCCTTAAACCCTAGGTATGAGCAACCCGTGGAATTGTGCAGGAGACTGAATAATAACTACAAGTATCCAGTGATTTACTATATAAATAAGCAATTGGGAAAAGATGGTTAGATCACCTGCGAAGGAGAGGCTTGAATGGCGAGCTCGTTGCCAATGCGTGCGAGGCAAGTGATGCACCTTGCGAAGGTTTTTAGGGCGTTCCCACTCAGGCTAAACTCCATTTTTGTGGAGCAGAGAAATGATTTCTGTGTGTGTGTGTTCTTTTACGGTATTTGTATCAGCCGCGGAGAAGTAAGGAGATCCATTGAAATGGCGGGAAAGAAAGAGAGAGTGAGAGACCCCTTTTTTTTCTTTGGGTTACAACTTACAAGTGTGTGGGGAGGGGCTACTACAGTAAACCAAAGCAGCCCACAATTTCACCGTCCAAAATATTCGGATTTTAGAAAGACTTTTCTAGGAAGGAGAACTCTTTCTGAGAATCCGAACCATTAATTGTCGTGACGAACAATGAAATGGAGCACAGTTGCACGTTGCTCACAGCGGTCCCCGCTTTCCGAAATGATAAGCATAAGCTCTATTTTGAGACAACATATGCGTGCAGCTTTAAAACACAAAATACAACTCTGGATTCTATGCACAGTTGTGTATAGAATTATGTTCTAAAACCATGTAGTATTGCGATTTTGGAAATAATTTTCACACCATCCTATTTAATACTCCTGTGTTCTGTGTTTTTTTTTTTTTTTTTTTTCGGGTCTTATATAAATCTATAATGTTTACCTTTTATTTTTTTTGGGACAAGAATTTTTTTTTTTTCTGCTCTCACCTGGGGGAGCAGTAGGAGCGAGAATGAGATGATGGAATTCGAAACCAACAACAAGAAGTGATGTGTGGGGATTATACGATATCTATCTTTAGGCGACCATTCTACTTGCTTATTTTTATTATTATTTTATACCGAAAAAAGATGAAAACCAGTAGAAAATAGAAATGGAGTGTAAAAATTAATTAATTTTGAAAAAGGAAGAGTCTCCTCTTCTGAAAATTTCTAGTTTTGCCCTTTTTGAGCTTATTTGGGCTCATTTTGGAGCTCAAAACAGGATTTATTTATAAAAGGTATCAAGAATTTTTGTTTAAAAAAAAAAAAAACAACTTAATTAGATAAATAATCTTTTTTTTTTTTGGGTCTTTTCTGAACAATAAGGAGAAAATAAAAATTGCATCAAATTAAAACAAAATGCTCTTTTGGAGTTTCTTATTCTTACGACACGATAATCAAATATCGATTCTCGAATTATTGGAACAAAATGCTATTTTGGAGTTTTTTTTATTCTTACGACGCGATAATCAAATATCGGTTCTTGAATTTTTGGAACAAAATGGTTTCTTAATCAGATTGAAATTTTGATTCAATTTGGACACCCGTAGTTCATTCGGGTTCGAGGACCCTTAGTTCCAGCTGTTGTTTTCGTTTCTTTTTCTTTTGGGTTCTAAAACGCTCGGTCAAAAGAATTCTTAAACCAAGCCACTGCACTAGATGCGCACGCAGTCATATTAGTCAGTCCAGAATGCCATAAATATGTCTAAAAATCAATAAATCATGTTAGTTGATATTTTGATAACAAAAAAAAAAAATGAGCCAAGACAGACCCAAAAACTTTGGAAAAAATTGGGCCGATACAATGATTTCCATACATCGAGTGTAAGCTCTGGTGTATGTGTTGAAATAAATTTGTACACAATATCGAAAAAAAAGAACAAAATTAGAAAATAGTCTTAATACATCTCTGTTAGAAATTTTTGATTTTGATTATGTTCTAGGACAGAATTGATTTTCGGAAGACCAACAACTAAATTCTTTTCTAGAAAGTTTTGAAATAGCACCCATGTGTGCATGTCCAAGGCGTCTGTGTCATAACCAACTATTATCACTTGTTGCTGAAAAATAATTTACACCATGTTTGCTCAAATCATTTAAGTTGAAAACATAAACATTTTCAAGTCTTTGGCCGATAAAAAGTATCTTGTTGTCTTCTATGTTCAGGGCCGACCCTGATATTTTAAAGGCCTAAAGCGAATTTAAAAGATTGGGCCCTAGGATTTATTTAACCAAAAAAATCCAATATATGTGGCTAAATATATATAGAGTAAAAAGATTAAACATGATGGTTTAGCTTTGTAATTTAACTAAATAATTTTTTTATACCATTGAAAAAAAAAAAGAATAAAACATAATGCAGTACCAGTCATACACTGCGTTTTCTCTTAGTATTCATGTCATTAACTTTAATTGTAAGAATACTATCTTGAACAATAATAGAATTATCTATTTTAAACTTTTTTTAATCAAAGTTTGATGAATAAGAATAAATTAATTGATTTATTTATAAACAAAAGTGGCTTATTTTGTGAATTTGATATTAAAAGTTAAAAATAAAATTAAACAAACAAAAGAAAAAAACTTTTCAAAACATTGATGGTGTGTAAAAGATTTGAATCTCTTGGTCTTGAGCAATACCTACAACTACTAAAACATAATTAAGTTATAATGCGAAAGATGTAAGAGCTGTATATTATTTATTCCTAAATCCAAATGAAAAATAAGAAAGAAACAAAAAAAAACTTTGTCAGAAGAAAACGTCCATAAGAGTTGAACTGGGGATCCCCTATCCCAATTTCAAGTACCTCACACGGACCACTTGTACTAGAATTGGCATTGTGTTAAAGTAAATGAACAACAATATATATATATAATATTTGATTTTTTTTTATGGAAAATAAGGCCCTCATTTTTCTAAAATTTCGGAGGCCTACAGCGCCGGCACCTTGGGCTTTAGCCCAGGACCGGTCTTGTCTATGTTCTCATAGTTCATTTTGATTTTTCAAAAATAACACGATTACCTTTATCACAAAGTTGACTGATACTAAGAAGATTATGTTTTAAACCATCAACAAATAATACATCTATTATAGGAGAATTATTTCCGATGTTATCTATACCGATGATTTTTCCTTTTCTATTGTTACCAAAAATTACGAATCCTCCATCATTTGATGTTAGAAAATTGAAAGTCTTTTCGTCTCCCGTCATATGCCTTAAGCACCCACCATCAAGGTACCATTTACCTTTAGTTGATGTGGACTTGAAGCACACCTACAATAACATATCAAGACTTGATTTTGGTACCCAAATCATCTTGGGTCCATGTGGGTTAGCTCGAGCAAAGTATGTTTTGTTCTTTTGAACCCAAGTCTCATTAACATAAACAGATGAATGTTCCTTTATAGGGCATGATGGTGAAATATGTCATACTGTACCACAATAATAACAAGTAATTTTAGGATGAGTAGGTGAAGTGTTTTTAACAAAAAGATTTTTGTAAAGATTTTTATGTCCGTCGGGGTTATAACCAATTCAAATTTTATGAAAAAAACATTTTTTGTTTTCCAAGAAGTAAGTCTAAGCCTTCTTTACCCTTTGTTAATTTTTCAAGAGATTTAGTTAAATCATCAATTTGTTTATGCAAAACAAAAATTAGAAGGCTTTCTCAAATCCTCATTTTCTTCTTCCAAAGTATTTCTCTCTCCAATTAAATCTTTAATTTGTTCATGAAAAGTCTTAGTGTTGGAATCATTTTTCAAATTATCATTTTCTTCTTCTAAAGCATTTTTCTCGTCAATCATTTGAAAGTTCTTTAGCAGTTTCTTAAGAACTTTGTTTTTTGAATTGACTTTTTCAAAATTAACTTG
Source organism: Rhododendron molle (assembly GCA_025413875.1). Lineage (NCBI taxonomy): Eukaryota > Viridiplantae > Streptophyta > Magnoliopsida > Ericales > Ericaceae > Rhododendron > Rhododendron molle. The sequence goes on from CM046392.1 coordinate 34,717,060, forward strand.
CAAACTTCTAAACGCATTTAGTAATTCATCAAATGAAAGAGAGGAAGAGTCATGACATACCACATTTTCTTTTTTTGCGATAAAGCACGAGTTTGCAATTTCTTGTATCTCGTCGTCGTCAGAGCTATCATTGCTATTTTTCCAAGCTCCTAACATGGCCTACTTTTTGTCATTCCTTGAGTACTTCTTGAATATTCAGGTTTTATGTGGCCTGGCTTTTTGCATTCGCAGCAGCAGATGATTGGATCTCTTTTGTTGGTTTCTTTCTTATTTTTATCTTTCCTTAAAAACTTTCTATCTTTTTGATTGGCTTTGCTTTTGAGAAACTTCTTGAAATTTTTAGTGATAAGAGCATCTCCAATCCATGCTCTATTTCTCCATTTGAGAGTATAAAACTCCTCCAATCCATCCTCTCAAGCCTACTCTATTTGAGAGGATGGGATTTTGATCCTCCATATTTAGAGGATGGGAGAAAATATGGAGGATCCTCTCTATAATACTATTCACCTTTTAAAATGGCATTTGTATCCTTAAAGTATCTCCAACCAATGCTCTATTCCTCCATTTGAGAGTATGGAATTCTTCCAACCCATCCTCTCAAGCCTTCTCTATTTTAGAGGGAAAAATAGAGGATTTGTGGTTGGAGTAAATAGGAATAGTGATTTCCTCTAAAATCACTTTATGAATAAAATATAGTATTTTGATACTCTCAAATAGAGTATTGGATTGGAGATGCTCTAAGAGTCATTTCATCATCTTCACCTTCATCATTTAAACTCTCATTGCTTCTTGATTTGCTTGTAGTTCCTTTTAGAGCAATATCTTTCCTTTTATTGTCATCTTAGTCATTCATTTTGTGATGAATTTCTTCCATCATGAGGGATCCCATAATTGTATCCATTGTGTAACTTGAGAAGTCTTTTGATTGCAAAATGATGGATTTTGTAGTATCCCAATTTTTTGGCATAACCTTTCTTGTCATCTTAGATTCAGTATAAGATTTATCAAGAGATTGCAAAGCGTTAGTAATATTAGCAAATCTAGCAAACATTTGAGATATAGATTCTTCCGGTTTCTTGTTAAAAAGCTCATAACTATGCACAAGAATATCTATTTTGGATTCCTTGGCTTGATTGTTCTCCTCATAAGCTATTTCTAATTTATCCCAAATTTCTTTTGCCGTTTCACAAGAAGATATTCTATCATACTCATCAGTCAGTATTTAGTGCACAATAAAGAAGATTAATAGCTCTAGCATTCTTTTCAATTTTTTGTTTTTCTGAGTCAGTCCATTCATTTTCTGACTTAGGTACCGTGAGTTCTTTGGACGTTTTAGTTGGGATGGTTGGACCGTGAATGATGACTTTCCATAAGTCATAGTCAGTGGACTGAATAAAAATTTTCATTCTACTTTTCCAATTACTATAATTTGTTTATGTGAACAAAGGAGGTCTATGGGATGATTGTCCCTCAATATGAGAAACGCTACTAACGATTGCCATGGATCACTTTTAGACTGTTAAGTTACAAGATAAGAGTTAAGTTCTAATACCAATTGTTAACCAAAAGGCAACCCAAGAAGGGGTGAATTGGGTTTCTAGCTAAAATATATACCCAAATAAAAATTTGCTTCGCTAAATAATTTAAAAGAATTTAGTAACTAATATTATCAAGCAATAGACTGAAAGTAAGAGAGTTAAGGGAGAGAGAGATCACATTGAGATGTGTAGTGGTATGGTTTGAGCTTTGTCTACTGCTCAGTCTAGTTTATTGGCTTAATGAGTCGCTGTTTCACTAATCAAAGAACCAGCTTCCGGTGTCGATTAAACCTTACAATCACAACGCTAACTTTCCCAAGGAGTTAACCGAACCACTAAAGTTTATCTCCTAAACGCTGAAATCGCTCACAGGACAAAACCCAGTTTTGTGATTGAATCACAAGCTCACTGAGAATTTTGCAAATTCTCAATACACCCACTGAGAAAAATATGTGAAATGAAAAGCTCTCCCAAAAAGCAAATATAACAATTGTGCGCTCAAGGCTCTCAAATTGATGATATGAAAGTGAAGTGTAAAAAGAGGATGCCCTGTATTGCTCTATATATGTTAACTGGGTAGTGCTTGGTAAATTTAATTTCCTCTCTGCTGGACCTCTTCTTTTTATAGCTTGAACATTTGGACCGTTGAAAGTTTTTCCGTTGAGATGAAATCCTCTAGCAGGAATCGAATACTATCAAACCTGATTGGACCTTGAGATAAAAGGTTCTGACTTGGATGAATTGTTTGTTCCGTAGGGATTGACATCTGCTTAGCAAAAATGAGAGAAATTTATTGACAGTTGATATTCACGGCTCTGTGCTAAATTCAGTCGTTCGTTTCGGCAATCAATGGTCCGGATTTAAAAAAAATTATTCGCTCGTGGAGAATAATTTTTATAAAATCCGAACCATCCAAAATACATTTGAACATGCACGATTGAACGCCGTAAATTATTTTCACGGCTCCGCCTTAAAAAAGATTTTCTCAGCAAAATTATTTTTGGGCCAATGGGTACTGACTACTGAGTGACATGTGTGTGTTTGCACCGAAACAGATCAATTAAAGGATTACAGTAAAGCATTTCACTGTTTTCCAAAATGAGTTTTTATAAAACATTTTAACAACGCTTTTAAGAAATCAATTTTGTCAGTAGAACATAACCAGAATCAATAATTTCTAACAATCTCCTAATTATCATTTGCAGAAATATTATCGAATCTACTTAAAATATCCATATCTTATTAGTCTTAAATAACCTTGAAAAGTAAGTCTAGAAAAACTATTGGTTTAAATAATTTATTTTGACATAAATCAATTCTACTGTAATTGATTCTATATGTATTTTCCTTCTTGTCACGAGTGTAAAGAGATTAGGATCTATTTTGGCAATTTTTTTTGTCTTTATTCAAAATTTTTTTTTGTATTTGTTAGTTTTGCAACAAAATTTGTGACCTTTTTTTTTTGTCTTTATTCAAATAGGTATGACTTTTGATAATAATTTTTTATTTTCTAATTCCTCTCGTTGAAAAAAATTAATAATTCATAAAAATTTGACGCAAAACTAACAAATGCGAAAAAAAAACATATAGATAAGAAAAAAAAAAGAAAGAAAGGCAAGTTGCATTTTTGGCAAAAATAGGCTCAAGTTCTAAAGAGAAGGTGGGTGGAGGGAGAAAGAAGAGGGGTGTGTTTAGAAGGCTCCAAGAAGTAGCGGAGTTTATGAGTTAGGGTTTACAAGAACGCCGACTAAACCCCTAAGGCCGCTCCTCATCTCCTCCATCGATCCACAGCTCTCCATTGCAGTCTCTCTCGCTCCTCTTTCCGGTACCTCTCTCTCTCTCTCTCTCTCTCTCTCCTATTTAGGATTTTGTAAAGTTAAGAAATGCTGTAAAGTTGTGGAACTTCTGAACAAGGTTTCATGAGATTGCATAAACTCAACGTAAAAGATACATTGTATTGTTATTTCCATTTGCCATAATGCTTCAGCGTGTTTATTAGTTCACTATTTCGTATGCATATCTTTCGTTCGAATAGATGTTTTTGGTGTTTCTGTGGAATAGGGTTGAGAAGGGACTATTGGACCAGTTTGGTTCATTTCGATTTGTTCTTATCGAACTCGCTATTTTTAGGGCTGCAATTTATTTACGGCCTCATTAGAGTCTCTGAATACTTAGGCGTCAAATCAAATATTAGATTGGATGGATAATTGGTATTTTTAAAGTACTTTAAAAAAAAAAAACTTTTGTCTTGGTCAAATGCAGTTGTTTTTAGTTTGCCGTGATCCGCCAAGATGCAGAATGAGGAGGGACAGAACATGGATCTCTACATCCCCAGGAAGTGGTATGTCTTCGTTCATTTTCTATTACAGTCGCGTAGGCTCCTATCAACAATTTGGACATGTGAGATTTCACTCACTTATTTCTTGCCATATTGCAGTTCTGCCACGAACAGGCTGATCACTGCTAAAGATCATGCCTCTGTCCAGCTTAACGTCGGACATTTGGATGAGGCTGGCCGTTATACCGGTCAATTCTCCACTTTTGCGCTATGTGGATACATCCGTGCCCAGGTTCGTCTTCTTGCTTTTCTAGCATCTTTTGAAGAATAAGGGGTGTGTTTGTTGTTGTTTATTCATTTCTGTGTTTTGTTTTTGTTGTATTCTATTTGTATGAAATCAATAAAGAGGCAAGGTAGTGTTTTTCCATAAATAACCTGGCTAGTACTGTTATGGTTACTGGTATTGCTAATGTTATTGATGCCGCTACTGCTCCTGTGATCGTATTTTTTATTACCTGCGTACCTTTAGATCTTTTAGAATAACTTAAAACTTGTTCTAATGTTGGGTAGTACTGCTAGATTCGAGCATTATCTTTTTTCTGTTACATTCTAAGCAACTTTAATCTTACGGACTATGCTTCATGTTCGTTACAATTTTTTCTTCCCTAGAGTTGTGCGCTTGTTCTGGCGTTCTCCTCTGTTTTTCTCCCCCATCTCTTTCTTTCCTAAGCACTAGAGTTTCTGGTTTGCTAAGAAACAAGAGCACTTCTAAGGAGGCGGCGTGCATCAGACATTCGTCTGAACACGTCTTATTAATTCATTATAATTTTTTGGAATTGGACACTCTTTGGTTATTTGGGACGCTCATGTGAGTCAGGTCCATTATTTAGACATGCATGAAGCACATTGGTAGCTGTTAGAAATAGATCTGCTCCATCTATGGTTGAGTTATTTAGTAGATTCTCAAAGATACATGGACTGTCTATTGGTGGATTCTTTTTTGTTTTTTTGCCCTCTTCTTTCTCCCCTGAGTTTTATATGTGTTTGTCTGAATATATGTTTTGGTGTCTATATTTTGCAGGGCGATGCTGACAGTGCTCTTGATAGGCTCTGGCAGAAGAAAAAAGTTCAAGTCCGTCAGCAGTAATAGTTGCTTCTATTTTCTATCGCGTACCCTTCGTTAGAGATGTGGTTTAATCTATTGTCTTTCTGTTTTTGAGTTCTATGTCGAGGTTGACTAGAAAATGAATGATGTATTTATCTTTTGGTGAACATGTCTTTGATGGTCGGCTAAATTAATATCATTACCTTCTAAGCGACAATTTCTAATGCTGGTCTTGTTGGTTCGTGTTGGCTTTATCGATAAATTACCATGGAATTCTATGCCTCTTTCGCTTGTGCCTGTTTTCTGGGGGCCTGGTAGACATCTTTTTTAATTTTTTGTCTGTTGCTACAGCTTCCAGGAGCAAGTTGAGTGGAATCTGTTTTTTTTCTGCCAATCTTGCTGGTGTTTTTATTTGAAACACCAGTGAAGCAAAACACTGAAACAATGCACAAAAACAAATGGCTGCCGTATTATTTAGTGTAATTGTCACAACAACATTACATCTCAGCAGTCGTCCTTTCTTTATTTGCCTCGCATGCATATATTATATCTTCGTACAGGGCAAATTAAGCCAGTAATACGTTCAATGAGGTATTTTCAGGAATTCTCTGGCTATTCTTCCATTTCCTCCGTGAGGGTAGAACCCACCAGGCTTATGCTCACTGCCAGTGTTATACACGACCCGCAGTATCTCCCCTGGAGTTCTCCTATAAGAGATGGAGTAGAAATTCGCTGATAACACGTTGCTCTCTGTACGATTTTCCGCTCCTAGCTGAGGTGGGACTATGATGCCTTCATCCTTGATGCCGCACATCGCTAACTGATTTCTGAGCTCTGAAATTCGGATGGTAAACTCGGCCACTGTATGGTTATATGGATGCACAAGTTCTTCAGCTCGCTCATAGAGGTACATTCGTATAACTGCGTCTTGGCCGGATTCAACTCCCAAGAGTCCTGCCAAGAGCTGTGCAAAACAGATAAAAAGGGAAAAAAAAAAAAAAGAAAAAGAAAAGAATAGTTACTTGGGTGATCAATCTACGCAAACAAATTTCATTGCAGCCCTTTTCTGAGAGATAACCGAATAGAATGGATGATTTGTGCAAAAAATGGACAATGAAAGCTATTCTGTTTGGAATTAATTACCCGCTTAGTCTGGTAGCCATTGAGAAGAGGATTTGCTCCAACGTAACCAACAAGTCCCATGTACGGAATCACGTAGCTACTCAACATGTAACTGAGGCTATCACGATACGGGTCGAATGGAGGATCGAGTTCATACCCGAATGCATCATCAAACAGTTTTGCAAAGTTTTTCGGGCTTACATCCAATAGAGGCCTTGGAAACAAACCTACTGTTTTTTCAAGGGCCCTGCAAAAAATTGGTTTATTCACGCATTAGCCAAATAGAAATTGCGTGTAATATTGATTGTTATGGGAGAGGAAGACGAACCTGAGATGACCGACTTCTTGATACGCAAATTCCGTGATGATATTCCTCGTAAGAGAATCAAGTTTGGCTTTTTGGGCGCCAATGGGAGGGGGGCCGCCCAGAACTAACTGCGGCGCAACATGGTCGAGTCCGTACCCGAGTGCTGCCCACAAGAAGTATTCAGCTTCCAAAAACTCAAGGTTCACTGCAAATTGCAATAAATCCACGTCTTCTTCATATACCGGGATTGCATGGGGTGGATATGGTGACTTGCAAATAGGGTTGGATGAAGAGATGGAGATGTAGTTGCTCATGATTGACATCCATATTATTAACCTAATCAAGGAGAAAGTGGAGGCTAAGAGAACCCCCATTATTGCTGTGTTTGTGTTGGAGAGAGAGAGACAGAGGTATGAGATGAAATTCATGAGAGAGTTTAATGCAATTTATAGGGAGGCTCAGTCTATGGAAGAGTAGCTTTCGCTTGTAGGATAATTCATACTCCTATTTCAAATGTCCAAAATTTTGTATACAATAGTTTTTATTCGGAAGAAACACCCACAACTCCTCTTGCGTGTCTAGGAAAACAAGCACAAATCAGATTTAGAGGCATAGTTTCTGACTTTTACCCCATACACTAGAGTTAATTTGTACCACGCGGTTAATGTCTGAACATTTACTTGATCACACAAGCCAACCGTTCTAGGACCACCGCACGTCGTGTGGGACGCATCCCGGGTCTCACAATAATAATAAAAAAAAGTATAACTTCTAAAATAGTTATATATGAGCCTGTAAAAAATCAGTTCCAACAGATATCGGTGGATATATTTTCTAAATTTGTAGTGGCGAAACTGCTCGTCCCTACGAATTCAGAAAACATACTTATCGATATCCGTTGAAGCTGATTTTTTTCAGGGCCCCATAAATAATTATTTTAAAATTTATAGATATTTTCTTTATTTTTGTGGAGCTGGGCCTCACTCGGCGTGCGGCGGCCCATACAGTGGTCCTAGACTTTCTCTAATGTTTACCAAAAAAAAAATATTTGGTGGCTTTGGGGACCGCCACGTGATACCCGACCAATACTTTTATTCACCATACATTTTTTTCGGGGTTCAGTACTTAGACCCTGTTTCTGCTAAACTACAAGTTATAGACTACAACCTTTTTGTTTTGTCCTTATTCAATTTTATTTTATTTTTTGCGTTTGTTAGTCTTGTGCTAAATTTTTATGTACTATTATTTCATGTCGATGAGAGGAATCGGAGAAGTGAAAAATTAACTTTTACCCCAATTTTGTAAGAAATATCCAAGAAAGTTAGGCATTCCTAACGGGTGGTGACAAGATAAGTTTTAGTACGAAGGAAGAAACAAAATTATTGAAACTTAAATGCATACCACATAGTAATAATTTTATTTTTTATAAATAAAAAATCTAGTAGCTTGCAAATGATGCATGAGGCGGGGTACGAAAAGGAATTAAAAAAACACGAGTGACGGATATTTTCGTCTTTCTACGTCTCCGGTGTCACTATCGACGATGATCTAAGTCACACACTATAAATATCTTCGTTGTATTCATGACTCACAGACAATTCAACACTTAGAAATATAGGAGTAGTCAAATCCACGTTGTAAACAAAATCTAGATGATTGGATACAGTAATTTCCAAATGGTGGCAATTCTGTGATTAGTTTAAAGAGTTCGAACAATTTACTTGCGGAAAAGAAGTGGCACATCTACCGTTAGATTAAATAAATCTTAGCCATTGTAACAATTTGTCTTTTGGTGAGTACCGTAGATTTGTTGATGATAAGTATATTTGGGTACTACTATTGATTTTCAAAGGGGTGCGGGAAAAACTAGAAGGTATTTGGGAGCCTACTTTTTAGCTTTTTATTTTCAGATTTTCTGTTTTTTAGCTTTTTGAATTTTGATCAGAATATATTTTAAATTTAGCAGAGTGTTTGGATGATACGTGTAGAATGCATTTTGCAGCAAGAGTAGTGTTGTAAAAATATGTGATGCAACTGAATTATGTGTTAAATTTTTACCATGTTGTCCTTGTTTTGAGACAAACCAAATTTGTCTCTCTTTCACACACACGGAGGAACCCTGACAAATTCCAAACCCATTTCTCTCTCTCCTCCTCCCATACCCAAACCTCCATTTCTACAAATCAAGAGCCCATTTCCGCCTAAAAAACCAACACCCCTCCTCTCTCTTTCATACAAAATCAATAGAATATGGTGAGTTTTGGAAAAACAATTAGAACATTAGATGAGTACTCGTTTGGGTTTTTGAAAAATCAATTAGTGAAGCCACTCCAAATTAAATGGTTTCGAAATTGAATGTGGTGAGTTTTGTAGAGTTTTTAGTGGAGTAGCTAGAGATGTAGTGGGTTTGATTTTTGGAAACGGAAAAAACAAGTGAAACAATGAAATTTGTTAATTTTTGTCGAAATTTGTATGTGTTGGAATAGAAGATACAGAGTCGAATTTATGTTCAGGGTTTCTCTTATGGTCAGATCGAAATGAAAACCGTAATATATTCTAACCTAGAAGAAAGTCTCCCTATTCTTGTGGTGGGAGATGCAGAGGTGTGAAGAGGATAACATAATTGGAGGGGCTTTATTGGAATTATCTCAAAAAGGAGAGGGTAGCACGGGCGGATTCACGTTAGGGCATGTGGGTTCACGTGCCCCAGGGCTTTCGAAAAATTTTTAAAAGAAAATGGGCAAAGTACGGAAAACCTCCCTGAGGTTTAAGCGTTTGGCAGATCACCTCCCTGTGTTTTTCTAATGACCACATCGCCCCCCTGTGGTTTTGGAGTAAAGTGCTACCGTCAAATATTCCGTCCAAACTAACCATTCGTGAGCCACACGTGCTTCTAGTGCATTTATCGTTTGAAAATCGGTACTTTCCTCCAAAAGTAGAAAGGTAAAAAGACAATATTAGCCTTTGTTCATCTTCTCCCCAAATACCTGGGGGAGGCGCCACTTCCCTCCTCCCCAGGTGATCGACCTTTCCCCTCTCCCCTTGCTGGGTTTCTACTTTCCTGCCGTTTCACCTTGTTTCTTCCTCGCCGGCGTCGCCTCTTCTCTTGTTGTCGATCGTCCGCCGGGTACCTTTCTTGGGGGTCCTGGTTTCCTAACGGGTAGGTTCGGTGGTCGCGGAGGGAGGCGGGGCCGCGAGATCTCCCACCGATCTCGCCTCTTGGACGTTATCGGGTGGGCCTAACGGCGAGGGGGAGATCTTGTGTCTCTGCTGTTGTGACCCTCTTCTCCGGCGTTTATCTCCGTCCAGTGGTCCGTTTCTGTTCGTATGGTGGTGGGCGCGAGCGTGCATCGCCGCTCCCTGGGTTTTGGCCTAGATCGGCTTTGGTGGCTGCTGTTAGCGGTGGGTTGTTTGTATGGGCATTCTGCTGGGATGTGATGGTTGCCGGAGTTCGGTTGGGTTGCTGTGTGGATGTTGAGGAGGCGGGGCTGATGGCGGTCTGGGTTGGTGGTGCTTTTGCATTGGTTTAGGGGGTTTTTTTTCCAGGTTTTGGCTGGTTGCTTTTGGAGCAACTGGTGATGGTTGGGGTTTGGATCTATGGAGGTTTTGGCTCCAGTGTTGCCGTCATCCTCTGACGTCGTCGTGGGTTTGAGGTTTGGTTTATAGTATTCAGGTTGTGTTTGAGTTCAATTTGTGGGTTTTCCGACTTTCAATTTCAGTTTGTAGTTTGTGGTTGAGTTTAATTTGTGGCCAGGTCTTTCGATTTCAGTTTGTGGGATTTTAATTTGGTTAGTTAGTTGGGGTTTCGATTTGGACGACGGCGGTGCAAAATCGTTTGGTTCCATCTGGGTTTTGCTATTTCAGAGAGAGAGAAAGATATGGGTATAGCTGGTGGTGGGGTGTGGTGGCTATGGAGGTGTCGGAGATGAGTGATGGTGGTGGCGTGTATCAGTGTATGTGTATGGAGGTGTATGTATATACCTGTGTGTATTGTGTTACCTATTATCTGTAAACGACAGAGGGTATTACAGTCATTTGAGTGATTTCCGTTAACGGTGTTAGCTTGGCACTTTACTCCAAAACCACAGGGGGGCGATGTGGTCATTAGAAAAACACAGGGAGGTGATCTGCCAAACGCTTAAACCTCAGGGAGGTTTTCCGTACTTTGCCCAAAGAAAATTATGCATAGATAGATTAAATGTAATATATCTCTAAAAGATACAATAGAACTTTGCTTCGGCAGAGTGGTAAGGATGCGAGATAGAGACTCAACCTCCGCGGCTTGATTCCACCTACTCGCGTTTTTTTCCCATTTTCACCTAAGCATTTGTCGACCAGCCGCCTAGCTCATGGTTCACTACCTTAGAATTAATCGCTTACGTGTCCTTTTTATGAATTCTCTCTCTCTCCCTCTCTTTTGGCTTAAATTCTCACAAGTTTTGTAATGTTTTCCACTAATTGATACAGTAGATAAGCTATATCCGGGGTTTAATAACAGGTAATCCTCCCCCCTTCTTTTTCTCTCTCCCTCTATTTGTAAAAAAACTTTAAACCCTAGCCGTCAGAAGCCCTTCCCCCCATCTTTCTCAGGCAGTGGGAGGGGAGGGATCCGTCCCCTCCGATCTCTCTCTCTCTATTCCCTTCTCCCTACCGTCGAACCGTCTCCTGTCTCAATTCTGCGACTGAAGTTCGGGCGTCCATTGGAAACTTTTCAGCCAGATCGTTTTCCAGCGACGTTCCGGGTCTTCGCTTTCAGTGGTTGCGGGTAAGATGTTGTCCACCACCGTTCTCAGCCTCCATCTTCTCAGATCTGTGACCTGATGCCGTCTACCGCGTTTGTTGGGACCACCTCCCAACGATGTGTTCCTATTTTGTGAAGCAGAGGTGGTGGTTACGAATCTATCAAGATAGTTGCGAAAGAGTGGCGGTAGATGTCTCGGCGGTGCTTCTTTTTTTTTTTTTGTTACTTATTTTAATAATGTCCCCTCCTTCAGGGGGTTTGTCCTCCTTCGGAACGTTTCGTCCTCCTTCGGCGGGTTTCGTCCTCTATTGGGAGGTTTCTTCTTATTCTGTAGGACGGGGCATCTATGCGCTTATACGCTCTTTCTGTTGGAGTGTTCGATCTGTGGACTTCCAACTTGTCCCCATGAGAATCATGAGAATCTTTTGATGAATACTATCTTTCAACTTTTCGCCAAAAAAAAAAGAAAAAAAGAAGAAGAAAAGGTATGTGAGGCATATGGACATTAAATTTTTACTTGACTTATTTGAACACATTTTTTTTAAAAGATTAATGTGGTACGACTATATACTTACGGATATGTAAATAAAAAATTAATATTTTGTACAAATACTATAAAAATTGTAATTTAAAAACTGGTCGGTTTGGATCAAGAATTGTAAACAAAAGTTAGATAAAAATAAATAAAAAAAGTCTCCTATCCCTTGTTTTTTCTTTATTTTTTCATTTTTGTTCTAACTTTTTCATTTATTTCTTCATTTTCGTTCAACCTCTTTTTCTTATTTTTTTATTTTCGTTCTACCTCTATCCTTTATTATGAATATTGTGAAAAATCAGTTGCGGCATAAAATGAGTGATCAATATTTAATGATTTAAACGATAATTTAGTGGTATACATATAGAAAAATATTTTTTAATATTGTGGATAATAAGTGCTCCCAGTGTATGAAATTCCTGGGTTCGCCACTGGAGGGTAGAGATGTCTTTTGGCATGACTGGGAGAAGAAAATGAGAATGAGAAAAGCTCCTCCTGAGCTCTTTCTCACTTCTCCTCTCCTTTCTTAAAATCTGAAAAACCATTCTTAGAGAATGACTTTTCTTGTTCTTAGCCAAACATCCAAAATAGAAAAACGTGAAACAGAAAATGCAAAAATGAGCCATCCAAACAACCCCTGAGAGCTAGAAAGAAAATCTTGGGGTTCAAATAGAATCACCATGAGACAAGGGAACAAAACCTTGTTATCATTTACAAGGGAGCAAAATAAAATCGAGAATATATATTTAATTTTTGGATCCGCAAGTAAAATCGAGAATTTGGAAAAGATTTATCATTTACAAGGGAACAAAGTAAAATCGAGAATTTGGTTTGGGTGGGGGGGGGGCGGGGGTGGTGGATCTCTTATTAGAGGATAAAGGGTAGGACAAGTTAGTAGTAGTTAAACACCTAGAAGGTATTTGAGAGCTTATTTTTTGATTTTTCATTTTCAATTTTTTGATTTTTTGGTTTTTTAAATTATGGTCAGAATGAATTTTGATTCTGGTAAAGTGTTTGGATGATTTGTTAATAATACATTTTGCAACAAGAGTAACGTTTTAAGAGATATGTGATAAAAATGAATTGCTATAAATTGATTTTTTACCAAATTACACTTAATTATTGAATGGGAAAGAAAAGGACCTCCGACGTCACCAATCTCTTTCGTGATTCCTTTTCCCTTCCTCTTTTCCATTGTTTTCTTGCATTGTAGTGAGAAAGCAAAAATAGAAATGGCGGATCATGGGCCAAGGCCACATAATCCTCTTCCAAGCTCTATCCCTCCAACTAGAACAAAGAGGATTCAACATAATCTTCCTCAACACTCCACTCAGCTTTCGTCTGCTTCTCTCAGATTCTCTCACTCTCTCTTCAATAGTGGAAGAATAGATCTGAAATAGAGGAGGAGATAACGTTCAAAGGGTTTTGTGGAATTATCCCAAAACAGAGAGGATAGGAATGTCTTTTGACGTGTCTGGAAAGCAAAAATGGGAAAAACTCCTGTGGACCTCTTTCTCACTTCTCCTCCTTTCTTCAAATCTGTTTTTGGATTTTGGCCTTTTTTTTCTTTTCTTTCGAGAATGCATTATGGTATGCATTCTGGATTGGGCGCCCATAACACTTCAGAAACAAGAAAAAAGAAAAGAAAAAAAAGGCATTATGCAGATAGTTGAGTGGCCAAACAGGCCCTAATGAGTATAGAAAGATTTTAAATTTTTTTTTGAAAAATAGTAAGGGTAATAAGTGGAGAGAGATAGAGGGAGAAATATTTAAAGTAGGAGAAATCTAAAGAGAATTTTTTGAAAAATTCTTTTTGAATTGCAAAGAGAACACTGCATATTAATTTATTCAGAAAAATGTCAAGAAACTCTGACCCCGTTTGTTGGGTAGCCGGACTATTTTTGAGGGCTTAGTTTTTTTTTTTTTTTCAATCGGTAGAAGATATCATTACATCATGTATAAAGTACAAATTACAAATCATTGGACACTACATTTATTGTGTGAGAGTTCACGAGGAAACCAAGCCTAACAACTAAACCAACATGATAAAAATGCCCATAAGAGAAACCACAATTACTATAGACCCAACTCAATTACAAACCCCATTAAGGGGAGAAATAATCTTAACAAAAATACAAAAGAAAGAACACTCACACGCAGGTGTGAAAACTCGAAGTTCTGACCTTCTAAGTGAGATGCAAAAATCCCTGGCCAACTAAGTTAGCCCCAATTGGTTTGTGGGATTAGTTAAGAAGGGGATGAAAGGAGAAAATTAGCTAACTGCTACCATGCCATAAGTTTTCAAAAATTGCTAATCCAAGTATATATTATGCCTGCCAAACACCAAATTTATTGTTTCAGGAATAGCTAGTTTGAGCAATTAGTCTATTTGGCCAAATAATTTGGCTAACAAACGGGCTCTTACGCATAAGGATGTAGATTTAAAATTGGTGGGATGTGCGGGTATAATTTTGTTCACCCTCCTTAGAAGAGGGTGAACATTATTCTTTCTCTTATTGGTTGAAATTGTGTGGATCTCACCACAAAGTGATGTTAAGCTTACCATGCAATACATTTTTTGATAAACATAACATCACTTTGTCGTAAGACCCACATTATTTTAACCAATAGAAAAAAAGATAATATTTGACCACTTAAATGAATGATGAACAAAACTCAACTCATGTCTCCGCTCTTCAATATGTCGTTTTCTGGGTGTACATCTCAGTAAGAATTACGTGGATGTAATAGGAGTATTTTGTTGACTTGGGATGCCCTCGTGGCTCCGTTCCTCTCACTTTCAACAGCACTTGCGTGCTTTCACGGTTTCACCCCAGCCTCCAGAGAAGACTTTAATTGTTAGAACACCTCAGCCTCCAGAGAAGACTTTGTTGGAATGACTGCCGTAAAATAACAACGGATTACCTCAATAATTTATAACCGAAGTACAAATTTACTAATCGAATAATGGTTGCAGTGTTTGGGTTGAGTCGCGGACTAGACCGCTCTCTTTAAGACTGATAAGGATAAGATGACCTCCCAAGCTCAGCTCAAATTAAAGAGCCCAGCACAGCCCCAAGGGCTTAAGTTAGAATCCCAAGAACATGGAATCTAGCTGCCTATAAGAACTAACCTCTATTAACTAGCCCAATGAAGGAGGTCAGCTCACGAGCGCAGCTCATAGAAGAATACCGAGCTCAGCTCACCAGGTGAGCTCGGCAAATATGACAAACTTGCAGCCAGAGCCTTATCTCGTCCGAAGAGATTAGGCCGCGAGTCTTAGAGGATAGCCACAGAGATTCGTCTACTATGAAAACTCCTGACGTTGATGACAATCACAGAGTCCAAAGGTGAAGGGACTCCTCAAACCTGATAAGAATCAGGGAGTCCTAAGGTGAGGATGACACCATGAACACTAATCAATTCCCGTTTCCTACAGATGAGACCCTAGGGTCCCAGTCCCATGGGACTCCTCCCAAGATACCTATATAAAGATCACACCTCCATATTACAAAGGTACCCAATCTATTTAGGTAAGGCAAATTGACTGACTTAGGAATCGGAGGGGTGATGGCGAGAGCCACGTCAGTGCCCATAGTTTACTATTTCTGTTTCGCAGGTAGCAGATTGAGCACACTGGAAGCCGCTTTATCCGTTGGAGGATCAGATCGATGGACGGTTGAAGAACCCCTCCTCCGGAGGTGTCTCAAAACCGCTTCATCAATTAAAGACGTTTCGCGGCTCTGCCCAGATTGTGCAAATAGTTCGATCAATATCACGTGTTCTCAGGATAAATCAGCACAGAATACAACCTCTGGTCTGCACAGACAACAAAACACAATATCAACCCTATTGCACTAAATAAGGAAAGGTTTTGTAATCAATCATCAGAGATTTTAGGAACACATTTTAGTCGATGAGTAGCAAAAAAGGAAACCAATATTCACTAATACCTTTCAAAAGGAAATGAATATTCACTAATACCTCTCCTGGGTATTATACTAGAACTAGTGAATGTTCACTAATACCTCTTCTTGGGTAATACACTAGTGGCCTGCTTGGATAGGGTATTGTGAAAGGGTATTGTGGTATACCCCCTTTTGGCAAGTAAAATGGAGGGGTATTAGCTAAGCTCCGGATTAGCTAATACCCTCTAATACCCCCGGAGGGGGTATTATTTATGGGGAGGTTGTGGGGTGTTATTAGATAACACCCCCGGATAACACCCCCTCTCTCTTTCATTTCAACTACAAAACAACTTTATCCCTCCTATTTTATCCCACATCCAAACCAAGTACTATTTAATACCCCCTCCATAAACATCACATCAATGTGGGTCATCTTTTATTAACCAATACCCCCTATTATCCAATCCCCCCTTATTACATAACACCTCCAAACCTAATCCTGCATCCAAACGAGCCCTAGAATTAGTGAATATACACTAACAACTAGTTCATATACACTAATACTTGGTCTAGCCGCATGCACAAAGTTCTACAAATACGCCAAAATCCCAACAGACTTCAGCAGCCATGGAGTAAATGGAGTGTCTGGCATGGGAAGAAATAGGGTGCTCCTTCTTAGCCTATAAAAGGAGGCCCCTGGCCTCTGTAATTGTATCTCTCTCGAGTGAGAGATCTGTGAGGGTAAATCTCAGTGTGAGTGAGGTTCTGTTTATATCCGTTTTTGGCACACAGATCGGGCTAGTCGTGAACGGCCATTTAATTAATTTGTTAATTAAATTGGGCCGAAACCATGTAATTGATTGGTTTTTTAAGTAAATTGGGCCTTGGGTTTTCTAAATATATTTAGGCCCAAGAGGAACGCAGCCCGCAAGAAGAACGAGGTCCACGGTTTTTACCCATGAAGAAGATGCTGATTTGGTGTAGGGAGCAAGGCCCATGAATTTAGGAAGTAGTTGCTCTGGATGGTAGTTGATATTTTGAGTTGCAAAGGCCAATTGACTTAGTCAATTGGCCATGTGTCATGTGGAAGCTACAAAAGAGGGAAGTTGGGAGAGATTTTAGCAAGCCAAGGGACACTTGTCATCATGCAAGTGGTCCACTACCCATGATATACTTCAAACAGCCTTCAACTGCTAGAAACCGCCCACCACCATTCGTGCATGGAAAGTGGAACAAAACATGGGATACGTGGCAGCTTGTGAAGCAATGCAGATTCGGATTAAGGCCTGAATCAGACTGCTGAGGTGCCTATAAATACAAGTTCACAAGGCTGAAAAAAGGGTCCAATACCAATCAAGCATAACGCTAAAAAATCCAAAGCCTTCCCAGCGAAGCAAACCCTTGCCTACTTTCAGCAAAGTAGATTATCGAGTACCACGTGCTCACCCTTCATTCAAACTCACTTTATCAAGTAGTTTGGATTTTTACTTTCTTGTAATCCAACTTTATTATCCCGGTGTAATAAAGTTCACGTTTCTACGTCCACTTCCTATACGACTAGGAAATTCTAAATCCACGACCGTGTGGCAAAACCACGAGCCTCATTGTGATCTTTATCTTTGGGTCACACACAATCGTTCATACGCTAGAAGTCAAGATTCACGGGAATCTTTACCAAAAGTTAGGCGCTACAAATCTTGGCACGCCCGCGCTCAACGCACTCGCGCCTTTGCCAAAAAACGAGAGTTTTCAGGTTCTGTTAGCAATGTAAAACATAGATAGATGAGAGAGTGTGACGAGGTGAATGACCTCACTTATAAAGCTCGTGCATTTATAGTCCATGGATGTACCCGATTGGGAAAAACGTAATTATCCCGTGTTTGTGTCTATGTGTGTGTTTTGACTTTGGTTTGATCCACACCGGACGCAACATATTTCTCTATCAATACATCAAATCAGCCTTTGCTAAACATAGACAAATTTTTGTCGGCAAGGTCTAAGAAGTCAACTAAATCAAATCTCAAATCGAAGAAATATCTAAAGTAGTACATTGAGACACGTGAATATTCACTATGTTAACCTTAATTCATGCATATATCACTTGTTAAGCAAGTAAATTGAACCACAACAATATTTCAAGAGTAGTGAAGGTGAAAGAAAACATGTGGGTTAACCCAGTCCGCTAAAGCCCTCAATAAGCTTATTTAACCAAATTTTCTTTTGTTCCAAGCCCAGGGTGGCAACAACTTAGGGTTAACTCAATTAGTCAGAACTCTTGCATTTTACTAGGAGGTCAGGAGTTCGAATCTCCCCACCTGCGTATGGGTGTTCTTTCTTTAGAGGGCTTTTCCTTTCTTTCTTTCTTGTATTGGTTGAGATGTTGGGCTTGATTGTCTCGTGGATTCTCACAATTGATATAGTTTCCTGGGTTTGTACTATGTACTCATAGATGATGTAAAATGATTTATTCTACTGATTGAAAAAAAAAAGTCCCCGGTGACAGATGATTATCCAAAGGCTTATAATATTGTCTTAATTGGGATGCTTGCTTTGGGTTGCAATGCCATTATGCTTTGGTTCCCTTTAACCTTTGAATTACTCTATTTAATATTAATAAAAAAATTGCTTTTAAATTTAAAAACCATTCAACGGGAAATTCGGTAAATATTAGGGCAAATTTTCAGTCATTCCTCTAGTTTTACGGTTGTCTCAATTTCGTCCATCAAGTTTCAATTTTCTCAATTTCATCCCTATAGTTTGTTTTACTTTCCGAATTGGTAAAATCGTTACACCGTTAGTGAAACTAACGGAAAAATGTGATTAAAAAATTAAGTTCTCCAATTTTCAATCCGGTTGAACCGGTGTGAAGATCTTATTTTTTTGATGATTTTATCTTAGATGGTCGTAGTAAATTTTGGCTCTAAGACCTTTCAAAGAGCACCCGAAGACTCCTTATTTAGTTTTAGGGCTCTCTTAAGGTACTCATTGAAAGGTCTTAGAGCCCAAAATCCATTATGACCATTTAAGATAAAATGATCAGCAAAATAAGATTTTCATACGGGTTCAAACAGATTAAAAATAGGAACACTTAATTTTTTACTATATTTTTTAATATATAAATGGTGTAAAAAAATAAGTGTTCCAATTTTCAATCCGTTTAAACCGGTGAGAATATCTTATTTTTGTAATCATTTCATCTTAAATAGTCATAATGGATTTTTGGCTCTAAGGCCTTTCAATGAGCACCCTATGAGAGCCTTGAAACTGAATAAAGAGTCTTCGGGTGCTTGTAAAATTCATTACGACCATCTAGGATAAAATGATCAAAAAAATAAGATCTTTGCACCGGTTCAACTGGATTGAAAATTGGAGCACTTAATTTTTTAATCATATTTTTCCGTTAGTTTCATTAACGGCGTTAATGATTTTACCAATTTGGAACGTAAAACAAACTACAGGATGAAATTGAGACAATTGAAACTAGAGGGACGAAATTGAGACAACCGAAAAATTAGAGAGACAACTACGAAAATTTGCCCTAAATATTAATTATCAAACAACTACCTATTGATTTTTTTAAAAAACTAATTTTCCTTAAACGACAACGCAAAATACATGAACTCTTAGTAACGTTTTTCACTTTACTTTTATTTCCCACACTTGGATTTCATTTTCTGTTTGCACCCATTCCTAACCGGTTCCGAAAAGGTTCACTTATGCTGGAGGAAGCATGCCCACTTAGCTAGTGATTAGTCCGCTTGCTGATGCGAATTCGAGTAAGTTATCACGGACTAGCCACATGCATCGAAAACTTGCCCGTGTGGTTCTGATCTCTCCAAACACGTCTTTTACTAATATTCACCTATTCTTGTGGTCTTGTACTAATATCAAGACTATGTTCTTTTACAATTTTTTCTTCCCTAGAGTTGTGCGCTTGTTCTGGCGTTCTCCTCTGCTTTTCTCCCCCATCTCTTTCTTTCCTACTCGAGTTTCAGGTTTGCTTAGAAACACGAGCACTTCTAAGGAGGCGGCGTGCATCAGACATTCGTCTAAACCCGTCTTATTAATTCGATCATTATCATTTTTTGGAATTGGACACTCCGCGGTTATTTAATTGAGACGCTCATGTGAGTCAGGTCTGTTGTTTAGGAAGAAAAAATGTGTAAGAGTGTTGTGTTAACTAACCATAACACAATCAACTCTTATTTATATAATGAGAAATCATAACAGAAGATTACATTAACCAATGTGGGACTAATAGCAATACGATCGATATTCTAACAATGTCCGTCATATAGACATGCATGAAGCGCATTGGTAGCTGTTAGAAAGAGATGTGCTCCATCTATGGTTGAGTTATTTAGTAGATTCCCAAAGATACATGGACTGTCTATTGGTGGATTCTTTTTTGTTTTTCTGCCTTTTTTTTATTTCTCCCCTGAGTTTTATAGTGTTTGTCTAAATATATGTTTTGTTGTCTATATTTTGCAGGGCGATGCTGACAGTGCTCTCGATAGGCTCTGGCAAAAGAAAAAAGTTCACGTCCGTCAGCAGTGATAGTTGTTCTATTTTCTATCCCGTACCCTTCGTTGGATACGTGGTTTAATCTGTTGTTTTTTCTGTTTTTGAGTTCTATGTCGAGGTTGACTAGAAAATGAATGATGGATTTATCTTTTGGTGAACATGTTTTTTTGATGCTTGACTAAATTTGTATATCATTACCTTCTGAGCGACAAAATTTCTAATGTCGGTCTAGTTAGTTTGTGTTAGCTTTATCGATAAATTACCATGGAATTCTATGCCGCTTTCGCTTGTGTCTGTTTCCTGGGAGCCGGCCTGGTAGACATCTTTTTCAATTTTTTGGCTTTTGCTACAGCTTCCAGGAGCAAGTTGAGTGGAATCTGTTTTTTTCGCTAATCTTGCTGGTGTTTTTATTGAAACACCAGTGAAGCAAGACACTGAAACAATGCACAAAAACAAATGCCCGTCGTATTATTTAGTGTAATAGTCACACCAACATTACATCTCAGCAGTCGTCGTTTATTTATTTGCTCCGCATAGATTATATCTTTGTACGGAGCAAATTAAGCCAGTAATACATTCAATGAGGCATTTTCAGGAATTCTCTGGCTATTCTTCCATTTCCTCCGTGAGGGTAGAACCCACCGGGCAAATGCTCACTGCCAGTGTTATACACGACCCTCAGTATCTCCCCTGGAGTTCTCCTATAAGAGATGGAGTCGAAATTCGCTGATAACACGTTGCTCTCTGTACGATTTTCTGCTCCTAGCTGAGGTGGGACTATGATGCCTTCATCCTTGATGCCACACATCGCTAACTGATTTCTGAGCTCTGAAATGCGGATGGTAAACTCGGCCACCGTGTGGTTATATGGATGCACAAGTTCTTCAGCTCGCTCATAGAGGTACATTCGTATAACCGCGTCTTGGCCGGATTCAACTCCCAAGAGTCCTGCCAAGAGCTGTGCAAAACAGATAAAAAGGGGAAAAAAAACAGAAAAAGAAAAGAAAAGTTACTTGGGTGATCAATCTACGCAAAAAAGTTCATTGCAGCCCTTTTCTGAGAGATTACCGATTAGAATGGATGATTTGTGCAAAAAATGTACAATGAAAGCTATTCTGTTTGGAATTAATTACCCGCTTAGTCTGGTAGCCATTGAGAAGAGGATTTGCTCCAACGTAACCAACAAGTCCCATGTACGGAATCACGTAGCAACTCAACATGTAACTGAGGCTATCACGATACGGGTCGAATGGAGGATCGAGTTCATACCCGAATGCTTCATCAAACAGTTTTGCAAAGTTTTTCGGGCTTACATCCAATAGAGGCCTTGGAAACAAACCTACTGTTTTTTCAAGGGCCCTGCAAAAAACTGGTTAATTCACGCATTAACCAAATAGAAATTGCGTGTAATATTGATTGCAACGGGACATGGAGACGAACCTGAGATGACCGACTTCTTGGTACGCAAATTCCGTGATGATATTCCTCGTAAGAGAATCAAGTTTGGCTTTTTGGGCGCCAATGGGAGGGGGGCCGCTCAGAACTAACTGCGGCGCAACATGGTCGAGTCCGTACCCGAGTGCTGCCCACAAGAAGTATTCAGCTTCCAAAAACTCAAGGTTCACTGCAAATTGCAATAAATCCACGTCTTCTTCATATACCGGGATTGCATGGGGTGGATATGGTGGTGACTCGCAAATTGGGTTGGATGAAGAGATGGAGATGAAGTTGCCCATGATTGACATCCATATTATTAACCTAATCAAGGAGAAAGTGGAGGCTAAGATAACCCCCATTGCTGTGTTTGTGTTGGAGAGAGAGAGAGAAACAGAGGTATGAGATGAAATACATGAGAGAGTTTAATTCAATTTATAGTGAGGCTAAGTCTACTGAAGAGTAGATTTTGCTTGTAGGATTATTCATATTTCAACTGACCACAATTTATCGCTGGTGTATCTTTCATTTAATTTGAATGTGTTATTTGTCTCATTTGTGTACAATCATTTTCAATTGTGTTAGATGCACATTGTGAATTGTAATATTTATTATCAACTAATAGAATTATTTTTTCTTCGAAAAAACACCCACTACTCCTCTTGCGTGTTTAGGAAAACAAGCACAAGTCAGATTTAGGCATAGTTTCTGACTTTACCCCATACCGTAGAGTTAATCTGGACCGCGCGAGTCAACCGTGCCAGGACCATCGCACGCCGTGTGGTCTCGCTCCTATAAATTCAGAAAATATATCTATCGATATTCGCTGGAGCTGATTTTTTTAAAAGTCCACTAAATAATTATTCTAGAATTTATGGATTTTTATTTTTATTTTTGTGGGGCCTGGAGTGGACCCCACACCGCATGCGGTGGCCTAGACGATGGACCAAATGCGGTGGTCCTAGACTTTCTCTAATGTTTACCAAAAGATTATTCGGTGGTTTTCGGGACCGCCACGTGATTTTTTTCGGGTTTAGTACTTAGGTGACCGTTTCCGCTAAACTACAAGTTCTAGACTATATAACTTTTTTGTTTTGTCCTTATTCAAAATTTTTTTGCATTTGTTAGTTTTGCGCTAAACTTTTATGTATTATTACTTTATGTCGATGAGAGGGATTAGAGATGTAAAAAATTGATTTGACTTTTACCCCAATTTATTAGGAAATATCCAAGAAAGTTGGGCCATTCCTAACGGGTGGTGACAAGATACATAAAGTTCTAGTACGAAGGAAGAAACAAAATTATTGAAACTTAAATGCATACCACATAATTATAAATAAAAATGTAGTAGCTTGCAAATGATACATGAGGTGTGCGGTACGAAAAGGAATTAAGGGAAACAAGTGATGGATATTTTCGTCTTTCTATGAACCCAAAAGCTTATCTAAGATGATTTTTGGATTTTGATGGTTTATTATTATTATTTTTTTTACGTTTCTCGAGAAGGCATTATGGTAGATGCTTTTTTTAGTTCGAGATGCATTTAAAAGACGCTTGAATGCTCGCACTCCAATTCACGCGCGCGCACACGAATTATGTGACTAAGTGCCTTGATCTCCAACCTGCCATATCTATTTCTTCACATATATAGGAAGAGAAAACTCTTAACGAAAATAGTCAAGGAGTATACTATGACCAACCAACACATTTTTGGATTGAAAACAGCTACAATAGTAACAATATCCTTTCTAATATTTCTCTATCAATAAGTCAAATCAGCCTATGGCCTATCTCAAAAAAAAAAGAAAAAAAAAAAAGAAAAAGGAAAAAATTCAGATCAGCCTTTGCAAAACATAACAAGTTTATATCAGCAAGGTCTTAAGTAGCCAATTAAATAAGATAAAATCTCAAATCGAAGAAATATCTAAAGTGGCCCAGTACCAGTGGCTTGCAATGTAGGAAAAGTTTTAAAGTAGATTGAGACACGTGAATATTCACCAGAGGCAGCTCTACTTAAGAGCTTTCATGGTCGACTGACCACCTAAATTTTTTTTTTTCTTAAAATACATGTAAAAATTTTGGACTAATCTTATTTTGAACACCCAATCCAAATGTCAATGAACACACAATTGTACTCCTAAAACAACTAAAACAAAAAAGAATCGAATACCTAACCTAAAACCAATTAAACACTCAATTATAGCCTATCAATCCAGACAATTCATATTTAGACACCCAACATATTACCTCAAATATGCTGGGGCCACTCTGGGCCCCAACATAGCTCTGCCACTGGTTCCAAGTCCAGGGTGACAGATGATTATCGAAAGGCTTATGATATCGTCTCTCTTAATTGGGATGCTTGCGGGCTTTGGGTTGTAATGCCATTATGCTTTGATTCCCTTTAATCTTTGAATTACTCTGTTTAATATTAATAACGTTTTTCACTGTACTTTTATTTCCCGTACTTGGATTTTTATGTTCTGTTTGCACCCATTCCTAGCCAGTTCCGAAAAGGTTCACTTATGCTCGAGGAAGCATGCCCACTTAGTGATTAGTCCGCCTGTTGATGCGAATTCGAATAAGTTATCACGGACGAGCCACATGCATGGAAACTTGCCCCTGTGGTTCTGATCTCTCCAAACACATTTTTTACTTATATATTCATCTTACTTGTGGTCTTGTACTAATATCAAGTCTATGTTGTTTTTTTTATGACAAAGGAACCAGCACACAGGAGGGCGACTAATTGGATCCACCCTTAGACATGAAACTTCCAGACTACCGGCCCGAAGCAAACCATTGTCCCAACCCACAAGTAATTTGCGGTACTAACCCTGAAAAGAAGTCGAACCCTGCCCAAAGCTAGGCAAGAGCCCTTCCCCTTCCGCTGGGGCAAGCCTGGGGGTAATTTGTGCAAGGGGTTGATTTCCCAAGGGGAAAAAAGGTTTAGCTTCCATGTACTCGATCTATTATACTTCCATTCATGCGGGAGCTAGATTCAGGTTGCAGGAGTGCGGCTCTTTGGGCATGTGTTCTGTGCTGACTCCCACATTGGGAGTTTGGGTTGAGTTGTGTGTGTGTTTAAGGGTCCTCACACTCTCCCCCAGTCAGTAATTGCTTAGTGGGAGTACTAAATGAAATTACACTTTTATCCTCTGGGAAAAAATATTATACTTCCATTCATCGTCTTCCCTTTTTTATTCGCCAGTCTTTCTACGAATTGATGCTCCAAATCCTAATAAGTGAAAAAGAGAGAGCAGCTTAATTGATCACTTTAACTTGACTACCAAGTCAAAAGTAAGTTGAAATCAGGACCATAGAAAATATTTCTCTTCCATCTCTCACCAATACTTTTGGAGTATCTTGCTTTTAAAATACTCCCCCGTCCCAAAATGTTTGTCCGGCCCGCAAAACGAGAACTCCAAAATAATGCATTTCTTTCAAGAAAATATTCAAACTTTTTTCATAAATTAAAAAAACCCATCAATATCAAGTGAATTGTTGAAAGAAATTTGAATTTTTCTTGCAAAAATTGTATAATTTTTACGTCCTCGTTTTGTGGACCGGACAAACATTATGGAACGGAGGGAGTACATAAGAGTCAGAAAAGTGTTAATTTTATATTCCATTTTAAGTGTTTTCCGGCCTTTTAGGTAATTCCAGCCAGTACATTAGATGCACATTACCATCATCCACATTTATATTTGTTGAAGTATGACGGATATCTGACTGAAAACAATAGACGCACCTAATGACAAATGTAGAAGTTTCAATTGTTTTCCAGAGCACATGCCGTCCCATGTTTGGAAAAAAATAAAAATAAATTCAGTACTCATGCAGCAATATTTGAATAGCATTCTTTGTTATATATTTATGTGGGTTTCACAACAAATGGTATAAATCCCACACCAATATACGGGAGAGTTCCTTAAGCTCTAATAACATCACCCCATGTTAGAATCACATACGGAATTACTGGTGGGCATATGGGGGCGAAGGCCCTTTTTGTAGTTTGAGTTTTTGAATTTTTTTTAATATTAATATTTCACATGGTGCAAGGGTATATACCAGTGGGAGAGAATCTGTTTATGGGTGGTGATTCCAATGGTCATGCAAGAATTAACAGGCAGGGGTATGAGAAAGTCTAAGGTGGTTTTGGATTTGGTGAACCAAAATGAAGTCAGTAGAAGTACTATTTTGGATTTTGTAACTTTTGATCTCATAGTTGTGAACACTTTTCTCGAGATGAGAGAGGAACACCTAATTGCTTTTAAAAGCGGGTACAATAAAAGTCAGATAAATTACTTTTTCGTTAGAGGCGTTGAACATTTGTTATGCAAAGATCGTAAGATTATTTCTGGAGAGTGTCTAACGTCACAACATAGACTTATATTGCTAGATATTTGCCTGAAAGGGCAACATATATAGACCAACGAAGGAGATTAGATGCCCACGAACTAGATGGTGGCATCTTTCTTGTTGTTCATATTTCAGCCTCCGTATTTGCGAAATCCTGAACGGTGACCGTGTTATGATTTACTATTGCTGGATACACATGCTTAATTTTGCATGCCATCTCATGGTCATTGCAATTACCATCATGTATTATTATTATTATTATTTTTTTTATAGAAATGATATGTAAAGTTAATTTGCGTAGTAAAATGGGATCAGCTCCTCTCCACATCCCGTCTCTTCATACCCATCAAAGCTTCCATTTTGTGGGTTCATTCCTGATCAACAACAATGATCCAATTAAACCGTTCATCTCGTCCAACATGAAAAATGAAAATAGTTTGCAAAAGCTAGTTCGACCGGAGATGGATAAGTGCGTGAATAACTTGCATTTTACTATGTAAATTGTAAAGTTTAGGTGTAAATTAAACATAGATGCCACTCATTTTACATTATGAAATGCAAAATGTTAACGTGACTATCGATGTTCTTTCTTTTTTTTTTTTTTTTTTGTGAAAGAGTCATTCATTCAACCCCATCGGGCAAAAGATTTCAGAACAAATACAGGAGAGAACCAAAGCAACCTAAACGTCGATCTCAGGTACCTACTGCCAAAGCAGGTCCCGCGACAACGCCGGTACTTAAGAACCAATCTCGGTCTAGATCGCAGAGGATCAAAATAGATCCACAGCTCAAACCCGTAAACAATAAAGCATCGCTGAAATCTAACGAGAAAACAACAATCAACTGAAATCAAATAGATATTCTGGACAAAAACCAAAAGGGCCACTGGCCTGATCAGGAAGAGAAACGAACACCACCGGACCACGGCGACCGAAGACCTGCCTTCTTCCAGCCGAAATTGTTGCGCAGCCCACACAAGAACCACCGGACCACCACCAACCCCAACAACACCACCACCGAAACCCACCAGCCCCAAACCCAGACAACCTGACACGCAGAGACCACCAACACCGGACCATTCCTCTATAGGCGTTGGGTTATTTACCCACCACCATCACCTACCAGATCTGGATCAACCAGACTGGTACAGAATCGGACGGGGAAAACCCACCGGTAGAAGAGAACGGAAAACAGCTGAAAAACGAAAAAACCCCTTACACCAACCACACACCTTATTAAGCTCACCGCCGGACCAGGAACACCAGATTTGGAGACGAAGGAAGAGGAACGGGACTGAGGAGCTTCGCCGGCCTGAGGAACCCTCGCTGTCCTAGCAAACCGCCGCCTGTAACTCGGGGGCCATGGAGAACCAGACGAAGAGAGAGAGAAGAGGCGAGGATGGTAAGAGGGGCTCCTCCCCAACGGCGGTTCTGAAAAATCAGTTTTATTACTATCGATGTTCAATAAAACTGAATTTTCACAAACTTACTCCATTGCACATGTTTTAAAGATGAATGGTTCAGATCATGGCTGTAGGTCGTTCAGAATGGACTTAGAAAATAGAAGTATGGATAGGGTATGGGGAGATAGGTATGAAGAGAAGCTCATCCCTAGTTAAATGCCAGATATAGTATCTAATAGGGGTGAGCATGGTCCGGTTTTGTTCGGTTTTATAGTAAACCAAGAACCAAACCAATACTTACGGATTATGAATTTGGAGAACCAAACCAACCCATAAATTCCATTGAACCAAACCAATCCAAACCATTAAAATACGGTTTGGTTTCGGTTTTAAACCACGGTTTACTTTGAACTAAGCTATCATCTTTAAAAAAAAATTAAATACATAAAATTACGAAGATAAATTAAAAGAAAACTAGTATATATTAAAATCAATTCCATTCAAATTACCAAAACACACTAATATCAACCAACTTATTAAGAGTAGAATACCAACAATTGTTTCAAGTCTTAAACTCAGAAAATGAAATAGTGGTAATTCACAAAAGTGAACCAACTAAGAATACCAACTATTAAACATCTTAGCAAGGAAGGAAAACTAAATATTGCGGTAGATTAGTAGGATCAATAAATAAATTAGAAAAGTAGTTGAGTAAAGCTCCCATAATTAAATTATATATATATATAATTATAAATATATATGTATGTATGTATTGTGCGGTTTGAATCGGTTTGGAACCATAACCATAAATGTGAATCCACAAACCGAACCATATAATACGGTTTCTAATTTTTTTAAACCATGACCAAACCATACTACTAAAAAACCGAACCAAACATTTCGGTTTGGATTGGTTTGGACTGAATTCACGATTTTACGGATTTTTTGCTCACCCCTAGTATCTAAAAGGTAGAATATAACTGCATGCCTTCGTTAATTAGATCAAGAATGTGCATGTGTAATTTAGGATATTGAGATTTTTGAGTCCTCTTCCCATAACATCTCGAATAAATAATCAATACAGGTGGAACAAAGGTTTTGAATCTTGTATCGTACAGGCCGGTACACACTAGTATTGATCAAATTCAGTATCCTACACCTATAGCTAAATTTCGTTCGAGTTCAAATACTGATAAGTACTGGCTGGTACTGATCGTACCCATCAGTATTGGACTATGTTTAAATTTTTTTCTTCCTGTACCAGTCATGTACCAGTCAAAGACTGGACGGTACGTACCAAACTATTTTTAAATTTATTTTTCTTTTTTATAAATGAATATATAGCAACGGATGATTCTAATTAAAATATTAAATTTGTATAATATTGTACCAGTTAGAGTACCAATTTTTCTACTTGTACGGTAAGGATCAGTACCGGTGAGATATTAGGTATTGTTTCAAATTTATTGTTATTAGTGTTATTTTCCCACATCAAATAATTTTTTTTGTGTAATTGGGGCTTTAGGGTTAGGTTTGGCCCTTTTAGGCCTTGCCTTTGTTTTGGGTTGGATTGTAAATCTGGGCTTTAGGCCTTTGGGTTTTGAGCTTTATTGTTTAAATCTAGGGAAAATAATAGCTTAGGACGTGTTTTGATAATTAATACCCGCCAAGGACAAGCTAAAAACATTTATTAATGCTGAAAATGTCCTTGGCAGGTAGTAATTATCAAAACACGTCTTTGGCCATCATTTTCCCTTAAATCTAGGTATCTTGAGGCCCATAGAGTGTTTTGGCCGGCTTAGTCCCAACAAGTGTTTTCATCCAACTTTTCGTTGGATTTTCCTCCCTCAATTTGATGTACCCTTGTCAAGTTTCTTAATAAAACTTTGCTGCCTATAAAAAAAAAACACATTTTGTCGTGGGGAAGTATTTCATTTCTTTATGTTAATTGGATTTGTGTTAAGAAATATGAAAAACTGAGCTTAGGTTCAGTGAACAGTAATAAAAACTTATTAAAAGAGCAATAAATTAAATCCAAATTCGGCAGATAAAATAAATTCACCGAATTGGATGAAAAACTAGTAGTGCTATGTATTAAGACCATGGCGGGACTCATGAAAGTACGGAAACTATGGATGGGGGTTCATGCTCCATCCACGCTCCCATTTTTACAACAAAAAAACTTTCGAACGATTTACTATATCAACATACGGGAGTCATCAATTTGATGAAGGGAAAAGTTCACCTTATAAAACACGTCAAAATTTTTTGCCAACAACTCATATTTATCTAATACCGATAAATACATGATCGGAAGACATTTATCTTCATTGAATTAGTTTTTTTTTTTTTAAATTTTTTGGGTACTAATCATGCATTTTGTAGACACCTCTCAAACGGGGGGCATCGCCATACAGATTGATCATTGCTTGTTTGTTGGTTGTTTGCTTCGTAAACCAAGATTGTGGATATTCCCATGGCTAGAAACATCACCATACGATAGCGGTTATCACAAAAACAGAGTCGCCACCTAATTTATTAAAACTAGAAAAACAGATAGAGATTTCGGGTACGGGAGCCAAAAGTACAGTAAGGGTAAGGTGTTAGACACCACCCCTCTTTGCCCAGCCATATGACTGGCCCATAATTGTTCTACACATGATATATATTTGCTTTATTTAATCCTAAACACATAATCTGATTATTAACCTTTAACAGTTGATAAGGTGAGCCAGAATAGTAATTGAAACATGCAACAGAAATAGCAGAACAAAACAAATATGTCCCAGGAAAATGGATCTCGTGGCCGGTGAATAGATGTCACGGTCAGAGATCCTCTTGGTTTGGATGTATCGGCCGAGGGATCGAAGTCTTAGTGGATGTTCTTTCTCACACCAGACAGAAGACAGTCAAAACGCTACGATTTAAGCATAGAGACAGTAAATAAATCAAACCAGAGGCCCTTGGGCCTCACCACCTTGATCCCTCAGTAGCTTGATTGCTTCTGATTGACTGATTACTTCTTGAAAGCCCTAGGGTTAGGGTTTGAACTTCGGAGTTTGATCATCGGATTAATGGTTGCCTTCGGAAGGTTAGAGCTTCTGTAGAGGGGATTTGAGAGAGTATTTCTGCAGAATTTCGTGGTTTGAGAGGGTGTGTTGTATATAAATTTCGTGCTCTATTTTCGAAACCCTAAGAGTTCTTTATATAGGCAATTGGTGACTCACTCCGTCCAATCAAAATGCATGGTAGGTATTGAAGTTGCAATGCACACAAACTCTTCAGGGTGATCTCTGAACGTAGCCCAAACGCATCGGGAAGGTATCGTAGTTGGATCAAACGATCGACGGAACGTACCAGAATCTGGAAAATAGACAATCTGGCAGCCGCGGAAAGGATCTGGTGGCCGAGGAATAGATGTTGCGGCCGAAGGATAGATCTTGTTGCCGAGGGATTGATCTCTCAAGGAGATTTTCAAGCAACAGGTTGCTCGGGTGAAAAAATGATATTGAGGCCGTAAGATCAATGTTACGGCCGACAGATGGATTCTCCTGGGATACTGTATTTCTGTCTGAAAGGCTATTTGGCTTTGGATTGGGTCCCCTAAGTGGCTAAAAGTTCTTACCGAAAGTCCTAAGATTCACAAGAAGTCAATCAGCAATCACCGTATCCATTTCATCATCGGGATGGTCCCAAGGTGGGACTTGAAATAATTGTTAGGCCAAATTGGGGTGTTTACAGATGCCCCTCTTTGACTGAGCTCAGACAGATCGCGAGACATGTTTGAGTAAGAGTCAAAGCTGTAAAAGCAACTCAATTTGGTCCAACCACTATTCCAAGGGATTTTTTGAAAAAGGTTTTTGTTATGGTCGGGCCGGGAGGCTGCTTACGTATTCCACAGGGGAAACTCAGATCAACCGTAGTTCGGGGGGCAATAAACAAAAAATAAAAGGTTTGGAGGGTTAGAAACAGAAGATGTACCTTCGGGTTTTAAAAGTTGTAGTGTGACGTACCTAAACTGAGCCATGATTTTGGCGAAGAGTAGTTGAAAGAGCGCGGGGCTACCGGGGATATTTTCGCGGAGAGCGTCCTTAGTATTTTGGGGTAGATCAGTACACCACAGGTGCGTTTGTTTTTCTTGATCATCCTGACTTTGACTGAGGAAAACTCGGTATAATAGCCTATCCTTGCAAATCAGATTGATGAAATTGATGTAATTTGAGTGGAATCCAAACCATTTGCTGGGGATGATTCAAACGCCGGTTTTGAGATATGGGGGGCGGGGGGGCACCGGGCCAGTAGCTGAAGCACGGAGCATTTGAGATGAGGGAACCGAGGCGCGGAGCCGGTTGCAGTCGAGAGTCTGGGGTGTTGGAGCTTGTAGCTTGACGTGATTTGAACCGAGGCGTAGAACCGGATGCACTTTGATGATCTGTGCACAGAGATTTCTCATCATAAATTTTGGCTTAGAGCCAAAGGATCGAGGCATCGGGCCGATCAATAAAAGCGAGGCGTAGAGCCGGTTGATTTACAGGATTGACCTGTTTCATGAATAAGAGAGAGATGCAGAGTGTATATATGATGATAGTGATTAGATATGAGCAGATATGATGATGCAGACTCAATGATAACAATGGTGATGCAATTGATACTAATGTGCGTGTTTGATTTAAACATAAACTTCTTTCAAGGTCGGAAGTTCAATGTTTCTAAGTGTCGTTTTCGAAACCTTTTTAGGACAAAGAGACTCCAAAATTTCACATTAAAAAAGGAAGAGATGGATGGGATTCAAACTCCCACGCTGCTGTTCCAGACATGCGCGGCTTACCACCAGGATAGTTCA
The DNA here is from genome assembly GCA_025413875.1 of Rhododendron molle. NCBI lineage: Eukaryota > Viridiplantae > Streptophyta > Magnoliopsida > Ericales > Ericaceae > Rhododendron > Rhododendron molle. The sequence continues at coordinate 34,749,159 of CM046392.1, forward strand.
TCCTCATTGTAAAATATTTCACATACTTAATATTTATTATATTTTTTTATTTGGAGACCCTATTATTTGGCCTAAAAGGAAAGGTCTTAGGCGGTCGCCTGATAGGCCTACATCCAGGGCCGGCCTCAAACAAATCCCTCAATTTATTCACATCGGCAATGACAGCTGGCATAGCCAAAATCCGCCTTGTTCTCTAGAATTTTCAAATGACTGAATGAGGTTGGGTTGTTGACCTCTTGTTGCTTTCAACCTTAGAAAATTACGACGTGCGACAAAACACATGCAAACGAGTGAAACTCTACCAACCTACCCTATCAATCTCGTACTCCTACTTTATTATCTCTCACATAATTTTACACAATTTAATTGAATAAATATAAGCTTAGTATCACCACGATATTTTTAGTACGTCACGTCACGTGTTTCCCTTTAATATTTGTAACCTCTATTCAAAGATTAATAAAATTATTTTGCCTTTCAAAAAACATTTGATAAGATATTGTACACGAACACAAATATGAGATACGTCCTAATATATTTAACAAATAAAGTCTCGAACCTATGAAACACGAATGGGATCCAAATACCATTTTAAATAATTCTTTGAAAACTGGTTTGTTAAAATTTCATTGAATACCTTAAAGTGGGTTAGTTAACATGGTGCAATTATACACTATTGCAGTGCGTGATAGTTATATATTTAGCAGGTCGTCTTAGAGGCAAGATTTTTGAAGTCGTAATGTTTGGGGGGAGACTCACGCGATACGACCCACATATGACTCCATATATGGGACACATTCTTCACGTATTAACATCTTCCACATATAAACGCCTAAATTATATATATCTCCCAATTATAACCCCAACATAGACCACTAATTCATGAGTCTACGACTGCCACTAATCTATATTACAAATCGCGACGGTGTGGTGGTCCACATATTTTCTCTGCATAAATCTTGACCGTTAAATTTAGTACACATTTTTCTGCATAAATCCTACCCGTTGATCAGTTGCTCAATATGGTCTTGATTGCTATAATAATTACTATAATTACCGTGCCTTCAATTGCTCAATATGGTCTTGATTGCCGTGAATATAACTGACTATAATGAGTGAAGTTGCTGATTCTATAAATTGCCGGCTATTTTCCATTGATTGGAACTATGATTTCTATAAATTGATTTCCACGAATTCTATAATGACTATAATTGCTTTGATTGGGTAAGACGAATTGCTACATATCGGGTAAGATGAATTTTTGGTAACCATATTTGGTAATAAAATATTCTCATATCAGTGAATGAATTTCTCCCTCTCTCCCTTCCTAATCGTTTTGGTGAACAAATTACTTTATCTCTCTTACACTCTCTCTAATCATTTTCTGAACAAGTCCCCTTTCCAGTTCTCCCTGACTCTCGCCCTCTCTCCAGTTATCTCTCTAGAGGTATGTCTCTTTGTTCCTTTTTTTTTTAAAAACGATTGTGACAACTGTGAATCGAAAAATTGGTTGTTTAGAAAAATTAGTTCTTTGTTCTTTAATGTGTCGTGCAAAGTCATGAGAGAAGTATGTTACTCCACTATAATGACTGTAGTTGCTGATTCTATAAACTCCCGGTCATTTCCATTGATTAGAATACAATATGAATACAATATGATTCCCGGTGATTCCATTTCTTTTTTTCCCATGTTTTGAAATGATCAGTTGATTTTAGAAGAACAAATCAATTGGAAAAGGGAACAGGGAAACGTTCCCTACACCCCAAACGTTAACATGATTGGACAGAAGAATTTGGGCACACCAGTCTTCAGTCATAGACAACTGTACGTAGCGTTATCTAGGTGCACATCTGGTGATCATACAAGTGTTTTTCTCTCAAGTGATGCATCTAATTCAACGATAAACATTGTGTATCCTGAAGTTTTGTTACAGTAGAGGCACAACTATTTTATGTATTCACACTTTATTTATCATGATCAAATAATTTATTCATTTGTGGTCTATTAAAATTGGTAGGATTGAAATGAAAAGAGAAGATACAACAAGACTACTACGATGGGGATATCATATTAAGGTAAATTTAGTCGCCATTTTACTTCTCAAGTGCATGATTTACATTCCTTGATAATTTATTTTGGCTTCAGATTTTTGCAAGAAAAATAGTTAGCTTCCTTAATAATTTATTTTATGTACGTAAGTAATAAAGTTGATGCTTTGAAGATGAAGGAGGAATCTTCATTGTACGAGTGGTTTTTTTTAGCAGTTGTGTTGATGTAATCTTGAATAACAACTCCCTATTTTAATATGACAATTTTGCATTTTCTTGGGTTTAAGCAGTTTTATTGTGAGGGTGCATGAAAGTTTTTCATTATTTTATGTCAATGTTTTTGCATTACTGACTTTTGGAACAAGCACAGTTGCACTCCTCAAATTTCAGACATTCGAAAGTTGGACCATTTTCAGAATTTGAATACGTACTCCTCGATCAAGGGGAAGAAAAGAAAACTTGATAATTTTCCGTTGTCACGGTTTGCCGTGGTTTACATCTTTTTTTGACTGGTTGTATGACATTAAATTTTCTAGCTTGATGATTGAAATGGTATATGAGCTGAAGCGTCATCTATTTTTTTTAGCAGGTTGCATAGGCTAACCAATAACAGATACTAAGTTGGTTGGAGCTTGAAGTTTCAAAGTCTACAAGTTCGTTATCAATGATTCAGTAGAAGTAGAAGTACATTTTTATATTCAATTCAAGGGCTGATTATGCTTTTTCTTTTCTTCTTGATTTTAGAAAACCTAATGAATAAAAGTTAGATGTTGCTATATTAAGTTTACTTACTGGTTTATTAAGTTTAATTACTGGTTTTTATTCTTATATTTTGAAGCTTGATTTTTTTAAGGACATAAAGTGGATTTTGTTATTACAGTTGGGTTTTGCCAGTTGTGATCCGTAATTTGCAGTGTGGCCGAACTGGTGCGAATTTAAATGACTGACGATAAGTGTCTTCACGTGCAGGCCTGGCCTGGGCGCTACAGCTATTAGTTTGTTAGTTTTTTTTATGTGTCGATTCAAGTAAACCGGTGGATGTACTTGGCCTTCAAAATTGGATATTAGTTCAATACCGATTTCGAGCCGTGCCTTCAGACACGGGCAATTCCTAGTTTACAACAAGACAAAAACAAGACCCGAAGTGGAACTAGAAATTCTCTAAAAATAAAAAAGCATACAAACTGTAGGCAGCCAAAGAAGAATAAAAAGTCATGTTTCCTTCAAGATTGAACTTTAGGTACGTACGCGGTGTAGCAGAAAATAGTGACTTCAAGAACAATTTTTTGCCACTACATTAATTTTCCTCAATAATATTAATTCCTCAATTGTTTCCTAATAATTAACCCTCTTAATAATTCCATTTTGAGACTCTCTTTTTTTTTTTTTTTTTGGCTTCCTGTTAGTACTTGTACTTTTGCTAGATAAGAAAGAAGAGGAAAGAGCCAACAAAACCAATTTACTTACTTACTAGCCATGAATCCACTAATGAATTATGGCAGTTTTTCTAGCTGCAACAATTGTTTATGCCCTATTTTTTGCTATTGAACACGCCTACTAATGCACAGTTAACTTCTACCTTCTATGACAATACCTGCCCAAATGCAATCACCACTATTTGAACCTCCGTTAGACAAGCTGTCTATATCGAGCGCCAAATGGCGGCATCACTGATCCGCCTCCATTTCCACGATTGCTTTGTTCAGGAAATGATCCATTAACACATATCCTCAAATTTTACGCGATATTTTTACGAAGTATGTCTCTAGATAGTCCAAATTAAAATATACCTTTCTTAATGCAATAAAATATTCGTTTGGGTGTGCAGGGTTGTGACGCCTCGATATTACTTGATGTGGCTGCAACCACCATGAGCGAGAGGACTGCCTTGCCTAATGCAGGATCTATGAGAGGTTTCGAAGTCAAAGAGGCCGCCAAGGTTGAGGTGGGAAAAATATGCCCCGGAGTTGTTTCTTGTGCAGACAATACTTGCGGTAGTTGCAAAAGACGTCTCGTTTGCTATAAGTTTTGAACACAATCTAGCATATATATTGTTAGATTTGACGGAGGTCTCAACCTAAAATCAATTGGCTATAAGTGGAGCAGCCTCTAAATTACACTAAGTGATGTGGGATACAGTGTAAAATTTCTGAGATTCACTCTACTAATTAAGAAACAAATTAAATGGAGTTCATTTCTATGTATCAATAACATGATTAACCCTAAGGGGTTGGCTCGGTAGTCTTGGCCTGAAACTTAAGAGTTTGCTCTCACTTAAGGTCTCAGGTTCGATTCTTCTTGCCATGAAGTTTTGAGGCCACCTCACCCCACGCATAAGTATGTGAAAAGGCTATGGGAGGGCCTGTATAGGAATTAGTTCGAGGTGCGAGCAAGTTGACCCAGAATACCCTAAATTACCAAATCTTTTTTTTAAAACTTGATTAATCCATGCTAACTGGCTTGTCTCTTAATAATTAGGCAGGTGATTCATCATGGACAGTAAAACTTGGAAGAAAAGTTTCTACCACGGCTAGTCGCGATCTACTAGCAAACTCTGATCTGCCTAGTTTTCTAAGTAGCCTCGAGCAACTTACTTCCAAATTTTCTTTTGAAAAAGCAATTAAAAATTGATAATTATATGCGCGTGTTTACTTGTCATGCAGGGGCACACACCATAGGGCAGGCCCAATGCTTTACTTTTACCAACCGAATATAGAGCAACGGGAGCAACATGGCCGCAGGTTTCGCTTGCACGCGCAGGCGCACTTGCCCTGCCACTGGGAATGGAAATCTTGCACCTCTTGAGTTGGTGACACCCAATTCCATCGACAACAACTACTTCAAGAACCTAATTCAGAAAAAAGGGCCTTCTTGAATCGGATCAAATACTTTTCAACGGAGGATCAACTGACAGTATCGTCTCCGAATACAGTATCAACCCCCTGCAACATTTAAGACCGATTTTGCCGCTGCCATGATCAAAATGGGAGATATCATCGATTCCGCCACCAGTAAAAATGGGGTCAAAAGGAGGATTTGCAGTGCTCTAAACTAGCTAGTAATTCCGAGTAATAAAGTACCGCCAGTTAGCGAGACAAGAAAAAAATCTTCTCCATCCAGAGATATTTGGTCTATTTAATTTTGCTTTTAATTGTTTTTTGGTCCCGGGTTTGGTCCTTGATTTTAAGTGTAGATGCATGCTGTAATCTTACCCTTATGTTTAATTGTTGTGCCAATATTTCAACTGTGAAGTGGCAATAATATTTGTTGGTTCAAATCTAACTGTACATCTAACAAAGCTGACTTTTGTCGAGAAAAAATAATTGGTTCAGTTCATTTCAATTTCAATTCTACTCCGAAAAACACTACATTGTGTAGGAAAAATAAAGACTACATCAATTCAGTTCATTTCTGTTTTATTGTAGGAAAATTAAAGGGAAAATGACGGCTCAGGACATATTTTGATAATTAATATCCGTCAAGGACAAGCTAAGAACATTTGTTAATGCTAAAAATATCCTTATCGGGTATTAATTATCAAAACACGTCCTCAGCCGTCATTTTCTCAAAATTAAAGACTTACTTCCATTATCTTTAAGAACTTTTATCTCTAAGCAAACCCCCCAGATTTAAGGAACTCTTGGACCACTTCATAATTTTAGCTAATAGCATTATGAAAGCGGTAGCTAGATAATTGGCTAAATCTTAGTAACCATTCTAACCAATAGATCGATGATTGATTTTGATTAGTACTGTAATATGGGAAGGTCTACAATACCTACTCTTTATTTGGGTGTGTATTATATGCACCTCCAAAATATTATGAATTATAGAGAAAATATTATGAATCATATTGCTAGAATGTTACGAATCGTATAAAAGTTATGAGATACACCAAAATGTTATGAATCATAATAAAAATGTTACAAATCGTTGCTAAAAGGTTATAAATTCTAGAACAAAAGTTACGAAACACACTAAAATGTTGTGAATGAATCATAAAATATGTGCATATAATACACCATTTTAAGGGGTGTGTATTGTAGTCTTTCCCCTGTAATACATGACACTTTATATGATTCATCATGTATGTGAAGTATGAGCCCAGCTAGTGATGTGGTTACCGTCTCTTAAAGTGTATCATCAGATGATACTCAAATATCTTGCGAAATTACAAGTGTATGTGGTCAGCTGCTATCGTGATCCTTCTCTTGAGTCATGAAATTATATTAGTAAATTGTAGGACATTGTGGATTCTTATCTTTAGTTCTTGGAAATAGACTACATATTTGAGTTTTTCTATTTGTGGATTCACTTTATTGATTCCATCCGTTTAGTGGTTACATTTGAGAGTTTGTCTCGAACAATGACCATGCTAAAAATTACGTTGATCAAATGCCGTTTGATGTGATTGATTTCAATAATAATTGTTGAATATCACGTGTAAATTCAATTCATATGCATTTCAGGTGAAGAAATCATTGGAGGTTTTCGGGTGGGGGGAGAGAGAGTCAAGCATGGTGCTACCTGCGCTCGGTGAGTGCCACGTGAGCACTGCCTGCCGCTCGAGCTTATAGAAGGCCCCCTATGAATGCTATCCACTACCTTAAAAATTTATACTGTGTTTGAACGAGTTTTTGAGAAATTTTTTTATGAGAATAATGATTGGATTAATCTCATGCATCGCAAATTTTTTGGGATTTCTCACCAAATAGAACCCCGTAAACGAGTTGAGCTTGAGCTCATATGAGACCCCCTACGAATGCTACCCACCACCTTAAAAACTTGATCTAATGCCTCAGAATGTTTTTGGGATGTCTCACCTAATAGGGCTGTAAACGAGCCGATCAAGCTTTGTCGAGCTCGAACTCGGTTCAGTCAAAAATTTGAGCTCGAATTCAGCTCAAACCTTAATGAACCAAGCTTATTCATTTACTAAACGAGTCTCTTTAATCAAGCCGAGCCTCTCTTAATGAGCCGAAAACTCGAGCCCGAGATCATGCGAAGAAATCATGCAAATTAATAACTCAAAGATTATAAACATGAGTAGATGGTACACACCCTTTAATAAGTGTGTACCGTACGCACCCTATATATTTCTTTGGATTTGAGATAATCTAATCTTAACCGTTCAATTTTTTAATTAAAAAAGAGGCAATCTGTCTAACCGGTCATCACTTACTCTATTGTTGAGTTTCTCTCTCTTCTATCTTTAATGGGCTTTCAAATGCGGTCCAATATTAATTTGGGTGGACTAGAAATTGGGGTTTTTGAAAATTTTTTTTAACTCTCTAAACTATTAAATTTAAAATTATGAAAACAATAAAATAATTTAAAACTAATTTAATAAACCAGTAAAGTTGGACTGTTCGATATGATCACTTTTTTAGTCCAATTTGATCAACATGACATTATTACATAATAATTTTGATACGTACTTGTCAATATCTGATAATCTTTGATTTTAGTAACAATGTTGAATATCGTAAGATTTGATATCCTAATGGTTTAGATCGATCATCCTAACAAAAAATTAAAAGACAAAACTTAAGTTAAAATTGGTCATACTTTTGACAGTCATACTCAACCCATTTCACTTGAAAGGTCGAACTCAAATCCTTGTCTCGAGACAGTTGAATAATTAATTTTTTAGTGAACTCTCATTTATTCACGAAAAATTGGAGAGGGATTTTGATTTTTTGGATTAAATTTTTTAGAGAGAGAATTTGATTTGGAGAAATATTTTGACTGAAAATTGCAATTGTATTAAAATTTTTGGGTATAGTACTTACTTTATGGTGAATTTCCTAGATGAAAATTTTGAGGGAGAATTTCATTTTTAGTTTAAAATTTTGAAGTATTGTATAGGGAAAAATTAAAATTTCAAAAAAATGATATGGATGGAATGGAAAATTAAGATAATATGGCGAAAATTTTAAAAAATAATGTGGCGGAAATTAAAAATAATTTTAGTTTAAACTTCATACAACACATTGTGCTAAGATAACGACAATGTATGATATTATTACTGAATTTGTGATTTTTTAGACATGTATTTTGCTTGGGTATAATTATTATTGATTGTGGTACGACATATTTTGGTCTTATTACCGAATAATTTAATTGATTTCCTTTGGTACGACACGTGGTAAAAAAACGTCAATTTATGGTATTGTCATAACAATTATGGTTTGTTATATAATTTGTGGTATTTACATATGTTTTCTTTTGATACGACACGTTGTGGTAAGGAAATGACAATTTTAGGTGTTGTCATAACAATTGTGGTTTTTTTATAAAATTTGTGATATTTTAAAGTAAATATTTTTGACTTTGGGTATAACAATTGTTGATTCTGGTATGACATATTTTGATTTTGTTACGGAATATCATACGAGTCAGATTTTTTGATACGACTCATTCTGATAAGATAATGCCAATTTATAGTATTGTTATAACATTTGTGGGTAACATTATTTAATTTTTGATATTGTACGCATATATTTAGTAGGGGTAAAAGTATTATGAATTTTGGTACGAATAATTGCGGTTACATAATAACAATATTTTTTAATTATGAGTAACTTGCTAATGATCTGTTCAATAAGCAAATTTTAAAGTACAAATAGTAACTAGCATCATAAATATGTATTAAAAAATCAAAAATCGCATAATGAAAATCATAAATTGTCATAATTTAGACGTACAGTATATTATGTGTACCATAACTTTCTCCTATAATGATCTCTTGAACACATGAAATATATTTTCCAATTAAATGCAAACATGAAATGCATGATTATACATTGATCCAATTCCATACTTTGGCACGGATAAAGTCTTCTCGCTTATAAACTTCAAGCTTAGGGTGGACTATCTACACTCAATCAAACCAAATCATCTCCCAACCCCACATTGGGAATACAATAAAGTATCCGGAAATTGTCAACTGACACATCAGCCTTCATTTCTTTCCGTCATCATTCATTCCTTCGTAAAATTAGTTGTTAATTAATTAACTCGTGCCCAAAAGCATTATGAACTCGACCGCAATATACACTTTCAGCCACAAAGTTAGTTAATTGTTTGGTAGATTTGCTCCCCACATGATTGATAAGAGTTTGATTTTTAGGGTTAATTAGGTCGCAAAAAAGTTATTTTTTGTGATTTTCTAAATCCGGATTAGATGACCAATCTTTGACCGGGCCGAAGAAGAAGATAATTGAGCTAGGTACATATAAATTGGCCCAGACAGCGTTGACAGTCGAGGAAAATAAAACCTGTTCTAACTAAAAGTCTTTTTTTTTAGTCCTGACGATCGAGTTATTAAAAGTTTTTTTTCATTAGTAGTATTTTTTATTAATCTCATTTGTTTTGTGATAATAATTAATGGAAGGAATAGTAACTCTTCCTGTCTGTAGCAATTCTTAATTTATGGATTGATCATAGAAATGAAGCAGAATAATTCAAGCAAAGCAAACAATATTGTTTTTCTTTGAAATCCAAATTTATTCCTCTACAGTTGCAACAAATTTATTCACTGCAAAACAATGAAATAAATTACAATTAATGGAAAAGTTTGAGGATATATTTGACTATTCATCTACACTTGCAGTAGTAACCAGACTCGATCAACTAGGATATAGGGGTTAATTAACAAAATGAAACGGAAATAACTTGACCGATTCCTTCTTAATGGAACAAAACAATTTTCTAATTAATAGCTGGAACTGGAAGATATGCATGGTACTAGTTTAGAGCATTGCAAATCCTCCTTATGACCCCATTTTGACTGGTGGCAGGATCAATTATATCTCCCATTTTGATCATGGCAGCAGCGAAATCGGATTTAAACGTCGCAGGGCTGCTGCTATATTGCGAAACGATACTATCGGTTGGGCCTCCGCTGAAAAGTGTTTGGTCCGACTCGAGAAGGCCCTTCTTTTGAATTAGGTTTTTGAAGTAGTTGTTGTCGAACGAATTAGGGGTCACCAAATCAAGAGGTGCTAAATTTGCATTCCTACAACCACGTATGCGTGTGCTAGCAAAGCCAGCATCAATGTCGCTCCCGTTACTGTTTATCCGGTCGCTAAACGTGAAGCATTGTGCCTGTCCTATGGTGTGTGCCCCTGCATTTCAAATACGTAAAACAAACACATCAGTTAACTATTTTTCCACGAAAATGAAAAATGATCTAACCGATGAATATTAGTACTAATATTTTCGTGGTTATAATTACCTGATAAGGCGACCATGTCCCTTGCACTAAGCCCCTTCCTAGCGAAGTTTGCAATAAGCTCATTGACGTTACTTCCGAAGAAGGGAAGATCGGAATTTGCTAGATCACGGCTGGCTGTGGTAGAATCTTTTCTTCCAAGTTTTACTGTCCACGACGGACCACCCACCTGATTATTAATTTATAAGCGAAAACTAATTAGTATATCTTGAATTTTATCATATCGCAATGAAACTCCATGAGATCGATGTTACTAAAAGAATAGAAGATCAAATGCTAGGTTGTGTTTTGTGACTTACAGCAAACGACGCGTCTCGTGCAGCTACTGCAAGTATGTCAGCACATGAAACAACTTCAGGGCATAATTTCTCCACCTCAGCCTTGGCGGCATCTATGACTTCATAACCTCTTGCGGAACCCGCATTAGGCGCTGCAGTCCGTTCACTCGTTGAGATAGCAGCCTCACTAAGTAAGATTGAGGCATCACAACCCTGCACACCCACAGAACTTCAATATTTTGATAATATAAAATGCCCAATCTCTAACTTAATATGTTAGTCGATTGGTGGATGGTTACAAATATGATATAATATTCGTTCCAAAATACTTACAATTAAACCAAAATAAAAGTTTTGACTTTTGAGTACATTAATTAATTGTTGTACGTAATTACCTGAACAAAGCAATCATGGAAATGGAGTCGAATTAGTGATGCTGCCATCCGGCGTTCACGTGATACGGCTTGTCTAATTGAAGTTCGGATAGTGTTGAGTGCATTGGGGCAGGTATTATCGTAAAAGGTAGAAGATAATTGTGCGTTAGTAGGCGTACTCATTATTAATAGCGAAAGCAAGAGCAAGGCAGAAGCAATAGCCGAATAAAAAGTGCGAGAAACATTCGTGGGTGAATTCATGGCTAGCTAGCTATATATGGTACTCTCTCTCTCTCTCAAAATGCAAGTGAGGTAGCTCTAGCTAGTAAGAGGGGAATCGATCGAAATGCAGTGAAGATGATTGAGAAAGCATAACGAATTGCACCAATTTATAGGCCTTGATTGAGTGACATACGACTTGTTCGAATAGTCTTACGGAGTAGCTGGAAATGGAATACGACTTGTTCATCTTTGGCTGCCTTCAAATATTTTCCCTTTAAAATCTAGGCCAGCAAACGAATGTAATGTAAGGTATGTACGTATTAGCTGTTAATGACGGTTGGTTGGGACCTTTTTGTGCTTCTTTTTTTGAAAAAATTGACTTTTATTAGTTTGGGCATTATGTACACATGGACTTTAATTATGATTAAACTAGCTAGTGAAACATTAAGAGAAAGAGCAGTACTATTTGCATGTTTGGCTAAATAAGCCAAATGAACTTTTAATCCCTCCACTTTTTTTTTGAACGGCGGAATTTTTTAATCCCCTCCATTCTCGAAACACTGTCTGCTATGCAATTTATACAACTTTCAAAAAAAATTAATTAGTTTATATTTTTAAGTTTTCGCCTCGTAGTTAATTTTTTTAGAATAGAGATTATATTTTTTGACCGCACTATTTATATTGATATATGAAATTTTGTACATATATTATTAGTGAATTGGCCAGCTAATACAGCTAAAGTACATGAGTGATTTCTGAACACTCTACTACAAATTTCTGGACCCGCCACTAAATAAAAGTAAAAGATAAAAGAGATGGTGGACTCAATTTTTCCCCCTCAATTACACCGCTTTAGTGGTTTTAATACCTCTTCTTTTGTTTATTAGTGAAAGATAAAGGAGAAGCTTGCATGAAAGGGTTGGTTAGGTTGACCTTCATTTATTTAATACTATTTTACCATATAATAAACGAATTTTCATTACCTCGATTAGACCTTTGAAATTTCTAAAGTTGAAAGGGAGATGTGGTCAACAATCTAAGACGTCCTTCTTTTTTGACATTTGAAAATTCTGAGAACAACACGGATATGATCCAGCAGTTCAGCACCGTGGCTCTTTGGCTCCTAGTAATCATATAACGTGACTAGTAATTAGGGATGAAAATTTTAACCGAATAACCAAATCAATCGACTGAACCAAATCACTTTTGTGAAATTCGGTCAGTTTTACTGTCACCTCAATTCGTTTTGGTTTTGAAATAGTCAAAAATCAGATATCAGTTCGGTTTCAGTTTTAGAAGAAAAACAAACCGATTCCACCGAAACCGAACTGATTATTAATGTACCCACATGCCATAAGTTAGATCTTATCCGTTCATCCACTTGGCCGAAAACTAATTCCTGCCATTCAAACCATTCACCGACAAGCAAGATGAAAAGTAAACCTAATCTATCCTGTTCTTTGTTGTCTTCTCCTGCCTATTCTCATACTCTCTGTCTCTCCGCCGGTAGACCGTGTCTCTCTCTCTCTCTCTCCACCGGTAGACGGCGACCCACTTTCTTGTATCCACAAATCCATAAGAATCTCACCTGTTGGCTGCTCATCTCATTCTAGAAGCCAAGATCCCTACCAATTTTTATGTTTCAAGAAGTTTGAAATCGTCCTTGTTCAAGATCTTTCTGTTATTTTCTTCTGTTGATTTCATTTTTTGTTTGGTTTGTGTCATTTATGGCTGGTTTTTTGCGTTATCATTTCTTGCTCAGAGCTGTTATGGGCAATCTCATTTTCTCCTCCATATGCTACAATTTTTTCCTCTTTAAAACCGACTGAACCGACGGAACCAAACCGTTCTGACCAATAACCGAACCGAGCGGTTATTCCTAAGAATCGGTCGGCGTCGGTGCGAGATATCCAAAAACCGACTCAGTCGGTTTGGTGCAAAAAGTGAAAAAAAAAATCGATCAAACCGAACCGATTTCATCCCCACTAATAAGCAATCCGGTAGTCTATCTAAACTCCATAAAAACATGAATTTTTAATTACTATTAACTTGACCCTTGCACCACGCAAAACCTTGCAAGGAAATAAATAATACTAAAATCATGGTTCAACGTACTTTTCTTTTTTGTCAATAAAAAAAAACATTATTGCGTGGTCAATGTAATTTAGCTTTAATTTATTAGGAAATTTTTTTTTTAATAAATCTTTGAAAAAGATTACAAAAATTTAACAGAACGCAGACACACCAGCAAAACGCCATCCGAGAAACAAATCCAAAGAAAGACAAGGAGTCAACCAAAACACCACAGTGAAAAGTGAAAACCAAAACCGAAACAATTGCTGAAAACAATCCAAAGAGGCAAAAATTAAACCTAAGCCCAAAAGCACAATCCGAAACTCAAGATAGCAAACCTAAAGGATAAATTCGAAACCAAGAAGCAACCCATACCCGCCAAACCTCGATATTAAAATTCTAGAGAAAGAGAGGCACCATCCTGGAAATCAACGTCTTCCTCCGAGGTAAATTCTTCCTCCAAGTCATCTAGAGTATGGATCATGTCTTTAAATTCTTTCTCTTGCATTTTAACAAATTTCTTTAAAGTAAAGTTTCTCCCTCCTCTAGCTTCAATGCCTTACGTAGGACCACAATCCAATGTCTTGCGGGCTTCCTTAAAGAAAATAGAGTTTCAATTCTGGATGTCATCGGAAGACAAGAAAGAAAATGGGACCTTCAATTCATGTTTTTAGGATTCAATTTGATGGCCTTAACCCCAAGCTCCATAAAAAAAAATTTCTTTTTAATTTTCCTCTTCGACCCTCTCAATCTACTTTCTGATTTATGGATAGCATCAAGAGAAGATCGATCTCCCGAATAGCTACTCCCGACTTTTTTTGCTCACCAACCAGCTGCAATCATTCTTGTCATTGCCCTCGCACGCTGAAAGGGTTTGAGTTCCCTACGACCGAGACTATAGTACGTATCAGGATCTCCCAAAAGGCCCATAGGACCCATAGTCATTGCATGCCTCGTGTCTATGGTTCCATCGGTTCCATGCCATAACCTTTTTCTTTCTCAAGAATTTGGTGCATTGACAGGCCTATCTTGACCACAATCAAAACTCTCCTCATCACCATTATTCCCCTCAACTCTGGCCTTCCCATCACCATTAGCCACTACGCATTAATCAACCTCCTCCCTCGTTTCTCCCACCAAAGAAGTGGAACGATAAACAACCAGTCATTGCACATAGTAGGTTATTAGTACTATTCTTCAAGCACAACCAGTGAATCTTTTAATTCCCTCACTACAACAAAATGTGGATTTAGGGGCACTTTTGAAAGGGCATTTTTTGAACATTGCCTTATCAAGTTATTAATGAGGCACCACCTGCTAAAGTGCCCCATTTGATTCTCTCTATTGCGGCAGTTAGCTTTATCCCTAATTTAACGTATTTAATTATTTTTTGGTAATTTTATAGGACGGTTGAAAGTGCCTCGAAAAGTTAGGTTTAATAAGGCACTTACTTGGAGACATAAAACTACGACGTTTTTGTAGTCAATATTTTTTTTTTTTAAAATCAACATCTACTGATCAATCTAATAGGGCATCTTTGCACCTCTACACAAAAGTAAACTGAAAAGTCCAAACCCGAAGTCGGACTTCCTACGCACAGGAAAAAAACAAGAGCAATATCTAATAATCATATGTTATACAGTTTTTAATAATCTTCGATACGGCTATATAGCGGATCTCAATAAGATGAAACTATTTTAATAGCCGAGGCCATTGATTTCGTTGTGCTTATTGATTAAATCATTATTGTAAAAATTTTGCTTGATCAGGTTTAGAAAGCTCCTTGATTGAGACACAATTTATTTTTTTGGATAATAGTTATCGTCCGATCAAATGTGTAGTGATACCCGATCAACTTCATTCTTGGTAAGAATAATGTACTCCGCAATATGTAAAAGATAGATGGTTCGGATCAAAAAATAAAGACTTTTGCGGGGGTCTGGTTATGCAATCTAAAACTTTAATGCCTCAGGATGCATCAAATTTTGTCCGATCAAGCGGTTGCCAATATCCGATGATCTTCGATTTTTGTGACAATGATTGAATTAGTGAGACTTGAAATCCTAACGGTTTAGATCGACCACTGTAAAAATTGAGTTGGTAATGACCTTTAAATCCTATACGTTCAATGTAAATGTTAACAAACTAAGTCTTGGGTTGTATTTAATGTATAGTAGCCATTCGACCTCGACACAATTACGATGATCTAGACCGTTGTTTTTGTTTCCCTTGTTGATTAAATCATCCTCTCAAACATTTGTCTCGATCGGGTTTAGAAAGCTTCTTTATCGACACACAATTTCATTAAAAAATGGGTTTTTCTGTTTGATTAAGTGTCTCGGGACTCCCAATTAACTTCGTTGTTGGTACGAATGATGTGCTTCGTAATATGTAAAAGATGGACGGTTCCGATCGGAAAAAAAAAGACTTGGATGGGGGTCGGGTATTGAAATCTAATACTTTAATGCCTTGGGATGCATCAAATGTGGTCCGATCAAACGGTCGCCAATATCTGATAATCTTCGATGATGTATGTTTGGTTGGTATTGTTGCTGAGGCCTTTACACTGTTTACTAGATCTATTCTGGTATGGTTCTCTCCGTAGTGAACTTCATGTTTATGCTCTTGTTTTTGTTCAGGAACTCAATTAATCTCTCTGTTTGAATTGCCTGTTTTGTGAAGTTAAAGCGTTAACTTTTAAATGACAAGGTCCTTTTCATATTGATTGTATCTTGGCCAATAGGAATCTTTGAACACCTGAATTATATGGCATCTATGTTCGTTGTTGCATTGAAGCTCATGAGCATGTGATTGTCCATATAGTACCCTACGTTTCTATCTTGGCTCACTTCATGACAGAACCATTTAGGATTTTGACTCTATGACAGGATAAAACTTAATTGATTGAAGACCAAAATTTGGGATCACCAGAAGAACCCTAGGGTTATAAAAGATTGGCCTCATTAGCCTACCCACACTCAAAGGATTGGATGTGAAAAGCATCAGTTCGGTAATGGGGCTCTTGACATGAACCCTTGGGTTGCAAAAGAAGTAATATTTTGGTATTGTCTCTCTTCTCTCTATCGATTTTTGGTGTGGAATTGGAGCTTCAACTTTTTAAGCATTGAAATTTTCTATTTTGGTTTTTTGTGTACTGCTTAAATTGTAGTTGGTATAACTTGGACTGATTGACTGAAATTGGTCTTGAATTGCTTAGTTCATTCACATATCCTAGGGGTATTAGTTTGGCATCATAGGGGTTTTTAGTTTGGCTCATTTGAAGATTATGACTTTAATGTGTCACATGATTTGTTCAATCACATTTTTCCTTTTTTTCTTCATCTTATTGACTAGAAAAGCCTGTATTTTGAGTGAACTCCATTAAATGATTGAGGGACAAAGAGTCAAAAGTTTACACAAGTGGTGCCCAAAGCAACATGTGTATTGTGATTTTGAGAGTTGTTATATTTTGCTCTTCAATGTACAGTTCTTGTCAAATTTGACTACAGCAATACTCAGAATTCATGGTCTGCAACAGGAACATATGGATGTGATGATTTGCTTGTGGATATATTACTTCATGTTTAACATGTATGTCTCTCTTGGACAAACGATCAATTCGGATTCTTATTATGTTGTGAAGAAAAAGCAGTGTATGATTGATTTTGTCTTTAGTTTTCCTGGTTTTTTTTAATTCTTGGCAATGATAATAGAACTCCTTAAATTTCCTTTTTTCTGGATGAGCTTGTGTTTCTTATTGTATATCATTGTTTGTCAATTCAGGTAGCAAAGGATAAAGGTAGTGATTGCGGGGAGGATTAAGATGGTGATTGCGGTGTTATATTTCTCTTTATCTTAGTCGTAACTTAGTTCGATTTGCAGGATCTTGTATTTATAACTTCGATTAAAGGATTTGTTGATTGGCAATCGAATTTTATATGTTTAAGTTCATAATTTTGGATGGTTGGTGAGTTGTACGGGATTCAATTAGCTAGTTGGTAATTTTTTTTTAAAGAAGAACTTCTTTTGGGGCAGTTAAAAGTGCCCTATTAAGAAATCTATGGAGGTAGTTTCAAGTGCATCATCAATCAAGCTATTGCAGCACCTTAAAATGTTGTTAGAGATGATTAACCATGGTTAAACATTAACGATGACATGCTTTAGCAGCATCGTGAAGTGCCTTAATACATATGCTTATATGGCAGTTTAGTGTGCCTGTTCAGACACTTCTTGCGGCACTTAAAAGTGCAGCGACAAAGAGATTTAGAGGCTCCATAATGTGCTCCATAAAAAGTGCCGCATTATATCTATAACTGCATCAATACATGCGGCACTAAGGCATAGTGCCTCAATAGCTAAATTGCCCCAACAGGTCCCTTGTTGGGGCACTTTTGAATGCCTCAAAATGTCATTTTTGTTGTAGTGCCTGAAATCAAAATATTTGGTGGCTCGCTTATTAGTACTATTCTTCAAGCACATAGTAGCTTTAGTACAACACGAGATATAGTCTTACTCTATTGGAATTTACTGTGTACCATACTGTTGTAAATTATTAGCATGTACTGTACTAGTGGGTATTATTAGTGTTTACTGTGTACCATACTGTTGTAAATTATTAGCATGTACTGTACTAGTGGGTATTGTTAGTGTTTACTGCAAAATTAGTACGTAGATAGTAATGGTTCAAGTAGTATGTAATAGGTTAGGCTAAAAGTCTATGTTGTACAGTACAAGGCAATCATGTGTGTTACTATTCCATGATGTAAGTGATGATGCAGGGTACCCCTCCTTACGCGTATAAAATGAGGGCTTCCCCCGTTGTAAAACCCAAGCGAGTAAGCCAATATAAACCAGTGTTTTTCTATTATATCCTGTGTCTTGTATTTTCTCTCCCGATCCTAACCTACTTTGTGTTTGTACCCTCTTCGTGTCTGTAACTTTTGGTATCAGAGCCATGTTTTCTATTCTAGCTTAAACCCTTGTCTGGGAACTTCGTGTTCTGTAATATTTCAAATCTTTTTCCAAAAAGAAAAAATTGAAGCGTATGCTCTGTGATTGCCTTCTAAGGATCCTCCACATCAGAAACTTCACTAACTATTTTGATTGTAAAATTTCTGTATCAGTGGGTTAAAAGTACCTCGAGACTTTGGCTATTGAGCGGTGTGTCTCGGTTTATCTACCCTAGTATACAGAATTTTATCAATCAAAATTGGTTAAGGTTCTCACATCTAAAGAAAAAGATTTGTTGTATGAGGAAAATGGAGAACCCAAATTCCTACCCATAAAAAATGAATCATTTGTTTTCCACCTATTCCTCTGCTACTTTATCCCTTGTCCCTTCACGTTCTTCCACCAGTAGAAATTCTCCTGCTTCTTCTTCTAATCTTGAGTACTTGGATGAGTTTGAGTATCTTCCTGATGACAGTAAGGTTCCTCTTACAGATCTTCCTTTCTTAAACCCATATAATGCTTTTGTCCGACCACAAACTTCTGTAAAAAAGACTGTCACCCAACTCTTCTCCACAAAGCGTCCAACATCTGTGAAAGAGTATGTCCAAGCCTCTAAATTCGATTAATGTTTCATAGCAGCTACCGAGGCTGAACAACTTTTACCACTAGAAATCCCAGTTGATTTGCCTCGCATCTGGCAACAACAAGGATTTACTCATCTTCATTTCGGAGCAATCAGATTGGCTATCACTTTCCATGGGAGAAAAGGTTTACCTGTTACTTCTAGACTTGCTCTGGTAGATATCAGGTTCTTACAGTATCAGCATGCATGTATTGCCACAGTCCAAACCACTTTAAATGTTGGAACTGTGATTTTCACCTTTTATCCTAACTTCAACATGCCACTAGCAGATCCTCATATGCTAACAGCCCTAAAAGTTCAAGTTCAAATTGGTGGTGCCTCCCAAATCTCCACCACATATGCTGCAACGCTCCACTACCAAATGGCCTATCGCCTCCAGAACCATGCCTTTGACATGTCATTACTTTCCTCCACAGATGAAGCCCTTTTCATAACTGTCAACGCACCTCACCAAGCTTCTTGTGTCCATGTCCCACGTCAAATTTCTCGACCTGGGCTTCTCAAGCTTCTCCCTGAATCTTGGGTTACAGCTTATGAGAAGAACCAACAAAAGCCCATACCTGTTCAATCCTCAAATCCACTTTTCATCTCAAACCTTGATGGTACTGCAGAAATTTCTTTCCCAAACGAAGCCTTTGCCTCATCTTCCACCCATCCGGTTATTTTCCCTCAAAGATTGACATGTTTGTTGATGGCTCCAGACCTGAATCTCCAATTAAATATTTTCAATCTAGTGGCCTTCCAGTTTTCTATTTCAAAAATCCAGAAACAGGTCATTGTTATTTTGATGCCTGTGACTGTGATGAGTGTCTGGAAGATAGTATTCTAGAGGATGATGAAGGCTTTGAAGATCCATGTCCAGTACGCTCTCCTTTACCTCCCACTTCTTGTAAATCCCCACCTTCTCCTCAACCTCCATCTAAAAATGACCATTCGGCATAACCCAGTGGATGTTTTATGTTCACTGAAGCAGATTCCCCTCCTTTGGAATTTCACAATCCTCAAGAAAGGACAACCCACCGTCATAAAATTCCAGATTCAGCTACTATTCTTCCTGATGGTAGCACCAAAGCGGTATCAGTAGCAGAAGCAGCAATAAATTGGCAGTCAGCAAACTCTCTGGCGCAAAACAAAATTCTTCAAAGAATTGCTAACTCTCAGCAAAATTTGGAGAACGCTGTCCATAAGAAGTTGTCATCGTTGGAACTTCTTATCAGAGATTTGCAGCAGAAAATTCAAAATGTTCACCAAGAACTTCATCAGATGGCATATGCTAATCAGGCATTCTCAACAGTTTTTTACCAAAAGGATGCTGAAATGAAGCATCTGAAAAACCAGCTTCAATCCCTTCAAGCTCAGCAGTATTCTCAGCAAAAAAGCCTGTTTGACATGTTCGCATCTTCCACTCAACAAAGTTTTTCTGGGTTTCCTCAGATGTCTCAACCCTTACCTATAACTCCTACCTCAGGATTTGGTGAGTCCAGCTCCAATATTTTTGGGAGCTTGTCAGCTTTCCTTCCTCCACCAAAAAGACCATCTCCACCGAAATTTCCTTTTCCAAAGCCCCAGATAAAACCTATCCAAGTTCCTTCAGCATTATCTCCACCATCCACTTCTACCTCAGCTCCAACTACCTCTACTCCTTCTAAACCGTCTGACCCAAATTCAAGATCCCCCCAGTTAATGGTTCAGCCAACTTCCAAAAATCCAATCTCCACTCTCCTCAATACCCTAGCCACTATACTTGAAGACCTATATTCATCTCCTGAACCGACTCTTGAGTTTAATTCAGACACTGAATCAAATGACTCAATGCCAACTCCTCATGTTTTCATGATGAATCCTGAAAACCCAGAAGAAAATGTTGAAGACCCTATCATTGAAGAAGGTCCTGAGTTTGAAACACCTCCTGATATTCCAACCTTTGATTCTTTCTCACATTCCAATATCCACACTCAAGGTTTCTCCTTTGATAACATTCCCCCATCAAAATGGTTGGATAAACTCTATGAGATTCATGCTTGGTGTACTGCTGCTATGCTTTCCCCTAACGCTACGCTTAGTACTGTCATTACTAAGTGTACAACAAATTTTTTGGCCGTCTCCGTCAATGGTATATGGCTCTCGGTGAATATCGACAACTACAGTTTAAGCAACTACCAACCCTTGATTAATTTATCTCAGTTCTGCATACTGAGTTTCTTAGAGATCACAACAACACAAAAGAGTTCATTCGAGAGGAATACCTCAGCATGAGGTGCTGTTCATTCAAAAGAAAAGATCTGGAGATCCATTATGACCGTATGTCTCAACGATTTTATCTTCTCAACGGCATGGATGATGTCAATCTCAAGCAATCTTTTCTCAATTCCCTTCCTGAACCATTGGGAAATGAGACAACAAGATTACTTCAAACAAAAGGATTGACGTTGAATGCAACATCTCTTGGCGGTATTTATCAGCACTCTTTGATTGCCTTGGAAAAGCTGTGCAATCATCAGAAATTTCTCAGAACTCTTGAAGAACAGGGAAAACTTCTTGGCAAAGCTTGTGATCGGCCAGACTTATCTATCAAGTGTAAAGACAAGAAGTGCACTTGCCGTCCTTCATATCGAAAATCCAAACACTTTCAGAAATGGAAGTTCAAATCTCCTGGCAAGTTTCCAAAGTTTCCTAAATCTGCAAATTCTCACGCGAGAAAAAATGGAAATTTTTCAAAAAGAAAAAGTTCAGAGGGCAGCGAAAGTCCGATCGCTGCTACATATGTGAGAAAACAGAGCACTATGCAAAACAGTGTCCAAATAAAGCAGCAAGAGACAAAATGGTGAATTTTTTGACTTTCATTGATGATGATCTTGACAATGCTGATGTCAAGTCCCTCTTTTCTAGTGATGATGAAGCAACAGCCGAGGCAGTTCTGGCATTTACTTTTGATGATTCTTTATCAGAATCAGAGGATTCTTCTGATGAGTCTGATTCATTTCCTTATGAAATCCAAGCATTTGGACTCTCAGACATCATGTTGGCTAAACCCTTAGCCAAGGTTAAAATCTTGATTGGAAAATATGAGCAACCCATACTAGTCATCGCCTTCTTTGATACTGGTGCTGCAGCTTCCATCCTCAACTCGGTGATTCTCCCCAGGTCCTACTGGCAGTCATGTTTCAGACCCTTTAAAACTGCCAATGGAGAAACTTTTATCATTACCCTGATCAGCCGGCCTATTATCATCCAGCTTTTCCCTGGATACACCATAAGACATCAAGTTTATGGTTCTGATCTTCCAGGAAAAGATTTATTGTTAGTCTTTCATATTCTCCAAAATCTCAGCAAAGTCTCCTGGCTCAAAAAAGGTTTGAAATACAAAAACTACCTATTATCTTGGACCACTCAACCAAATCTCTTTTCCATAGAAAATTTTTCCTCCATAAAAGAAGCCATCATCCAAACCTCTTGTGCTGAATCCCATTCCCAGTTCCTTACCAAATGCTCCAATCCACTTTGGAAAAACCTAAATTTCTTCATTACTCTTCCCTTTAAGAAAAATGAAGATATCAACCCCACCAAAGCTACCCATCATGGAATGAACCCAGAACACTACCAGCTTGCTCTCTAAGAGCTCCAACAACTCCAGTCAGAAGGTTTGATTGAGCCCACAACCTCTCAGTGGGCATGTGAAGCATTTTATGTGAATAAAAGATCAGAGCAGATAAGAGGAAAATTGCATCTGGTTATCAATTACCAGCCTGTTAATCATTTTCTGCAGGATAACAAATTCCCTCTTCCTCGGCAAAGTGTTCTTTTTGCAAGCTTGCCCAAAGCTCAAATTTTCTCAAAATTTGACTTGAAAGCAGGTTTCTGGCAACTGGGCATCCATCCAGATGATCGTCCCAAAATTGGTTTTTGCATTCCAGATCACCATTATCAGTGGTCAGTCATACCTTTTGGATTAAAAACAGCTCCATCTTTATTTCAAAAGGCCATGATTCGGGTATTTACTCCTATCCTATCATCAGCTCTCGTCTACATTGATGATATCCTACTTTTTTCCCCCAGATATTGAATCCCATGCTATCTTACTACAAACCTTCCATTTTCTGGTTCAAACCTATGGCATTATGCTCTCAGAGAAAAAGATGCTCGTTGCCCAACTAGAAATTGATTTTTTAGGGTTGCATATCTCTTAAGGTCAATACACCCTTCAGCCTCATATAGCCTTTCAACTTGATCATTTTCCTGACGAAAACCTCACAGTCAACAAGTTCAACAGTTCCTTGGAATTGTTAACTATATGGCTGATTTCATCCCCAACCTTGCCCACTATCGTACTCCTCTCTCAGCTCTACTGAAGCAAAACCCTCCCTCTTGGTCAACTCATTGTACCCAAGCTGTCAAAACCCTCAAAACCATAGCAAAAACCCTTCCTCCATTAACTATACCTTCAGATGGGAAAAGAGTACTTCAGACAGATGCCTCTGATCTATATTGAGGAGCAGTTCTCTTGGAAGAAAACACAGAACAAAAGCGCAGAATTTGTGGATATAAGAGTGGTGCTTTCTCTCCAGCAGAGCTTCATTACCACTCTACTTACAAAGAAATTCTGGCAATCAAAACGAGCATTGAAAAATTTGAATTCCATTTCCCGTATATCGTTTTACATAACGTTCCGGGTATTTAAGACCCCGTATGTCCATTCCAAGCCATTTATCTCGCATATGGTCATACGTGTTTCTAAGATCCTATTGCAAGAATGCAGATAAGAGAAATTAATTTTTTATGCAACTCATATTTCTATTCTTGTTCCTGAATTCAACATCTAAACCCATCTCTTATACCATAAGTCATCACGTGATGGTCTATCCCCTTTGTTCAGGATTTGTTCACCTTTTTATTCAACAATCGACATTATCATAACTTTGGCTACTAATTAAGTATTCACATTTCTCACGTATATAACAATACCTTAAGGAACTTATCAACCCATAATAACTCTACAACATACTACCCGCCAATATTGACACTTAAGACTCGTGGAACAGGCTCTGAATGGATTCAATAGGATCAATGAGACGAACCAAGAGAATGTGAGTTATTACTTTATCCTTTGAATCACTAGACCGGCTCACACCTACCAAATATACTCATCACAATATCTTGCATAGCCTACGGTGCTCCTAACAACCATATATATGACATATCACTTGTCGACAACGATACCCAAGATTACGTTTTACGAGTGTCTCGGAAACAAAAACATCAATGAGTTAATAGAGATCGAACAATCAAGTTCAAAGATGGTCTATAGATGTTTAAGAGGTGCTATAAGTGATCGGGGGCCAAAAAGATGGAGTACAGAACAAATGCTGAAAAACTATCCATAAGCTCCTGGTATCAATAGAACCAAAGTGGCCGTATCGATACAACAACCAAATCAGAAAGTGAAACTACGGTTTTGAAATAGTATTGATACGGCAAAAAGCCTGTATCGATACGGCGACGTTTCGAGCAGATTTTCGACAGATTTTCAAGGATTAACCCAACAACCAAACACAACAATCTAGGGTACGAATAGGGCACAAAATCAACTCATAAGCATGTAAAGAGAGTAAGAGATCCCAACCTCGATTACCAAAGCTGAACCCAAAGGATCGATCAAGCCTTATGTAAGTGCAGAAAATGAAAAAGGCCTTTGAGCAGGTTCACGAAGGCTATGTGGCTACTTCCTTGTAGAGTCAAACCTATAAAACAAACAAAAGGTGGCGCACCTTTGCCGTCTCGTAGTGGCTAAGGCCCTCCGATGCCAAAGTTAGTATCTCGTACTAGTGTAAACCACTAATTCTCATTAGTGAGTAATAATCAAATAACCAGGAATTGCGTGCCTTTACCTCTGGGTTTACCTCATATTTATAGACCCATGTCTACTTCTGTCCAAGCCATCTTACTGCCCTAAGTTTCCTTTCGTAAAGGAACTTAGAATATCGGGATTCTCATTCCCATAACCGCATATTTCCTTTTAGACCTTTTAGGAACTCTTTCCAAGGCGGCCGTTCACCCCATTTACGTTGGGTATCTCCTGGGAATCTTGTTTCCCTTCTTTGGATATGTCTATTTGGACCGATGGAGCACCCACGGTACCTTCGCTCTTGTTCGGCCTTCGTTTGCCGAAACGGACTATGGACCAATGATTTCTCATATCAAACTGGACCTCTTATCACGAGGCTGGTCCAACAACTACCCTTGCTCTTTGGACCATGCCCACCTTGCTCAAGGAGTATCTTGGACTGGGACCTCACCGTATCACAATCGCCTTGTGCGTTCACCTCCTTTGCCAGCGAATATTCCGGTATGTTGTTAGGCCCCAGCGCTGCGTGTTACGGCCACCCGCATACTGTTAAGGGATTACCTCCTCTGCCAGTAGCTCCCCGGCTTTACTCGTTATTTTCTCTTAATAGTAATGAGCCGAAGCTTAAACACGAGCAGAGTTTTGCTCCACGCACCTATGTTTCGTGCTTTGGTGCAAACTCATCTTAGCCCAACCTGGCGCCTCGTGCGTTTGGTCTACCCTGACTTTCCGGCTAACACCTTTACGCGGCATGCTCTGTACGCCCATACATTCAAATCACCGGCCAGGCGTTTGAGCAGGCGCTGACAGCGTCACGGGGTGGCGTTTCTCATCACGTCACCTTTTCTTTGGGGTATGCTTGGATTTTAGTCCCCAATTTCAAACCCACTTCACCTCCAAGTTCCCTCTGCAGGACGGCTCATCCATTCGCGCCATTGAAGCTCTGCTCGAAGTCCTCTTCTCTTAGAGTATTAGGGTTCTCAAGTCCCAGCTGAATTCGTAAGTTTTCATCTACCCTTTCACTCCATTTCTCTCTTAGGTCTAGGGTTATCTCGGTTGATCTAGGATCTCCTCAATCTCTTAGGGTTTTTCCGTACCCGTCCCCCTATTAGAACTCAAACCCGAGGCTTTTGGGTTGTAGTTGCGATTTACGTGAAACCTTTGTGACACGCCCCGAAGAATGGCGAGTTAGGTCTCGCTTCTGAGATCCCAGAACAATGTAGCCACTTCGCTTGCTCTGAGAAAGATGCCATTCGTGAGTGTTTTGACAACGACCCCTGCACATTCCTGTCATTGCCGTCGTTGAGGGCGGCGTTAGGTTCCCCCTGGCACCATTACTCTGCCAGGTTTTGGCCTATTCAGACTATCCCCCATGCAAGTCTCTGCCAATTTTTCAGGGTTATCATGGGCATCAATGCCCTGAATCAAATGCTAGGCACGTCCCTAGGCTTCATGATATACACCACTATCTGACATCTCCGAGAACTAGGGCGCCTCGACCTCTGCACCTCGAAGTAGGATTGAAAAAAGGCATGCTCGATGACTACTTGCCCAGGAGGGAGGCGGCAGCGACTTCCTCATCGTCACGAGAACTTGAGCCAGGGGCGGGGCGTGATCATCGGCTTTCCGCACCCCACCCGATTTGTACGCCACGTTAGTTTCTTTTTCTCGTAGAACTCTTTGCCGAGCAATTTCTGCATTGCACCTTTCATTACTTGTTTTCACGACCGCCTTAATTTTCCTCGTATTTGCGACCTGGCGTCAACCAGAACACGCCATCATCACCCCAGGTCCACGTCACCGACATCAACGGTGCACTTGCCTTCAGCGGTGAGAACACGTGTTTGGCTGGCGAGCAAGAAGCGGCCTGAGATTCTTCACCGACTCACAGGGCATCATCACGGCGGATTCATCGGCGGCGAATCGCGCGGCCGAACAATCCCATTATCCACGATCCTCCAGTAACGGCGGCGGCCCGAAGAAGCGTTCTCGGACCACTCCTGCCCAGCGAACCAATCGACTTTCGCCGAAGAAGCCTGACCTCTGCTGGCGGTTACTCTCGTCTCCCCTCCTCACGAGATCGACAACGATCGACCTCGTGACCTCCTCAATATCCCGAGGTAGGTCGTGGGCCAGACGCGGCGGCACATCTCGTGGTAACCATGGGCTGGCTCTCGAGCCAGCGCGCCTTCTCGCCATGGTCGCCGTGGCCGGCATTTCGACTGGCAACGCCCTCCGAAACCTCCCCAGAAGTGAGGCGTACCGAGGGACAGCGTCCACGGTTTGGAAACTCTCCTACATTGGACAGCCCGGCTCACGACTGCGGCACCTCGACACCTCTCTGGACTCCTGACTCACTCATGGCGGCGGCGATCCGCGGTCGTGACGGCGTAGATCGAGAATCTGACCACACATTGTCTGACGTTCATGCTTCACGGGGATATACAAGGAAATGCCCGACTCCCAGGACAACCTTCTCGGCTCTTTCATGAGCCTAAGCCAAGTAAAGCCATCATACCCATTTCTTCATGCTAATGGCTT
Organism: Rhododendron molle; assembly: GCA_025413875.1. NCBI lineage: Eukaryota > Viridiplantae > Streptophyta > Magnoliopsida > Ericales > Ericaceae > Rhododendron > Rhododendron molle. The sequence goes on from CM046392.1 coordinate 34,776,366, forward strand.
CAAATTGCTTATTCCTACCATTTGTCTAATCATGTACATGTCCGAGGCGATACAAAAAAATGGTGGCCATGGCCAACTGGGACATTCCGAGGCCCAGCGTGCCAAGCTTGCAGTGAGAGCGCAAAGTGAGAACAATTGTCGGCTAGAAAGAAAAATCAAGCTCGGGGGCGGCGAGGCCAGGAGAGAGTGCTTCGGTCATGAAGGCGAACTTGAACCGGACTCTTCCACAGTGGAGGCGAGCAAGAAGCGAGGCCAAAGGCGACCTACCGGCCTGAGGGCTGCAGAGGAATCCGTGTGGCCAGCGAGAGCTATCTGGACGGATGCACAGGATCCAGGACGGTATTTGAAGCTTCTTTGGTGGCTTGCCTCGAAGAAATCTGGTGCCCAGAGTCTTCTACATGGACTGAGATTGACCTTCCGAGCACCCAGGCGACCAAGGAGCTGGAAGAGGTTGTGGAGGAGGAGGACAGACTGGGCCAGGGGCTCAACAACATCCGAGCAGCGGTGCGGTGATCAAGCCCGGAGAAGCGACCAAGCGGCGGCGAAGGAAGAGCGATGGCGGTCCGTCACACTTTTGCTTTGTGGATGATGCAACAATCTCTACTGCTCCAACCTTGCAAATGCTCCAACCTCTACCCCTGTCATTGAGGATCTGGACGATCGAAGAGTAAGTGGGACTCTTAGTTCGTAGTAAAACCATTTGAAATTTTCTTTGAATCAGGTTTTTGACCCGACCTGCGTAGGCCATTGGTATTACCACTGCGCGTACTATTCTGGCCCTTCCTGGCCTCCGATTTTGGTAGCCCTTCGTGGCTTTTATTCTGCAATTACATCTCTTGGCACTTTCTTGTACGCTCGTCATGCCGTGTCCTGGGTTTTTCTTGATAACCCTAGCGTTAATTTTTTGCTTGACTAAGATATACGCTTAAGTTGTCGTACTTGTAGACCTGGTTTGCTGATGTTTTAGCTGCACTCTCATTTATACTGCTGCAGGTTTCTCGTACCCTAATGTAGGTGTTAAGTGTATTCGCAGCTTGTCTATCAACACATTTACTCATATGTATCCAGGCAGTCTCTAAAATTTTTCGAACTTAGGTATTGCTGCATGTTCATGTATGCAGCCCATAATGTGCTCGTATTTGTACTTAGTAACCTTGGGTATATTCATCCCCAGATTGTGTGTAAATTCGTGAGGGCATGCAACCGTACAAGCTAACAAGTCTATTCGTACTTGCCGAGATTTACTCCAAACATATTCGTGTTTTAGAGCAGTGTGCATAATCTCGTATGCCTTAGGTGTATTCGTACTGAGGCAAGCATCAAGTATATTCGTACATTACTTGGCAAAATTAAGGTAATATGTCGTACCGAGCAAGCATCAAATATATTCGTACTTGGCAAAATGCAGGTAATATTATTGCCGAGCAAGCTGTCAGTGTATTAGTACTTGGCAAGTGCAGGTGTATTCGTGCAGGAGCAAATAAACAAGTATATTCGTACTTGGCTCAATTATGGGTGTATTCGTACCCGTGCAAATAAACAAGTATATTAGTACTTGGCTCAATTCGAGTGTATTTGTACCGAGCAAATAAACAAAGTATATTAGGTACTTGCCAGCTCAATTTTGATTTTGAAATATTCGAAATTCCATTTAGTTACCTATCCCTCTGCTCCCAATCACAGTGAGGACTAAGGACATAAGCAACCGTATTTAAAAGCTAAGCATGAAAAACTGTAAAAAAGCGGTGTTTATTTACCAAAATCCGGAAATTTTATTCATAATTCAAAGAACTCAAGGGGGTGTTACGCATTTGCAACTAGCAAAACAAAACACAAGGAATTTTATTATTAATTCCCACACAATCCACGATGTGCATTTTAAAAGCGAATAAGCGAAAGTGAAGTTCTTTACCGCATTAGAACTTCCTCAGTTGTAGACATTCCGAGGCCTTGGTACCGGGTTCCCGTCAAGGTCTGCCAATCGATATGCCCCGATACCAACCTCTGTAATTCGATCTGAGGCCCTCCCAATTGGCCCCAAACTTGCCGTTGGCCACTTTGGTGTTGCCGAGCACCTTTCTTAACTGAGTCTCAACACCCGATTCTGGTGTGAACCAGCTTGTTAGCTTTTCATCGATGCTCTTGGTGCAGAAGCCAAGTGTGCAGGCTCGTTCTCTCTCTCCTCGGCGAGGTTATTTCGATTCCAGGGCTCTGTCATTTGCCCCACTTTCCACCAATGTGGTCTGTTGGTCGGCAAACCAACCTCCAATGGAATAACGGCCTCTGTTCCATATGCTAGCGAATAGGGGTCTCTCCCATAGACCTCCTAGGAGTTGTTGGGTGCGCCCACAGGACCGGTGGCAATTCGTCAGGCCAACTTGCCTTTTGCTTTGTCAACCGTCTCTTGATCCCGTCAAGTATGGTTTTGTTGGGCGCCTCTGCCTGCCCATTGCTCTGAGGGTAGGCTGGCGTGGAATAGTAGTTCCTTATTCCATATTGGAGCACAGCCTTGAACTTTTTAGGCTGTGACCCATTATCGGTGATCGGGGGAATAAGGAACTCCCAAATCAGGTGATGATGTTCTTCCACCACGAACTTTTCTATCATGGGTTACGTGATTTTTGCCGGGTGGTTGCTTCAATCCCCGGTAAAGTAGTCCGTTGCCTGCGCGAGGAACTTCTGTTCCGATAGCCTTGTGGAGTGGACCGCGATGTCCATTCCCTAACTGCGCATAGCGGCCAGGACTTATCAGGGCACCAGGATCTTGGTGGTGTTCGGATCGTGGTGAGAACCTGACGCTTCTCACGATTTTCACATACACACCTTCGCACATCTTGCATGTGTGGCCACCCGTAACCACTGTGTGATTGCTCGGTGGCGATGGATCTCCCCACGCGTGAGCTCCCGCGTTCCCTCATGTATCTACGTGGAGAAATTTACGCACCATCTCGGGATGCACCTACGTAGTACGGTCCAGGTGAAGGACTTCTGTACAACTTCCCCTCTGGTGATAGCCAAAATCTTGCAATTTAGTCTTTATTTTGTGAGCCTCTTTTTGTACAGTAGAGTATCCATCTCAGTAGGAACTCCACTTGGATCCATCAGCAGTCCTTGGTTCGCGTCAAGACCAATTCCACACTTCTCCCTATGCTCTGCTCAGCAAGTGAGATAGTCACTGCCACCCTTCCTCTTGAACTCTGTTGCGCGGCGGCTTGCAAGCCAGCGATGGTGGCGTGGGCGTTCTGTCCCGAGCTTATTTGTTCAATACATACCTTTCCGAAGGTATCAAGCAAATCCTTGACTGCCTCCACGTAGGTGCCATCTTCTCATTCAGGGCCTCGTACTCCCCGGGACGGTGATTCTACGAGTTGTGAATCACGAGAATACTCAATTCTTTTTACGCTGGCTTTTGCTCTCAGTAACCGGCTAAGGAGTGCCTGCATCTCCATACGTTGTTTGGCGCGTTGAAACCTAGGCGTAACGACAACTCGATCATAACTCGTTCAGGAGGGGAGTACTACTTCAATTCCAGATCCGGTATTGCATGCGGACCCATCGACAAAAGCTTCCATTCGAAGAGGTCCTGCTCGGCGGATGCCCTTTTCTTCTCGGCTGATTGCTCGACCAAATTGCTCCCTTTCGTAGGAAGCGGTTGGAGCAACTGTGGGAGAAAACTCTGCCAAGAAATCTGCCAAAACTTGCCCTAGCGCTGATGCGGCTGATAGTCAATATCCATGCGGCTGATTCCGTCAGCGGGTGATCTTCGTCCAAATCGAGAAATCAGCCTTTTGGAGCAACGATTTCAATGGGAACTCGTGTAAACAACCACTTTGTGACTTTGGAAGTAATGGGGGCAACTTCCTAGCCGCCCTCCTCAGTGCCAGGACCAACTTCTCAAGTGGCGGATACCCTCGTTTTCGCGTCCGATAACGTCTTGCTCACGTAATGAGCGGTTGCTTTCGGATCCACTTGTTCATAGTAAGACCGCCCAACTTACGGCATGTTAAACGACCTTTGCTAAGTACAAGGTCAAGGTCTCCTGGCTTCGGGAGTGGGCCGAAGTGGGAGGCGGTGCCAGAAGTACTTCTTGAGTCTTGGAATGCTTGCTCACATTACTGCTCCACAATTGTAACAACTTCTCTTTTTTAACAATGAAAGAAAGGCACATTTGTCACTCGAGCATTGATGAACTTTGTTAGAAGCTGCCGCCATCACTGGTTAACCCTTTGGACCTCATACCGTGGTCCTTGGACTCTACAACTTCTGCAAAAGTGATTTGATCAGGGATTAAGCCTCACTTTATCCTCACAATGGTCACCAAGGTGGCGGGAACTTCCCGAACTTACTCCGAAGAGCACATTTGGCGTTGAGCTTGACGACTTATACTCTCGGTATCTCAAAGCTTACTCGGATCGGCTATGTGGTCCCGTCTCTCCTTGCTTTTAACCACCATATCGTTCTATGTATGCCTCCATGGTCTTGCCGAGCAGATTCTTTAGCATAATCGTTGCTAATCTCGATAAGTTGCTCGGCGTTCCTCGAGACCAAAGGGCATGACAACATGTGATCTGACCCGGAAGTAGTGTGATAAGGGGCGTCTTCTCCTGATCGGGACCGTACATAGCTATCTGTGATATCCTCGATAAGCGTCGAGAAAGCTCATACGCCCGTATCCAGCAGTCGCATCCACCAGCTGATCTATCCTGGCAGGGGAAAACTGTCTTTTGGCCAGGCCTTGTTTAGATCTGTGAAGTCGGCGCAAACCGCCACTTCCCATTCTTCTTTTTCACCCTGTACAAGTGTTAGACCGACCACTCAAGATGCCACACTTCCCGGATCGCGCTGCCTCGAGCAAGCCGGTCCTAACCCGATGACGTCCACATCTTTGTCTGGTGATCTCAGCACTTTTCTTACCATCATCAGGTTTGTGTTGTGGATCCACATTCAAGTGGTGGCAAATCGCGTTCGTCCACCCAGGGCATCTCTTCGGCATCAAGCAAACACATCAGCGTATTCTTTGAGGAACTTCACCAATTCTTCCTCCTCTTATGTGCACAGGTTCTCCCCAATCAGGAAATACCTTTACGGGTCATTCCGGTTGACTGAATTTTCTTCAATCCTTCCACCACCTTCTAAATTTGGATTCTCGACATCCTCGATGTAATTGGTTGATTGTTAACCTCGGCGGTTTGTACTATATTGTGCCTTGGCGTATGCGATTATAGAAACCAAGCAACGCGTAGAACATCTTGGTTCCCTTTTATTCTTTCGATCCCATTGGATCACGGAAACTTCCTGTCGATGGCTGAAGTGGACGAGACTGCCCTCATCTTATGCAACCCAGTCCTTCCTATAATCGCGTTATGGGAAGACGGCACATCCACCACCAAAAAATGGGTTCTGAGCACCACTGTTCCTGCCCGAGCAGGAGGTTACCTTACCTGCAATGGCCAAGCGCTCGCACTAAACCCGACCAGCGGGGTTACTGACTGTACCAAGTCTGCTTGTGCCAATCTCAGCTTCTTGAATGCGTCGTAGTAGAGCACCTCGGTGCAACTTCCGAATCCACGAGGATCCTCTCCATGTCATACTCCCAATTCGGAGGGTTATGACAAGAGCGTCGTTGTCGCGGCACTGGACTCTCCAGGTCTGTCATCGTGAACTATGCCTTCGTTTGCACCCAAGCTTCGTCCCACGTTTCTTTCCCTAACCGCATCACGTCTTGGTAGTGTTTCACTGCCTCTGGAAGTAATCTCTCATTTTTTCGTATAAGGTGTGGCCCAACCCATGTATCATATGGATTCGCCCCTTGGATTTGCTCGTAATCAGTTCCATCGCTTTCGGCGCCCTTGTGCTCCTCTTGGATCAAACGCTTTCAAGTACCCACGGAGACCAGTCATCAAGATCTTTGTTTAAACATCTCGCACATGATCTCTGTCATGTGCTTTGATCTTTGTGGTAGCTGCAGTCTTTGACTTCGTAGCCACTTCTTGCATCTTTGTCACCACTCCAGCCGTGAGGGCCATTTAAAGTATGGGCGATTCTTTATCCGATAAAGAATCCGATAAATCAGTTCTTTCAAACCCGTTATCACCAGGAAAACGACTTGGATCGAGGGCGTGTTTTCTCGATGCGACTCTCTTAGTCTGCCGTGCTCCTCTTTCTTTGTAAGTCTTGGGTTGGGTTTATCAGCCTTCTTTACGGGTCCCGCCCGGCTTACTTTCGGCGACCAGCTTGCCGTCTTCCAGTCAGTATGTCATCCTCTCGTTCTGGCGTCTTTTGCTCAATCAGCTCCATCGGCTTTGCCAGCGTGCTCGCTGGACTCATGTTTGGGGACTTTCGTAGCTCCCCCCGAGCAGGTAGCCCAGTTTTGAACGTTGCTATTACGTACTCTTCACGCGACTTTCAATCTCGTTGAAAGTCTCCCCCGTACTTCTTGGCGTAATCCCTGATCGGCTCACTCTCTCCTTGCTTCATAGGCTGAGAGACTCTCAAAGTTTTGGGTGGTTTTGGCTGTAAAGAGCAGCGGTGAACTCCTCGACCAAGCTGTCTCCACCCTATGTGGTGTTCGTGACTTTTATGGAACCATGATAGGGCCTTTTCCCAAACTAGATGAGGAACATCTTGCACATTGCGTCATGCACCGTTGGGTCAAACATCGCCACTTTCTTGGTAATCTTTGTATGTGTACCAGATACTGCATTGGTTTCGGAAATGCAGGATAAGCGTCAGTGTTTAACCTGCTTTCGGCAGCCTTGCCTCCTGCAATCTCTCTGGCCAAAGGAGAAGTTGCTATGTTGCTAAGGAGCTCTCCGTCTTTGCTTCGTCTGGGGCATGGTCCACTTCCTCCGATAAGCCTTAGCGACTGGCATTATTCCTTTCCGGTCGGAATCAGTCTCTCGTGCACCATCCTGTGGTGCTACCCCCTCCCTTCCTCGGGAGGAGCTCTGCTCTGCTTCACCCTTTTTAGTGAAGTAGCCCTTCAGTCGTTTCGGAGTGAGGCTCATCTGCTTCTTCTTTTCGTGAAGAAGCTCTCATGTACCTCCACCATATCAACCTTTCTTTTGGACTTCCTTGTGAAAGCCGAGAATCCTGCAGATGTTCTCGTATCCTCTGCCAGCTGTTGAATCTCATACTCCTACGCCTTTTAATCGGTGGCGTACTCTTCTATCTCTGTCTCTTTTTGTCCAGATATCTTCCGGCTATGCCTGGCGCCGAGCGTGCCTGCTTTGACTCCCTACTCATGGCGGGACTTACTCGCTTCTCGTGGATCCCGTTGCCGTCCGTCGTCTTTGTTTGCAGGTCGCCATGGGCTGCGCGTCCGGTCACTCGTGGTCCTCCCCGTTCGCCCGCCATCGGGTTTCTTGGAGAGATCCGGCGGGGACTTGTCACCTCCCACTCCCAGTGATTATGTCCAGGGTCAAGCCCAGGGTCTTTGGATCTTCCCTCCACCATGAGTACAGCTTTTGAAGGACCTCTTTGATTTCCCACAGGCAGGCGCCAATTGTGAAGTGCATGACGAAAAAGGCACTTTGAAGCAGTTCAGGCTATGTGACTACTTCTCACACTTGAGTCAAACCTATAAAACAAACAAAGGTGGCGCACCTTTGCCGTCTCGTGGCAAAGGCCTTCCTGTCAAAGTTAGTATCTCGTACTAGTGTAAACCCCTAATTCTCATTAGGTAATAATCAAAATAACAGAATTGCGTGCCTTTACCTCTAGGTTTACCTCATATTTATAGACCCATGTCTCCTTGCTGTCCAGCCATCTCATTGCCTAAGTTTCCTTTCTCGTAAAGGGAACTTAGAATATCAGAGATTCTCATTCCCATAACTGCATATTTCCTTTTAGACCTTTTGAACTCTTTCCAAAGCTGGCCGTTCACCCCCATTCTCGTTGGGTATCTCCTCGAGATCTTGTTTCCCTTCTTGGATATGTCTATTTACGGACCATTACTGGAGCACCCACAGTACCTTGCTGCCAACCCCATGTTCGGCCTTCGTTGCGAGCAGGACCTTGGACCAATGATTTCTCATATCTGCCCGGACCCACTTATCACGAGGCCCCGGTCCAACAAGCCCACCCTTGCTCTTTGGACCATGCCCCTGCTCGGGTATCTTGGACACAGGACCTCTGCACCGTCCTTGTGCCGTTCACCCCTCCTTTGCCTGGCGAATATTCGGCCTTGTATTTGTTCTGGGCCCCACGCACCACGTGTTCGGCCACCCCTTGTACCTGTTCGGGATTACCTCCCTACACCCTAACTTCCAAATTCGACACCGAGAGCAATACACCTCCACCGAGCGTTAACCCACGATGTATGAGCTCCAATACGCGCGTAAATGATGGATTGGAGGTTGATGTGTAAAAGTTTTGAGGTTGGAGGTTGAGTTTTGGTGGAGGAACAAGAGAGAGGGAGAGGAGCCAAGAGAGAGGGAGAGACCGGGAGATAGAGAGAGAGTGGGAGGAGTATTTTACTCCTCTATGCCCACACCTATATATATTACCACAAATTACAAATTGCACAAGCACCCCTCTACAAATAACTTTCTCACATTGACCTCAAATCAAACAATTCAATAATTCCTCTTTTATTCCACATTCTAACATTAATAAATTCTTTAAATAATTTCTGAAAATACGGGTCTCTACACAAACAGAGGCCCAACAGAACAAGAAGAACAATCCTTGAAATGGAGGCTGAAAGCTACAATCTTGAAGAAACAAAATAACAACCAGTTAATATCTAGTAGTACAAGAAATTTGGTCTTTGGAGACGATTGAAAATCGTCACAAATGACATATTTTTTCATCACAAGTAGTATAGGTGAAAAAAAAATTAGAATGGGTGATGAAAAAAAAAATTGTCGACTACAGATTGTCAAGGATTTCTACCTGGTGACGAAGTCTATTTTTTTGTCACCTATAGTGGCTTTTGATGATGAAATATTTCATCACCAAAATGAATAATTGATGACGAAATTTTTTGTCACCAAGTATTCCTTTTCGCGATGAATTTAGGTGACACATCCTTAACGAAATTTTTCGTCACTAATATAAGAAATCGGTGACAAATTTTCATCACAAAAGACATGCAAATGAGAAAAATAGCCCACTTTCTTGCTCCTCCAGAAACCTAGGTCTCCTAAGTTTTGCACGCAAGTTTCGACCAATTCACTACAAGAAAAATGGGATTTGCCAGCGGCCAAAAGCGTTGGCAAAGGTGTCGCAAAGCGCTGCTATAGACATTTGTGTCCTATAAGCGCTGGTGCACAACCGCCGCAATAGCACTGTAACATTACTAAAATAAAGCTTTTACCAGTGCTTTGTGTCTATGCTCTGCCTTTTAGTGCATTGTGTCTATGCTTTGTGTCTAAGCTTTTACCAGTACTAAAACTAAGCACGGTAAAAGCACGACCTTTGTATCTATGCTCTATTTTTGTTTCACTAACATTTCAAAAGCTTTATTTTAGTAATTTTTATATTTGTATTTTACAGGATCTTTTCCAACCACTACCACCACGACCCCAAATAATGCGTCTAATGGGAATATTGTTTATTTCGATTGAGGCAAACTTTTGCAGAAATGATTTTTTTTGAACGGCGAAAAGGGATATTATATTAATAAAGAAATCAAGATCCAAGAATTGACAAAAAATCAATTCAAACAACGCCCAACTCCACCCCCAAAAGGATCCAACGAAACCAAATAACAGGAAAACACCCCACACACCCAAAAACCAAGACACTCCCACCTCCCACATAGAACACGACACCCCACCCACCCACCCAACCAAAAACCAAGACATTTCGCAACCCCAACTTCAGCATTCAAGACTCAAAAAGCGACCTTCAATGAAATAGAAAGCTAGGCCTGCCCTGCCACTTTGTTAGCTCTGTCCAAGTCTTCACCTACCATACCTGCAAATTTGCTTATGACTTCATCATCCTCACCATCATACCCCAATCCCATGATCTTGTTGCAGGTCCAAATTGCTTGTGCTTCGTCCAGAATTATTCTGTTTCTGTTAGTAACTCCGTCTGAAGAGATAGATGCAGAGAGTGCTAGCGCTACAATGGCAGACCTATAAACCGCACACTTTGGTTTGTTATTCCGACTCTTGTTGTTGAGGGAGTTGACCCTTGTAAATCTCAGAATATCATCAATTGTCTTCCTTCTTCTTCCCTTTTACCCCATTTATGACAGCTTTGATTGGCGCAGAAAGAGGTCCATTTTCAGTTTGGTATGCTTCAATATGATGTTCAGGAATATTATCATCCTCATCATTTTCCCCTCTTAAATTTTCAGCAAATACTGGATTTTCCTTAACTGAATCCTCCACCCAACTATCTTGATTATCAACCAAATTACTTAGGCTTGCTCTTAGAGTCTGAATGCACGTATTCAGCCTTACAAAAGTTAGTGGGTCCAAATCAAATTGATATTGAGTGTAGTGTTGTTTGCTGCCATCACTCTCATACTATCCATGACCTTTCCACTTCCCCAAGCTGATGCCTTGACTCCCGAAGAAGAATTAGCTACCTTATCATTACATCCTTGCATGCTTACAATTATTAGCTGTAAAGCTCTCTCTTCTGCCCTAATAGCCTTTTCAGCTTCCTCATTTGTTTCTACCACCTCCTCCACAATTTCCAACTCAGCTTTGTCTACATCAAAATCAAATGGTTCATCATCCCTAGGATCTATCTTAACTACGGCCTCCTTATTTTCACCATTCACATCCTCAGCCCCATTATTAGATGAATTCTCTACCATATCTTCCACGTTGACCCCCATATCTCCTTCGCTGACCTCTTTATCAGCACTAGTATTCTGACCAGACCTATTCCGAACCTCAACACCAAACGCAAGAGGTTCTTCCCCAACTTTGACTTTGTAGAGGATACCATCAATGTCGAGTTGATTAGAATCGTCAATAGTGGACATGATCTCGGTAGCAACCAGAACCCTACCGTTTGTAAATGACAGACAATGAAGAGTGGATTCATCAACCTTCATGAAAGCACCCTATTTTTCACCAATCTTCCTAAAAGAGTCCAAGTTCCAAACATGTAACGGCATCTCTATACAGTTTAACCAAACAAACCTTTCAGCCATTGCAACTTCACCTTTCCAAGGCTTAATTTCACTAAACCACCTTTGCAAGCGGTTACCTTTGATTATGGCATCCCTAACCTCAGTAGTCTTAAAAGTAATCAGACTATATCTTCCCCCCATGCTTCTAACCAAAGGCTCCTTAATATTTTCCTTTTCCAGTTCCCTCATTAGCTCCTCAACCTCCATAAATTTATGGAGTTTGGCCACCACACTACTAAAGAGTCAATCATTACTAGTTGGCTTAAGCTTTAGAGAAACTGACTTGACACCACTTCCCAAACCACCTTCTTGGTTGTTGCCTTTCAGCATTTGGGCATATGAGAAGTTTCCACCCACCAACTCCCCTCTTTTGCTGGATTCGGCAATCGGGATATTAGAATTCCGAATCAATCCGGGATCTTTTCTGAAGCCTTCCAGTCCAGTGACAACCTTGGAGGACCCTTTGTTCAATCTCACATTCCTTTCCTTATCATTCTGATTGAAGCTCGCAATTTTAACAAATAGCTTTCTGTCTTCCATCCAAAGACCATTGGCTTTGGATATAGCAACATCAGCATGCACAATTATATCTAACAAAACCAAATCTTCTCCCTGTCGCCTTGCTTCTTTTTTCTGGAATGAATACATCCCTAACAATACCGAATTTCGTGAAGAATTATTCAGCCACACATGGCTTGTAAGTTCCGGTAAGTTATCAATAAACAGGGTAACCCATTTAGCATCCCCCTATTCTCCTCTGTTGAGATTATCATATCCCACTTTAGCATTCAATTTACGTTTGTTACCCAACACAGGAATCCAACCTCCTGCGTCACTTCTCAGTTTTTCCATTGACACCCAAAATTATACCGCAGACATAAGTAAACTCAAAATCAAACCAGCGGAGACATAAACAAATGGAACTAAATGAAACCCCAAAACCAAACAAGGACGGAATACCCACGGAGCCGAGCAAAAAAATAGAGGCTCAAAGAGATGAAACTGACCTTAGCGGTGGAGCTCGGCGAAGGAAATTGGTTCGTTTGAGTCGGCCGGACTAGATTTTAGTGGCTGAAGGTTCTCAGAGTGCTTGAGGGGCTACCTTTTATGCTGCCGGTGACCCAAACCCGCGAATTGCAGAAATGATTTAATCAACAAGGACAACAAAATAAACGGATTGGATCATCGTGATTGTGTCGTGATCGAGGCATTAAAGTATTAGATGCATTACGACCCCCACCAAAGTCTTTATTTTTTATTTGAACTGTTTATTTTTATATATTACGGGGTCCATCATTCTTACCAAGAATAAAGTTAATCGGGTATTGCTGCACACTTGATCGGAAATGTAACAACCTAGATTTTTGACACCTCCTCAGGGTCATCTTGTTCGAGGGGACAAATTGGAAAGTCAAGCTAATGCTTGGACAAACCGGAAGATTTTAGTAAAAAATGGAAAACTGAGTAAACACCTTAAGAAGTTTCCAATTGTGTATGAGAATGGTCAAGTCATGATTCCGACTAAAATTTCTGAAAACGGAGCTTTGAAATGGAAAAATGCAATTGTGGGCTGCTTTGTTGACAAACGTTTATCCTACTTCCAAGTTAGATCATGGGCTCAACGGGTATGGAAAATCGACGTTGAGGATGTCGTCACTCTAGATCATGGATTTTTCTTGTTCAACTTTAGGGACGCAGCAGCTTTGGACTACATTCTTGAGAACGGTCCATATTTCTGTGGGGGCAAACATATTGTGATTAAAAAGTGGCATCCTGGAATGCATCTTACTAAAGGCGCCTTCTCTAGTGTTCCGATATGGGTTAAACTCTACAATGTTCCCCTTGAATCATGGACCGAAGATGGTTTGAGTTATATTGCTAGTTATATTGGCAACCCCCCATACCTTGATGCGTTTACACAAGATCATAGCCGGTTGACGTTTGCTCGTGTCTGTATTGAAGTGGACGCGGCAAAGGAGATTCCCAAGTCCTTTGTTGTAAATTTGGGTTACGGTGAGCCATATGAAATTAGAGTAGAGGTTCCTTGGAAACCTCAAGCTTGCCACATTTGCAAAATTTTTGGCCATACTACTAATGCTTGCGGAGTCAAGCCCCAAGCTCCTCCTTCTCAAGTGTGGAAAGCCAAAGAGACGGTAGGACAGGAAGTCCCGGTTGTTAAAGAGCAAATTACCAAGGAGTCAGTTGGACAAGTAGTCCCGGTTGTTCAAGAGCGAGCTGCTAAGGAGAGAGTAGATGGAGATAAAAATGAATGGGTCGAGGTGAAGAGGAAGAAAGCTAAAAGAACTCCTTTGGCCATCTCTTCTTCTTTATGTGGTTCTTCTATAGCAAACGAAGTTAGCGATCTAGAGAGATGTGAGGATTCAGGTGCCTCCGCCGTTGTGAAAGCAACAAACAAAGATAATGCAGGCACTGTGCCTCCTCCGGTTGTGCTTCATCCTGTATCTTGTGTCTCTACTCCGATTGTCCAAGGTCGGGGTAGCGATCAACAAGAGCTTCCTCCCGTGGCTCTCCGTCGATCAACACGTTTTCGAGAGCCTCCAAAGATCCCTTTGGAAAGCGATTTCATTGGACCTCATCAGGTAGTGGGTGATTCCACATCAGCTACGCCCGCTAGAGGTGAAACTAGGAAGAAGCTTCGAGAGAAAATAAAGATGTTGAAGAATTCAAGGAGTTAAGGCTTGCAAGTCATTTGTATTGTCTCCTTGAAGTGTGCTTTGAGCGTTTTTGGATATCTGCTATGTATATTTAGGTTTTTTAGCTTTTCTCCTTTTCTTTTTTCTTCTTTCCTCCTGGGGTATACCCCTTGTAGGCTGTATATTCGGTTAGCTTTTTTTTCTATTTCAAGCTAAGTTACCCAAAAAAAAAAAAAAACTAGATTTTTGACCCAATTTTTTTTTGAATAAAAAAAAATACCAATTTTTTTTAATTTTAGTTTAATTATTAATGTGTCATAATTAGTATTATGTTATGATAAATTATTTACATGTACATATACTTATTTAAACTTAACATCTTTATGTAGGATATATATATATATATAATCATGTACCAAATCTTTTTCCTAAATATAAGGAATTGTGTTCCCTTATCCTCTCTCTCCATTCGGCACCCCCTCCACGTACATACATGTCCATATACATCCCATTTTAAAACCACCAACAGTTGCCACAAAATATGGCTACAGTTCCTTCTCTCACTCATCCTCTTGGCAACCCCTCTCCCTCATCTCTCTCTTCTTATTCCCCACGTTTTCTTCATTTCCACATTCCCTTGCCAACCCACACCCTATCCACCCGGCTGCCGTATCTCCAGCCGCCCTTGTAGCCATAACGCCTTCCGTCTCGGTGAATCACGTTCGAAGCTCACTACGTCATTTCCACACCAACCGCACCCCAAACCGCGTGGCCGCCGCCTGTTTCGGCGAATCGCGGCCCGGTTCGATGCCTATATATACCCACCTCCCTCACATCTGAAAAACACCAACCAAGACACCTCCTACCACCGTTGGAAATCAGTAGAAAAATATAAGAGAGGGAGAGCTGAGAAATTTCGTCCATGGTGGCTTAGTGAGAGAAAGTGAGGTGGGTTTTGGTTCCGCGCACATCCGAACGCAAATCCACGCCACACCAACTCTAGCACCACCCGGAGCATCCCAGAACCAATCCTCAAATCAACTGAGGTCAGCCCGACATTCCGTTTGTCCGTCATCTTTCCCATTTGGTCAAAAATCGTCCGAAACCGTTACCCGTTTTTTCAGCTGGAACCGAGATAGAATAATCGTTTCCCTACTTTCTCGTAAGTATATTAAGTCCTATTATTGTGTATTGATGAGTTATAACCTTAAAAATTGAGCCTTTGCATCAAAACCCATTAAACCATCCACTACTCTGTTCCTCGAAAAAATGGGCGAGGCTGTCCAGAACCTTTGGGTGTTTAAATGATGTTATTACAATTTAGTCCTTGTATTACATAGTCATGAGATTTTAACCAAAAAAGGATTTATTACTTCAAATGTTAATTTCTGTTTCACTTTACTGTTTGCATTGTCGTGTTCTATTTGTATTAACTTTGAATGTTTATATAAGAGATAAATACATGGTAGGATTATTTTATTTTGAAATGTATAGATTTTATTTAAATGTTGTAGTAGCTAAGTCCTAAAAAGAAAAGAAAAAAAAGATAATGATTGTGTTCATGTTAGACTAAAATCATCTATACTTAATGAGAGTACTACTAACCTAATAAAACTAAGAAAAAGGGGAGAGAAGCAGAATACTCTTGTCAAAAATAGAAACTAATTATTATTATTATTTTTTAAAAATGAATAGCAGTAGTAATAATTAATAGATTCTATTTAAAGTGAAACAATATATTAGTGAGTTAAGCATTAGAAAGCTAACAAAGTACATATATATTGCTGTATTCTTTTTGAAGTTTGAAGATCAAAAAGTATAATATACTAAACTCACTTAAGTAAATCAAGGTAACTCTTTTAACGAATTAGGTATTGTCACATATGTTTTTTTGGCATCGGCCCAATTCTATCTTCTACGTGTTTAATTACTCGTACTTATAAATTGTCATGCTTGTGTCTACATTGAAATGTGTGATGTTATTAAATGTGCATGAGTTATTTATGAAGTTGCTATGTTGTACATGTTAGTTCGGACTTAGGTGCACTGGGTTGTTACGAGTAGTGAATCACGTAGACGTAGGTAAGTAAAGGATAAAATGGTAAAGTTAATTGAGGATGTTGGGTGCCGGTAAAAGACCCTGGTACAGTAAAGTACTTTTAGTTGAGTTGGGAAGTGGTAAAGAACCCTGAGTACAGTAAAGTAATCAGAGTGTGTGGACGACGGTAATGAACTTCGGATACAATATTTGGGATACGGTAAATGATCCTAAATGCGGTACAGTACCCAATTTGTGTGTGGAGGACGGTAAAGGATTTTAGGTACAGTATTTGGCGAAACAGTAAAGGATCCCTAAATACGGTATAGTACTCAGTGTGTAAATTAGGGGTATGGTAAAGTACCCAATGTATAGAGTTGGGAGACGGTAAAGGATCCTGACAATGAGATAGTGCGATCCTTAACGCTGAGTTGTCATGGTGAGCTGTTCCTTTATTATGGTTGTAAGTGAATCCAAACTGAGTACAAATTTAGTAGTATTTGCTTAGAACCCTGGTGCAGGACAGATAAAGGGAGAGTTATTCAATGAGATGGTCAAAGTTGGTGGATGTGGGAGGAAAGGATCTCGTGGAGAGGATCCTTAGATTTCATGTAAGTTGATGGATATGTAGACACCCCAATTTGGACTCTTCGAATCTCCTTAATTTGTGGCCCGGAGGCTCCCCGATGATGAACTTGGATTAAAACAGGCCTTGGACCAATCAGAACAATACTTCTTGGAAGACTCAAAAAAAAATGAAGTGTCAAAATCACTCTCAAGCGCTCAGGAACAGTCCCAAGCGCTCAAAACCATTTTCAAAACCATGGGCCAGTCCAACTCTCGAGCGCTCGAGAGTGACAGTCCCAAGTGCTCGAGACCACTCCAGAGCGCTCGAGATCTCTGTGCTGCCCAATGGGTGAAAAAGTTTCCCCACTTTCCATGCCATGCATCATTTCGGTCGTCTGAGCCCTGGGGTGGCCCTGCAGGACACTCTACCTCAGGATGGCAGAGAATCAAAATGATGGAATTCTTCCCCCAAAAAAAAAAAAAAAAAAAAAAAATTTTATTCAAGCTTAATTTCATTTTCAAAATCCAACCATAGGTTATTTTGGCCTATATAAGGGCTGGGCTTCTGCTGAAAAGGGGGCACGAAATCTCTCTCTCTGAAACCCCCCTCACTTGTTCAAAAAAGCACCCTAAAAGCTTGAGGTTCCATGCAAAAGAAAACTTTCCACAACAAAGTTTGAAAAAGATCAAAGCATCAAGGGAAATGCAGGAAGTTCAGAACACACTCAGTCTCTGATTTCTTGCATTTCTCTCCTTCATTCACCTTTCAAAGCCATTCAAGAAGCAAAGTCACAACAAAAGGTAGAAGCTTCAACTTTTACCTCAAGCAAAGAGAGGCTGTTTTTCCTGCCTGAGGGAGGTCTCTCAGCCTGTCTCAGCCTTTAATACTGAGCATGAGTTGAGAGATCTTAGTGTAAAAACAAGAGCAAAGGGATCCAAAAACTCATTTTTGAAGCTCACTGGAGCCACTCCCGAGCGCTCGAGAGTAGTCCCAAGCGCTCGAGACTGTCTCCAGTCCCTGTTTGCTGTATTTTGGTGGATAGTGGGAAAGAGTGAAGTGCATTCTTACGTAAAATGGTCTTTTTGTGACATGCAGACCCAGAAAACCTATTTTCTCAAATCAGAGGTGTTTCTCACCAAGGTTCAAGTAAAAACAAAAGTTCTCTCCAAAGTTAAAAACAAGATTTGTTTTTAGAAAGCCAGGGTTGGGTCGATTGCATGTCAAAATAGGATCATTTCCTGTCTGAAGGCAAAATGACATGCAATCCATTTCCAATGCAATCCATTTCCAAGCGCTTGGAACCGTTCCCGAGCGCTCGGGAGTGCATGCATGCTACTGCAGTTCATTGCTCCCCTATTTTGCCAGGTTACTGATATTCGATATGCAGGGATGTGTCCATTTGCCCTTAGGAGTATGCAGATATGATTTTGTGGAGGCAGGGATGCATGGTTTGGAAGATTAAGGTTTTGCTTTAATCTACCAGGACCTCTACTGAGCTTACCATATGTTTTAAAGATAGTTTTAGTTTTCAGTTTAGTGTTGTACCTTGTTTGTGCTAACAAAGTTTGCAGGTTGAGCACCAACAGTCCCAAGCGCTCGGGAGCGAAGTCAGTGGCAGTTTCCAGTTTTGCTAATACCATGCATCTGTTCACTCTCATTTCACCACTGCATGTCCAATAGCACTAGCATACACTCTGTACTTGATATAAATGTGAATGTTTACTAGATGTTTTTAAATGAAACAAAACCCTTTTGAAAAATCCCACAAATATTTAGTAGAGACCGATCTTGTGTCGGGCGAGGGGGGTGCCGTAAAACCCTTCCCCTCTTGTAACGTGGCTTCCGAATCCTTAAATGAATCTCTGGTTTTCAATTCAAATCAATCATTTTCAAATCAAAACGGTTTCTCAGGTGGTGAACCATAAATCCGGGTGGCGACTCTTCAATTTTTTTTTATTCGATTCAAAAACTTGCATTTTTCGGGCCGCCCCGATCTACCCGGGGCTGTGGCAGCCCACAGTGGCGACTCTGCTGGGGACCCCGATCCACCCGGGGCTGTGGTAGCCCACAGTGGCGACTCTGCTGGGGACCCCGATCCACCCGGGGCTGTGGTAGCCCATAGTGGCGACTCTGCTGGGGACCCCGATCCACCCGGGGCTGTGGTAGCCCACAGGATATTAAAGAAAAAGATGATGTACTATTATTTTGTACCTTCTATATACGTATTATACAACAACAACAACAACATAACATAACCCATCTAGTCCCCAATCATTAGGGGTATGGGCGGGGGATGATTGGAGACAGACCTAACCTTTGACAATATATGCACAAAGTGGCTGCTCTCAATTATTATATTGTTGAACTGCTAACTGTAGAGTAAGGGGTTAGTAGGGTTGAGATTATCTACTGAGTTTCAAAACTCATTATAGTGACGTTGGGCTGACGTTTCATGCCAGGTAATCCAGAGACCGAAGAACAGAATTATCTTAAAGATGATCAGATGGCTTACCCTTAGAAGTTCTGTTAATTTGAAATACTGTTATTTGAATTTTAAAAAGTGTTATCACATATCTCAAATTTTGTTTTATTTTTGTTTAGTTGTAAGACAATTAAGTAGATTTGAATTTAGAATTTGAGATTTTCGCTGTTAAATTCTGTTTAATAAAATTTCATTTCTTAAATCAGTTATATGAATTATTTAATCCATTAGAAAGGATTTAATTAACATGTCTGAAAATCGAGGCGTTACAAGAAAAAAAAAACCTATTTTGTTAATAAAATTGTGTCTCGATAAAGAAGCTTTCTAAACCCAATTGAGATATTTTTTTTACGAGAACAATAAAATCAACAAGAAAAACAAAATCAACGGTCTGCATTATCGTAATTGTATCGCGGTTGAATGGCGATCATACGTTCAAGTACAACACAAGATTTAGTTTATTAACAGTTGAATTGAATGTATAGAATTTAAAGGTCGTTACCAAATCAATTTTTACAGTGGTCGATCTGAACCGTTAGGATTTCACATCTCATTTATTCCGTCATTGTCACAAAAATCGAGCCCAATCTTTTAGCATGAAAGGGGCAAGAATAACTTCTTGATCGTCAGAGACACTCATGACATAAAAAATAGACTCCATCTTCTTTCGCCACTCCTCCGCTTCCAATGGTTCCACACCACCAGAGAATGTTGGAAGTTGAAGTTTGATAAACTGTTCATGGATTGGACTACGCGGTTGATTTGATGAACTTACTTGTGCACCTGTTTAAAACTCAATAATTCATGCAAGAGCATGCATAATATCTGATTGACTTTGAGTACTAGGTTCACCTTGACCCCTTGAATCTTTCTCTTGACCATCCGTAACTTTATCTGCCATTGGACCCAAGATAAGCAACAAATATCATTGCAGTTCAATATTTATCACACATGCGAAGATAAACTAATCACCAACTCAACTGACTTCCTATGGTCCACTACAAGTTCTAGACTCCAAAATGTCTCCAGAACCTAATAACCGTTGACTCTGATACCAAAAATTGTCACACCCCATCCCGAAAAATACCACGATAAATAATTTCCGAAATGGGATGGATACACGCCTTGGCCCTGCTCAACAGTAAATAAAAACACCAGCCAGGTGTCCAACACATAAAAACTTAACTTGCCGTCACACACCTGAAAAGAAAACACTGTGGGGGTGTGAGCTATCAACATGCTCAGTGAATGTTCTTATCCATAATAAGAGAAGCAATATTGACAAGCGCTATAAAATATTTTGATCAACAATATTCAGCTCGTCAAATAACCACCTCATGATTAATACACCGGTAAATTTATAGGCTCTCAGCCATGGTTAAAACAACACAAACATAGTACTTGTAACGCCACTAAGGCAATATCCATAATCGCGCCACTAAGGCAAAATATTCACGCCACTAGGTCAATACTTGTCACGCCACTAAGGCAATAACATCCACGCCACTAAGGCTACGATCATATTCTCGCTTAGGATACATAAAACAACAACTCAAGCCGAACAATAACTTTTTCAAAACGAAACATAACTTTACACATTGTCTCATCTTCCGCAATTAAAAATAAGTACACCCACCTCAAGGTCCAGCCAAAAAGGTACCAAAACGAGCTCACTGCCTCCATGGAGTCACGGTACTTGTCGCCGCCTCCAAACCTGATGTGTAACACATTAATCCACACGGGTGAGTATTATTATTGAGTTACTCATAAAAAGATGAAGAAGAAAGGTTCGCAAGCATTACTCTCTAATACTCTTTCCTTCACTAGATATAGCAATTGAAGCAATTGATTTCCAATTTCTGATACAAGTCCTGCAGATTAAGATGCAATTTGTTTCCCAACATTCTTTTACGGCAATTACAAAGCTTATTTTCAGCAAAAAAAAAAAAAAAACAGCAAGCTTCGTGCAACAAAAATTAGTTCAAACTAACCCCAAGATCAGGTTTGACACATCTAGAAATATAAGTAAAAGTCACTTACTTTACAAGACTCCATTAGAGATGTTTACAACCTAAGTGCAAGATAAATTAATGACTCCCTCACACAAGATAATTTTTTTCCAAAGTAGTCATTTACAACCATTTGTGCAGCAACAACAAACAACGGCAGCAACACTGCCCTCATTAACCAATTTAATCAAACAATGGCAATTTGTTTCTTTCTCTTTTTCCTTAATTCCCCTCATTAACTATGTAATGCCCCCAATTTCGGGTACGTTAATTAAACATTTTATTGATCAAGCTAAGTGGAGTCTGACTCATTATTACAACATAACTCCCCAGAGAGTACTTATATTACACAAAAGAAGGGAAATCTAAGGTTATCTACTGCTCTGCCTAGTCCTCCATCCTTGCAAGCTCCTCGGCTCCGAAAGCCTCTAAAGTGTACTGCTCACCTTGCTCATCTATAAACTCTGACACATTATACCAGCGTCGCCCCCAGTATAATATGTCAGGGTCACCAAAAGGTAACACCACGAGCTACAGGAGCTCAATAGAATAAACCATACCCACTAACCCTTGACTTACAATCAATAGAACATATAGGTAACGATTTTCAGATAGAACATGCATCTTTAACAAAACAGTTAACAATTACACATCCATTCACTATTCATCGAGCGTTGGTGTCATAAGTTCTGTATTTCTCCTACGCGACTCATCGTAGACTGTGTCTCCATTTTCCACTTTACAAAAGCAACATTTCGAATATCATTCCAACCCTCATTACCAATGAGGCTATCACGTCCGGCTCCATTGGCAATGCACACAATGGGCTACCTAGTCCGGCCACATTGCGGTTTTCACAATCCATTCAAATCTTGCATTGGCTCCTCTCCGCGAATAACCAAGCCATATCACCAATGAGACTACCACGTCCGGCCCCATTGAAAATCTTCACAATGGGCTACCAAGTCCGGCCACATTGCGGTTTTCGCAAGTCCACACAATTGGCTACCAAGTCCGGCCACATTGCGGGTTTTCACATCCACACAATGACTACCATGTCCGGCCATTATGTAGTTTCAAAAATATTTTATCCATGTTAACCACACCCTAGGTGCCATGTTTCTACTTTCTCAATTTCTGTGTCTCGTTTTCATGCATAGACTCTGCAGTAGGATTTTTCACATAAGTACACATAAATCATTCATTGTAATCTTGAAACTAAACTAGCAGGATCATCCAACTCTATATTACTTAATCATGCTCACATCACAACTTAAAACATAACGCCACATGTACAGACGCCCTTGGAGTGATAATCACTTATACTTTCTCAAACAACCACAAGTAATGCAAGTAACATGTAAACAAGCTCATAATCATCTTAAAGATCAAAATACGAATACTCCTAATCAAGCGTTAAATTCTATTTTTTTCAAAATCCGTTCTATCCTCTTTTATAGAAACTTCTAAACAACATATGTTTGTTGAAGTAAGAGTGTATAAAAACATTATACATATACTTAGAGGTAGGGGTAAGGTTTCTCTACCGTTCTTCTTGGCGGTTGGTCGGTTTTCGAGAATCGGTCGTCGGTTTTGCAAATCGGCGGCGTAACAGCTCCGGATTGCTTCGAAAGGAAGAGAGATGGGTTTTCTCTTCTTAGAAACAACTTTGCTCACTAAACTAGACTACTTTAAAGATCTAAGAGGTGGTTTTGGAGGTGGTTTGGTGGTAGCTCTCAAGAACTTCAAGAAAACTCAAGAAACTTGGACTTTGGAACTTGGAAAGCTTAGAAATTCTAGAGAGAAGTTGGAGCAATGAGTGAAGGTGTGAGTTCAAGCTTAGAATGGCTTTCTATTTATAGGCCACGGCTCCCCCCTCTCTCTCTCTACCCAAAATCTCTCTCTCTCTCTCTATATCTTTGATTTTTGTCATGCTTTGATTGAAAGATCAAGGGTTGCTTGCACTTTTCTACCTAGTTCTAGGCTTCCATAGCTAGATTTTGGTACTTTGGATTGGATTATGGAAAGATTGGTGGAGGAAAGGAGGGGTGGTACAAGATTTAGTGATAATTTGTACATAGAAGGACTATTGACAAGGATTTTGCTTGGGGTAGTATACAACCATGGATTGTACTCAAATCAAAGTTGAAGATCAAGCCAAGTACACTCCAATTTCTCCCCCTCTTCCTCTCTCTTTCTCTTTCTTTCTCTCGGCCACTCTCCCTCTCTCTCGGGTTTCTCTTTCTCTCCATCTCTCTCTCTCTTGTACTTGTATATATATATATATATAAGTACACAAAGTACCAAGTAATTTAATAAATTTCAAGTATTAAGATTTTCTATTAAAATAATCAAATATGCACATGTGTACTTTGTAATATTATTTATATCTATATCTATATATAATCAAGTACATACATATTATGTCCTAGGCAATCTAGGTAGATTTTTAAGTATCAAGATTTTCTATTAAACTATTCTAATGAGCAAATGTTCTTAATATAATATAATATTAATGTACTTAAAGAATCCTAGGTTAATAAATTCATATGGTACATATATATATCTTTTAAGCTTTCAAGCACATGGGCAATCTAGGAAATAACTAAATTAATAAACCCTAAGATGAATCAGCTTTGTATCTGGTCCCGACCTGTTCCTGCAAAGACAACGTGAGAGCTTATGTCACCGGTGTGGTGGCTTGCCAACCACCCTCCGATGCCTAAGTCAGTAATATCCTTTTGGGTATTTGAGTTTTCTGTTACGGTTGGATACCTTTCATTGGAGTTTTACCGTCGTATTTATAGACATCTTGCTTGGGAGGTAGAGTCCTCGTAGGACTGTGTTCCGGATCACCCGCTTGGGGTGATGAGGAGTCCTGCCTTAGCTAGGAGTTCCTTCAGAAGGAGGAGGAGTTCGGCCTTAGCTAGGAGTCCGTATCCATCCCTAATTACGTATATTAGGGGCGGTGAAGGTTTTTCTTTATCTGTTGTTTTCCTTATCCCGTAGGATCTTGGTTGTAGTTTATCCCGTTGAGGTATCTTTGGTTGGGATAAATAATATTCCTTGAATATTACTTATGCCGTTAAGTGTTTGAGTTGGTCCTTAGACCTTATGGAAGCTCCATCTCATAGACGGGGCTGGCGTATCCTATTTTGCCATAGGCCACACTTCCCTGGGCGAAGCTGGCCGCTAACCCCCCCAGGTCCGTATTTATACAGTGCTGACCTTGTCAGGTTTTTCCCTACTTATCAGGTACTCCCCTGTTTCTATGCTCCAGCTTTTCCCTGGAGGTTGGGAACATTGTAAGACCTAAATGGCGGTTACCGCCCTTTTTCTTTTTTTGAAGGTTTTAAATGCGTGGGTTATATCGTGGGGACAGGTGGCAAGATCTTGACTCTCCTGGTGCCAGGAGGTGGACGACGTTGATCGAGGAGCCATTCTCGGGAACGATGCTCATCGTTTCAGCTTCTTATTGCTTTGATCAACTTCTCATCAGAGAAGCACCAGAGTTTACCCAGACGATTCTCACTGTGAAACTTTCCTCGTGATTTCTCCTCCATCGTTGTGTTTAGAGCCCGTCCCTTCTAGGTACGTTCCTCCACTTTTGCTATTCTTCCTCGGTTTTCCATGCTGGATTCTCCTTCTGATATAGAATTCTAAGACCCAAAGTGGGTAGTCCCAGGCGAGTTTATTTTGTCTCGGTTGATAGGGTTTTCTTGTATCAATCTTTGCTCTCCGATTATAGAGGACTTTGCCCCCTACTCTCTTACTCTCCAGAATAGGGCCTTCCGCGATCTATTTTACCTATCGGTGCGTCTGTACCCCAAATTTTTAGTAGGAACCCTAATGTCTGAGGGTTTTATTAATTTCTTTTTGATCCTTCAAGCTGAAGAGTTGTCGGTGGAGGAGGAGAGCTCCATGCGTCGGAGCGGCGTCATTAGGGCTTCGCCTGACAAAGGTCAGTCGAGCGGTGTAAAACCCTCGTCGCCTCCTACTCCTTCGTCGAGGGGTCCCTGTAGGGTCCCAGCTTTCTCGGCCTCTAACATCCCCTCCACAATTACAAACGAAGAGTTAGCCGTCCTTAGGGTTAGATACTTTATCCCGTCATTTGTTTCCCTTAGGAAACCTTCTGGGACTGAACGGGCATGCACCTTTACTAAGAATGAGGCTTGCCTCTATGTTGGTGCTCTAGAGGGAGGTCTACGGCTCCCCTTCCCAACTGTGGTGAGGGACGTCTTGAGGTTTCTTGGTTTGGCGCCGGGCCAAATAGTACCTAATTCTTGGCGTTTCCTGATAGGTTGTGCGGCGCTGTGGGGGCGATGTCGGACGATCAAGTTTCTTTGATGAAGGGGGCCTTTCCTAAACCAATTTTCAGTCAAGGAGGCTCTTAGAGGTATCGGGTGGTACTATTTTGTGAAAAGGGCTGGTGAGGGGGAGCTAGTTACAGAGCTCCCTGCTGTCAATAAAAATTGGAAGGACAAATTCTTTTTCATTGGTGGTGACGGTTGAGAGCTCCCAAATTGGGAGATTGGATCATATGTTCCTCGGATCCCAAGTAGGTGGGGGGTCCCCATCACCAATTGTAAGCTGTTTGCTTTTCTTTAACCCTATAGCTTTATGAATTTATTCATATTTTTATGAATTCTTCCTTATGTCTGTAGCTAGAGCTCCATTTTCGCTCAGCCATGCCCTGGAAGCGGAGCTGCAGCAAGCCAGGAGCTATTCAGTTCACAATAAGGAATTGCTGGTGTAACGCCCCCAAAATCGGGTACGTTAAATAAACATTTTATTGGAATAACTAGGTAGAGTCTGGCTCATTATTACATCACTAACCCCCAGAGGGTGCTTATATTACACAAAAGGGAAGGACATCTAAGGTTATATACGACTTTGTCTCTTCTTCCATCCTAGCAAGCTCTTCAGCTCCAAATGTCCCCAAGGCGTACAGCTTTCCCTGCTTATCTATAAGGTCTGACACATTATACCAGCGTCGCCACCAGCATAATATGTCAGGGTCACATAAAGCAACATCGTGAGCTTATAAAGCCCAATAGAATAACCCAAACCCACTAACCCTTAACTTACATATAGCAAGTCATGCACATATCATAAAGGGTCATAAACAACACATACAATGACACATCCGCATTCGTTATCTATCGTTAGTGTCTATGTCATCAGAGTTCTCCTACGCAGCGTTTCGTAGAATGTGTCACCATTTTACTCTTCATTTCCAAATTAACATTTCAAAATTCGTTTCTTTTACATACGCACACTGCACACGATGGGCTACCATGTCCGGCCACATCGCGGTTTTTAAAACACACACACACACAACCTCGGTTCTGCCGCTCCAAGTTCCCGAGTATACGAACAATGGTTCCGCCGCTCCGGGTTCCCATTGGCACACATTTCAAAAATCAGTTTTAACACAACCTCGGTTTCGCCGCTCCGGGTTCCCGAGTATACGCACAATGGTTCCGCCGCTCCAGGTTCCCATTGGCGCACATTTCAAAATCAGTTTTAACACACGCAACCTCAGTTCCACCGCTCCGGGTTCTCGAGTATGCGCACAATGGTTCCGCCGCTCCGGGTACTCATTGGCGCACAATTAGCATTGGCTCATCTCCACGGATAACCAAGCCATACCTCACCATGGTTCCGCCACTTCGGGTTCCCATGGGAGTACACACACTTCACAATGGTTCCGCCGCTCCGGGTTCCCATTGGACACACACACTCACAATGGTTCCGCAGCTCCGGGTTCCCATTGGACACACACACCCTCACAATGGTTCCGCTGCTTCGGGTTCCCATTGGACACACACACACACACCACATAATGATCTTCACACATGGTCATTATGTAGTTTCAAAAATATTTTATCCTTTGCAAACACATCTCCGCAATGGGCAAGTTCGACCACATTGCGGGTTTCAAAACACACCTTGTCATTAATATACCCTAGACGTCATGTTTCTACTTTCTCGATTTCCGTGTCTCGTATTCATGCACAGACTCCGTGGTAGACTTCACAAGTAAGTACAACCCTTTATAGTAATCTTGAAACTAAACTAGGAATATCATCCAATTCTATCTTAGATTGCATGCTCATACTATCACATCATCATTCTCAACATTTAACGCAAAAAGTAAGGCAAGTAACAAATAAACAACTACCAACCAAATCATGCAATCAAGTATTCTTAAGATCAAAGTAAATTACGTAAAACAAGATCATAACTTTCTATACTTAGGAAAAACTATACTTAGGGGTAGAGAGTAAGAACACTCTACCTTGATCCGAAACTAGTCGGGGCCAAATAAGCTAGTTGGAAAATCCTACGGGCGGTGAAATGCACAAATCTGGACCAAACTTTGGATGGCAGTAACTCGGCCAATATTTGGCCGAATAGGGTCGTTCTTGGGTTGAAATCGAAGCTCAAGAAGTGGTCTACAACTTTTGTGAAGGAAGTTGATCCTAGGAACTAGTTTAGGTGGGAGAAAAACGGTGATAAGGGAAGTGACAGTAAGCTGTCTGGAATTGTAAATCCGAAATTTTTATTGAACTTCGGATGTCGATATCTTGGTCATTTCTTGACCGATTGGGGTGATTCTTAGGTCTAACTTGAAGGTTTCGAAGTGCTCTACAATTTTCTCGAAGGAAGTTGGTTCTAAAAACTACTCTAAGCAGGAGAAAAATGAGGATTCACAAAGGGACAGTAGGCTGACTGGAAATTGGAAGTGGTTTCTAGAGAAGTTGGAGCAATGCTTGAAGGTGTGAGTTCAAAGCACAATGGAGCTTGGTATTTATAGGCAAGGCCTCTCCTCTCTCCTCTCTTGGCTGGCCCACTCTCTCTCTCTCCATCTCTCATTTTTAAATCATTTTGTGTCAAGTTTGCTTGAAAGCTCAAGGCCTAAAACTAGGCTTGCATGGCTACCAAAGATTTTGCTTTCCTTGCACTCCAAGAACTAGGACAAACTAGGTTATTCTAATGGGTTTCTAGTCTAGTCTTAGTACTTGAAAGCATAGAAAACTAGATATGGTTGTCCTAGGATGGGATTATGGAAGATTGAATGGGAGAAAGGAGATTTGATCAAGTAATAAAATGGGAAAATGTACAAGTTGTACATTGAAAGTATAGATTTTTGCTTGTAAAAGAGAATCCCATAGATTGCATGCTTTCAAAGTACAATGGAAGCACAAGAAATCAATCCAAGGTACTATCTCTCTTTCCTTCCTCTTTCTCTCTCTCTCTCTCTCTCTCTCTCTCTCTTGTACTATATACATAATATATATATAAACATGAAAGCAAACATATATATTATATAGATATGGGTACTATCTAATCTACTACTTTCACAAGTAAAAGGATTTTCAATTAAAAAATTCAAATACACACATGGTACTATCCCATTATTATATATGTATCTATATATATATATATACATATACAAGTACACATATAAATATATATAACCATGTACTACAAAATCCTACTAGATATGTCATATCTAATATCCTAATAAACTATGATATACTTTCAAAGTACCACATACTTAACTTATTTAATAAAGGTACTAATGTTTAATTAAATCAATTACCCACATGGAAAATCTAGTATTTTATTCTATACTAGTACTTGGTTGGAAGTATAGCTATTACCCAAGGGGTAATAATTCCCCTAACATTTATTATCCAATGGTCCAAGAGGAAAGTACTATGCTTTCATAATATTTATATGTATATAAGTATTTCAACACATGGTGAATCTATTAAACTAATGGATCTTGTACTTGATAGCAAGACTAATGCTATTGACCAATGGATCATGGTTCTCCTAACGGTTATTAACCAATGGGTAATGATGGCAAGTACTTTGACCTATTGTCCAATGGGCAATGATTCTCCTAGCGGTTATTATCCAATGGGTACTACTAGAAAGTATAATCCTATGTAATTAAGTACTAAACTAATCTAATCTAGTACTTTAGAGGATTAACTAAGGTTCTCCTATTATCCAATGGGTAAAGGAAACCCTAACGTTATTGCCCAATGGTCAATAGCTAAAGGTTCAAACGGTTCAAAAGGTTCGTCTAGGGTTTCCAAGCTCAAGGGTTTCAAAAGGTTCACGAGTCAAGGGTTCATAAGGTTCACGGAGGTTTAGGAACGATCGGTAATTAGGTTAAACAATTGCTAGGTTAACTCGTCGGTTAAAAGCTAGCTAGGGTTGCTAGATAGGATTTCCAGCCAAGACGAAGGGTTCAAGATCTAATCCTAGAAACGACGGGAAAACGATGGTTAAAACCTTCCAAGCATAATTAAAAGATTTTCGAATAACAATGAGGTTTTTATTAGTCAGTAACGACCGATTTTTGGTTATGGAAATAAAAATCCAAGTAATTAAAATAAAATTTTGGGCTACCACAGCCCCGGGTGGATATCGGGGCGGCCCGTAAAAGAAGCGCCACGCCGTTTTGGATTTTGAAAAGTATGAAGAGTCGCCACCCGGATTTATGGTTTACCACCCGGGAAACCGTTCTGATTTGAAAATAATTGACTTGAATTGAAAACCAGAGATTTATGAAAGGGTTTGGAAGCCACGTTACGAGGGGGGAAGGGTTTTACGGCACCCCCCTCGCCCGATATGAGATCGGTCTCTACTAAACGTTTGTGGGATTTTTTGAAAGATTTTATTTCATTAGACAGCTAGCATTTATTTACGGATACATCAGGTATAGAGGAGTGCATGCATGTGCATGTGTGCAGTGAATAAATAAGGAATGGTAATGAAATGCAAAGATGTTGGAAGCAGGGAGACCCTGTCACTGATTCACTCTCGAGCGCTCGGAAGCACTCCCGAGCGCTTAGGAGCAATGCATGCCCCAACCTGCAAATCTTGTTAGCACAGCGGAATATAGCAGAGTACAATACTGGAAATGTAGACAGGAGTAACATTAAATACACAATGGGCTTGACGGATGACTCAACAGATTGAGAATATGTCTCATTCTTCTGGGCCACACAACCTTGCCTTTCTGGAAAATGGTTTAACAAATATAAGAGGCAAAAAGGGACACATGCATGGCCATGCAAGGGCAGTAGGGGGATCAAACTGGAAGAAAAATAGACCAACCTTGCATGCAAACACTTTCGAGCGCTTAGGAGTAAACTCGAGCGCTCGGGAGTGTTCCGCACCCCAGGACTGATGTCAACCAACTAATCCCTTAAATGCAATATGCTGGTACACTGGATCTTATGTTTCAAAGTGTGAAAATGATTTTTCTTTTTAAATCCAGACCAAAACTCTTTTGCATGCTTTAAATGCAAGTCATTTATTTTATTTTTCTATGAAAACAGCAGATCATTGGTACCAACTCACTTTAAAAGAGTTAAAAACAGTTTTAAAACACACCCTACCCATGCATGTCCATTTAAACACTCAAAGGAAGAAAAGCAGTACTGGAGTCACTCCCGAGCGCTTGGGAGTCACTCCCGAGCGCTTGGGAGTTGTCCCGAGCGCTTGGGAGTACTTCCAGTGGACTGAAAGCAGAAAACGTATTTGTACCCCTTTTGCTCTTGTTATAACACCAAGGTCTCTCAGCCCACACTTAGTATTAAGGACTAAGAGGGCTGAGCGACCTCCTTCAGAAAGGAAAAACAACCCTGCTTTGCTTGTGTTTGACACTAAGGTAGAGGATTTCTACCTTTAAGTTTAAAACCTTGCTCCTTGGAAAAGGCCTTAGAAAGTGAAATGAGGAGGAAAGATCAGGAGATTCAGAACTGGAGAATGATCTGAACTCCTTGCATGTCTTCTACACCTTGGTTTTTGTTGCTTTTGTTTTTGAAAATGGAGTTTTTGAGAGAGATGGGGAAGAACAACTCTGTTTCTACAGTCCAGAGAGTCTTAGAGAGAGAAAAAACCTCTTCCTCCTTTTCAAAGCTGAAGACCAGCCACTATTTATAGGCAAAATTCCCATCACATGCATTTGAAACAAGTATTTTTTTAAGGGGAAAACTGCTAGTCTGAGGATTTTTTGACTGAGGTTGAGTGTGGACCGAGCTTCAGCTGGCTCAATGAGTTTGTAATGATGAATTGCATGGGTGGTGGGAAGGCTTGCCACCCATTGGCCAACATAGAAGACTCGAGCGCTCGAGAGTTTATCCAATCCCAGGTTTTGAAAATGGTTTGGAGCGCTTGGGACTGATTTTGACATTTTATTTCCCTTTTAAAGTCCTTCAAGGAGCATGGTTCTGACTGGTCAAGGGCTTGTTTGATCCCATATTCATCATCGGGGAGCCTCCGGGCCACGAATCAAGGAAATTCGAATTGTCCAAATTGGGGTGTCTACAGTTGCCCCTCTTTGGGCGTTGCTCGATATCATGTCTGGATACGAGTAACGTCCAAAGATTGAGATAGCCCAATTCGAGCCAAGCCAAACCCTTAATTCCACAAATAAGTGCAGAATGGCACATTCAATACATGAGGTCGTGTCCTTTCGGACTGCCTACGTACCCTTTTCTGCAGGGATCAGACCAGCGTAGTTCTTCGGGGCAAATGCAAGCACGTGCAATGCATGCATGGAAAAGATTGACAAGATCTTGACAAGATAAATATGCAAAAGGGTCCACCTGTTACTCTGTTAGGCGGATGCAAGCACGTGGGATGCATGCATGGGAAATGATCGACACGAGTTTGAAGAAATAAATGCATGAAGGGTCCACCTGTTGCTCTGTTTGGCGGACAAGAGATGCAGGCACGCGTGATGCATGTACGAGAAATGATCGACACAAGTTTGATAAGATGAATGCCACTGGTCCACCTGTTGCTCTGTTTGGGCGGACGAAACACGGATAAAATAACACCTGTAGGGTACAAATACCTGCAAACGCGTTGCAATTAACGAAAATAGACAAAATTTTGACCGACTACCAAGTAAAATGCCGAGCTGAGGAGCGTGAGCTCAAAGTCACCACATCGACTAGAGTTTGTCTCCTGCAGTATCGTTCGACGCGGTTGAAGTCAGGACTGAGATTGATTTTGTAAAAAGGAAGAAGAAGCTAAGCAAGCCTCGGAAGCTGGACAAGCACGGGACAACGAAAGCTAGGCACGGGGGCCGAGGACAGACCTGAGCGCTCAGAATCACTCCCAAGCGCTCGGGAGTGGTCTCGAGCGCTCGAGACCATCACTGGGGCCCACTGTCCTCTTCATCTTCTTCGACAGATTTGGGTTTTAAACCCAAATCCCAGCGCTCGAGAACCAGAAAGGGCCAGACACCTCCATTCTCGATCGTAATCACTCTCTCTCAGGCGATCTCACTCTACTCTCTCTCTCGACTGACCTCCCCTCTCTCAAACAATTCCTTTCCACCAAAAGAACCATGGATCGAGCCCAAAATCTCGAGATCTCCACGGTTCTTCAATGGACAATCGTGTGCCAAGAGGTGCGAATGAGGAGGAAGAAGAAGGAAGAAGAAGCGGGGATGGCAAGAGAGGGTGATAACGGGCTGTTCAGCCGCAAGAGGGCGGCGGAGGCGACGACCACGGCGGCGATGGAGGTGGGCAGCAGTGGCGCTGCTGCTCCGGCACAGGAGGAGGTGGTTGGTGAGGGTTTGACTACTGGGGTCGAGGGTGGAGGGTAAGTAATGGCAGTAAAGGGCGGCAGCGGAGACGTGGCGGCAGTGGGAGATCTTGGTGAGAGCGAGGCTGTGCGAGGAGGGGTCGAGGAGCCGGCCACTAGCAGTAGGGGCCCATCGAGTGGTGAGATGGGGGTCTCGAGTAGCGGAGGAAGTGCTACGATTATTCCTGATACTCCCACGGTAGAGGATTTGTTCGCGGCCGCGGAGCGGGCCGGGGGTGAGCAGAGGGAAGGGGATGGCGATGAGATAGTGACGGCTGGTCGCATCGCTGCGACCCCGATACTGAGGACGGCGATAGTGGAGCCGAGGGGAGGTGACGGTGGGATCGGTGCTTCGTACCCGGTTCCACTCACGGAGGGAGACTTCTTGGACAGCGCGAGGCCGCAGGATATACTGGATGCCCTTGGTCTCGACGCCGGGATGAGAGAGGTGCTGAGGGGTGCGTAGACCACGGAGGATCAGACCTCGGCTCTGCTGCTGGGAGCTCTGCTGAGCGGTGCGGGGGTGACGGCGGGAGACACGAGGTTGCCAGAGACGGCCGATTCGGGGTTAGGAAGGGAGCGAGAGGAAGATATGGAGTTGGGGGAGGAGCCGGAGGCAGAGGTGGTGATCGAGGAGCGAGTTACGGGGGCCGCTGAGGCGAAGGCCTACTTGGCCCGTGCACGTCGTGGGTTTACCTCGGATGCTTACGCACCACGGTTACACTTTTTCGAGCCGACGGGGATGACCGGCTACGTCCCTGCTCGGACGGAGTACCCCGAGGACTTGCTTCTCCGGGATCGGGCCACACACATTTCTTTCGAATGGACGACGGTATGACTTTAACAGTTTACTTTTCCTGTATTAGACTTGCTTCCTTGAATCGATTATTGTTTACTGATGCTATTTCTTTGCTCTGTTGAAACAGCGCACCAAGGATATTTACGGCCACGGAGGCTCAGGCCACTCACTGAAGCACTTCAAGGCGCTGCCCCGGAGAGTGCGGGAGTTGGTGGAGGAGGCTGGTTTTGGGCCATTCATCCAGTTGCTGACGGCGGTGAGGGTGGACCGCGCGGTCATGACAGCACTAGCGGAGCGGTGGTGGGACACCACTAACACGTTCCACTTCCGCTTCAGGGAGATGACAGTGACGCCTCTTGACTTCGTAGCGATCACCGGGCTTTGAGTTGGAGGCGAGCCGATCCCCTTCGATCCGAGTATAGACTTGGATGATGCAGCTTTGAGGTGGTTCCTTGGGCGGGTCCCGCGTCACAGCGGAGGAGTGGCAGAGTACGGTCAGTTCACAGTGTATTGGGACCACGAGCCGGCGGACGACACTGAGGTGGCCCAGATGGCCAGGGCTTACTTGCTATACCTGTTTGGGGCTTCTCTGTTCCCGCTCAGGCGATCTCGGGTTCATTTGAGCTATTTGGCAGGCCTGGTTGATCTGAGGCAGGCCGGACAGTTTGACTGGGACGGTGCTGCTCTGTGCACGCTCTATTGCTTCTTAGGAGCCACCTCACGCGGAGTGGGGGATACCATAGGCGGCTATTGGAGGGTGATTGAGGTATGACTCGACGTTATTGAATTGCTTTGATTGATTGGTTGAATGATTGATTTGAATATGTATCCGACTTGAATTGAATCGATTTCCAAAATATGCAGCTCTGGGCTTACGAGGTCTTGGGCATGTTCCCGCCCGAGAACACTTGTACGAATCAGAACTTGCTTCCGCGTGCGCTCGCATGGAGTACAGAGTACCGGAGGGCAAAAGAGCTACGGGGCCAGGTGATGACCTTCTGGCGCTGGCTGGACAATATTACTGGAGTCACGGTACAAATATCGACCTTTTCTTTCTTTTCATGCTTTTCTTGAAACTGAAATTCTCGATCATTGATGCTAGAAAACTGAATGCATGTTCACTGGGACCGATGGGCCAGAGTGGAGGCTGACTTCCTCCCGAGGAGCCGAGAGGTGACACGGAGTCGGGTCTTGTTGGAGTGCCCGTTGGGCTGGTAGTGGTACCTGGGGGATCGGGTGACACGGTAGTCACTCGGTTCTCCAGAGTTCGTCATGTCGGGCCACTTCCACCACGAGTGTTGTGGACTGCGACCTACACCCGGGCTGAGCTGGACCAGTTTACGGTGCCGAATACTGACTTGGAGCGATACCTGCGGCGCACGCTCGACTATGCAGCTTACAGAGACAGATACTTGGCCACCAGCTTGGGTGTAGAGAGGGAGTTGGAGAGGCGAGTAGCGGAGGCTGAGGCCAGGAGGGCCAGGGGTGAGGCTAGAGATGAGGTCAGAGATGAGACAGGAGGGAGACCGGAGCACGAGGCCGTGGCGGTCGCTCTTCACGCGGCAGGGGTCGAGGCGCTAGACCTCCTGCTGGCGGGCGAGGCGCTAGCTCCTCAGGACGAGGCGAGAGCAGCACAGAGGTTCCGAGGGCAACTGAGGCGTCTATTCCAGCTGGGTTGCCGACGTTGGACTGGGCGATAGGGGTGAGGGACCCCTCTGGTGCACGGGCGTTGTTGGACATCCCACGCCTCCCGCAGCTGCGGATGCAGCTTCCAGCGCAGGTATAACACAACTTTGCTTCTTTCAATGCTTCAAATGTTTCTTATTCATGCACATATTGCTTTAACCTTTGAACCATCGTGCAGGTGCCGCGAGAATGGGCCGAACAGGCCATTATGCTGATGGTGGGGATGCGACAGCTGTTGAAGGACTGCGCCAAGGGGAGGACCCTCCAGACCAGACCTGTTCCTGAGCCGGCTCGACCTGTTGCTTCTCAGGTGTGAAAATGCATGCATGCATATACATTTCATTGGATTTAAAATATGTATCAAATGAATGAATGCTCATGATATGCAGCTGCAGCCACGACACTCGACCAGGAGGTAGTCGCAGGGCACCACGAGTCTGCCAGCTTCTGCCAGCACGAGAGGCCGGGGTAGACAGAGAGCAGGGGCTGAGCAGTTCAAGGTGGCTCCTAGAGCAGCGTCTCGGCGGAGACTTGCTCCCGAGGAGTCAGAGGAGGAGACCGAGGAGTCACTCGAGTCACGAGCCTTAGGGTCTACGGACTCGAGTACTGCCTCAGGCCCTTCCGATGACGACGACGAGGTTGAGGTTGAGAGCTCTGAGTCCGAGGGACGTCAGCAGAAGAGGACTCGTCTGGGCTGAGCTTTTAGGTTTTTGCTTTGCTAGTCTTTCTTTTGCATGGGCCTACGTGCTAGCACCATTGTAGCTTCTGGGCCTGCGTGCCTTGATTTTGTTTGGGCCTGCGTGCCCTGGTAGATAGGGTTGGGCGTGTGTTTGCCCCGGCTTATGTACTTCCTTCCTTACTCATTGTAAATACCGCATTGATTTATGAAACTTCGCACTTTTCTCCATTTGTTCGCACTTCCTTTATAGAATTGCGTTTTATGAAATATGTTCGTCTAGCTTTGAAAGAAAGTAAAGAGCACACGAATTTGAACCGATACTCTTAAAACGGAATAAAACTCGACACGGTTAACCCGACTCAGGGAATTTGATTTGGAATGACAGAAACACCCTTAAAGCGGAATTTGCGATCATTAAGGAGAATAATGACTAAATTTGACCTGGATCGGACACGAGAATGGGACACGAGAGCATTCGATCCAAGCGCATGCTTCTAATGTCACTATGAGTAATGAAATAAGGACGTTTGAAGGTGAAAATTGATTTTGCAAGCTTTGGTGCGCATTTGACCGCTTCACGTAGTCACTAGCACACATTAGGACCTGCGCATGCCATTAGACTTGAACAAATACTCTTGACACGAATTTTGATATGTCGACGGGGAGGAAACGATTGAGATTTTGAGGTTTTTTGAGGAATATTCATGAATACTCAGACAAACGGATAACTGGACGCGCTGTATTCCCTTAAGAGCAGGTTGAAACTTGTTAAACTGGATGAAAAGAGCTTGAGGTGCCATCTCAGGACCAAAAACCAGGGAAGAAAACTTGCTGTCAAAACTGCAGAACTCTCGAGCGCTCGAGAGTGTTGTCGAGCGCTTGGGAGTTAATTCCTGAGCGCTCGGGACTGCTGTGATCTGCAGACTCCTGCAGCTTCCCAAGGTCATTTTCCAGCTCTATCATGGTGTTTTCTTCTGCATGTACCCTTCCCAGGCACCTTGTAAATGTGCATGGACTGCTTCCCAGGAATCAGTGGCTTCCCAAAGCAAGTCTAGTGCTTTTCCAATGCTTTTTCAAGCTTTCCAAAGTTTGAATTTCAAAAGGGTCTTGAAAATGTGGAACTTGGTAAGTTTCAAGGCTGGTGGGGGAGTGGTGCGGTCTCCCTTAGGCCTCTATAAATACCAGACTTGCTTTGGTAAGTCATTCACACTCCATTCCATCATTCTCCTTTCAAAACTTCATTTCTCATGGTCTTGTTGAACCAAGCCTTGCTCCGTCCTTGGTTGGACAACCTCGAGGGTATTGACTGGCTGAACTTCCGAGGGCATCACTTTCATGCCTTGAAATACCTCCGCGAGGTTGCCATCCGTCCTGTTATGCTGCACGCGGCGGCACGTTTTTGGGATCCTGAAGTGCATGTCTTTCGCTTCGGTTCTCAAGAGCTATGCCCCACCGTTGAGGAATTCCATGCCTATCTGGGCAGCCATGACTCCGCCGCCCCAATTGCTCCGATGCTTAGGGAGAGAATGAAGAACATCCTAAAAGCCAAGCTGGGTGTCAGTGGGAACGTTGCTGAGTTCTTGACCCGGGGCAATGCCATCAACGTCGTGCAGCTGTACGAGAGATTCAGTCCACCTGGAGACTTAACGGATTTCGAGTATCAAGGTCGCCGGATGACAGCCTGCTGTATTTGCCTCCTGGCGGCCTTCCTGCTGGTTCCGCCTGTCGGTCAGCCCAGTTCTCTATTGGTGGGAGTTACTGCTCAGATCGAGGCTCGCAAAGACGTCGTGCCCTTGGTCCTTGCTGAAACCTTGATGGGGTTAGACGCTGTTCATGCAGGTCGCACGAGGGTTTTTGGTGGTAGCCCGCTGCTGCTGCAGGTTAGGGACCTCACTCAGCTCTCCTTTTTCTATTTCTCACATTCATTTTACCTCAACGCTCGGTTTAGGCTTTATCTGGCTCCTTACTTGTTTTCTCTCTTTTTGGATAGATGTGGCTTTGTGACAAATTGGGTTTGCTGACACCGCCTGCAAATAACTGGTGGTATCGGGCAAGCGGATGGAACCGTCCCTTCCAGGTGACGTACGGCAGTGAAGATGACTGGGCTGATTTCCTCGCATCTGTAGAGGAAGACGACATCATTTGGCGGTGCCATTGGCTGAGACTTCCTGCTATGAGCACTAGCAACATGGGCTCGACACACATGCTTGTGGCTGGCTTGACAGGCTTCACTTTCTACTCACCCTTCCGCATCCTTCGCCAGCTTAGACTCAGTCAAGAAGTGCCGCCGCAAGGATCTGAAGTGCTTCGTCTCCCTACCTTCACCATTCCGGGCCTTCGGAGTTATGTTCGAACATGGGAGGCTCGTAGGACTGAGCCGAACGACCCACTCTTCTCAATTGCTTCGACCAGAAGGTACCGCAAATGGCTAAGGAGAGATGTGGAAGCGAGAATGAGTTGATTGCTTACTTTGCCGTTCTTTGGAATAAAAAGCGTTTTAGTCGTGTGTTTTCTACTTTCATGCTCAGCCTGTAATAAAGAAGTGATTTGAATAAAATTGACTGATTAAGGGTTTCCCCCTTTCGGTTCACTAATTGCGTGCACCTTAAAAGAAGGCATTTTTGACTTGTCAATTTGGATTTGAATTTTTTGGAATTCAGGACCGAACCTCAGAGTGAGATTACCTACGTATCCCTCAAGAAAGGGAATCAGGCCCATACGTAGTTCGAGCTAGGGTTCGCTCGGGTATTAACACTCTCCTTTTCATGCTCTAAATTTTGCCTAGTACCACCCTTTCGGGTTTTCGGCCTAGCGAGCCCTTTTTGACTTTTTGCCCTAACTTTTGCCTAGGCCGCCCTTTCGGGTTTTCGACCTAGCGAGCTTGCTCTAATTTTTGCCTGGGATCGCCCGCCCTTGCGGTTTTCTGCCCAGCGAGCTCTCTCAGGGGTAATACCGTTTGAGTTGATCCAAGTTGACAAGATTTGAGAATTCATTGCCGTCAAGATCGATAATAGACGCAGCTCCCCCGGAAAGGATTGACTTGATGATGTACGGCCCGGCCCATTTCGGTTGGAACTTCCCTCGTAGGTCAAAGATCGGTGCACGGATTTCCTTGACCACCATGTCTCCCTCTTGTAGGTCCCTCAACTTCACTTTCTTGTTGAATGCTCGGGTGATTCTCCGCTGATAACCCTGAATGTGGTACAATGCTCGCAGTCTCCTTTCGTCAAACAGCATGAGTTCTTTAAATCTCCCACTGAACCATTCAGCTTCATCTATTCCTTGTTCAGCCATGAGCCTCAGCGATGGAACTTCTAGCTCGATAGGGAGAACGGCTTCCATACCGTACACCAAAGAATAAGGTGTTGCCCCTGTCAGTGGGCGGATAGACGTCCGGTATCCCCACAAGGCTAGTGGTAACTGTTCATGCCAATTCCTAGCCGATTCAACAGTCCTTTCAAGAATGCTCTTGCTGGTCTTATTCGCTGCTTCGACTGCCCCATTCGTTTGCGGCCGGTAAGTGGTTGAGTGCTGCACTTGAATCTTGAATTCATCAAAGAGCTCCAGAACTTTTCCTTTGAAGTGAACACCATTATCAGATACGAAGACTTGAGGTACTCCATACCGATAAATGATGTTTTGCCTAATGAAGTGAGCCACTTGAACTGCCGTCAGAGTTTTGTACGAGGCTGCTTCGACCCACTTAGTGAAATAATCGACCGCTACCAAGATAAATCTGTGACCGTTAGAAGCTGCAGGCGTGATCCTTCCGATGACATCAATGCCCCAGGCGAAGAATGGCCATGGTGTCGCCATTGGGTGTAACTCCGAGGGCGGGACATGCATAAGATTAGCATGAGTCTAGCATTTATGACACCGACGCACATACTCAATGCAATCTGTCTCCATGGTTGACCAATAGTACCCTAATCTCAGGACTTTCTTCGCTAACATCATCCCATTCATGTGAGGTCCACAAACACCTTCATGAACTTCTTCCATTACTGCCCTTGTATCGTCGCCGTGAATGCACAACTTATGAACTCCGCATGGCTATCGTCGGTATAATTGCCCACTGCAGATGATGTACTGAGATGCCAAACGTTGCAAAGCGATCCGGTCCTTCTTTGTTGAATCTACGGGGAATTCTCCTTTTTCGACGAGATTCCAAATATCGTAAAACCAAGGGAGTCCATCATCAGGCTCGTCGATGTTCATGACGTAGTCGTATACATGATTTCCTCTCTGTTCAATCATGACGGGCCTCAACTTCACTCCGATTGGAAGTTCCAACATAGATGCCAAAGTAGCGAGTGCGTCGGCGAAACGGTTCTTCATCCTTGGGATGTGCGTGAAAGTCACTTTCCGAAAACTCGAGATGAGCTCATCGACCTGCTGATGATACGGTTTCATCTTTTCATCCCTAACTCTCCATTCCCTGTTTGCTTGTGACACGACCAAGTTAGAATCCCCAACGACTTCCAGTATTTTGACTCCAATTTCAAGCGCGGCTTCCATTGCCACGATACATGCTTTGTACTCCGCCTCATTGTTCGTGACTTCGAAGTTCAATTTGAAAGCAAGGGGAATATGCGACCCCTGGGGTGAGACCAGCAGTATGCCAATCCCAAAACCCATCTGGTTAGCAGCTCCATCGAAGTACAACGTCCATGTTTCGTTGACGGCAGTCATCACGTCTTCGTCGGGAAATTGAAACTTTGTGTGTTCCGGCCCCTCAATCGGGCGGTCTGCCAGAAACTCTGCTACTACCCTTCCTTTTACTGACTTGCGGGTGACGTACTTGATTTCGAACTCGGCCAGTAAGAGCAACCAACGTGCTAACTTACCGGTAAGTGCTGGCTTCTCGAATAGATATTTGAGGGGGTCCATCCGAGAAATCAGTATCACCAAGTAAGACAGCATGTAGTGTCTCAATTTCTTTGTGGCCCACACAAGCGCCCAACATGTCTTCTCTAATGAAGTGTAACGCTCTTCGCTTCCAACCATCTTCTTGCTCAGGTAGTAGATTGCCCTTTCAACCCCATCTTCTCCCTCTTGTGCTAGCATGCACCCCATTGATGAGGGCGTGACAGACAAGTACAGGATCAAAGGTTTTCCCGGAATGAGCGGCATCAAGATTGGCGGATTCTGAAGGTAAGTTCGCACTGCTTCGAAAGCCTTTTGACACTTGTCGTTCCATTCGAATTTCACATCTTTCTTGAGCAGATGAAACAGCGGTTCACAGGTTAGAGTCAGCTTGGCGATGAATCGACTGATGAACTGAATCTTTCCCAAGAAACACCGGACCTCTTTCTCGGATTGAGGCAGCTCCATCTCAAGAATAGCTTTAATCTTAGAAGGATCCACCTCGATTCCCCTGGTTGTGATCATGAATCCGAGCATCTTTCCAGCCGTGACCCCGAACGTGCACTTCTGCGGATTAAGACGCATCTTGTACTTTTGAATCCTTTCAAAGATCTTTCTCAACGCTGGGAGGTGATCTTTTCGCTCTTTTCCTTTCACTATCATGTCATCGACGTAAACCTTGACCTTATTGTGAATCATGTCATGCAGCAGTGTGGTAGCACCCCTCTGATACGTAGGACCGGCATTTTTCAATCCGAATGGCATAACCCGATAACAATACGTGCCCCACTCAGTGATGAATGTGGTCTTCTCCCTGTCTTCTGGAGCCAGGAGAATCTGATTGTACCCCGAGAAGCCATCCATGAAGGATAGTAGAGCGTGCCCTGCAGTGTTATCAACAAGCACGTCTATATGCGGCAATGGAAAGTCATCCTTAGGACTCGCTTTGTTCAGATCTCTGAAATTGACACACACCCTGATCTTTCCGTCCTTTTTGGGGACAGGAACGATGTTGGCTACCCAAGTGGGGTACTCTGTTACGATTAGAAAACCGTCGTCGATTTGCTTCGTGAGTTCTTCTTTTATCTTTAATACCCAATCGGGCCGCATTCTCCTTAGTTTTTGCTTAACAGGCTAGGCATCGGGGTAGAGAGGGATCCTGTGCTTGACTATTTCTGGATCGATTTCGGGAATGTCCGCATGGGACCAAGCGAAAACTTCTTTGAATTCTTTTAGTAAATCAGAGAGCTCTTGAAGCTCGGCGGGGGACAGCCCGGAACCGACCTGAACCAATCGAGGGTTCTCCTCATCACCCAAGTTTATGGAGATTACTTCTTCTTTTAAAGGCTGAGCATGCCTTTCATTTTCGCGATCGATGAGGGAACGGATCTCCTTGGGGATGTCCCCATCGAGATCTATTCCTTCATCGTCGGGATCTAAACAGTTTATTTCAAAAATCGGCAAGTAAGCGAAAAAATCATTCATTTCATTAACCAGTTCAGCAGACGGGGGGAATACAGCGGTTGACTCGAACTCAAAGTAAAAGCTACGATGTGGAGGGCTGATGGGCACAAACTCTGACTCTGTGCTAGACGACGAGTCAGTGTCAGACTCAGACTCAGATTCAGTGCAGGTGCTGTGAGTGCGAGTTACATGTGGTACAAAAGTGCAATTATCATAAATGCCTATAGCCTCCACAATGAGTTTGGAAGGGTCTTCAATTTCTTCTTTATCTCCAAGCACAAGCACAGCAGCATCTTCAACCATACCCTCCGGATCCTCGCCCTCAAACAGAAGTTGGAGACCGCCCAAACCAAAAGCTTCTAGCCAGTCAAGTGCCTCAGATAGCTCTTCCACTTTTGCAGTCTCTTCATTACTCTCCCAGGTATCATTGGCAAAGATCTCGAAGCCAGGATACTTCATTTTTGTCTCGAGATCCACAAAAGGCTCTGGTTCTCCTTGATACGCGGCTCTTTCTCCTTCAATTTCATCTCTATTGCACGGGCCCGGGCGCGATTGCGCCACTTCTTCGCTGGATCGCTTTTCTTGGCCTCGTATCCTAGACCAAAGCGGTCGTTGCTTCCAGGGAAGTCAGGGAATTTGGGAATTCTTTGAGCATAAAGTCCCAAACCCATGCCCGCAGATACCTCATCCGTTTCATAATTTTCAGCGCTGCGGAACTCACCAAGAAACCGTCCTCGGCCCGGATGGTACACACCTTCGAAGTCATGACTGCAAAGCCTCCCATGGCAATATCTTCCTCCCCATGCATAATCTCTAGAAGCGGGGAATTGTCCTCGGAGTGCGGGCGAATGCCTGAGTCTCCGTGGATGATTAGGGTTCCGGAATCCAAACCCAAGATGAGTTTCTGATGCAACGTTGAGGGCACACCCATGACGTCCGAGCGATGAAGCCAAGGCCTTCCCAATAGGAGATTGAACGATGCAGGTATTTCCAACACACAGAATTCGATGGTGGTTTTAAACTTGCCAGTTGCAAGTTCCAAGTTGATTGTCCCCAAAACATCGCGGCGCGTATTATCATAAGCACGAACACCCAAGTTAGACGGCACAAAGTCCTTGTTCTTGAGCCCCAAGCAATAAGCAGTGCGAAGTGGACACACGTTAATGGCTGAACCGTTGTCTATGAGAATTGTAGGGACCCATTTTCTGAGACATTTCATCGTCACATGCAGCGGCTTGTTGTGGTCAGCCCCCTCAGGAGGGAGATCCTTTTCTGTGAACGACAGAGTGTGCTGGGTGAAGTTCAGGGTTATAAGGGCAATGAGAGCTTCTGGGGCAATGTCAGAGGGAACCTCGAACTTGGAAAGAGTGTTTACGAGCCTGCGACGGTACTCGTGAGAGGCAGCTAACACTCCCCACATGGACATGCGAGCGGGGGTTTCCTGGAGTTGACGGATAATGGGGTCAGCGGAGGCTTCAGGGTTGGCTTCAGGGAGAGAGTTGAGGTCGATGGACAGTTTGGGCTGAGAAGGCGGGTTAGGTTTAGTGGAGCTAGGAGGATCGTTTTGTGGAGCTTGCGGGACGGGGGTGTTCAGGTTTGTGGGGTTGATAGGGGCATTCCGCTGCGGCGGAGGGGCTCGGGACGAGCTACCCTGCTGGAGGTTGGTAGGCTGGTAGACTCTTCCACTTCTGGTAAGATTGCTGACTGTTTTGGGGATGGGTTCCCACCAAGTACCTTCC
The DNA here is from genome assembly GCA_025413875.1 of Rhododendron molle. Lineage (NCBI taxonomy): Eukaryota > Viridiplantae > Streptophyta > Magnoliopsida > Ericales > Ericaceae > Rhododendron > Rhododendron molle. The sequence continues at coordinate 34,820,073 of CM046392.1, forward strand.
CAGAAATCGGAGAAGTCAAAATCACAGTCGTCCGCCATATGTTTCCCTTTGTCCAATGCTGTCTTCTCCAAAGTTTCATTGAGAGTTTCCATTTCCAGGGCGTGCCAGATGCTGTCCTCTTCCAAAGAATTCCAGAAGTTGACATTGTTGTCGACATTGTCCTTGTCGCTATCACCAATCTGCAGAGATCCTTCATCCAACATGGCCTTATTGACAGTCAGTTCCTCACCGTTCATCCACACATTTACCAATTCAGACTTTCCCCACAGATCTTCTGGATCCAATACACAGATGCTGGGCTCATCAGGAATTTTGACTACAGGTTGGGGGAAGAACTCTTCAATGATGTATTCTTGCGGGAGGAAAAGATAATCCATGGCGCGTTCCAGAGCATCGGAATCTCGAGTGAGGTTAATAATGGTTCTGACGTTGAGTCCTGAGAACATACGGGGATTCATCAGATCCATTTCTTCCACCATTTCTTTTTCTTCCCAAAAGAGGTACACCAAAGATGTTTCATCTAGGGGGTCGGAATCATCCATCCAGTGCCATCCATTAGGTTCGGGCTCCCATTTCCATTCGTCTTCCTCTTTGACAGGTTCAGGTTCCGAGAACAGAGCAAACAGAGAATATCCATCCAAAGGATCAGCCATCATCTCTTCCCAGTTTCGTCTCCATTCTCCATGTTCCAATTCTTCAACTTGGCTGGGGTTAAGTGCCACGGGCCACACTCCAGTAATAAGAGCCCTGTCTTCCACTGCCAAGAAATCTTGTGCCAGGTCTTCCCACCTTCTTTGAAAATCCCATTCCACGGTTTCCAGTGCGCAGACTGTATTCTCAACCGGTAGCTCGACGGTTGGCTTGGGTTGGGTGGCAGAAATGATGTAGTGGCTAGGGTCAAAGGGTTGGCTTATAGAGATCAGGTTCGTACGGGCATTGGAGTGCTTTGGGAGCGGGTTTGAGACAGTGTTTGGTTTTTGTGGAGGCATGGGGAGAGTTTTGTTGTCTATGAGATCTTGGATTGCGTGGCGAAGGCGGAAGCAGTTCTCGGTAGGGTGGCCAACATTCTAGTGATAAGCACAGTACGCATTAGGGTTGTGGGATGAGGGTAGCTTTTGAGGTAAGGGAGTAGGGTTAAGTGGTTTGAGGGTGCCGCTTTCAACCAATTTCTCGAGTACGGCAGAGAGCGGTGCTGAGAACTGAGCAAAGGTGCGGGGTTGGGTACGCGGTTGACTGGTTTGGGTGGCTATTTGGTTCACTGGCTCGGCTTGGGCTGTGTTCGTGGAGGTGTTGGGCAGGTTGGTGTAGTTTGAGTTGCCAAACAGAGCGTTGTTGTTTCCGGAGTAAACCTTCTTGGGCTTGGGAGTAGGCTCGGGATTATCGAGGATCCCCAATTGAACAGCCTCTTCGACGGCTAAGCCTGTATCGAAGAACGTTTTAAAGTCTGAGCAAGCTTGGGCCATGACCATATGCCTCGCAAGGGTGGGTTGAAGGTTACGGACAATCATCCGGATTTGATCCCTGTCGCTTGGTCTATCCTTCATCTGCGCCGCCTTTGCCCTCCATCTCTTCACAAAATCGGCGAAGGCCTCATTTGACTCCATCTTTGTTGATTCCAATTCACGAGTGGTTACCTCTAACTGAATGTTGTAATCGTACTGCGTCACAAAAGCCGCGCATATATCCTCCCAAGAGCGCTTCTTTCTCTCATCCAGTGAAGTAAACCAGTGCAGAGCATGACCCACCAAAGTCTGCGAAAACATCTGTGCCATAGCATCCTTCTCGACTCCCCACATGGAAAGTGCTCCAATGTATCCCGTCAGGTGTGTCTTTGGATCTCCTGTTCCGTCAAACTTAGCGAAATCGATTGGCCTGAACTTTTCTGGAAGCTTCGCATTGGGAAACAGGCAAAGCTTATTGATGTCAAAGCCAGTCGACGCTATCTTCTCATTTCTTGCCACAGACTCCTCTAGCTGGGTGAGCTTTGCCAATACTGTTGCCATCTCGGGGTTTTGCGGGGTTTCCAAATCAAAGACCAGCTATTCCACGTTCGGATTTGGATTAGGGTTAGGGTTGAAGTTTAAGTTGGGATTTGGATTTGGGTTTGGGATAGGAATTGGGTTAGGAACTGGATTTTGGGCTTGTGGTGGAAGGTGCCGTGCAACTCCCGTAATCATCATCATGAGTTGGGCAATTTGGTTATCAGTACGTTCGCCCAGGCGTTGGATATCTTCTCTGATCTGCCCCATTTCTCCATACAGATTTCCCGGGTTCGGGTTAGGGTTTGGCTATGGATTGGGAGTAGTGTTAGGATTCGGGTTTAGCTCGCCTCCGTTCGGGTTTGGATTTGGGTTGCTTCCGTTAAGGTTCGGATTGCCAGCATTTGGGTTTGGGTTGCCTCCGCTTGGGTTTGGATTGGGATTTGGGTTTGGGTTCAAGTTCCCGATCAACATATCCATTTCTGCCCCCAAATCTGACGCACTGACGGAATCTGCTTGTAGCTGGAGCCGTTCCAATCTCTGCCCCAAGGGGTCTGGTCCAGGAGGGTATGGCGTTCTTCTTCTTCGGCCCAATGGCTTAGAACTGACAGCAAAGCAAAAACTCGTGCTCAGACGCGGTTCCTGTTCGCATTTTTATGAAAGAGTTTGCATGATTTTGGAAAATGAGTGCACCGTCGTCACCATCGTCATCGACTCTAATTTTTGAAAAGGATTGATTTACAGGAGGGTGCCTTGATCCTCAGATTTTTGGGGTGTATCCTCATTTAGGAACCACTTATCCCCGAAAGATGCTAAAATAAGCTAAATATTTGGCTAATATTCTATCGACAATTCGACCATTGGTTTGGAATGACCTGGGGTGGACAATGTGATACGATAACCGAAGTGGCGTAAGCGGTACACTTGCTTTTAGACTGTGTGGTGTTGGTATCCCAATGTCCTGCTCCCCTACCATTCCTTTCCTTTGGTTAAATCTCGATTAAACACTAGTCAAGGACTTAGCGAAATTTTAGTTTTCTCTAGGTTCGGGTTCAAGGACTCGTGTGATTCGAGTAACACGCACTAGGGCGCGTGACTCTTCATCGGGTCTTGGCAACCTTCCGAAGACCGCGCGAGCGAGTCCCGAGAATCGTGTCTGACAACATGACAATGCGAGATGCAATGCAGCACGTAAACAGATTATAGCACGTAATCCTGCCCTGTAGGTTCCTGTCCAAGTTTGGAAGGTTCTACGGCTTGCTAAACATGTACAAAGGCCGGGTTTTGGCTTGAAAAGGGTTCCCCGGACTAGAGTCGAAGTATACCTCCCATTATTGAGCGTACACTCAATAACGGTACGAACGGTAGGGATGACTCATCACGGTCGAGGGTTGCTGAGCATTCCGGGATTCCCTATCACCGGCAAGCCGGGTAGGATTGCCGAAACGCAACAGCGGGGCTGCACAAGATATAGATACAAAGATGGAAAATGAAACAAAATAACCTTGAAAATCCCACAAACATCTTTCAAGCTTGGCTCACTAATTTAACTAATACTTAAGGAAATTGGGACATTTCGACAACGCACCGATTTTTCTCAAGTATTAATTAAACCTTCTCCCCAGCGGAGTCGCCACTGTGGCTACCACAGCCCCGGGTGGATATCGGGGCGGCCCGTAAAAGAAGCGCCACGCCGTTTTGGATTTTGAAAAGTTTGAAGAGTCGCCACCCGGATTTATGGTTCACCACCCGGGAAACCGTTCTGGTTTGAAAATAATTGACTTGAATTGAAAACCAGAGATTTATGAAAGGGTACGGAAGCCACGTTACGAGGGGGGAAGGGTTTTACGGCACCCCCTCGCCCGATACGAGATCGGTCTCTACTAAACGTTTGTGGGATTTTTTGAAAGATTTTATTTCATTAGACAGCTAGCATTTATTTATGGATACATCAGGTACAGAGGAGTGCATGCATGTGCATGTGTGCAGTGAATAAATAAGGAATGGTAATGAAATGCAAAGATGTTGGAAGCAGGGAGACCCTGTCACTGATTCACTCTCGAGCGCTCGGAAGCACTCCCGAGCGCTAAGGAGCAATGCATGCCCCAACCTGCAAATCTTGTTAGCACAACGGAATATAGTAGAGTACAATACTGAAAATGTAGACAGGAGTAACATTAAATACACAATGGGCTTGACGGATGACTCAACAGACTGAGAATATGTCTCATTCTTCTGGGCCACACAACCTTGCCTTTCTGGAAAATGGTTTAACAAATATAAGAGGCAAAAAGGGACACATGCATGGCCATGCAAGGGCAGTAGGGGGATCAAACTGGAAGAAAAATAGACCAACCTTGCATGCAAACACTTTCGAGCGCTTGGGAGTAAACTCGAGCGCTCGGGAGTGTTCCGCACCCCAGGACTGATGTCAACCAACTAATCCCTTAAATGCAGTATGCTGGTACACTGGATCTTATGTTTCAAAGTGTGAAAATGATTTTTCTTTTTAAATCCAGACCAAAACTCTTTTGCATGCTTTAAATGCAAGTCATTTATTTTATTTTTCTATGAAAACAGCAGATCATTGGTACCAACTCACTTTAAAAGAGTTAAAAACAGTTTTAAAACACACCCTACCCATGCATGTCCATTTAAACACTTAAAGGAAGAAAAGCAGTACTGGAGTCACTCCCGAGTGCTTGGGAGTACTTCCAGTGGACTGAAAGCAGAAAACGTATTTGTACCCCTTTTGCTCTTGTTATAACACCAAGGTCTTTCAGCCCACACTTAGTATTAAGGACTAAGAGGGTTGAGGGACCTCCTTCAGAAAGGAAAAACAGCCCTGCTTTGCTTGTGTTTGACACTAAGGTAGAGGATTTCTACCTTCAAGTTTAAAACCTTGCTCCTTGGAAAAGGCCTTAGAAAGTGAAATGAGGAAGAAAGATCAGGAGATTCAGAACTGGAGAATGATCTGAACTCCTTGCATGTCTTCTACACCTTGGTTTTTGTTGCTTTTGTTTTTGAAAATGGAGTTTTTGAGAGAGATGGGGAAGAACAGCTCTGTTTCTACAGTCCAGAGAGTCTTAGAGAGAGAAAAAACCTCCTCCTCCTTTTCAAAGCTGAAGACCAGCCACTATTTATAGGCAAAATTCCCATCACATGCATTTGAAACAAGTATTTTTTTAAGGGGAAAACTGCTGGTCTGAGGATTTTTTGACTGAGGTTGAGTGTGAACCGAGCTTCAGCTGGCTCAAAGAGTTTGTAATGATGAATTGCATGGGTGGTGGGAAGGCTTGCCACCCATTGGCCAGCATAGAAGACTCGAGCGCTCGGGAGCACTCTCGAGCGCTTGGGAGTTTACTCTCGAGCGCTCGAGAGTTTATCCAATCCCAGGTTTTGAAAATGGTTTGGAGCGCTTGGGATTGATCCAGAGCGCTTGGGACTGATTTTGACATTTTATTTCCCTTTTAAAGTCCTTCAAGGAGCATGGTTCTGACTGGTCAAGGGCTTGTTTGATCCCATATTCATCATCGGGGAGCCTCCGGGCCACGAATCAAGGAAATTCGAATTGTCCAAATTGGGGTGTCTACAAAAATTCAAATTTTTAACAAAATTTTTATTTTACCAAAAATCAGGGTCGTTACAGCTGGTGACTTCGGAGTCGTTGGCAGCCTACCTACTGTGCCCAGAGACCACTCGTGAGGCCTTAGCACTTTCTAGAGGTAGTTTCTGTTCCTTACTTAGTGTCATGTATTTAGCTGCCTTTTTATTGCTTCTTCCTTTCTTTTTCAGAAGCGGAAGGTGAAGACAAAGTCCTGGCACCAAAAATGGACAAAGCCTTGCTGGCCCAATTGAAGGCTGAGAGGGCGAAGCAACCATCTCGGGTTGTAGCTGCCAAAAGGAAGAGCTCCCGTCTGCTGAAGGAGCTGTGTGTAGATAGCTTTCTGGGTGCTGACCTCTCTAGTGGCCTAACCCTTGACTTAGTGGTTGAGTCACCTGTTGAGGGTGAGGCAGACGGGTTGAAGAGAAAAGCAAAAGGGGCCGCCGTGGAGGGTAGCCCTCCTGCCAAAAAGACGAAAACTCCTACTGGGCTTTCTGTGCTGGGCAATCCTTGAGAGGCCCTGGAACGTATCTCAGGGTTACTCTGTGTGGCTGATAAGGATGCCATGGCGGAGTTGTCCCTTCAGGCAGTTGGGGAGCAGATGCTGACTGAACTGGCTATGATATGTTCTTTCCATTTCCGAAATCATTTTGTTAATCTGTTGTTTCTTTGGTTAAGTTTTTCCTTCTTTCTTGCAGGCTGCAGTACGTGGCCGATATCTTGCCTCCCAGAGCCATGGTTTGGGAAAGCAGGTGCTCACGTTGACGGAGGCCAATCTAAATCTCACGAAGCAAGGTGCCTCCATGTCCGCCAAGCTTCAGAAGGCAATTGGTGAGAGGGATGCGGCTCTTAAGTCAAAGAGAGGCTTTGAGGAGGAGAGAGATGTAGCCGTAGCCACTGCTCGCAGTCTGGAGCAGAAGATTTCTGAATGGGGTAAGGAGATGGAAGAGTACAAGGCTATGAGCATGGGGATGCTTGAGAAGGTGGAGAATGCTCGTAGGGAAGCCATTCAACTCTTCCTTCAGTCCCCTGAATATCATCAAGACATCACCCAGCAATACTTCGACGGGTTTGAAGCCATGAGGAGCCGGGCAGCCTTAGCTTTTCCAGACTTGGACTTTTCTAAGTTTGAAATTGATGACGAAGAGGGGCCCTCGTGTCTTAATGGGGGGCAGAAAGGGGAGGATGAAGCTGATGATGCGGTTTCAAAAGATACATCTGTCCCGAGCTCTTCCCTTGCATCCCTTCTCCAAACTCCAGAAAAGGTTTCTCTTGACGCTCCAAGTCTTGCTGCAACACCTCCTGGCCCGTCATCTGGTGATGGGCAGGCAATTGATAGCTCCACCCTGGGCCTTTGATTGGCCTGAAATACATTTAATTCGTTGTGTCTGTAACTAACACTTTTTAAATACTTTCGTACTTTTGTGTTTGTTCAGGAGTGGCCTTAGTCTTGGCCCTGGTTCCTGATTGGCTGGTTTGGAGACTTTACTTCCTTAACTGATAAGGGTGATCTCTTTTGAGATCATATTTTGGGAGCCTTGTAATGGCTGTTGATTTGATAATATGACAGGTGCAGAAATTAAACGAAAGCGTGCTTTTCGTTTGAGCCAAATTGTATGGCAACTTCTGTTAGTCTTCGTGCATGTTGTAGCTGCATACGGACTTCTGCTTTTGTCGCGGTTTTGCCAAGTACTTTTGCATACCTGTGCTACGTCTGTTGGAGATTTGCTTGGAAAGTTTCCTAAGCTACTTCTATTGCATAGTTATACTACGTCTTTACTCCCCTAAGTGTGTAAATTGTTTGTAAACAATTAAGACACTTATTTGATTTTCCCTTGGGATATCTTTGGGTGAGTTTGTTATTCTTTAGGGTGCGTAGCTGTGCTACGTCTCTTAAGCTCGAAAATTTCCAGAGTCTTAGTTACGTCTTTAAGCTTGAGAAATTTTCCTAAGCTATAATTGCATAGCCTTAGCTGCATCTTCAAACTTGGAAATTTTTCCTAAGCTGTAATCGCATAACCTTAGCTATGTCTTCAAGCTTGGAAATTTTTCCTAAGTTGTAATTGCATAGCCTTAGCTACATCTGTAGTAGTCCTAAGTGTATTAAATTCCAAGTATGGAGTTAATGAATACACTTACCTCGGCCCTTAGGGTTCAGTTTTTGCATTTAAGTAAGGACCAATGATTCAACTGCCCGAGGTAATTTAGGGGTAACTTCCTTTTACTCTAAGCGGTTGAGGTGGCGGTTTTAATTTGCATTGATGATTATGATTATACTGATTGGTTTAGCAAGCGGTTAACGAACCGTTTTAATTTGTGCTATAAAAACCAATAGTTGTGGTAGATTACTCCCCATTCCATATTCATCTTTCAAATCGTAATGGCGAATGACGAGCGAATCTCGGAGCTGTGCCAAGAGTTGCAGAACTTGAAAGCAGCCATCAATGGGCTGTTTGCAAAGATGGACGCCATGGTGGACTCACTGTCGGTCAAAGAAAAGACCGTCCGTATGGTGCTGATTGCCAACTGGGATCAGCTCGAAGCTTTCCGTGGTCAACCGGCGCCTCCGATTCCCTCTTCTCCAAAGGATGGGGATAGTGCTTAGGTTGCAACTTTGTGGGTTTTGTCCACAAAGTTTTTTATGTAATGACTGCCCGCACCTCCTTAGAGGTGCGAATTTTATAAATAAAATTTAAGAATTCTATTATTGTTGCTTTGTCTTTCCTTATCATGCATACAGGAAACTAAACCATATCATGCTTTACAGGAAATTTGAACAGTCATCCCTCGTGGGGAGTTTTATTGGTCACAAGGGCTAGATAAAAGAACACATAGTCCTAATAGAAACAACTTTACTGCTAAAGTATTATTCAAACGAAGAACTTCCTAAAAACAAACATCAATTTCCTAAAAACAGAAATAAACCAATATTGGCAAGCACCTACTTGTAATACTACTTGAGATGTTCCGCATTCCACGAATTTGGTAACTCCATTCCTTTTAGGGTTGCAAGCTTGTACGCTCCAGCTTTGATGTGATGCAAGACCTGGTAGGGTCCTTCCCAATTGGGGCCAAGCTTGCCCACCTTCTTTCCCTTAGGATCAACTTTCCTTAGGACTAAATCGCCAGCCTGAAAATCCCTTGGCCTAGCCTATGCCTCATGGTACTTGACCATTCTTTGCTGGTAGACGGTCAGCCTTGTCATTGTTGTTTCTCTTGTTTTTTCCAAGAGGTCCAGCTCAGCCCTAATGTCTTCCTGGTTTTCTTGGGGATCTGTGCTTGCAGTCCTGTAATTAAAGAGTTCAACCTCAATTGGGACTACCGCTTCAGCCCCAAATGCAAGAGAATAGGGGGTTTCTCCGGTTGCCGTTCGCGGTGTTGTACGATATGCCCATACGACATTATAAAGCTCATCTGGCCAAGCTCTTTTGGCCTCTCAAAGCCTTTTCTTGATTCCCTTCTTGATTGTACGATTGGTGACTTCTACCTGCCCATTAGCTTTTGGGTGAGCTTTGGACGCATAATGCACGTGTATTCCCTTGGAGATACAGTATTCTTTGAACTGGGTATTGTCGAATTGCTTTTCTCGGTCTGTGACTATCACCCTTGGTAACCCGAAACGGCTAATAATCATCTTCCATAAGAAATCTATTGCAACTTCTGCAGTAATCGTAGCTAGTGCCTTGGCTTCGACCCACTTTGTAAAGTAGTCCACAGCTACGATGGAGTGCTGGACCTGGCCTGCTGCCATTGGAAGCGGGCCAATCAGGTCGACTCCCCATTGGGCAAATGGCCATGGCCCTTTCATTGGTGTCAAAACTATAGGGGATCCGTGGATAATGTTTGCAAAGCATTGGCATTTTTCACACTTCTGGATCATTGAGTTGCAATCCTTCTGCATGCTTAGCCATCCTAACCTAAGTAGTTTGTAGGCTAGCATGCGGTCACCTTGATGGTCCCCATATACTCCCTGGTGGACTTCCTCCATGGCTCTTGCAGACTCCATCGTAACCAGACATCTGAGGTATGGCAAGGAGAAGCTCCTTCTGTACAACACTTCTCCCATCATTAGGTATTTTGCAGCTCTGATTTTAAGCAGCCTAGCTTTGACCTTGTCGTCTGGTAGCGTCCCATTCGTTATGTAATCAACTATGGGAGCAGTCCATGAATTGATGTGGTCGATGGCTTACACTTGTGCATTTGGGGCGAAGATACTGGGGAGCTCTAAGTACCGTATTGGAGCATTCCGTGGGATGGCCTCTTCCCTGGCCGTTGCTAGCTTTGACAAGTAATCTGCTTCAACATTATCTTCCCTTGGGATTCTGATGATATTAAAGTTTTTAAACTTTGCAACTAGGGACTTCACTTTATCCAAATACTTCTGCATTACCTCTTCCTTCACAGTGTACTCTCCGAGGACTTGTCCAACGACCAGCTGTGAATCACTTTTGGCTAACACTGATCTGTGACGGTCCTGCTTGGGGATCAAAGCCATCGCGTGCGTGTAACGCCCCGAATTTTGGGTACGTTAAATAAACATTTTTATTGAATAAATTAAGGAGAGTCTAGCTCATTATTACAACATAATTCTCACAAGAGTACTTTTATTCAACAAAAGAGGGGATAATCTAAGTTTAACTACTGCTCCGCCTCTTCCTCCATCCTTGCAAGCTCCTCAGCTTCGAAGGCCTCCAAGGTGTACTGTTCATGCTGCTCATCTATAAAATCTGACACATTATACCAGCGTCGCCCCCAGTATAATATGTCAGGATTACCAAAAAGGTAACACCGTGAGCTACAGAAGCTCAATAGAATAATCCAACCCGTTAACCCATAACTTATAACACGAAGGTACATAGGTAATTACACATGCTCATTCAACAACATAATTAACAATGACACATCCGCATTCATTATCTTGCCTACGTTGGTGTCATGCCTTTCTTTGTTTCTCCTACGCGACTCATCGTAAACCGTGTCACCATTTCCAAATCAACATTTTGAAAATCATTTCTCAATCTTTGTTACCAACGGGCTACCAAGTCCAGCCACGTTATCAAATCTTGCATTGGCTCCTCTCCGCGGATAACCAAGCCCAATTACCAATGAAACTACCACGTCCGGCTCCGTTAGCAATCTACACAATGGACTACCAAGTCCGGCCTCATTGTGGTTTTCGCAAGTCTACACAAGGGCTACCAAGTCCGGCCATTATGTAGTTTCAAAAATCCTTTTTTATCCATATCAACCACTCCCTAAGTATCATGTTTCTACTTTTCGGTTCTCGTGTCTCGTAATCATGCATAGACTCCGTGGCGGGACGAATCACTTTAAAGTAATCTTGAAACTAAACTAGCAAGATCATCCAACTCTATTTAATCATGCTTGTTTACAACCACAAGTAAGGCAAGCAACATGCTATCATGCTCACAATCGTTTAAAAGGTCAAAATACGAATACTTCGTTTAAAACAACACTTTATCTTTTAAAACGACAACGTATAGCCATCTTTTTGGAAGTTCAAAACAACACATGTTTATTGACGAGTTCATACATAAACAAGCAACTACCACGAGATCGAGCAATCAAGTAGTTATAAGATCAAAGTAAACTACGTAAAACAAATCATACTATACATATGGCTTCATGCTCATACAATACGATATACTTAGAGGAAGTAGTTTCGAAGAACTCTACATTTAACACAAAATCACGTATACTTAGGATTAGAGTGTAAGGGTACACTACCGTTCTTCTTGGCGGTAGGAAGACTACGAAAAGATCGACGGAAAGAAAGTCGGCAAACGAACGGAGTAACGGCTTATGATAAGCTTCGATAGCTTCGAAAGAGAAAGGCTTCTCTCGAAACTAGATCGTGACTTATACTACTACTACTTTAGGATCGAGGCGGTGGTCGTATGGTGGTTTAGTGGCAGAGATGGAAGATTTCTTGAAGAACTTAGAAGAAAGTAAGCAAGAACAAGCAAGAATGAGCAAGAACAAGCAAGAACAAGCTATGCTTTCAAGAAAGAAGTTGGAGAATGGTTTGAGGTGTGAGTTCAAAGCTCCAAATGGCTTGGTATTTATAGGCAAGCTCTTCCTCTCTCTCTCCCTAGGCCGGCCACTCTCTCTCTCGCTTTCCTCCAATTTTTTTATTCAAGCAAATCAAGTTTGCTTGCAAGAAATAACCTAAAAACCTAGGCATGCAAAGCTATGGTGTGTCCTTTGGATTGGATTTTGGAAGATTGGCTAAGGAATTGGATTTGATTCAAGTAAACAATTCGGATTTGTACAAGAAGGACTAGATTTGATTGTCCTTGGCCATGCTTTCACTTTGAAAGCATATCAAAGAAGGACAAGATGAGCTAAGCTAGGTCAATCAACTTGCACACACATCACACTGTCTCCCTCTCTCTCGGCCTCTCTCTCCTCTCTCTCTCTCTCTCTCCCTTGGTACAAAGTACAATATATATATAACTATATATATATATATAGATATGGAAAGGACAAGGATTTGGTGGATTGAATAAGGAAAGAGTGAGGGTTTGGCTTTGTAAGAGATTTGTACATCAAATCTCTCTCCTATCTTCTCCTTTCTTCTTCTTTCACCTAGTACAAGTACTAATATATACATGTATCTAGAATTTGGTAGACAAAAATCAAGCAATACATCACATCTCTCCCTCTCTTTTCCTTCTCTTCCTCTCTCTCTCTCCCTCCCTCTCTCTCTCTCTCTCGGCTTTTCTCTCTCTCTCTCTCCCACTTGTACTCTCTTGGAAAGTATATACATATACTAATATATATATATATATATATATGTACTATGGGTCATTCATAAAATTTATATTTTCAAGTAAATTAGATTTTCTAATTAAAATATCCTAATGCACACATGCACAATTCAATATTATATATATATATATATACATACAAGTACATACATATAATATATATACAAGTAAGTACACACAATCTAGGCTAGATATACCAAATGACAATATCTAATCTATCAGCTCCACCTTCCCCCTTCAAGATTTACAGCAATAAGACAGCTCGGTCCTCAAGACGGAGCTGAGCTGAAGTCTAAAGTCTAGCTCCGCCATACGAAGCTGGGTCACGATCCAAGGATCAGCTTAGAAGCCCATCTAGGCCCGGACGAGTAACACTCATGAAGTGTGCTTATCCCTGTAAAAGATATCCCACGCGGATAAAGGAGAAAATATAGATAAGATATACACGACGGCCCCAAAGGTGATCACGGCCAATAAAGGATAATGAATCTAGGCCAAGATCAGAGGAAAATGGAGTCCCGGCTAAGGCAGGACTCCACACTCACCGTTAGGATAATCAATAAATCCCCGGAACACAGTCCTACTAGGACTCAACCTCCTATGAAATGCCTATAAAAAGGAACGGTAGAGCTTCATAAGGTACGACAAATTAACGCATGTGAATCTCCATTCTCTCAATAAGATCATATTCTCTACTGACTTAGGCATCGGAGGGTGGTCAGCACGCCACCACACCGGTGACTTTAGCTCTCACGTTGTCCTTGCGGGAACAGGTCGGGGCCGGATACAAAGTTCATCAGCTGACCCCGTCTGTGGGAAACGATCTTCTCCTTCACGGTGAATAGTTTTGCATGGTGGATACCCGATCTAGCAGTAACAACGATGGCTTAGACCCCCCCGCAAGCGATAACGGCGCCGACGACGCCATTAAGACGCGCCATGAAAGCGCCAAAAGCCGAAAGCCAAGGCCGCCGCCACGAAGCAGAGAACGTTTGCCAAGGCGTGAGCGACCAAAGCGGCATATCTGCGGGCGAGTGATAAGGCAGGGACGATCAGTTACTCGAAGCATTTGCTCAGTCACGAGAGCAAATCAAAGCGTTAACCCAAGGGTTACGAACGCGATGGGGAAACGCGACCTTGCGCTGCAGATCTCCGAACCAAGCATCTTGAACTTACAACACAGTCAACACGAGCAAGAGAATCACAGGGAAGAAAGCGAGTCCAGTGAGGAGGAAAGCCAAAATTGGAAGAGGAATAGCAAGCCCCCTGGAAAAATCATCCCGAGAATTAGGGGTGATTCTCAAGATGCAACATCAGATCGAAGGGCTAATGAAGCAAGTTAAGGCACAGACTCCGGCTACTATGGAAGAGCTGGTGCAGAACACCGATTCACCTTTCACGTTCGAGGTCATGGGGCGCCCCCTTCCAAGGAAATTCAAGATGCCACAATTGGAAACATTTAATGGCTCCACGGACCCGTTAGATCACTTGGAAACGTACAAGTCCCTGATGCACCTGCAAGCGGTTCCTGACGAAGTCATGTGTCGAGCTTTCCCAGTTACCTTCAAAGGAAGTGCCCGAGCATGGTTTAATAAGCTCCCCCCTGGGAGTATACACAGTTTCAAGGAGCTTAGCACAAGCTTTGTAAGCTACTTCATTGCCGGCCAACGCTACGGCAAACCAGCAACACATCTTCTGACGGTGAAACAGGGACGATCCACCAGGTTTAACAAGGAGGTGGTCCAGATAGACGAAGCTGATGACAGCGTGAGCATAACTGCGTACATAGCCGGGCTGTACCCAGGACAGTTCCTATACCTTTTATCTCAGGAACCCCCCAAGACCCTGGCGGAGCTCATGCTTAGAGCACAGAAGCACATGAATGCCGAGGAAGCTGTTTACGCAAGGCGTACCCGTGATGGCTTCGATCCCCAAGTAGAGCCATCACAGGTTGGAGAATTCCCACCACCTGATAGAAAGAGGAAAGATTCCACCCATAGAACGGGAGGAGAACCGAAGAATAAGAAGGCAGATTCAAGAACTTCCCTAAAGGGAGGGGACCGCCCAAGGCCGGTACAAGTGTTTACTCCAACTCATCGCTACAAGAGAGCAAATCCTCAAGAACACTCCAAGACGATCCAGGACCTCAGTGGCGGAAAGTTGAGGTCCGATCCAAGCAAAAGAGCTAAGGATAAATACTGCAGATTCCATAAGGACCACGGTCACAACACGGATGATTGCATAGATCTAAAGCAGCAAATCGAGGAGTTGATTCAGAGGGGGAGACTTCAGCGTTTCGTATCAAAGAAATACCAGAAACAAACCAGGCGGGATGATACAAACAAAGACGGAAGAGATAATGCTGCACCTCAATCAGCTCCCATAGGAGAGATCAAGGTTATTCATGGAGGGTTCGCTGGAGGACGAGAATCTAGCAACGCTAGAAAGGCTCACCTGAGGAAATTAAGGACAGAGGAATACTTGGAAGTTAACACGGTTGGCCGTCCAAACAAGTTCCAAAAGACGGAGGAAATACCTATAATTTTCTCAGAAGAAGATGCTAAGGGGGTTCAGGTTCCTCACGATGACCCGTTAGTTATCACCGTTGTCGTGGCCAACTACCTCACCCGAAGGGTGCTGATAGACAGCGGGAGCTCTGCCGACATCTTGTATCTCCATGCTTATGATCAACTCAAGGTCGGAAGAGAAAGACTAAGGCCTATGACTTCACCCCTGGTGGGATTCGCAGGTACGCCTGTCTACCCTGTCGGCCAAATAGCCCTACCTGTCACCATGGGAGAGGAAGGAAGCCAGATTACACGAATGATAGACTAGCTGTCCTTCTGCATACAATGCAATATTGGGGAGAACAACCCTAAATAAAATCGGGGCGATTATCTCCACATCACTTGATGATAAAGTTCCCAACACCAACAGGGATAGCATGCGTAAAAGGAGACCAGAAGCACGAGAATGTTATGTCACCTCACTCAGAAGTGCTAATGTTACCATGACCATAGAAAGCCTCGATACTCGAGATGAAGAAAAGCTTCAACAAGGAGAGCCTGTGGAAGAGCTTATAGAAGAGCTCCTGGAGCCGGCCAACCTGGCAAAACAGTGAGAATTGGAGCAGGGCTGAGCTCGGTAGCAAAGACGGAGCTATTGCAGTTTCTAAGGAACAACAAGGATGTATTTGCGTGGTCCCACGAGGACATACCGGGAATTGACCCCAGGGTCATAACCCATAAACTAAATGTGGATCTCACGGTTCGTCCAGTTAAGCAGAAGAAAGAGTCTTTGCTCCGGAACGAAATGAAGCTGCGGCCAAGGAGGTAGACAAGCTCATCCAAGCAGGGTCCGTCCGAGAAGTTCTCTACCCGACTGGCTGGCAAATGTGGTTATGGTAAAGAAAGCCAATGGCAAATGGAGAATGTGCGTAGACTTCACCGACCTCAATAAAGCATGTCCAAAGGATAGCTTTCACTACCAAGGATTGACTCCTTGGTAGACTCCACAGCAGAGCACGAACTCCTGACGCATTCTGAGGCTACAACGGATCCAAATGCTCAACCAAGATCAAGAGAAAACATCATTTATCACCTATACTGTTATATAAAGTGATGCCCTTCGGTCTTAAGAACGCAGGGGTGACGTATCAAAGGCTAGTCAACAAAATGTTTAAGCATCAGATGGGCGCAGCGTAGAGGTGTATGTGGATGACATCTTTGGTCAAAAGTGACAGAGCAGAACCATGTGGCGGATCTGAGAGAAACCTTTGAAATCCTCGAAGTATGAAATGAAGATCAACTCCACCAAATGTGAATTCGGAATATCCTCAGGTAAATTCTTTGGCTTCATGGTATCTCAAAGTGGAATTGAAGCCAATCCTGAGAAAATCAATTCCATCATAACCATGCGCTCAACACAGAATATTAAGGAAGTCCAGAAGCTGATAGGACGTGTTGCGGCCCTGAGCAGATTCATTTCACGAGCTACAGATAAGTGCCAAATATTCTTCAAGGTTTTGAAAAAAGCCTTTGAATGGACTGCGGCCGAAGAAGCAGCCTTCAATCAATTAAAGGAATACCTTGCCTCGCCTCCGCTGTTAAGAAGGACGCAAGATGGGGAGGATCTCCTTCAATACCTTGCTGTCTCACCCTGATACGAGAAGAACAGGGGACGCAGCTCCCAGTATACTACACCAGTAGGGCGTTACGAGGAGCTGAGCTGAGGTACCCCAGAGCTGAGAAGATAGCTTTTGCAATGGTGATAGCGGCCAGAAGGCTACGGCCCTATTTCCAAGCTCACCCGATCAAGGTGCTAACGGATCAGCCACTTTGAAGAGTTCTCAATTGCCCAGAGACATCAGGCCGGTTAATCCGATGGTCAATAGAGCTGGGAGAATTTGACATAGAGTACAAGCCTCGGACTGCCATTAAAGCACAGGTGCTGGCAGACTTCTTAGCAGAGTACACGTATCCGGAACCAGAAGAGCTCCCCAAAGAAGATCCCAAGCCTTGGATCCTCCAGGTTGACGGATCGACAACCAGGGAAGCAAGCGGAGCTGGTCTGATCCTCACATCACCAAAAGGGCAACGCTTAAGCTACGCCCTTAGGTTTGAATTTAAAGCAACCAACAACGAGGCGGAATATGAAGCTCTCGTCGTGGGATTGGAATTGGCTAAGGCCGTAGGTGCTGACCATGTGTTAGCCAAGAGTGATTCACAATTAGTAGTGGGACAAGTCCTAGGGGAGTATGCAGTGAAAGAAGAAGTAATGCAGCAGTATCTGGACAAAGTAAAGTCCCTGGTTGCAACATTTCAAAGCTTTAACATTATCAGAATCCCGAGGGAAGATAACGTTGAAGCAGATTATTTGTCAAAGCTGGCCACGGCCACAGAAGCGGCTATCCCACGGAATGCCCCAATCCGGTACTTAGAGCTCCCCAGCATCTTTGCCCCAAGTCCACAAGTGCAAGCTGCCGACTACAGCAGCTCGTGGACTGCTCCTATAGTCGATTACATACTAAATGGGACGCTACCAGATGACAAGGTCAAAGCAAGGCAGCTCAGGATTAGAGCTGCAAAATACCTGATGATGGGAGATGTTCTATACAGGAGGAGCTTCTCACTGCCATACCTGAGATGCTTGACAGTGCCAGAATCCACACGAGCCATGGAGGAAGTCCACCAAGGCGTATGTGGGGACCACCAAGGAGGCCGCATGCTAGCCTATAAGCTTCTTAGGTTGGGATATTATTGGCCAAGCATGCAGAAGGATTGCAATTTAATGGTTCAGAAGTGTGAGAAGTGCCAACTCTTTGCAAACATCACTCATAGGCCACCTGCGATCTTAACCCCAATGAAAGGGCCATGGCCATTCGCCCAATGGGGAGTAGATCTGATTGGCCCACTTCCCATGGCAGCAGGGCAGGTCCAGCATGCCATCATAGCTGTAGACTATTTTACGAAATGGGTCGAAGCAAAAGCATTGGCTACAATCACAGCAGAGGTAACAATTGATTTCTTATGGAAATTCATTATTAGCCGTTTTGGTCTGCCACGGGTGATAGTCACAGACAGGGGAAAACAATTCGACAATGTTCAATTTAAAGATTATTGTGTTTCCAAGGGAATACATGTGCACTTCGCATCCAAAGCTCACCCGAAGGCCAATGGCCAAGTGGAAGTGACAAATAGAACCATCAAGAAAGGAATTAAGAAGAGGCTACGGGAAGCCAAAGGAGCTTGGCCAGACGAGCTCTACAATGTGCTATGGGCATACCGTACAACACCCCGGACTGCAACAGGAGAAACTCCATATTCTCTAGCATTTGGGGCTGAAGCTGTAGTCCCAATTGAGGTTGAACTCCTCAACTACAGAACGGCCAGCACGGACCAGCAGGAAAACCTGGAAGATCTCAGGGCCGAGCTGGATCTCTTGGAAGAAAGGAGGGAAACAGCAATGGCCAGAATAGCAGTCTACCAGCAAAGAATGGTCAAGTATCATAAGATGCAGGTTAGGCCCAGGGATTTTCAGGCTGGTGATCTAGTTCTAAGGAAAGCTGATCCTACGGGGAAAAAGGTGGGCAAGCTTGGCCCAAACTGGGAAGGACCCTATCAGGTCCTACATCACATTAAAGCTGGAGCGTATAGGCTTGCAACCCTAAGAGGAAAGGAGCTGCCAAATTCATGGAATGCGGAGCATCTCAAAAAATATTACAAGTAGGTGCTTGTCAATATTCGTTTATTTCTGTTTTTAGGAAATCGGAGTTGTTTTTAGAGAACTCTTCGTTTGAATAAAGATCTAGCAATAAATTTGTTTTAGGACAATGTGTTCTCTTATCTAAGCCCCAGAGGCCAATAAACTCCCCATGAGGGACAGTCGTTTTAATTTATTTCCTGTTAAAGCATGATAAGGTTTACGTTTCCTGTATGCATGATAAGGAAAAAACGCAACAACAATAATAAAATTCTTAAATTTTATTAAATCCACATCTCTAAGGAGATGTGGATAGCCAGTACATAAAAAACTTCGTGGACAAAACCCACGAAGTTGCAACCTAATCACTACCACCCTCCCTTGGAGGGGAAGGAATTGGCCGTTGGAAAGCCGCCAACTGCTCCCAGTTGGCTATCAGCACCATGCGGACCGTCTTCTCCATGACGGACACTGACTCCGTCATAGCCTCCATTTTGGCCGCAAGGCCAGCCACAGCGACCTTCAAACCCTGCAGTTCTTGGCATAACTTGTAGGTTTCTTCATTGTTTGCCATTATGAAGTAGGGTGAGGAATGGGAAATGGTTTATTACGAACTGTTGGTATTTATAGCATAATAAGACGGTTCGTTAACCGTTTGCTACACCAATCAGCATGATCACCATTAAAACCACACTTAAAACGGCCGTCTCGACCGCTTAGAATAATGGGAAGTTATAATCCCAGCCACCTCGGCCGATTGAAACAAGCGTCCATGTAACATATCACGGTTAACTTATCCCAGAAGCAAACCTTACGCCTTACTAAGTATTACTTTCGGTGCTATTTGGTAAACCTAAGGTATACCCTATGAGAATTCACGTATATTAATTTTTGAAAATCAAATCAATTATATACTTAGGGGAGTAGTCACTTCCTCAAAGGCGTAGCAAGGCTATGCAAATTAAACAACTTTAGGAAAAATTTCCAAGCTCAAAGACGTAGCAATGCTATGCAAATTAAACAGATACTTAGGAAAAATTTCCAAGCTCAAAGAGCGTAGCAAGGCTATCTGATTAAAATAGCTCAGAAAATCTTCCCGACTCATAAGGCGTAACGCCTAATGCAACCTCTGAGAGCTCGGAAATATTTCGATTCTGACCTAAATATGGCTACCTACCTTATCTACGGTATCAAAACTCACCCATCTAAAGCCCCACGGGACGTATCAATAAGTGTCCCAATTGCTTGGACGCAAGTAATTGACACACTTAGGGGAGTAACAGGCATAGTGCCGTAAGCTTGAGAAACATATTCCAGGCTTAAAGATGCAGTATAACTACGCACATCAAAAGGCTAAGGGAAAATTCCAACCTCATGCTTAAACTACTCAAGCAAGCAAATTTTCAAACATACGGCTACGCAATAGAAAATTCAGAATAGATCAAGAACAAGTACTTGGCAAAAGCAAAAATCAGCATGCAGTACGCAATGAAATTCGGCTTAAAGCACGCTTTTGGCCAAAATTCAACACCTGCCATCAGCCCTTATCGGGCTCCCAAAAACATGATCTCAAAGAGATCATCCTTGTCCATCAATGAAACAAAGTTTCAGGAATCATCCAAACAGGCGTCAAGGCCAAAACCAAGGCCACTCCAAAGCTAGTACGAAAATACGAAAGTATTAAAAAGTATTAGTTACAGACCCAACAAAAACCAATGTTTTTAAAAGCAAGTCAGAGGCCCAGGAGAGTGTTATCAGTTGCCTGCCCATCACCAGATGACGGGCCAGGAGGTGTTGCAGTAAGGATAGGGGAGTCAAGGGAAACCTTCTCTGGAGTCTGGAGGAGGGATGTAAGGGAAGAGCTCGGGACAGATGCATCCTTGGATACGGCATCATCAGCTTCATCCTCTCCCTTCTGCCCCCCGTCAAAGCACGAGGGCCCCTCTTCATCATCAACTTCAAATCTGGAAAAATCCAAATTCGGAAAAGCAGCGGCCGCCTGACTCCTCATAGCTTCAAACCCATCAAAGTATTGCTGGGTGACGTCTTGACGGTACTCTGGAGATTGAAGGAAGAGTTCGATGGCTTCCTTACGAGCATTCTTCACCTTTTCCAGCATCCCCATGCCCATAACCTTTTGCTTCTCTAGCTCCTTGCTCATTTCAGAAATCTTCTGCTCCAAACTCTGAGCAGTAGCCACGGCTGTGTCCCTTTCTTCCTCCAAGCCCCTTTTCGACTTAAGAGTCGCGTCTCTCTCATTCGTCACTTTCTGCAGCTCCGCAACCATAGAAGCGCCTTGCTTTGTGAGTTGGAGGTTGGCTTCAGTAAGGGGACCACCTACTTCCCAAGCTATGGCTTTGGGAAGCAAGCGTAACGACCACGAGCCATTACTGCTGGTAGAGGAAGAAGAGGATCAGTAAGAAAGCGACAAATATTTAAGTTGATAGCGATGAAGAAAAGGGAATACCATGGCCTGC
Source organism: Rhododendron molle (assembly GCA_025413875.1). Lineage (NCBI taxonomy): Eukaryota > Viridiplantae > Streptophyta > Magnoliopsida > Ericales > Ericaceae > Rhododendron > Rhododendron molle. The sequence continues at coordinate 34,841,125 of CM046392.1, forward strand.
TCGACCAGCATGTGTTCCCCCACTGACAGAAGGGACATCTCCGCCATTGAGTCCTCATCAGCTGCACACAACAGTCCGGAAGCACGCTCCAGGGCATACTGGAAGTTACCCAGTGTAGCAGGGTCACCAGAAACTTTCGCCTTTTTGGCCGGAGGGGTGCCCACCACAGTGCTACCCTTTCCCTTTCTCTTAGACTTCTCATGTTCCCCCTCAGCAGACGGCTCAACCATTAAGTCAATAGAAGGGATGATGGAAAGATCGGCATCCAGAAAGCTATGCACACATAGCTCCTTCTGCAGACGAGAGCTTTTCCTTTTTGTGGCTACGGCCCCAGGTGCTTGCTTGGCCCTCTCAGCTTTCAATTGGGCCAGCAATGCTTTGTCCATCTTTGGTGCCATGACTTCGTCTTCACCTTCTCCCTCTGAAAAAGAAGGAAAGAAACAATAAAAAGTCAGCTAAAATATGGAACCAAGCAAGAAAGGGAACTACCTCTCAAAAGTGCTAAGGCCTCACGAGTGGTCTTTGGTCCCAGGAGATAAGCAGCCAACGACTCCGGGGTCACAAGTAAATCCCAAGTGTGAACTGAGTAGCTCCTGGCTTGCTGCAGCTCCTCTTCTAAGGTAGGGGTCAACGGGAACGATCCTTTCACTGCAAAAGGGAGAGAGAATTCATTAAGGTATGAATAAATCTATAAAGCTATGGGATAAAAGAAAGGCAAACAGCTTACAATTTGTGATGGGGACCCCCCATCCACTTGGGATCCGAGGAACATATGATCCAATCTCCCAATTTGGGAGTTCCCAACTGTCACCCCCAACAAAAAAGAACTTGTCTTTCCAGTTCTTACTTGCAGAAGGGAGCTCCGTAACTAGCTCCCCCTCACCAGCTCTCTTCGCAAAGTAGTACCACCCAACACCACCAGGAGCCTCTTTAACGGAAAACTAGTTGAGGAAAGGTCCCTTTGTCAAGGAAATTCGACCATCCGACATCGCCCCCCACAATGCCGCACAACCGATTAAGAGACGCCATGAATTAGGAACAATTTGGCCAGGCGCCAAACCAAGAAAGCTCAGAACGTCCCTAACTACGGTTGGGAAAGGAATCCTCAAACCTCCCTCCAAAGCCCCAACGTAAAGGCAAGTCTCATACTCAGAAAAAGAACATGCTCGTTCGGTCCCAGAAGGTTTCCGAAGAGAAACAGACGATGGGATAGAGTATCTAACCCAGAGAACAGCTAACTCTTCGTTGGTAATGGTGGAAGGAATGTTAGAGGCCGTGAAAGTGGGGACCCTATGGGGACCCCTCGTTAAAGGCGCAGGGGGCGATGAGGGTTTAACGCTGCTCGACTGACCTTTGTCAGGTGAGGCTCTAACAATACTACTCCGACGTAGGGAACCCTTCTCCTCCGCCATCGACTCTTCGGCTTGGAGAATCGAAGCAAAATTTTTGAAACCCTCGGACATTAGGGTTCCCGTCAGAAACCTAGGGTAAAGACGAACCGACAAGTAAAACAAATCTCGAAAAACCCTGTTTTGAAGAGTAAGAGAGTAGGGAGCAAAGTCCTCAATAATCGGAGGACAGAGATTGATGTAAGAAAAACCTATCAGCCGAGATATTATAAACTCGCCTGGACCACTCCACGAGGGGTCTGAAAATTCTATATCAGAAGAATCCAGCGCGAAAACCAGACGAAGAACAGCAGGAGAAAGGGAACGTACCTAGAAGAAACGAGCTCTAATGCAACGGCGAAGGGGAGTCGGAGATAAGAGGTATCACACAGAAAATCAGCAGGGATGATCCAAATGCCCTTCTGGTAGAGTTTGTTCAGGGAGCCTAAAAGATGGACATGAATCCCGAGAAACCGCTCCTCGATCATCGTCGTCCATATCAGGAAAGTCGGGATTAAGACACCTGGCCCACGACGTGACCCATGCATTTAAAGCTGCCCACGAAAGTAAAAGGCGGTAACCGCCATGCAATAGTGGTAAGTGTTCCCAACCTCCAAGCCAAAGCTGCAGCTTGGGAACAGGGGAGTACCTGGTAAGTAGGGAAAAACCTAAAGAACCCAGACAGGAGAGATAAGCGAAGCTGGGGAGTAAAGCTATCAGCTCCGCCTTCCCCCTTCAAGATTTACAGCAATAAGACAGCTCGGTCCTCAAGACGGAGCTGAGCTGAAGTCTAAAGTCTAGCTCCGCCATACGGAGCTGGGTCACGATCCAAGGATTAGCTTAGAAGCCCATCTAGGGCCGGACGAGTAACACTCATGAAATGTGCTTATCCCCGTAAAAGATATCCCATGCGGATAAAGGAGAAAATATAGATAAGATATACACGACGGCCCCAAAAGTGATCACGGCCAATAAAGGATAATGAATCTAGGCCAAGATCAGAGGAAAATGGAGTCCCGGCTAAGGCAGGACTCCACACTCACCGTTAGGATAATCAATAAATCCCCGGAACACAGTCCTACTAGGACTCAACCTCCTATGAAATGCCTATAAAAAGGAACGGTAGAGCTTCAGCTAAGGTACGACCAATTAACGCCTGTGAATCTCTATTCTCTCAATTAGATCATATTCTCTACTGACTTAGGCATCGGAGGGTGGTCGGCACGCCACCACACCGGTGACTTTAGCTCTCACGTTGTCCTTGCAGGAACAGGTTGGGGCCGGATACAAAGCAGATTCATCAAGTACATACATATAATATACAAGCCATGTACCACAAAATCTAGCCTAGATATACCACATGCCAATATCTAATAAAGTATTCTACTACTTTCAAAGTACTATGTACTAAACTAATAACCTAATATACTAATCTTAGTTTAATGGATTATCACACATGGCCCAAAATCTAATATTTAAATCAAACAAGTACATGATCGTCAAGACTAACTATTATCCAATGGATAATAGTTTCTCTAATGGTTAATAACCAATGGGTAATAATGGCTAGGATTCTAGTCTATCGTCCAATGGTTAATAAAACTCCTAACGGTTATTATCCAACGGTTAATGCTAGAAAGTCTAATACTTGCAATTAAGCACTAAACTAATCTAATCTCGTACTTAGGAAGATAATCCAAGGTTTACTTATTGACCAATGGGTAAAGGAAACTCTAACGCTATTGTCCAATGGTCGATAGTAAAAGGTGCAAACGGTTCGGAGGGTTAATCTAGGGTTACCGAACTCAAGGGTTTCAAAAGCTTCGTGAATCGAGGCTCATAAGATTCATGGAGGTTTAGGAACGATCGGTGACTAGGTTTAACGATAGCTAAGTTGAAATGTCGGTTAAAGGCAAGCTAGGGTCGCTAGATAGGATTTCCAGCCGATAAGTGGGATCTTAGGGTTTCACCCTAGAAATGACAGGAAGATCGGCGGTTAAACGACGTTTAAAATCTAATTAAGATTTGGGATCCAAGTGATTAGGTTAACAGTCTATTAGGAATCTAACTCTATTTGTCAGGTAGGGTTTCCAGCCAAGGAATGTAATTTAAGGCTTACTACACTTATTAAGTAAATATATATAACTGCTTATACAGGTACATTTGTCTTTGGAAAATGATCTTATCGACCGGAGCGATAGAATCTAATTTTATGGTTTAGAATCTAATTATGGCCGATTATTAGAATTAAAAGAGAATTATTAAGACAAACAAGATTAATTAAAGAATTTCCAATATAACAACGAAATTTTTATTCAGTAAAAATCCGAGTTGTTACAGAGAGCTTTGTATTCTGCGTCGTTGTTGGTTGCTTTGAATTCAAACCTAAGCGCGTAGCTCAGGCGTTGCCCTTTTGGGGATGTTAAAACCAGACCTGCTCCGCTTGCTTCCCTGGTTGTTGATCCATCAACCTGAAGGACCCAAGGTTTGGGTTCTTACTTAGGGTGATCCTCTGGTTCCGGATACGTGTATTCTGCTAGGAAATCTGCCAGTACTTGTGCTTTGATGGCAATCCGAGGCTTATACTCTATATCAAACTCATCAAGCTCTATCGACCATTGGATTAACCGGCCTGATGTCTCCGGGCAGTGGAGAATTCTTCGAAGTGGCTGGTCCGTGAGTACTTTGATGGGGTGAGCTTGGAAGTATGGCCGTAGCCTTCTGGCTGCTACCACCATTGCAAAAGCTATCTTTTCAAATCTGTGATACCTCAGCTCAGCTCCTCGTAGCGCCCTGCTAGTGTAATATACTGGGAGCTGTGTCCCCTGTTCCTCCCGTATTAGAACCGCGCTGACGGCGTGGGGGGAGACATCAAGGTATAAAAATAGGTTCTCTCCGTCTTGAGTCCTACTCAGCAGTGGTGGGAGGTATTCCTTCGATTGATTAAAAGCTGCTTCTTCGGTGGTAGTCCATTCAAAGGCTTTTTTCAAAACGTTGAAGAACGTTTGGCACTTATCAGTAGCTCGTGAGATGAACCTGCTCAGGGCCGCAACACGTCCTGTTAGCTTCTGGACCTCTTTAATATTCTGGGTTGGGCGCATGGTGAGGATGGCCTGGATTTTCTCGGGATTGGCTTCGATACCTCTTTGAGACACCATGAAGCCCAAGAATTTGCTCGAGGAGATTCCGAACGCACACTTTGTTGAGTTAAGCTTCATTTCGTATTTCCTAAGGACTTGAAAGGTTTCTTCCAGATCTGCCACATGGTTTAGTGCCTTGGCACTCTTGACCAGCATGTCATCTACGTATACCTCTACGTTGCGCCCAATTTATTGTTTAAACATCTTGTTGACCAGCCTCTGATATGTTGCCCCTGAGTTTTTGAGACCGAAGGGCATCACTTTATAACAGTATAGTGCCCTGTCGGCAATGAACGATGTTTTCTCTTGATCTTGCTTATGCATTTGGATCTGATTATACCCTGAGAACGCGTCCATGAAGCTCAGGAGCTCGTGCCGGAAAGCTATCATTTGGACATGCTTGGTGGCGGGAAGCTATCATTTGGACATGCTTTATTGAGATCGGTAAAGTCCACGCACATTTGCCATTTGCCATTTGCTTTCTTTACCATGACTACGTTTGCCAGCCAATCGGGGTAGAGAACTTCTCGGACGGATCTTGCTTGTATGAGTTTGTCTACTTCCTCTGCTGCAGCTTCATTCCGTTCCGGGGCAAAGATTCTCTTCTTCTGCTTAACTGGGCGAACCGTAGGATCCACATTCAGTTTATGGGATATGACCCTTGGGTCGATTCCTGGGATGTCCTCGTGGGACCATGCAAAGACGTCCTTGTTCTTCCTTAGAAATTGTAGCAGCTCTGACTTTGCTACCGAGCTCAGTCCTGCTCCGATTCTCACTGTCTTGCCCGGCTGGCCCGTTTCTAGGAGCTCTTCTAAGAGTTCTTCCACAGGCTCTTCTTGTTGGAGCTTCTCTTCGTCTCGAGTGTTGAGGCTTTCTATGGTCATGGTAACGTTAGCACCTCTGAGTGAGGTGACATATCATTCGTGTAATCTGGCTTCCTTCTTCTCCCATGGTGACAGGTAAGGATATTTGGCCAGCTGGATAAACAGGCGTACCTGCGAATCCAACTAGTGGTGAAGTCATAGGCCTTAGCCTTTCTCTTCCAACTTTGAGCTGATCATAAGCATGGAGGTATAGGATGTCGGCAGAGCTCCCGCTGTCTATCAGCACCCTACGTGTAAGGTAGTTGGCCACGACAACGGTGATAACCAGAGGGTCATCGTGAGGGACCTGAACTCCCTTGATGTCTTCTTCTGAGAAAATTATGGGTATTTCCTCCTTCTTTTGGAATTTATTCGGACGGCCAACTGTGTTGACTTCAAAGTGTTCCTCCGTTCTTAATTTCCTCAGGTGAGCTTTTCTAGCATTGCTAGACTCTCCTCCTCCAACAAATCCCCCATGGATGACCTTGATCTCTCAAATGGGACCCGACCGGGGTGCAACACCATCTCTTCCCTCTTTGTTTGTATCTTCTCTCTTGGATGATTTCTGGTACTTCTTTGTTACGAAGCGTTGAAGCCTTCCCCTTTGAATCAGGCCCTCGATCTGTTGCTTTAGATCTATAAAACTGTAGACACCCTATTCTGGACTGTCCGGATTAGTTTATATACGGTCTTTGATTCCCCCGTGATGATTCAAGGTCGAGAACATCCAAGGTTGATGTTGTGTTTGAGCTCTGAGCGTCCCGAACCTCGTTCAAAACCTCTTCAAACCCTTTTTCAAACCCTTCGAGCCAAAACCAAATGGCCTCAGCAAAACCCTGCTTCACCACGCCAGTGAACAACTGACGCACGCCGGTGCATTGCCACGTGTCAGTCATCGGGCATGGATCCACATTCCAGTGGCGCATGTCGCCTACCAGTGGCGCATGCCACTTATTCCCAGTCAAATCACCTTTTTTTGGGACCACTTGCCCGGGACTTTTGTGCCACCCTGACGTGTACAACAGTTCTCCTGATGATTATATCGTCCAGAATTGTCTCCCCCTCTCTCCTACACCCTCCATCAAGGCAAGTCCCATGCATTTAATGCATGGGAGGCTCCCCCCACTCTTGGAACCCAAACAAGCCTTAAGGCTCCAACTGATCCCAGTCTGATCAGCCCTCTCCCTCTGCTATTTATACCCCCCTTGCTTTTATTTGCAAGGGGTTACACTTATAAAGAATTCCCACAACTTTCTCCCTCTTCTCTCTCTAGTTCTCCCTTGTTTTTCTTTCATCCATTGAAAGACAAAGCAAGGAAGATCAGTCCCTGGCCCCGCATTGCCATTCTCATCCTCCATCCATCCCTCCATTCCAAGGTCAAAGCTCAAACCATCCATCAACCTCAATCCGAAGGTACACCACCTTTTGTTCTGGAAATCATTTCGACCCCTGAGGGGAGCTAGCAGAGCCCAGGCTGGTAATCAATACCACGCCTGGTCTCAAAGCTAGCAAATAAACAATATCGTAGAGGGATCAATGGCGCGCGCCAGTCAGTTGCAACCGTGCGCCAGTAATGGCTGCATGGCAGGACTGGTGTGGGGATCGCTGATCACTCTCATTTCACTGTTTTTCCATTCTGATCACCTTATAGCATGCTAATAACCAGTTTACAGCTTTCTTTACTTTAAGATTGTGTAGCCATTACTTAGTAGTTTCTGCTTAAGAAGGTCACTGGGATCTTTCTGGTCATGCTCTAGAACCCAGATGATGCAAAAACAAATACTGGATGAGAACAACTACTGGCGCACGGTTTTTAATGACCGGCGCACGGCGGTTGTTGTTGGTGCAGTGGTTGTCCTTTGCATGTCAGCTTTGCCCTGGTCTATATATGTTTTCCCCACACTGTTTATGGGGTGTTCAGTTCATTTCTTTTCCTTATATCCATGTCTGCTACCTGTAACCGGTTAAATATCTGCTTATTAACTGCGTGGTTTGTTCTGGGTGTGCACTGGTCCATTCCAGAACCCAGAGGGTTGAGAACAGAGTCTGTGAGCTTGAACCCACTGCAGTGCGCTAGTCATAGGTGGCGTGCGCCAGTTGTGTTAGCATGCCCTGGTGAAACTAGTGCATGCTGACACGTCGTTTGCGCATGTTATCCCTGGGCAGCGCACTCCAGTTTGTCCAATACACTCACAGAAGTGCTTGTTCTCAATCTATTATCATTATTCATATGTCATTTACATCATTTTGCCACATAAATGTAACTTGCCATTTGTTAATCCCCATTAACTGTTCCCCCGCCCTAACTGGCTAATAAATGGTCAAAGAGAGAAAAATGCAAATGTTTTACAAAATGCCTAAGTAGAGACCGATCTCCGGATTGGGCGAGAGGGGTGCCATAAAACCCTTCCCCTCTCGTAACCTGGCTCCTGAACCTCAGATATCGAAGGTAACGACGGTCCAGCCTACAAGCCTTTTTCAAATCAAACAAACGTGAACAAAAGCGTTTTCAAAATCGGTTTCTTGGGTGTTTTCCGCAAAACCCGGGTCGCGACTCTCTCAAAACTGCATTTCGTCATGCTTTCAAATAAAAGGGCGCAAACCAAACTTTTCGCGAACCAAAAACGCGGAGGTTTTTAGGGGCGTGTGCCTACAGTGGCGACTCTGCTGGGGATCATTGCATTAGTTGAAAATTTGGAAATTAATACATACTTGAACAACTTTTCAAAAGCCTTTCAAAAAAACAGTACGCTCCGCGCTGCTGAAGAACGGGATGGTAACGTAATAGGGTTCTACATCCGACCAAACTGAACTGGGGCTTTTACTATTGTTCACTTGTGTAGTTTTCTCCAAGTTTTAATTAATAAAAGTGAGCCAAATTTGAAAAGGGCATTTTTTCTAAACATTGCGTTTTTTTTTTCTCTTAAAATCATTCGTTGGCGCTCTCCATTTGCATCGGTGTTACTTAGCCCCGTTGAGGTGTTTTGGGTAACCGGCACAGTTTACTGGAGCCCGGGGTCCTCGAATGCCCAACAACCTTGAACGATGATGAATCGTAATACCGTTCGACCATTGCTTTGCTGCACACGTTGCTTTGGGAGGTATACCGCGGCTCTAGTCAGAGGAACCCCATTAAACCAAAACCGGCCTCGCCATGCGTACAAAGCACTAGAACCTTTCAACCTAAGACAGGAACCTGCAGGGTAGGATTACTTGCATCTAACCCCCATAAACTGTCTATGTGTTACTGCTTTTCCTATCGCATGCCTGTACATACATTCATACCGTTCTGCGTAGGAGCATGCTAGGGCGGCTTTTAGGTCTATCTGTCTGGCAAGTCTATCTCGTCCCTATTAGGATGCCGTTTGGACCGATGACGAGTCATGCATCTTGATGGTGCACGTTATCAACCTTTCAAATTCCTTGACTCAATAAAAACTTCGAGAAATCGGGACCTTCTAAGTCTTTGTCTGACCCTAGTCAAAGTTTCGAACAGAAATCCAGGGACAACAAGAGGCATGACGTGATACTTACACCGCTCCGGTTATAAGTGCTGAACACTTACACCATTCGAGGATCCGGCACAGTGCTGCTTACGCCATTTTGGTCATGGTATCACGACATTCACATCAAGTTTGTCACATTCCGAACTTTGAAACTTTGAGAAAGGAGTAGCCGAAGACTTAGGTTGTTTTGACATCTCTTAGTTTTAGTCGAGTCAAACAAAGGATACACTGTCGAAAAGAAATCCGAGGATCACAGCGTCGTCCTAAAACGTCGCGAGATGGACTTGTCTGCTAGTTTGTAGAGTCTAGGAGGACACAGACGACGAGCATTTCCCATTCTTCCATCTTTTTTTATAAAAATAAACTACTGCAGGCTGTCACTGAGCGCTTCTACTTTACTGTTTAGTCTGGGCACTGTCAAAGCAAGAATCTGAGATCAAGAGCCAAACCTACTTGGGACCGTCCGCCGAGTCTGTCTGGAAGAAGATTTGGGTGGGTCTGTTGCTCAGTCAGTCACAACGGAAACTCCGGGTTGTACACTATCGAGGGAGGATTCGCCATCGACTACTCCGCACGAAGCCTCTCCATCTCCGTCTCCACCGCAATCTCCAAAACCAGTCAAGACTGAAGCTGTAGTCATGGCCGAGACCCCGAATCTTGCTACTGTCCTGGCTGACATCCAAAGAAACATGGCTGCCATGCAGTGGAGGGCTGATCAAGCTGATGCCTCCATGACTGATCTCCGTGCTCTACTCGAGGAGCGCCTTCCCTTGGTGGCTGCTGCTGGCGGTGGCGGAGAAGGGCCAAACCCCGAAGCTAAAGAGGAGGACATTCCCCGAGTTGAAAACCCTAGTCCAAGCGCCGAGATAGCTGCTTTGATCGCCAAGATGGCGAAACTTGAGGAATCTGTCACTAAATCCGAGAGACTGGGTGCTGGAGGTCTAGACATGGACCGTCTCTGCCCTTTTCCGAATGCTCGCCTGCCTGAGCGGTTCAAGATGCCGGACTTTGCAAAGTTCGATGGAACTGGAGATCCCAAGACTCACCTGCTGGCTTATCACGGCGCCATGAAACTCCATGGAGTGGAGGAGGATGCCATGGCTCAACTATTCCCTCAGACTCTGGTTGGTCCTGCTTTTCAGTGGTTCTTGTCCCTCGATATATCCAAAAGAAGAACCTGGGAAGACATTGGTGCCGCCTTTAATTCCCAGTACAGCTACAATGCACAGCTCAAAATGACCACTCGAGAGCTGGAGTCAACCAAAATGACCGCAAAGGAGTCCTTTGCAGATTTTATCAAGCGGTGGAGGACCAAGGCAGCCCTTATGACCGACCGCATCAGTGAGAAAGACCAGATCCGCATCATCTCCCACAACTTGCTGCCTGACTTCGCCAAGAACCTTGTGCTGGTGCTGGTGCAAGGTGCAAATTGGGAGACTTTCTTTGATTCCGGCCTAGCCGTTGAAGAGGCCCTCCAAATTGGAGTTCTGACAAGAACGGAAGCACCTTCCTCTGCCGCAGCCTCAAAAGCTAAACCCCGTGCCTACACCGGGAACAGCACGGCCTTGTTCGGTGCCAACAACTATGCCAATGCAGCAACTGCCAGCAGCCACACTGCCACACAGGGTTCCTCTAACCACATTGCTGACATCAACCAAGTTCAAGCCCCTCAAAGGAACCGAAACCGCAGCCAACCTCGTGTCTTCGCCAATTTTGAGGCTCCACCTTCCTCGGTCTTGGAGAAACTGGTCAAGTCTGGTCATCTCCGACCCTTGACGCCAACCCCACTTCCTCCAAATCTACCCCCTAGCCACGACCCCAACATTTTCTGTGCTTACCATCAGATGCCCGGCCATCACACCGACTCCTGCTTTCGCCTCCGCCATGCGATTCAAGATTTGGTCGAAAACGGCACTCTTCCAACCCCACCTGCTAAACCCAATGTCATTTCCAACTCCTTACCCTAACATAACCAACAAGTAAACCAGATATCCCTCAGCTCCACTATATCTCCCAGCTCCACCATATTCAACCCCACTGACCATATAACCCCAGAGCATAACCCTAAACCCGTTGTCTTGGCCTCTGTGGAAACCGAAGTCAATATGTTGGCTGTAGGCTGGGAAATGGAAGACAAAATGACAGAGTGGATGGAGCTCAGTAACGATTGGACCGAGCGTTATCATTTGGGATTCCCCGCAGTCCCGCAGGTTGACCAAGCCTGGGTCAACCAGTTGGAGGCAGAATGGGAGGCAGCACGAGCAGACCCTCTGGATAGTCTCTCTTTGTTCATGCTCTTTCATCTACCCGAGCCTGCCAGTCCCGAGGAAGAGGAGTATGTCTGGGATCCACAACCTACTACTGCTCAGTTGGCCTGGGATCAGAACTTCCACTTTGAATTGGAGGCCACCAAAGATGAGGTGGACGAGGCCTATTTGGAGTTCTATGTTGATGGGGAGGTCATTCTCATTGAACGCCGCCAACTTGGGTCCTTCAACCCTCTGGTAGACAAGCTTTCAGAAGTGGTTTGCAAGTTACATCATGAAAGCGATCCCGCCAACAACATTGTGCCTGCAAAGGAGCCACGCCCTTGCGTTGCTCTTGAGGATGATTGCCTCGTCATGGCTATAGATGAAGTACCTGCTGACTTGTGGGATGTTGACGACATTGTGGACCTTAAAACAAATCCGTTGCCTGAAGATCTCTGGGATGTAAACAAAGTGGTCGACATACAGATGGGGAATGAGGTATGGACTGTGAACTCTGCTCTGGTTGATGCTGGTTTCTGGGACTCACCGTTCGTCACGAATCCGGGGATGCCTTTCGAAGAAGCTGCTGCTCAAGACCCCGCTTTCTGGGAAGGACTGGTATTGCAAGACTTGGAGACGGCGCTTAAACAAGATTCTCCAGCGACTGTGGCATCTGTCGACAAGGGAAAGCGCAAGATGGCTGAAATCCCCACTGACTTTTGGGATTTTGATGATAATACGACCTCCTGGTGGGACATTGCCAATGTCACAAGGAGCGGCCGAGTCTTTCAGCCACCTAACCTGCAGGCTGGGAGCTCGTCTAGTCCTCCAGTTCAAAAGCTTGTTGTTCCTGCTGCTCAAAGGAATGTCCTGTCCATGCATAATGAGGTTCCCGTGGAGAATGTTATTCAGCGACAACTCGAGAGGATTCCGGCTGCTGCGTCCGTCTGGGGTTTGATTGCGTCGTCAAAGGAGCATCGTGAAGGGTTGTCCTTGGCTTTGTCCCGTGTCACGGTACCTACCGACATTACCCCTGAGGCAATGGTCGCCCTCGTCCTGCCTCTGCTTTCCAAACATTCCGTCATGTTTACCGAGAGGGATCTGCTGATTGAAGGGACTGCACACAACCGCCCGTTACACATTTCCGTCAAGTGCAAGGGATTCTGGATCCCGACCGTACTCATAGACAACGGCTCCGCCATCAATGTCTGCCCGCTAAGGGTGGCTTACCGTCTTGGGATTGCAAAGAAGGACTTCGAGCCGTCTAATCTGGCAGTCAAAGCTTATGATAGCACACGCCGCGTAGTCGAGGGGACCATAACTCTTCTCCTCGATGCTGAAGGGTTTGAGATGAGTGTCAAATTTCATGTGGTGGATATCCCTGCTACCTTCAACCTGCTACTGGGCAGGCCATGGATGCACCGACCTAACATCATGGTTGTACCTTCAACGCTGCATCAGAAAGTCATGCTGGGGCTTCCAACTGGAACTTTAACCATCTGTGGGGATTCTGGGATCCGCCCACTCAAAGAGGATGAGCCTGTGTTAGGAATCATGCACGGAGAGGAAGACTCAGACTTTGGAGGCTTCTCATTCGACACTTTAGGATCGGTTCTCGCCACCTTCGAGATCATGAGGAGGATGGCGTTCATGCCTGGCTTTGGACTTGGGATCAACCAACAAGGGATCACTGAGTTCCCTGTCTTTCCCTTCACCGAAGGTCAGTTTGGTTTGGGATACGTTCCCCCTGCCAAAAAGGCCAAGATTGGGAAAGGCACGGGAAAACTTCGAACCCTCTATGGTAATCCTGACAGCTACTTTGTCCGTGAGGGAGGAGGTCATGCTTACGTGGGGCAAGTTGAACCGTTTTGGGATCCCGAGGCTCGTACCTGGCTGCATGGGTTTGAGATCTTTGCTGCTGACACTTGGTCCGACAGCGAGGAAGAAATTGCAAAGGACGAGCTGGCTAAAGCAGAATTCAAGAAGCAGCTGGCTAAGATCAGGGAAAGGATGGACTGGTTGAAGACCTTTGATCAGGGAAGCTTGGAGGTGTTGTTCTCCCAAGTAGGTTTGGTTGGCAGGGAGGAAGAGGCTGAAGTGCTGATGTTTGGGCCCGACTCCTCAGATGTTCTCGAAAATCCAACCGCTCTCATCGTCGAAACCAAGGGCAGTATTAATAACTGCATTTTCACTCCACGCTTAACATGCATTGACAATGAGTCTGAGTCTGACACAGAGTCTGTCGAGTCTAAGTCTAGCTCAGAGTCGGAGCTTGTGCCTCTTGGCCCTCCACGTCATAGCTTCTATTTCGAGTTCGAGTCCACTGTACTTGGCAACCCGTTTGGGTTTTATGAAATGAATGATCCTGCTTCCGATTATTTTGCTGACTTCTATATAAACTGTGTCGACCCCGACGATGAAGGGACAGACATTGACGGGAACATTCCGTCTGAGTTGCGTTCCCTCATCGAAAGGGAAGACGAAAGGCATGCTCAGCCTCTAAAAGAAGAAGTAATTTCTGTAAACTTGAAAGACGAGGGAGCCCCCCGTATGATGCAAATTGGTTTTACTTTGTCCCCCGAGGACCGTGCTGCTTTGATCGAACTACTCAAGGAATATTTCGAAGTCTTCGCATGGTCGCATCAGGATATGCCAGTCATTGATCCTGAAATCGTACAGCACCGAATTCCGTTAGCACTTGGGACTGTTCCGGTTAAGCAGAAACTCCGCAGGATGAGGCCGGATTGGGTTGAGAAAATCAAGGAAGAGGTCACTAAGCAGATTGATGCAGGATTCTTGAGGGTCGCTGAGTATCCGAAATGGGTTGCCAACATTGTGCCAGTTTCTAAGAAGGATGGGAGGATCCGAGTCTGCGTCGACTTTAGGGACTTGAACAAAGCAAGCCCCAAAAACAATTTTCCCTTCCCTCACATCGATGTGCTTGTGGACAACACGGCGTGGCACGCCTTGCTCTCTTTTGTCGACGGATTCTTGGGATACAATCAGATTTTCATAGCGCCGGAGGATCAGGAGAAGACAACGTTCGTCACGAAATGGGGAACGTACTGCTATGTGATGATGCCATTCGGACTCAAGAATGCTGGGTGCACTTTTTCAGCGGGCACAAACAACCCTGCGGCATGACTTCATCCACAAGACGGTTGAGGTCTACGTGGACGACATGATTGTCAAGGCAAAGAACAAAGAGGATTTCATCCCGGCACTTTGGCAGTTTCTGGAAAGGCTTCGGAAGTACAACGTGCGTCTCAACCCGCAGAAGTGCACATTTGGGGTCACAGCAGGCAAGATGTTGGGGTTCCTAATCATAGCAAGAGGGATTGAAGTTGATCCGTCTAAAATTAAGGCTATTCTCGAGATGGAGCCGCCGCGGTCAGAAAAGGGAGTGCGAAGTTTCTTGGGAAAGACGCAGTTCATCAGCCAGTTCATTGCTAAGCTGACTTTGACTTGTGAGCCGCTGTTCCGATTGCTTAAAAAGGATGTTCGTTTCGAATGGATGGACAAGTGTCAAGCTGCTTTCAAGTCAATAAAGGAGTATCTGCGGAACCCGCCTGTATTACTGCCGCCTACGCCAGGTCGACCGCTGATACTGTACTTGTCAGTCACTCCGAAAGCTATGGGATGTCTGCTGGCACAAGAAGGAGACAATGGGGTCGAGAAGGCTATTTACTATCTGAGCAAGAACATGGTAGGTAGTGAGGAGCGCTATATTTCTCTGGAAAAGACGTGTTGGGCGTTAGTTTAGGCTACCAAAAAGCTTAGACACTACATGCTAGCCTATTCAGTGAAGCTGATTTCTCGGATGGATCCTCTCAAGTATCTGTTCGAGAAGTCGGCGCTCACTCATAAGCTAGCACGTTGGTTGCTTCTGCTGGCTGAGTTCGATCTCCAATATGTCACAAGGAAGCCTGTGAAGGGCCGTGCTGTGGCCGAGTTTCTGGCGGATCATCCGATTGATGGGCCGGAGGATGTAGACTTTACTTTCCCTGATGAGGATATACTAACGGTCGTCGAAGAAGTATGGACGCTCTATTTTGACGGAGCTGCGAATCAGAAGGGGTTTGGGATCGGAGTGCTGCTAATCACGCCTGCCGGTGCTCATATTCCGCTTGCTTTCAAGTTAAACTTCGATGTCACCAATAATCAAGCTGAGTATGAGGCCTGTATTGTCGGAATGGAGGCTGCCATTGCTCTTTGAGTCGAGAAGCTGGAGGTAATTGGGGATTCAAACTTGGTGGTGTCTCAAGCCAATGGAGATTGGAAGATCCGTGAGGAAAAGTTGAAGCCTTATCACCAAGAGTTGGAAGAACTGATTCCTCATTTCAATAAGGTGTCTTTCACCCATATCCCACGCTTAAGGAATCAGTTCGCCGACGCCTTGGCGACTTTGGCTTCAATGATCGAACTTCCAATTGGGGTCCGGTTGCGACCGATCGTGATTGAACAGAGGGACTTGCCCGCCTATGAGTATATCAACGCCATTGATGATGTCGATGATGGCCTGCCCTGGTACCATGATATTTGGAATTTCGTGGAGCGCGGGGAGTTTCCTGCTGGGGCTACTAGGAAAGATCGGGTCGCTTTACAGCGTTTGGCCGCCCAGTACATCATTTGTGGAGGGAAACTGTATCGAAGGTCTCACTGTGGAATGCATAAGCTGTGCGTCAATAGGGCTAAAGCAACAAGGATCATGGAGGAGATTCACGAGGGAGTCTGCGGTCCTCACATGAGCGGTGTTATGCTTGCCAGGAAGATCCTCAGGCAGGGTTATTACTGGTCAACCATGGAGTCTCAATGTATTGACTATGTGCGGCGATGTTACAAGTGTCAAATCCATGCCAATCTGCAGCACGTTCCAGCGTCTAAGTTGTACGGCATGACCTCGCCTTGGCCTTTCTCTGTGTGGGGCATTGACGTTATTGGCATGATCACACCGTTTGCTTCGAATGGTCACAAGTTCATATTGGTGGCGATAGACTACTTCACTAAGTGGGTCGAGGCTGAATCTTACAAGACGTTGACAACGGTTCAGGTCACCCAGTTCATCAGAAAGAACATCATCTACCGGTACGGTGTTCCTCAGGCTTTCGTGTCGGACAACGGAAGTCATTTCAAAGGAAGAGTCCTGGAGCTTTTTGAGGAGTTCGGTATCGAGATCTACCATTCAACAACTAGTCCACAGACGAATGGGGCAGTTGAGGCCGCCAACAAGAACGTCGAGACGATTATCAAGAAGACTGCTGAGTCTGCGAGGGATTGGCATGAACAGCTACCGCTAGCGCTCTGGGCATATCGGACGTCGATCCGTACCTCAACTAGTGCAACTCCGTTTTCCTTGGTCTATGGGATGGAGGCAGTGCTTCCCATCGAGCTTGAGGTTCCATCTTTGCGGGTCATGACTGAAAGTGGTCTCGAGGAGTCTGAATGGCTGAGTGGAAGATTTGTAGAGCTGCTGCTGTTTGATGAAAGGAGGCTCCGTGCTCTGTACCATGTGCAAGGTTATCAACGTCGAATTGCCCGAGCGTTTGACAAGAAGGTGCAATCCAGGGGCTTAGTCGAAGGGTATGGTTACAAAGGAGATCCGGGGCCCAGTGTTCGATGTCCGCGGGAAGTTCCGACCGAAGCGTTCGGGGCCTTACATCATCAAGACCATCATCGACCTTGATGCCAATGAATTCAGTACCCTAGTCAACCTGGATCAACTCAAGCGCTTCTATCCCTGAGAGATGCTCGTTGGACCGAAAACCACAAGGGTGGGCGGTGCCAAGCAAAAGTTAGAGCAAGCCTGCTAGACCAAAAACTTAAGGAGGCGGTCTAGGCAAAAATAAATAGGCAAAAGTCGAAAGCTCGCTAGACCGAAAACCTGAAAAGGCGGTTCTAGGCAAAAGTTAGAGCGTAAAAGGAGAGGTAAAATACACCAGTGAACATTGGTCTGAACTACATTCTAACCTGATTCCCTGAAAAGGGATACGTAGGCAGTCTCACCTTGAGACCCGGTCATACTCTATCAACTTGATCCATGGTTGCACATTTTGGCATCAATATCAAAGGTCGAGCGGAAGTCGAGGGCAAGTCGAAGTGTTGTCAGAAAATCAGAAGGGGGAAACCCTTCGTCCTTCACTTTTATTGCAAATTACTATTTCTAATACACGGGCTGAGCATGAAACCTTAAAACAGTTAAGCATCAAAACAGAACAAAATGCTTGAGAAGCCTAATGGCTCACAGCTTATTTTAAGAACAGGAAAATAGTCTGTGTCAGTCGATGTTTTCTCTTGCATGCACATCTGCTCTCAGCCATTGTTTATAGCTGTTCCTCAGCCTTGTGGTGAAATCTGGCATTTCTCCTTGGAACATTCTAAAACCCCAGCGTCTCCTGTAGCCGTTGAGAGTCTGAGCAGTGAAATTTAGAACACGGAAGCCGTCAGTGCTGATACGGGTGTTTCCCTGTGAGACGCCCAGCTGTCTGAGAATGCGGCCGGGAATATAGAACGTGAAGCCGGTCAACCCTGCAATCACCACTCTATCAAAACCGTCAGAATGCAAAGTCATGGTGGGGAGCTCCATCCTAGGACACCTCCAGACAACTTCATCAGGTTGCACTTGCCGCAGGAAGGCATACCATTCCTCCAAATCCATCTCAGGATATCTCATCTCTCGCTGATGGATTCTTTTTGGAAACAGATTACAGCCGTCCATCGGAGGATGCAACAGACCCAGCTTGTCACATAACCATAGCTACAGGAGTGAAAAGACAAGTAAGAAGCCAGATAAGGCCTGAGTGGAAAAACAAGTAAGGACGCTAGGAAGTAGTCTAAACCGAGTGTTGAGGTAAAAGGAGAATGTGTGAAAACTAGAAAAAGGTGAGCTGAGTGAGTTTTACCTGAAGCAGGAGCGGACTGGCGCTGAAAGTGTTGGATTGGCCAGTATACACCAAATCCAAGCCCAAGAGAGTCTCCGAAAGAACCAAAGGGATCACATTCTTCCGGTCCGCCATCTGAGTGGCCACACTCACCAGCAAAGGGCTGACCCTTCCGTCGGCAGGAATGAGCAAGTAGGCTGCCAGCAAGCAAATCACCAGGGCGAAGCGGCGCCGGGCCTGCACAGCGTCATCCTCCAAGTCGCCTTCGGGGCTGTATCTAGCAATCAAATGCATAATGTTAATTTGGCCGCCCTCCAATATGGTGTTGGCCAGACCTCGAGAGATGTCGAGTGAGGACGCCAGCAGGCCCGGCATGCTTACTTGGTAGGGAGGAACCACGAGCGTGGGAGACGCATAGGTTTGGAGATATGCATGGAACTCCTCGATTGTGGGACATATTTCGTCGTCGCCAAAGCGGAAAACGTGGACATCTGGGTCCCAGAACCGGAGAGCAGCTCTTAAGAGTGCCGGGCGGAGTGGCACGTGTCGAAGATAGCGAAATGAAGCGAGGCCGTGGTATCGAAAATTTAGCCAGTCCATGCTCAAGAACTCGGTTAGCCAGGGCCTGATCAGTGTGGGAATTGGGTTTTCCATCTGGGAATGATGGGAAAGTCTGAATGAGGAAGGTATAAAGAGGCAGTGTAATGGGGCTGTGCAATTCAACACCGCGCATTCTGCTCTTTATAGGCCAACATAGCCTAGCCTTTTTTCCATGTTACCGTTCAAAGCAACTACTAGCTTCCAAGGGACCTTTGCAGAGGACACTGCCCCCTGAAGTACACAGAAGCCGTGTCTAAAGTGTGTGCAGGTGAAGACAAGAGATGCCAAGAAAAGGACAGTTGGTCAGACAAGTGGGTCTGGAACGCATTTAGATGGCGCACGCCACTCATTCATGTGCGTGTGCAGGTTGTTTCAACCACTGGCGTGCTGAGCTAAACCACCGGTGCACGCCAGTGAAACTTGCATCAGATAACAGTTTACAGCAACCACTGCTGTCGAGCCTTCGTTTGCAATTCTAGGGTTTGTTTTGCTGCATGGGTGATTCATACAAGTCATGAATGGTATTTGGGACTATGTCAAAGCAGCGGACCTCGAACGTCGCGCTCGGCGAAGGTTTTGGACCTCCAACGGCCCGTATCCTACTAGAACGGGGGATACGGAAGGTCAAAATCCGTTTCGGGAACTTTTGCCAAGTTTTCTCATGCCATACAGCTTACATGGACCTAATGTGACTGTGTGGGGGTGTCGGTTTCAGTCTGGGCCTATAATCGAGTCATCTTTTTGCATTTTATACCCGTTTTGCGGTATTTTCCTTAGTTTTTGGCGTTTTGGCCGTATCCGGGCGTTTTTCTTGAATCCTTCAGTCCATACAAGTCATTGTGTGTCATTACGGCCCTACAGAAGTGTCAGTTTCCTTCGTCTCAGAGAATTTTGAGTTTTGGCACGTTAATGCCCAAAATGTCAGTTTTTCCCGTATCCTCGTATCCTGGGGGACACGGAGCGTATCCTGGGACTTTTCTATCCGTTTCTTTCGAGCTAGGTCAGTCCCGTGCACATATAAGTCTTCTTTGTCGATTTAGATCAGTTGTCAATGCATGTCAAGTATTAGTGGATGGTTTATTCTCTTCCTTTGCTAGCTGTTATCAAAAGGAATTTAATAAACGAAAAATGCAGTCATTTTATATTGTCCTAAAGCAAACTCCCAAATATCAAAAGCAGTACCAATGTATGAAACGGCACACCGGCCCAAGCAAGCAAAGCATAGTATGTGGGGCACATCCGCCCAGAAACCCAAGGCACGCAGACCTCATCTCAAAACCAAAGTACCAAAGTATCAAAGTGCTGAAATATCAATGTATCAAGTATCCAAGTGAAAAGACTAAACAGTGAAGTACCTGAGGCTCAGTGATAGCCCTCAGTCAGTAAAGCCCTCGGGGTCGACGCCGTCACTTTCGCTGTCCTCCTCGCTCACCTCAGTCGCAGCCATGTCGCCGAGTCAGATCCGCTGCTGAGGGACTCTGTCTCTCCCTCTTCTTCTTCTTCTTCTGCCTCTCCTTGCCTCCTTTTCTTCGAGGGTCCCTCAGGCAGCTTCTTGTCTCCAGTCCTCTTCCTCAGGACTCTGCGAAATTGCTCTGGCTCACTGGCTGGAGTGATCACCACTCCTCTAGTCTCAGGCTGTGTAGTGCTCGCCTGGCGCTCAGCTGCAGCAAGTCCCTTGCCTTTGCCCTTCTGTGGGGCAGCCCTCACTGTCTTCCGCCTAGGAGCCGCCCTAGCGCGTCCCTGCATTGTCAATTCATTTCAAGTATTTCAATATATATATTGTGCATACATTGCATGTGGGATATTGAAACAGGAAACCAGAGCAGGCATATCCAAATGCATTGTATCGAACGTGCTGGGCCTATCAGAATGCATTGTATCAAACATGCTCAATCTATCCAAGTATCAGTGATGGAAGGCAGCGAGTGTTTTGAGATCATACCTGTGGCTTAACAGCAGGAGCTGGGACAGCTGGAGGGTAGTGCAACTGCAAAGGAGTGCCGGCGGCTATCCTGGGAAACGCTTTCTCCATGGCAAACATCAGACGAACAGCCTCCTGAGCCCACTCGATCGGCACCTGCAACATGTTTTGGAATCAAAATACAGTTGGGATACAATGTAGATACAGTACAAAGGAATAAGTAAAGAAAGCATTGGGTACCGGTCCCGTGATCTCTGCTGGCTCAGTCCTGGAGGGCTCAAATCGAATCTCAGCGGCCTCTCCCTGCGCGTCCCTCACTGGCAGCGTCCACGAAAGCTGAGGAAGTCCAGTCGCATGAGCATACACATTCCTTTCCCTAGAGCGTGTCGATCTGCCTCTCTGCCCCTGTCTTTCCTGCCTCGCTCTCGCAGCCTCCTTCCGCACAACCATCACCTCTATCACCCCAAGTGGATCCATCAAGCGCTGCTTCCGGTACACTGCAAAGTCCTGCCTGGGCCTCGTAAAAGTGGAAGCCGCCTGCGGCACCGTGAAGCGCTGAAGCTCAGCCAGTGTATACCTGCTCGTGTGTGAAGCGTGCCTGGGAAGCGGGCCAGGAACCAGAAACTCCTCTAACACGAGTGACTGACGTGTCACCCGGTCACCCAGATACCACTGCCACCCAAAGGCCGACTCCAGCAGTACTCGGCTCGCTGTCACAGCTCTGCTCATCTCTACATACTCAGGCTCTGGCTCTGCGCTGGTCCAAGGATCCCAGTCCACCTGTGATGCAAGTCAAACAGTCGAAACAAAGGACGTCAGCGACAGCATTAAAGCAGTTAAGGGGAAAGACAACTCAAGGGATTATTTCGTTACCTGTATACTTGACAGCTCGTCAAGGTAGAGCCGGAAGTCCATCAGAGTCTTCTTCGATTTCCTGGTGCTGCCACGCAGAGGCCCCCAGATCATCGCACGGGGGAACATCTTCAAGTTAGGGCACTTGTTCTCTAGAGGGAACATCCTCAGTACCTCGTAAGCCCACAACTGCACGTTTAAAACAAGCAAGGCATCAAAATACAACATACATGGTGTAATCCAAAGGAAAGTACAAGTATGAAGTGCAGGTTGTTTGTTACCTCCCATATCCTCCAGTAGCCGGCAGGCGCCGCTGCCTCTCGTGAGAACTTTCCCATGAACGCATAACAGGTCCCCAAAGCCGCTCCTCCCCAATCAAACCGAGAAGCTGCACGTAAGTCACGGAGAGCAGGCAGGTAAGACAAGTGCACTGTGGACCGCTTATTTGGGTACAGCGTAGCCCCAAACAAGTGCAACAGGTAAGCTCTGGCCATCTGTGCCTCCTCCAGCTCTGAAGTGGGTACTCTCCCCTCTAAGTACCTCGCAAACTGCTCGTGAGGAACCATCTCCGCACTACCAGTGGGCACCTGGCCCAGAAACCACCTCAGTGCCTCTGTATCACTATGGATCCCGGAGTCAAAAGGGATCGGGTCTCCTCCTACCCTCAGGCCGGTGATCGCTGCAAAGTCTGTCGGAGTCACTGTCATCTCCCCTATCAGAAAGTGGAAGGAATTGGACGTGTCCCACCACCTCTCCGCCAGGGCTGTCAATAGAGCGTGGTCACTCCTCACTGCTACCAACGTCTGTATAAATGGACCGAACCCTGCAGCATCCACCAACACCCTCACTCTCTCAGGCAAGTTGATGTACAGTCATACGAGGCTGCTGGCCCGCCATGTCCTCGAGAGCTAGCCACTCCTCTCTGCATGCAACAAACAACCGCAACATGGAAAGTGTGTCAGTATATATAAGTTATTCTACCAGTCGAATCAAGCTACATGTTATTCTATTAGTCGAATCAAGCTACATGTTATTCTATCGGTCGAATCAAGCAGCATGTTATTCTAAAGGTTAATTCAGCAGTCGAGTCAAGTCACAAGTTTCGAGGCAATCCATTCAGGTTACTTACAGCAAGGTACAGTCAAGTTCGAAAAGGTTCGAAATAAGCATACAGTCGAGTTATGGGGCAGTGATAAGTAGGGAAAACCTGAAGAGCCCAGCCTAGAGAAAGAAGCAGAGCTGGGGAGTAAAACTGTCAGCTTCGCTTGCCACCTGCAGAAAGCGCATCAAGCAAACTAGCTCGGTCCTCAAGACGGAGCTGAGCTGAAGTCTAAAATCCAGCTCCGTCACCCGAAGCTGGGCCACGAACTAAGGATCAGGCCATGGAGCCCATCTAGGGCTGGATGAGTAAGCCTCACGTAGCATACTTGTCGTTGCAGAAGATATCCCACGCCGGATAAAAGAGAAAATATAGATAAGATATACATGATGATCCCAAGGATGATCACAGGCAATAAAGGATAATGATCCCCGGCCAACATTAGGTGAGTATGGAGTCCCACCCAAGGCAGGACTCCACGATCACCGTTCGGATAACCAATAAATCCCCGGAACACAGTCCAACTAGGGCTCAACCTCCTACGAAATGCCTATAAAAGTAACGGTAGAGCTTCGATTAAGGTACGACCAATCAATACCTGTAAATCTCTATTCTCCCTTAAAATATCATATTCTCTACTGACTTAGGCATCGGAGGGTGGTTGGCACGCCACCACACCGGTGACTTTAGCTCTCACGTTGTCTTTGCAGGAAAGGTCGGGGCCAGATACAAAGCTGATTCATCAGCTGGCGCCGTCTGTGGGAAACTACTTTCTCCTCTACGGTGAATAGTTTTGCATGGTGGATACCCGATCTAGCAGAACAACGATGGCTTCAGACCCCCCGCAAACGGGCGTCGACGTCACCGCTAAGACCGCCGCCGCGATTAAAGCCGCCAAGGCCGTCGAAAGCGACCAAAGTGCAAAGCGACCAAGGCGGCTGATCGTGAGAAAGGCGCCAAGCGTGAGCGACCAAAGCGTGAGCGGCTAAGTGTTGGGCGAGTAAGACGTGAGGCGATCAGATTACTCCAGAAGCATTCGCTCAAATGTAAGAGGAAATCAAAACACTAACCCAAGGGTTACAGAACGCGATGCAGGAAAACGCAGCCTTGCGTATGCAAATCTCCGAGCCAAGCATCCTGAACTTACAACATAGTCAACACGAGGAAGAGAATCACAGAGAAGAAAGCGAGTCCAGCGATGAGGAAAGCCAAACCGAAAGAGGAACAGCAAGCCCCCCTGGAGAAGCCGTCCTGTAAGTGCAGAAAAACAAATGGGCCTTCGAACCACACCAAAGTTGCGACGGCTACTTTCCTCTCTACACCGGAACTCTAGCACACCGCCGGAATTGAGCCTGTAAAACAAACAACGGGTGAGCGCACCTTTGCCGTCTCGTGGCAAAGGCCCTCCGATGCCTAAGTTAGTATCTCATACTAGTGAAAACCCTAATTCTCAGTAGGTAATGAGCAAATAACCAAGAATTGCGTACCTTTACCTCTAGGTTTACCTTATATTTATAGACCCGTGTCTACTTGCTGTCCAAGCCATCTTGCCGCCTAAGTTTCCTTTCTCGTAAAGGGAACCCGGGACACCAGGGATTCTCATTCCCATAACCACGTATTTCTTTTTAGACCATTTAGGAACTCTTCCCAAAGCTGGCCGCTCATCCCATTCTCGTTGGGTATCTTCCTCAGATTTCATTTCCTTACTGGGCACCTGCCATATCTGGACCCCTCTGAAGTGCCTCCTGGCACTTTCTCCAGATTACTGCTACTGTTCGGCCTTCTCGTTGCCGAACAGATCATCTGGTCCAACGATGTCTCATACCATTGGACCCCCTACCATGAGATCGGTCCAACAACTGCCATTGCTCTCTGAACCGTACCCCTGCTCGGGTATTTCAGAACTGGGACCTCTCGTGTCCCCGGCCCTTACTGCCGTTCACCGTACTGCACGGCGGATACTCTGACTATATTGATTCTGGGCCCCACGTGCCTACGTGTTCGGCCACTCTTTGTACCTGCTTGGGATTACCTCCCTACAATGGCTCCCCAGCTTTACTCGTTATTTTCTCTCAATATGACAAGCAAAGCTCGTAAACACCAAGCAAGGTTCTCGTCCTTTGCTCCTGCACCCATGTTTCTCGTACTTGGTGCAAACTCATCATTAGCCCAACCCAAACGTCTCGTCGTTTGGTCTGGACAGGCTTTTCCAGCTAATACCTTTACACGTGGCGTGCCTTGTACCGCCCACATTCAATGCGAGCAGACGTTTCGGGCGACGGAATGCCCAAACGGCGTCTGGGGTGACGTTTCCCATACGTCACCCCCTTTGCTGGGGTATACTTGGGTTTTCGTCCCCAATTTCAAACCCACTTCCTCTCTAAGTTCCCTCTGCAGACAACACGCCTAAGCGTTCCCGCCATTGAAGCACCGTTCATATCTAAGGGTCTCATTTTTCTCCGATTCTAGGGTTCTACTTGTTCGTAAGTTCTTATTCCCCCTTTCTGTTCAGTCTTTCTCATCGATCTAGGATTTCCACAGTCTCTTTTTAGGGCTTTCTCGTACCCAACTGTTTCTTAGAAAACCTACACCCACAGCCTCGTTATGGGTCGATTTCGTAGGCACTGCGACACCCCCCAACGGATGGCTGAGTTCAGATCTCGCTATGAGATCCCAGACAACGTGGCCACTTCGCTGGCCGCAGAGAATGCCATTCGTGAGTGTTTCGACAATGACACTCTGCACATCCCAGTAGTCGCCGTCGTCGAGGGCGGCGTCAGATTTCCCCTGGCACCGTTACTCCGCCAGGTTTTGGCCCATTACAGACTATCCCCAATGCAGGTTTCAGCCAACTTTTTTAGGGTTGTCATGGGCATTAACGCCCTGAATCAACTGTTGGGCACATCCTTAGGCTTGCACGACATACATCACCTGTATAGTATCTCCAGAACCAAGGACGCCCTAACCTACTACCTCAAGAGTAGGGACTCCAGAAGGAGGCTTGTGCTTGAATTGCCTGACTCCGCTCGAGGAGACGACGATGACTTCCTTATCGTCACGGGGAACTTCGAGCCCAGAGACGAGGACGGTAGAGTCATTGGTTTTCACGCACCCCATAGATTTGGCACCCCGCGTTAGTTCTCTTTCTCGCAGAACTACATTCCGAGCAATATTTCGCACTGCATTACGTGTTTTTGCTTTACTGACTGCTTATTTCTTGTATGTTGCAGCTACCAACGTCAATCAAGGGTATGCCATCATCACCCCTCAAGTTCACGTCACCGACATCAACCGTGCACTCGCCTTCAACGGTCAAGGCACGTGTTTGGCTGGCCGAGCAAGGGCAGCACAGATTCTTCTCAGCTACCGAGCATCATACGGCGGATTCATCGACCGACAAATCCGAGCAGCAGACAATCCCATCATCCCTGATCCTCCAGCTCAACAGCCCGAGCAGCGAGAAGAGAGGCGTTCTCGGACCCCTCCTCTGCCCATCGAGCCCATTCAACTTGCCGAGGAAGCCACATCCTCCTCAAGCGGTTATTCTCTGTCTCCATCTCCTTCTCCTCGAGAAATGCAGCAGCCGATCAACCTCAGCAGCCTCCTCAACATCCCAGGGGCTGGTCGCGGACGGGGCCGCGGCTCGTCTCGTAGCCGCGGACGCTCGCCTTCTCATGGCCGCCATGGCCCAGGCCAACCTGACGTTCCTCCTGGCTTCTCCCCCGAGGAGATTGAAGCCAGCCACCGGGAAAAACGCCAACGATTAGAAGCCTCCTCCGTTGAACAGCATCCTTCCCAGCTTGCAGCACCTCCAACTCCCCTCTGGGCTCCTCAATTCACTCATGGCGGATGGCCAGTCACAGTCCGTGACAGCGTGGACTCTGAGGGTACAGCCCTTGCACTGTCCCAAGCGTTCATGCTCCCTGGGGACATGCAAAAGGAGATTGCCAGCTCCCCGGACAACCTTCTTGGCTCTTTTATGAGCCACCAGGCTAAGGTAAGGCTATCATATTCATTTTTACATGCTAATGGCTTCATCTTGCTTATTCCTGCCATTCGTCTAACCACGTGCGTGTCCAGGTGATGCAAAAGATGGTGGCTATGGCCCAGAGATTTGGTCAATCTGAGCCCCAGCGAGCCAGACTGGCCAGTGAGAATGCCAAGCTACAGAACACTATCGTCAGACTGGAGAGGGAAAGGAACCAAGCTCGTGGAATTGTGGACGAGCTAAAGAGCAAGTTGGAGGGAGCTGAAGATAGCTTGAACTAGACCCTCACGGAGCTGGAGACAAGCAAGAACGAGGCCAAGACCTCCTACCAGTAGGGCTACAACGAGGGAATCCGTGTGGCCACTGAGAGCTACACGGATCAAATGCCCGGTATGCAGGATCAAGTGTTCGAAGCTGGTTGGCTGGCCTGCCTCAAGAAATCTGGTGCAGCAGAGTCTTCTCCCCTTTGGACGGAGATTGACCTTCCGAGCGCCCAAGTTTTTACCGAGGAGCTGGAAGAGATCGTGGAAGAGGAGGACAGCCTGGACAGGGAGCTTAACGCCAGCGTCCCTGAGCAGCAGAATGTCAATATTGAACAGACTGGAGAAGTGACCAGCCTTGGCCAAAAGGAAGCCACTGGTGGTCCACCTGAGTCAAGCGCCGCCGCGGATAACCCAACTGCTTCGGCCTCTGTAACTGCTCCAACCTCCATGACTGCTCCGGACTCCACAACTGCTCCAGCCTCTCCCCCTGCCATCCAAGATCTGACAAACGAAGAGTAAGTTGGACTCCTCGTATTTAACAACAATTAGAACTTCTTTTGAGCAGTTTTTTGACTGGCCCTGCGTGGCACTTGATATATTTTCATACATTTTTAACTCTGCTGGTTTTGGCCCTTCGTGGCCCTCATCTATACAGGTGGCCATCTCTCGGCCAGCATTTGTCATGCTAAGTGTCTTCGTACTTAGCTTTTACGCGTATTCACGTATGCTACCCAGGTCTCATCATGCCTGTTGATGGTCCAGTTGTGTTCACATTTACCCTGGGCAGGTTTCTGACCATCTTCATGTGATGTTGAAGGTGCTCGAGGTCTGTTCATGCCTGAGCAACCATCAAATTTCTTCTAACTTTAGATATTACTGCATGTTTTCGTATGCAGCCCACATGCTTTGTGCTTGGGAACTTTCCCTAGTATATTCGTACTTAGGTTGTCCAAATGTACTGGTATTTGGATTTAGTAAACTTGAGTTCATTCGTACCCAGATACGTGGGCATGGGCCCGTCTAGGTAAACAAACCTATTTGTATTATTTCAAACATATTCGTGTTTGAGGACAGAGTGCATAATTTCAAACGCCTTGTGGGCGTATTCGTGCCCGATCAATCAATTAAGTACATTCGTACTTAAGCAGTCAATCAAGTATATTCGTGCTTAAGAACAGTGTGCACGATCTCGTATGCATTCTGGGTGTATTCGTACCCGAGCAAACAGTCAAGTGTATTCGTACTTGGCACATATTCTGGGTGTATTCGTACCCGAGCAAATTGTCAAGTGTATTCGTACTTGGCACATATTCTGGGTGTATTCGTACCCGAGCAAATTGTCAAGTGTATTCGTACTTGGCACATATTCTGGGTGTATTCGTACCCGAGCAAATTGTCAAGTGTATTCGTACTTGGCACATATTCTGAAATTCGAAATTCCATTTAGTTACCCTATACCTCTGCTCCCCAATACGAAGTGAGGACTAAGGACATAGCTTGACTTCGTATTTAAAGCATAACAAAAGAAAAACTCGTAAAAAACAGTGTTTGTTTATCAAAATCCGGAAATTTTATTCATAATTCAAAAAACTCAAGGGGGCGTTACGCGTACCCCTTGCAACTAGTAAAACAAAACACAAGGAAATTTTATTCGTAATTCCCACACAATCACGATGGGCTTCTAAAACAGAATAAAAACGAAATCGAAGTTCTTTACACGTAGAACTTCCTCAAGTTATGAACATTCTAGGGCCTTGGTACCGGGTTCCCATCCAGGTCTGCCAATCGATATGCCCCTATGCCCACAACCTCTGTAACTCGATACGGGCCCTCCCAATTGGCCCCCAACTTGCCCTCGTTGGCCACCTTGGTGTTACCGAGCACCTTTCGTAGCACAAGGTCTCCAACACCGAACTCTCGTGGGTGGACGTGCTTGTTGTAACTTTTCATCAACTGCTCCTGGTACGAAGCTCTTGGTACGAAGCCTTCGTTCTCTCCTCTCCTCGGTGAGGTCCAGCTCGATCTCCAGGGCTTTGTCATTGCCCCCACTTTCCACCAATGTGGTCTGTTGGTCGGTAGACCAATCTCCAATGGAATCACAGCCTCTGTTCCCATATGCTAACAAATAGGGGGTCCCGTAGACCTCCTAAGAGTTGTTCGGTGTGCCCACAGGACCGGTGGCAATTTGTCAGGCCACTTGCTTTTGCTTTGTCCAACCTTTTCTTGATCCCGTCAAGTATAGTCTTGTTGGGCGCCTCTGCCTGCCCATTGCTGAGGGTAGGCTGGTGTGGAGTAGTAGTTCCTTATTCCATCTTTGGCGCAAAAAGCCTTGAACTTTTTGACTGCGACCCATTATCAGTGATCAAGGAATATGGTACTCCAAATCGAGTGATGATGTTCTTCCACACGAACCTTTCTATCATAGGTTCTGTGATTTTTGCCAGTGGCTCTGCTTCAATCCACTTGGTAAAATAATCCGTTGCCACCAACAGAAACTTCCTGTTCCCAGTAGCCTTGTGAAGTGGACCCACGATGTCCATTCCCCACTGTGCAAATGGCCAGGGACTTGTCAAGGGCACTAGGTCTTCGGCTGGTGTTCGGATCATAGGTGAGAACTTCTGACACTTCTCACAGATTTTCACATACACCTTTGCATCTTCTTGCATGTGCGGCCACCAATAACCCTGTGTGATTGCACGGTGGGCAATAGACCTGCCCCCAGCATGACTCCCACATGTTCCCTCGTGTATTTCATGGAGGAATTTTTGCACCATCTCGGGATGCACACAAAGCAGGTACGGTCCAGTGAAGGACTTCCTGTACAATTGCCCCTCTGGTGATAGCCAGAACCTTGCAGATTTTGTTTTTATCTTGTGAGCCTCCTTTTTATCTGTGGGGAGTGTCCCGTCTCGTAGGAACTCCACTATTGGATCCATCCAACTCGGTCCTTGGTTCACGTCCAAGACCAATTCCACACTTTTCCCAATGCTCGGCTCAGCAAGATAGTCCACTGCCACTTTCCTCTTGAACTCTGTTGGCACAGCCGCTGCCAACCAGGCCAGTGAGTCAGCGTGGGCGTTCTGCCCAGAGCTTATCTGCTCGATGTGTACCTTCTCGAAGGTATCAAGCAAATCCTTGGCTGCCTCCACGTAGGCTGCCATCTTCTCATTCCGGGCCTCATACTCCCCAGACAGCTGATTCACCACGAGCTGTGAATCACAGAATACTCGAATCCTTTTTACCTTCAAGGTTCTTGCGCTCCTTAATCCGGCCGAGAGTGCAGCCGTACTCATACGTTGTTTGGCCTTACTAAAACCCGTGCGGGGACAACTCGACCATAACTCCTTCAGGAGGGAAAAGCACAACTCCAATTCCTGATCCGGTGTTGCATGCGGATCTATCAACAAAAAGTTTCCATTCCAAAGGATCCTGCTTGGCGGATGCCCTTCGTTTCTCGGCTGATTGCTCGACCCACTGCTCCTTTCTCGTAGGAGGTAGTGGAGCAACTGTGGGAGAAAACTCTGCCACGAAATCTGCTAAAACTTGCCTTTTAACTGCCGTGCGCGGCTGATACTCAATATCATACTGGCTCAACTCCACTGACCAGGTTGATATTCGTCCCGAGAAATCGGCTTTTCAGAGCAATGACTTCAACGGGAACTCTGTGTAAACCACGACTTTGTGACTTTGGAAATAATGGGGCAACTTTCTAGTCGCCGTCCTCAGTGCCAGGACCAACTTCTCAAGGGGCAGATATCTCGTCTCTGCATCTAGCAGCGTTTTGCTCACATAATAGACAGGGATTTGTTTGGATCCCTTTCTCCTCAATAAGACTGCGCTAACAGCATGCTCTGACACTGCTAAGTACAAGGTTAGGATATCACCAGGCTCAGGAGTGGACAGAAGCGGGGCTGCCGCCAAGTACTTCTTCAGGCCTTGGAATGCCTGCTCACATTCTGCTCCCCATTCGTATCCTTCTCTTTTCTTCAATAGCTGAAAGAAAGGTCTACACTTGTCGCTCGATCGACTAATAAACCTGTTAAGGGCTGCCACCATCCCCGTCAATCGCTGGACCTCCTTCGTGGTCCTTGGACTTTGTAGCTTTTGCAAAGCTGTAATTTGATCGGGATTCGCCTCTATCCCTCTAATGGTCACCAGGTGACCCAGGAACTTTCCAGAACTTACTCCAAACGCACATTTTGAGGCATTGAGTCTCAGCTTGTACTCCCTTAGAATCTCGAAAGCTTCCTTCAGATCAGCGATGTGGTCCCGTTTCTCTTTACTTTTAACCACCATGTCGTCTATGTACACCTCCATGGTCTTGCCGAGCAGCTTCTTTAGCATAATCGTTGCTAGTCTCTGGTAAGTTGCTCCAGCGTTCCTCAGACCGAAGGGCATGACACTGTAACAGTACAGCCCTCGTGGCGTGATAAAGGACGTCTTCTCCTGATCGGGGCCGTACATGGCTATCTGGTGATATCCTCGATAAACGTCGAGGAAGCTCATACACCCGTATCCAGCAGTCGCATCCACCAACTGATCTATCCTGGGCAGGGAAAAACTGTCTTTTGGACATGCCTTGTTTAGATCTGTGAAGTCGACGCAAACTCGCCACTTCCCATCCTTCTTCTTTACCACCACTGTGTTAGACAACCACTCCGGGTAATACACTTCTCGGATCGCCTTTGCCTCGAGCGAGCGGTCTACTTCTTCGATGACAGCGTCCACATGCTGTACGGCAGATCTTCTCTTCTTTTGCATCACTGGTTTGTGTTGTGGGTCCACGTTCAGGTGGTGGCAAATCACGTTTGCATCCACCCCAGGCATCTCCTCTGGCACCCAAGCAAACACATCGACGTGCTCTTT
This sequence comes from Rhododendron molle, assembly GCA_025413875.1. Classification (NCBI taxonomy): domain Eukaryota; kingdom Viridiplantae; phylum Streptophyta; class Magnoliopsida; order Ericales; family Ericaceae; genus Rhododendron; species Rhododendron molle. The sequence continues at coordinate 34,872,738 of CM046392.1, forward strand.
GAGGAACTTCACCAACTCCTCCTCCTCTTCTTTGCACAAGTTTTCCCCAACCAGGAAATACCTTTCTGGATCATCGTTGATCTGGATCTTCTTCAATCCTTCCACCACTTTCTCGGCTGGATTCCCCCCGACATCCTCGATGGTCGGCTGATTATTAACTTCGACGGTCTGCACCAACTGTGCCTTGGGTGCCTTCTTGATGATGGAAACCAAGCACTGTTGGGCCGTCTTTTGGTTTCCCCTTATTTTCTCGATTCCAGCGGACCCTGGAAACTTCACCATCTGGTGGTAGGTGGATGATACTGCCCTCATCTTATGCAACCAAGTCCTTCCTATAATCGCGTTATAGGAAGATGGCACATCCACTACCAAAAAATCGGTTCTCAGTACCACTGTTCCTGCCCGAACAGGGAGGGTCACTTTACCCAATGGCCAAACTGCCCCTGCACTGAACCCAACCAACGGAGTTATTGACTGTACCAAATCCGCTTGTGCCTATCCCAGCTTCTTGAACGCATCGTAATAAAGCACCTCGGTGCAGCTTCCTGAATCCACCAGGATTCTCTCCATGTCATACTCCCCAATTCGTAGGGTTATGACCAGGGCATCATTGTGCGGCACCTGGACTCCTCCCAGGTCCTCATCCGTGAAGACTATGCCCTCGTCGTACCTTTCTGCTTCACGTCCACGTTTCTTTCCCAACCGCATCACGTGCTGGTCGTGTTTCACTTGCCTTTGGAGCAATCTCACCTCATTTCTCGTATAAGGTGTGGCCAATCCATGAATCATATGGATCACGCCTCTCGGATCTTGCTCGTAATCCAGTTCCATTGCCTTCTCGGCGCTCTTATGCTCCTCCTGGATGAACTCCTTCAAATACCCACGTGAGACCAGGTCATCAAGGTGCTGCTTAAACATCTCGCAGTCCTCCGTCATATGACCCCAGTCCTTGTGGTAACTGCAGTGCTGACTCGTAGCCCTTCTTGCATCTTTGTCACCCTCCAGCCGTGGAGGCCACTTAAAGTATGGGCGGTTCTTTATCCGATAAAGAACCCGATAAATCGGTTCTTTCCAAACCGTTGTCACCGAGAAGAACGACTTCGGGTCAGGGACGTGCTTTTCTTGGTACGACTCTCTCTTAGTCTGCCCGTGCTCCTTTCTTTCTTTGTAAGTCTTGGGTTCGGGTTTATCCGCCTTCTTTGCGGGTCCCTTGACTTGCTCGACACTTAGCTTGCCGTCTTCCCGTAGTGTGTCATCCTGGTTCCTGGCGTGCTGCTCAATCCGTTCCATCAGCTTTGCCAGCGTGCTCACTGGACTCATGTTTAGGGACTTTCGCAGCTCTCCCCGAACAGGTAGCCCAGTTTTGAACGTTGCTATTGCATACTCCTCACTGCAACTTTCAATCTCGTTGAAAGTCTCCCAATACTTCTTGGCGTAGTCTCTGATCGGCTCATTCTCTCCTTGCTTCATAGCCGAGAGACTCTCAAAAGTTTTGGGTGGTTTCCTGCTCGTCAAGAACCGAGCAGTGAACTCCTCGGCCAACTGTCTCCATCCTCGTATGGTGTTCGGCCCCAACTTATGGAACCATGATAGGGCCACTTTTCCCAAACTAGATGGGAACCTCTTACACATGATTGCGTGATCACCGTCGTGCATAAACATCGCTTGCTGGTAATGCTGTATGTGCACCGGTCTGCATTGGTTTAAATGCAGGATAAACGTCCCATGTTTAACCCTGTCGGCAACCTTGCCTCCTGCAATCTCTTTGCAAAGGAAAAGTTGCTATGTTGCTAAGAGCTCTCCGTGCTGCTTCTCGTGGAGACATGGTCCCCTCCTCCGATACCTTAGCAACCCTGGCATTATTCCTTTCCAGTCGAATCAGGTCTACCATCTGTCCCTGTGGTGCTTTCTGCCCCCTCCTTCCTCGGGGAGGAGCTCCTGCTCCTGCTTCTCCTTTTCGTGAAGAAGCCCTCGGTCGTTTCGGAGTAAGGCTCCTGCTTCTTCTTTTTCGTGAAGAAGCTCTCCTGTACTCCACCATATCCAACCTTTCTTTTCTGGACTTCCTTCGTGAAAGCCCAGAATCCTCTGGATGTTCTCGTATCCTCTGCGACAGTTGAATCTCATACTCTCGCCTTTTAATCAGGCGAGCGTACTCTTCTATCTCCTGTCTCTTTTTGTCCAGGATATCTTCCCGGCTATGTACGCTTTTCGAACGTGCCACCGACTCCCTCTCACGGCGGGACTTACTCCTTCTCGTGGATCCCGTTGCCGTCCGTCCGTCTTTGTTTCTGGAGTCGCCATGGGCTGCCAGGGGGCGGTCCTTACTCGTGGTCCTCCCCGCTCGCCCGCCATCGGGCTTTCTTGGAGGATCCGGCGGGGACTTGTCACCTCCCCCACCCAGCAGATTATTCGGGTCAACTGGGGTCTTTGGATCTTCCTCCACCATGGTCGCTTTTTCAAAGGGACCTCTTTCGAGTTTCCCACAGACGGCGCCAATTGTAAGTGCAGAAAAACAAATGGGCCTTCGAACCACACCAAAGTTGCGACGGCTACTTTCCTCTCTACACCGGAACTCTAGCACACCGCCGGAATTGAGCCTGTAAAACAAACAACGGGTGAGCGCACCTTTGCCGTCTCGTGGCAAAGGCCCTCCGATGCCTAAGTTAGTATCTCGTACTAGTGAAAACCCTAATTCTCAGTAGGTAATGAGCAAATAACCAAGAATTGCGTACCTTTACCTCTAGGTTTACCTCATATTTATAGACCCGTGTCTACTTGCTGTCCAAGCCATCTTGCCGCCCTAAGTTTCCTTTCTCGTAAAGGGAACCCGGGACACCAGGGATTCTCATTCCCATAACCACGTATTTCCTTTTAGACCATTTAGGAACTCTTCCCAAAGCTGGCCGCTCATCCCATTCTCGTTGGGTATCTTCCTCAGATTTCGTTTCCCTACTGGGCACCTGCCATATCTGGACCCCTCTGAAGTGCCTCCTGGCACTTTCTCAAGATTACTGCTACTGTTCGGCCTTCTCGTTGCCGAACAGATCATCTGGTCCAATGATGTCTCATACCATTGGACCCCCTACCATGAGATAGGTCCAACAACTGCCATTGCTCTCTGAACCGTACCCCTGCTCGGGTAATTCAAAACTGGGACCTCTCGTGTCCCCGGCCCTTACTGCCATTCACCGTACTGCACGGCGGATACTCTGACTATATTGATTCTGGGCCCCACGTGCCTACGTGTTCGGCCACTCTTTGTACCTGTTTGGGATTACCTCCCTACACGTCCCATGAACTAGGGGTGATTCTCAGGATGCAGAATCAAATTGAAGGGCTAATGAAGCAAGTCAAGGCACAAACTCCTGCTATGGTGGAAGAGCTGGTGCAAAATACCGATTCACCCTTCACTTCCGAGGTCATGGGGCGCCCCCTCCCAAGGAAGTTCAAGATGCCTCAATTGGAAACGTTTAATGGCTCCACGGACCCGTTGGTTCACTTGGAAACGTACAAGTCCCTGATGCACCTACAAGCAGTTCCTGACGAAGCCATGTGTCGGGCTTTTCCTGTTACTCTTAAAGGAAGTGCCCGGGCATGGTTTAATAAGCTCCCTCCTGGGAGTATACGTACTTTCAAAGAGCTTAGCACAAGCTTTGTAAGCTACTTCATTGCTGGTCAACGCTACGGCAAACCAGCAACACATCTACTGACGGTAAAACAAGGACGATGGGAATCATTGAGAGACTTCACCACCAGGTTCAACAAGGAGGTGGTCCAGATAGACGAAGCTGATGGCAGCGTGAGTATAACTGCGTATATAGCCGGGCTGTATCCAGGATAGTTTTTATACCTCTTATCTTAAGAACCACCTAAGACCCTGGCGGAGCTCATGCTTAGAGCACAGAAGCACATGAACGCCGAGGAAGCTGTTTACGCAAGGCGTACCCGCGATGGCTTCGATCCCCAAGCAGGGCCGTCGCAGGTTGGAGAATTCCTACCACCTGATAGAAAGAGAAAAGACTCCACCCGTAAAACAGGGGGAGAACCAAAGAATAAAAAGGCAGATTCAAGAACTTCCCTTAAAAGGGGAGGAGGACCACCCCAAGGCCGGTACAAGCAGTTCACTCCGCTCATAGCTATGGCAGAGCAAATCCTCAGTAACCTCCAAGACGATCCAGACCTCAAGTGGCCTGGAAAATTGAGGTCCGATCCAAGCAAAAGAGCTAAGGATAAATACTGCAGATTCTACAAAGAGCACGGTCACAACACAGATGATTGTATAGATCTAAAGCAACAGATTGAGGAGTTGATCCAGAGAGGGAGACTTCAGCATTTTGTATCAAAGAAATACCAGAAACAACCTAGGCGGGATGATACAAACAAAGACGGGAGAGATAATGCTGCACTTCGATCAGGTCCCATTGGAGAGATCAAGGTTATTCATGGAGGGTTTGCTGGAGGAGGAGAATCCAGCAATGCCAGAAAGGCTCACCTGAGGAAATTGAGGACGGAGGAATACTTGGAAGTTAACACAGTTGGCCGTCCAAATAAATTCCAAAAGATGGAGGAAATACCCATAATTTTCTCAGAAGAAGATGCCAAAGGAGTTCAGGCTCCTCACGACGACCCCCTGGTTATCACCGCTGTCGTGGCCAACTACCTCACTCGAAGGGTGCTGATAGACAGCGGAAGCTCTGCCAACATCCAGTATCTCCATGCTTATGATCAACTCAAGGTTGGAAGAGAAAGGCTAAGGCCTATGACCTCACCCCTGGTGGGATTCGCAGGTACGCCCGTCTATCCTATTGGCCAAATAGCCCTACCTATCACCATGGGAGAGGAAGGAAGCCAGATTACGCGCATGATAGACTTCATAGTGGTGAGCTGTCCTTCCGCATACAATGCAATATTGGGGAGAACAACCCTGAATAAAATCGAGGCAATAATCTCCACATATCACTTGATGATAAAGTTCCCAATGCCAGCAGGGATAGCGTGCGTAAAAGGAGATCAGAAGGTAGCACGGGAATGTTATGTCACCTCATTCAGAGGTGCTAACGTTACCATGACTATAGAAAGCCTCGACACTCGAGACGAAGAAAAGTTTCAACAAGGAGAACCTGTGGAAGAGCTCATAGAAGAGCCCCTGGAGCCGGCCAACCTAGCAAGACAGTGAGAATCGGAGCAGGGCTGAGCTCGGTAGCAAAGACCAAGCTATTACAATTTCTAAGGAAAAACAAGGATGTGTTTGCATGGTCCCACGAGGACATCCCGGGAATTGACCCAAGGGTCATAACCCATAAATTAAATGTGGATCCCACGGTTCGTCCGGTTAAGCAGAAGAAAAGAGCCTTTGCTCCGGAGCAAAATGAAGCTGCAGCAAAGGAGGTAGACAAGCTCATCCAAGCAGGATCCATCCGAGAGGTTCTCTACCCCGACTGGCTGGCAAACGTGGTTATGGTAAAGAAAGCCAATGGCAAATGGAGAATGTGCGTCGACTTTACTGATCTCAATAAAGCATGTCCAAAGGATAGCTTTCCACTGCCAAGAATTGATTCCTTGGTAGACTCCACAGCAGGGCACGAACTCCTAAGCTTCATGGACGCATTTTCAGGGTATAATCAGATCCAAATGCTGAAGCAAGATCAAGAGAAGACATCGTTTATCACTGATAGGGGCCTCTACTGTTATAAAGTGAGGCCCTTCGGTCTTAAGAACGCAGGGGCAACATATCAAAGGCTGGTCAACAAGATGTTTAAACAACAGATTGGGCGTAACGTAGAGGTGTATGTGGATGACATGTTAGTCAAAAGTGCCAAGGCACTAAACCTTGTGGCCGATCTGGAGGAAACCTTTCAAGTCCTCAGGAAGTATGAAATGAAGCTCAACTCGACCAAGTGTGCATTCGGAATATCCTCAGGAAAATTCCTGGGTTTCATGGTGTCTCAAAGAGGTATCGAGGCCAATCCTGAGAAGATCCAGGCCATCCTCACCATGCGCTCGCCCCAGAACATTAAGGAGGTCCAGAAGCTAACAGGACGTGTAGCAGCCCTGAGCAGGTTCATCTCACGAGCTACAGATAAGTGCCAAATGTTCTTCAAGGTTTTGAAGAAAGCCTTTGAATGGACTGCAGCCGAAGAAGCAGCATTCAATCTATTGAAGGAGTACCTTGCCTCGCCTCCGCTGCTAAGCAGGACGCAAGATGGAGAAAATCTCTTCCTGTACCTCGCTGTCTCTCCCCACGCCGTCCGCGCGGTTCTGATACGGGAGGAACAGGGGACGCAGCTCCCAGTATATTACACCAGCAGGGCGTTAAGAGGAGCTGAGCTGAGGTACCCCAGAGCTGAGATGATAGCTTTTGCAATGGTGATAGCAGCCAGAAGGCTACGGCCCTACTTCCAAGCTCACCCCATCAAGGTGCTTATGGACCAGCCACTTCAAAGGGTTCTCCATTGCCCAGAAACATCAGGCCGGTTAATCCAATGGTCAATAGAGCTTGGTGAGTTTGACATAGAGTACAATCCTCGAACTGCCATTAAAGCACAGGTGCTGGCAGACTTCCTAACAGAGTACACGTATCCGGAACCGGAGGAGCACCCCAAAGAGGATCCCAAGCCTTGGATTCTTCAGATTGACGGATCAACAACCAGGGAAGCAAGTGGAGCTAGACTGATCCTAACATCTCCAAAAGGGCAACGCCTGAGCTACGCCCTCAGGTTTGAATTTAAAGCAACCAATAACGAGGCGAAATACGAAGCTCTCGTCGTGGGACTAGAGTTGGCCAAGGCCGTGGGTGCTATCCATGTGCTAGCCAAGAGTGATTCGTAGTTAGTTGTAGGACAAGTCCTGGGGGAGTACACTGTGAAAGAAGAAGTAATGCAAAAGTATCTGGACAAAGTAAAGTCCCTGGTTGCAACATTTCAAAGCTTTCACATCGTCAGAATCCCAAGGGAAGATAACGTTGAAGCAGATTATTTGTCAAAGCTGGCCACGGCCAGGGAAGAGGCTATCCCACGGAATGCCCAAATCCGGTACTTAGAGCTCCCTAGTATCTTCGCCCCAGCTCCGCAAGTGCAAGCCATCGACTACAGCAGCTCGTGGACTGCTCCTATAGTCGATTACATAATGAAGGGGATGCTACCAGATGACAAAGTCAAACCTAGGCAGCTCAGGATTAGAGCTGCTAAATACCTGATGATGGGAGATGTGTTATACAGGAGAAGCTTCTCGCTGCCGTACCTAAGATGCCTGACAGAGGCAGAATCCACACGAGCCATGGAGGAAGTCCACCAGGGAGTATGTGGGGATCATCAAGGAGGCCGCATGTTGGCCTATAAGTTTCTTAGGTTGGGGTATTATTGGCCAAGCATGCAGAAGGATTGCAACTTGATGGTCCAAAAATGTGAGAAGTGCCAACTCTTCGCAAACATCATTCATGGGCCACCCACAATTTTAACCCCAATGAAGGGGCCATGGCCATTCGCCCAATGGGGGGTAGATCTAATTGGCCCACTCCCCATGGCAGCCGGGCAGGTCCAGCATGCCATCGTAGCTGTAGACTACTTTACAAAATGGGTCGAAGCCAAGGCATTGGCCACGATCACAGCAGAGGTAACAATTGATTTCTTGTGGAAATTTATTATTAGCCGTTTCAGTTTGCCACGAGTGATAGTCACAGATAGGGGAAAGCAATTCGGCAATGCTCAATTCAAAGACTATTGTGCTTCCAAGGGAATACATGTGCACTTTGCATCCAAAGCTCATCCAAAGGCCAACGGCCAAGTGGAAGTAACAAACCGAACCATCAAGAAAGGAATCAAGAAGAGGCTGTGACAGGCCAAAGGAGCTTGGCCAGACGAGCTCTACAACGTGCTATGGGCATACCGCACAACACCCCGAACTGCAACAGGAGAGACTCCATATTCTCTTGCATTTGGGGCTGAAGCTGTAGTTCCAATTGAGGTTGAACTCCTCAATTATAGAACGGCCAGCATGGACCAGCAGGAAAACCTGGAAGATCTCAAGGCCGAGCTGGATCTCTTGGAAGAAAAAAGGGAGACAGCAATGGCCAGAATAGCAGTCTACCAGCAAAGAATGATCAAGTATCATAAAGCGCAGGTCAGGACCAGGGATTTTCAGGCTGGAGACCTAGTTCAAAGGAAAGTTGACCCTACGGGGAAAAAAGTGGGCAAACTTGGCCCGAATTGGGAAGGACCTTACCAGGTCCTGCATCACATCAAAGCTGGAGCATATAAGCTTGCAACCCTAAGAGGAAAGGAGTTGCCAAATTCGTGGAATGCAGAGCATCTCAAGAAGTATTACAAGTAGGTGCTTATCCGTATTGGTTTATTTCTGTTTCTAGGAACCAGAAGTTGTTTTTAGAAAACCATTTCGTTTAAATAAAGCTCTAGCAGTAGACTTGTTTTAGGACTATGTGTTCTTTTATCTAGCCCTAGTGGCCAATAAACTCCCCACGAGGGACGGTTGTGTTAGCTTATTTCCTGTTGAAGCATGATATGGTTTACATTTCCTGTATGCATGATAAGAGAAAAATACAGCAACAATAATAAATTTTTTAAATTTTATTTATAAAATCCACATCTCTAATGAGATATGGATAGCCAGTACATAAAAAACTATGTGGACAAAACCCACAAAGTTGCAACCTAATCACTACCACCATCCCGTGGAGGGGAGGAAACCGGCGGCGGTGGCTGCCCTTGGAAAGCCGCCAACTGATCCCAGTTGGCAATCAGCACCAGGCGGACCGTCTTCTCCATGACGGAAACTGACTCCGTCATGGCCTCCATCTTGGCCGTAAGGCCAGCCACAGCGATCTTCAAACTCTGCAACTCTTAACATAACTTGGAGATTTCTTCGTTGTTTGCCATTGTGAAATAGAATATGGAATGGGGAGTGGTTTATTACGAACTGTTGGAATTTATAGCATTATAGGACGGTTCATTAACCGTTTGCCAAACCAATCAGCATGATCACCATTAAAATCGCACTTAAAACGGGCGTCTCAACTGCTTAGAATAATGGGAAGATATAAACCCAGCCACCTCGAGCAGTTGAAACGAACGCCATTTGACCATACACGGTTCTTATTCCAAAGCAAACCTCATGCGTCTTACTAAGCTGTATTACTTTACAGTGCTATTCGGCAGACCTAAGGGATACCCTATGGGAATTCAAGTAAGTATATTAATTTTTTTTGAGAATCAAGCCAAATTATATACTTAGGGGAGCGGAAATGTCACCTCCTCAATTGAACCTCCTCAATTGACGTAGCAAGGCTATGCACATTAAACAGCTCAGGAAAAATTTCCGAGCTCAATCAACGTAGCAAGGCTATGCACATTAAACAGCTCAGGAAAAATTTTCGAGCTCAATCAACGTAGCAAGGCTATACACACTAAACAGCTCAGGAAACATTTCCAAGCTAAGCATATGTAGCCCGACTATTTTATCTACGGAATCACAACTCACCCACTGAATACCCCACGGGAAATCTCGATAAGTGTTACAATTACTTGGACGCAAGCAATTAACACACTTAGGGGAGTAACATGCATAGTATAACAAGCTTGAGAAACATATTCCAGGCTTAAAGCCGTAGTATAACTACACAAAAAAGAGAGGCTAAGGAAAATCTCCGAGAAGCAAGCAAATTCTCAAATAGACGTAGCACAGCTATGCAAGGGGAAGTTCAGAATAGACCAAGTACAAGTATTTGGCTAAACCATGATAAAAGCAGAAATCAGCATGCAGTTAAAATATGCATAACGCATAAAAATTGCAACAAAACCTGGCTTAAAACCGAAAAGCACGCTTTCGGTTAAAATCCAGTACCTGCTATCATTAAAACCAACAGCCCCTACAGGGCTCCCAAAAACATGATCTCAAAGAGATCACCCGTGTTCATCAACGAAACAAAGTTTCAAAACCATCCAAGCATGAGCCAAGGCCAAAATAACAGGCCACTCCTAAAGCCAGCATAAAAGTACGAAAGTATCGAAAAAAGTGTTAGTTATAGACCCAAATCAAATGTTTTTATAGGCCAATCAAAGGCCCAGGAGAGTGTTATCAATTGTCTGCCCGTCACCAGATGACGGGCCAGGAGGTGTTGCAGCAAGAATTGGGGCGTCAAGGGAAACCTTTTCTGGGGTCTGGAGCAGGGATGCAAGGGAAGAGCTCGGGATGGGTACGTCCTTGGATACAGCATCGTCAGCTTCATCCTCTCCTTTATGTCCCCCGTCAAAGCATGAGGGCCCCTCTTCATCGTCAACCTCAAACTTGGAAAAATCCAAATTTGGGAAAGCAGCGGCCGCCTGACTCTTCATGGCTTCAAACCCATCAAAGTATTGCTGGGTGATATCTTGACGGTATTCTGGAGACTGAAGGAAGAGTTCGATAGCTTCCTTACGAGCATTCTTCACCTTCTCTAGCATCCCCATACCCATAGCCTTCTGCTTCTCCAGCTCTTTGCTCATTTCAGCAATTTTCTGCTCCAAACTTTGAGCAGTAGCCACAACTGTGTCTCTCTCCTCCTCTAAGCCCCTTTTTGACTTAAGAGTTGCGTCTCTCTCATCTGTCACCTTCCGCAGCTCTGTAGCCATAGAAGCACCCTGCTTTGTAAGTTGGAGGTTGGCTTTAGTGAGGGTGACCACCTGCTTCCCCAGGCTATGGCTTTGGGAAGCAAGATAACGGCCACGAGCCGCAGCCTATAAAAAAGGAAGAAGAGGATCAATAAGGAAACGACAAATATTCAAGTTGACAACAGTAAAACAAAGGGAATACCATGGCCAGCTCGACCAGCATGTGCTCCCCCACTGACTGGAGAGACATCTCCGCCATTGAAGCCTCATCAGCTGCGCACAACAATCCGGAAACACGCTCCAAGGCGTACTGAAAGTTGCCCAGTGTAGAAGGGTCAACAGAAACTTTTGCCTTTTTGGCCGGTGGGGTGCCCACCACAGTGCTACTCTTCCCTTTTCTCTTAGACTTCTCCTGTTCCCCCTCAACAGGCAGCTCAACCACTAAGTCAATAGAGGGGATGATAGAAAGATCAGCATCCAAAAAGCTGTCCACACATAGCTCCTTCTGCAGACGGGAGCTCTTCCTTTTTGTAGCAACGGCCTCAGGTGTTTGCTTGGCCCTCTCAGCCTTCAATTGAGCCAGCAAGGCTTTGTCCATTTTTGGTGCCATGGCTTCGTCTTCACCTTTTTCTTCTGGGAAAGAAAGAAAGGAGAAATAAAAAGTCAGCTAAAAATGTGGAACCAAGCGAGAAAGAGAAACTACCTCTCAAAAGTGCTAAGGCCTCACGCGTAGTCTCTGGGCCCAGGAGGTAAGCGGCCAACGACTCCGGGGTCACAAGTAAATCCCAAGTATGAACTGAGTAGCTCCTGGCTTGCTGCAGCTCCTCTTCCAAGGCAGGGGTCAATGGGAATGTTCCTCTGGCTACAAAGGAAAGTAAGAATTCATTACGATATGAATAAAGTCCTTAAAGGCAACAGGATCAAAGAAAAGCAGGCAGCTTACAATTGGAGATGGGGACCACCCACCCACTTGGAATCCGAGGAACATACGAGCCAACTTCCCAATTGGGGAGTTCCCAACCGTCACCCCCAATAAAAAAGAACTTATCTTTCCAGTTCTTACTCGCGGAAGGGAGCTCTGTAACTAGCTCTCCCTCACCTGCCCTCTTCGCGAAGTAGTACCACCCAACACCGCCAGGAGCCTCCTTAACGGAAAACTGGTTGAGGAAGGGTCCCTTTGTCAGAGAAATCCGACCATCCGACATTGCCCCCCACAATGCCGCACAACCAATTAAGAGAAGCCAAGAATTGGGGACAATTTAGCCAGGAGCCAAACCAAGAAAGCTCAGAACATCCCTCACCACGGTTGGAAAAGGAAGCCTCAAACCTCCCTCCAAAGCCCCAACGTAGAGGCAAGTCTCATGCTCAGAGAAGGAGCATGCTCGTTCGGTCCCAGAAGGCTTCCGAAGAGAAACAAACGGTGGAATAGAATATCTAACCCTAAGAATGGCTAGCTCTTCGTTTGTGATTGTGGAGGGAATACTGGAGGCCGAGAAAACAGGGACCCTATGGGGACCCCTCGATGAAGAGGTAAGGGGCGACGAGGGTTTGACATTGCTTGACTGACCTTCGCCAGTCGAAGCCTTAATAATACTACCTCGACGTAGGGAACTCTTCTCTTCTGCCATTGACTCTTCGGCTTGAAGAATCGAAGCAAAGTTAACGAAGCCCTTGGACATTAGGGTTCCTACCAGAAATTTAGGGTAAAGACGCACCGACAGGTAAAACAAGTCCCCAAAAACCCTGTTTTGAAGAGTGAGAGAGTAGGGGGCAAAATCCTCTATAATGGGAGGACAGAGGTTAATGCAAGAAAACCCTAGCAGTCGAGATAAAATGAACTCGCCTGGAACACCCCACGATGGGTCTGAGAATTCTATGTCAGAAGGAGAATCCAGCGTGAAAATCAGATGAAGAACAGCGAGAGAAGAGCAACGTACCTAGAAGAAACGGGCTCTAGCGTGATGGCAAAGGGGAGTGTAGACACCCCAATCTGGGCTTCCAGATTAATTTACTTACGGTATTTGATTCCCCGATGATGAAATGGATCAAGAACACCCCAGGAGTGATAGTATGTTTGAGGTTTGAGTGTTTTCAAAACTCTTTAAAATTCCCGGAACCCTACTGGAACGTGCCTATTTTCGATCCGCGCGCGCTGGTTAAATTTGCAACTTTCCATTTCTGGAAACTTTCTATTATTGGAAGGATTCTAGAATGTTCTAGAAGATTCTAGAATGTTCTAGAATATTTCCATTAATGGAAGGTTTCTAGAATGCTTCCAATAATGGAATAGTTTCCATTAATGGAATATTTTCCATTAATGGATGGTTTCCATTAATGGAATAGTTTCTTTTAATGGAATAAATTTCATTAACGGAGGGTTTCCATTAATGGAAGGGTATTGGCCTATAAATACCCCCCCATGTTAGTCTTTTTAAGGGTTCAAAAAAATCAAAGACAAAGGTTTAGAAATCCTTATACTTTGGGTTGAAAAAAAGGTTACAAAATTTTCACACCGTGTTTCTACCACTCAAAAGTATTCAACCTCAAATCAACTCAAAGCTCAAGCACTCTTTCAACTCAAGTTCAAGCGTTCTTTCAAACTCAACCAAAGGTATAGCATACCTACTGTTTTCCTGTTCTAATCTCTGAGGGGGACTGGCAGGGGCAAGGCTGGTAATCAATATCAGTCCTGGCCCTAAAGTCAGTAGAAATGCAAAAATCGTGGACAAACAAACCCTCGCGCGACGGTTTGGAAGGCTCGCGCGACACTTTGTGTCAGTGTGAGAATGAACCTCGTGGGGAAGGGTATCCTGGTTTTTAAGTTTCATGTACTGTTTATAACTATTTTAAAGCATATTTAGGTTTTAGATCACTGTGATGTATGCTAAAAGCCATAGTCAGTTTATTTTGCATTATTATTTGGTTTGGAATGCCTTTGGGATGCTTCTGAGTGTGTTTCAGAACCCCAAGGCATGCAAAGCAATTCCTGGAAGTCCAGTCAAGAACACTCGCGCGAGGGTTCTCTATGCTCGCGCGATGGTTCTCCACTTTCCAGTAACTGCCCTTGCATGGCAACTAAGGCTTAAGCGTCTGATTATTCACCTCCACTGTTTAGGGGTTGTGTTTCAATTCCATTCCCCCTGTTTGTAATAATTAGTAATAATCATTTACATTCCATTACACATTAAACTGCTTGGTTTGCCCCCTGGGTGAGCACTGGTCCTTCCAGAGCCCAGAAGGGGATCAAAATTCAACCTGTGGTAGGAACAAACACTCGCGCGAGGGTTTAGAATTGTTGCGCGATGGTTCTTTGCATGTACGTAGATCCATGCATGCAAAGTTGGCCATGGTGCATGACATGCCTAAACCTTGTGCAGTTTTGAGGTTTCTGATCAGAGGGTTGGGTTTTATCCCATTTTTATAGTATTCCATTCATCCATGCTCCATACAAGCACATCTTGCAAATCGTGTTACAGTTTTAATCCCCGATTAACTGTTCTCCCGCCCTAATTGGCTAAAAATTGATTAATAAAAGAAGAATCACAATGCCTAAGTAGAGACCGATCTCTGGATTGGGCGAGAGGGGTGCCTTAAAACCCTTCCCCTCTCTTAACCTGGCTCCCGAACCCTGATATGGTTATGACGGACTGGTTCCTTCACTTTTTCAAATCAAATAGCGCAGCAGGTGCTTCGAAATACGGTTCCTTGGGTGTCGGACCTTCAAACCCGAGTGGCGACTCTGTATTCCGAGCGCCTGCTTCTCCGCTCGCGCTCCCTCGATTATGGGCCCTTGCATTTTGGAATCCGGAAATTCCAGTGCATGCTGCCCACATGGAGTCGGAGAAGAGAGGTATCACACAAGAATCAGCAGGGATGATCCAAATACCCTTCTGTTAGAGTTTAATCAGGAATGAAAAGCCTAAAAGATGGGCATTAATCCCGAGAACAGCTCCTCGATCATCGTCGTCTGCCTCCTAACGTCAGGGGAATCAAGATCTTGACACCAGGCCCACGACGTGACCCATGCATTTAAAACTGCCCACAAAAGTAAACAGCGGTAACCGCCATGCAGCATTAGTGTATGTTCCCAACCTTCAAACCAGGGCTGTAGCTTGGAAACAGGGGCGTACCTGATAAGTAGGGAAAACCTGAAGAGCCCAGCCTGGAGAAAGAAGCGGAGCTGGGGAGTAAAACTGTCAGCTTCACTTGCCACCTGCAGAAAGTGCATCAAGCAAACCAGCTCGGTCCTCAAGACGGAGTTGAGCTGAAGTCTAAAATCCAGCTCCGTCACCTGAAGCTGGGCCACGAACTAAGGATCAGGCCATGGAGCCCATCTAGGGCTGGATGAGTAAGCCTCACGTAGCATACTTGTCCTTGCAGAAGATATCCCACGCCGGATAAAGGAGAAAATATAGATAAGATATACATGATGATCCCAAGGATGATCACAGGCAATAAAGGATAATGATCCCCGGCCAACATTAGGTGAGTATGGAGTCCCAGCCAAGGCAGGACTCCACGATCACCGTTCGGATAACCAATAAATCCCCGGAACACAGTCCAGCTAGGGCTCAACCTCCTACGAAATGCCTATAAAAGTAAGGGTAGAGCTTCGATTAAGGTACGACCAATCAATATCTGTAAATCTCTATTCTCCCTTAAAATATCATATTCTCTACTGACTTAGGCATCGGAGGGTGGTTGGCACGCCACCACACCGGTGACTTTAGCTCTCATGTTGTCTTTGCAGGAACAGGTCGGGGCCAGATACAAAGCTGATTCATCAGGCAGTTTTCTCAGTTAAGTTCTGGTAATCAAGTATTCTACAAGTGTTCTACAAGTCGATGTCAAAGTTAACAAAGCAATTCATCAGTC
Source organism: Rhododendron molle (assembly GCA_025413875.1). Classification (NCBI taxonomy): domain Eukaryota; kingdom Viridiplantae; phylum Streptophyta; class Magnoliopsida; order Ericales; family Ericaceae; genus Rhododendron; species Rhododendron molle. Next base: position 34,888,214 of record CM046392.1, read on the forward strand.
GAATCAAGCTATGTCAAGTGTTCTGTCAATCAAGTTGGGGCAACCTACAGTCGATTACTACTTTCGGGCATCTTCATGGTCGAGTCGATTTATCAGAGCATTCTTTCAGTTAATCCAACGGTCGCGGGTATTCTCAACTAAGTCAAAGTTCCACAGCAGTCAAGTCAAATTCTATGATACCAACAACATGCGTTACAGTCTAATCAATTCAAAGATAAGGACAATGAAGCTACAAGTTTGAGTGCAAAAAGAAAGTAGTTTTACGAGTTATACCTGCTCCCAACCAACGAATATGCGGTACAATGGGTCTCAGCACCAACTCGTCGTCGTAGCTATCCTGCAAAGGTGTGTAACCGTCTATGCCAGAGGGGACAAACAGGTGGGCCTCGGGAGGAGTGTATGTCTCCGGTGTAAAGGTGGCTCTAGTTCTTCCCAACAAAGTCTTGGCTTGCGCCACAGCACGTTCAGTCACCCACACCCCCGCCTCCTGCTCTCGCTCCGCCGCCTCAGTCTCTCGTACCAGATCGTCCTGAACACCTTCAGCCGGTTTCGCATCTCTCGCAGTAGCCTCTTGCTCTCGTATCAGCCTCTCCTGCTCGTTCCAGCGAGCTATCTCTGCCAACCTCTTCTCTCGGACCTTCTCCACCACCTTGACTACATGGGGGTTCTCACTCATAAGCCGAGCGAGCCTGTCCCAGCCTACATACTCCGCCATGTCGCTACTCATCGTGGGCTCTTGACTTGACGACCCCACGGGCGGTACGAACTCAACCCTCTCGATGTGGTCTGATCTCTCTACTGGTATGCTCTCCTCCTCAACCATCGGTGCCTTCCCGCTCGCCGGATCCCTCGGCGACTGCCTCGACTCATCGCCACCGCCTGCACCGCCGCTGCTGCTAGCACCGGCCCCAGCCAAGCCCAAACCGGTCACCACCGAACCTTCCACGCTACTTCGCGGGTCCATCTGGTCGACTCGTGGGCCCACTGTTCCAGAGTCGACCGGCGCACCCCGCAGATCCACTGGCGCACGCCGATTGCCGCCGTCTCCTGCCTCTGTTGCATGGCCACCATTGCCGCCGCCGCTGCCTGAAATCCCTGCACCAACACTGGACGGAGCCCCCGCGGAGGGTTGATCGTCGATTTGGGGGTTTTCCGCCACTTTTTCACCAACCCGTGGCTGTTCACCACCGTTGTCACCATCGCCGCCGTCTCCACTGCCTCCACCAGTGATTTCGGCCATGGGTGAATGTGGGTAAGTGAGTGTTGATCAAAATAGACAAGGTTTGGTGAGAGATCCGAAGTTTCGTGAGAGTTTGAGAGCCTTCGGGGGTTTTGAAATGAAGTATGGCGGTTTCAGAACTCTGCTAGACGTTTATACGTCGTATGGGACAACCAGGCCGGATTTGGGCCAGATCTGGGCCGGGTCTGCCAATTCAAGGGGCGCACGCCGCACCATTAATGGCGCACGCCAGTGTAACTTGGGCCTGAGGCCCAAATTACATTCCTGGATTAAAATTATCTCAAGTCGAGGCCTAGGACCATCAGATTATGTTATTCCACTCGGATGATGTCTCCCCAAAGCAGAGTCCGTCCAATTTCAAATCAACGACGATCCATCCGTCCAATTTCAAGTACACGACGATCTATCCGTCCAATTTCAAGTCAACGACGATCTATCCGTCCAATTTCAAATCAACGACGATCTATCCGTCCAATTTCAAATCAACGACGATCTATTCGTCCAATTTCAAATCAATGGCGATCTATCCGTCCAATTTCAAATCAACGGGGATCCATCCGTCCAATTCCAAATCAAAGACGATCTATCCGTCCAATTTCAAATCAACGACGGTCCATCCGTCCAGTTTCAAATCAACGACGGTCCATCCGTCCAGTTTCAAATCAACGACGATCCATCCGTCCAATTCCAAATCAAAGACGATCTATCCGTCCAATTTCAAATCAACGACGGTCCATCCGTCCAATTTCGAATCAATCAACTTCAAGATCAAAGTTATCCCCAGACAAACCCGCCCCGTCTAGGTTTACAGTCAACGATGGTCTGCCCATCCAGTTTCAAATCAAACGAGCGATTACAAGTTACTTCCCAAGGATTATCCCCCAGAGGGATCTAACTTCAAATCAATGGCGGTCTATCCGTCCGCCTCTTACTTCCCCAGCAGGCAGCCATTCTATATCCCCGGGAGAGTTCGCCTTTTCCATAATCATACGGCGATCCACATTGCCCGTACCATTCTCAGCAAGCAACGATCTATCCGTCTGCCCAAACAGCCAGGTTCTTTAAGATTACACTTCTTTCATTGACTCGTATGTTCTGTTCTGAATAGCCCTGAAAGGGGGTGTCTAGAAAACCTTTGACATTACTTGTACCAAAGCAATGGTGTCCCAAGTGCTATCAAAGGGGGGCTACTGTAGACACCCTATTCTGGACTGTCCGGATTAGTTTATATACGGTCTTTGATTCCCCCGTGATGATTCAAGGTCGAGAACATCCAAGGTTGATGTTGTGTTTGAGCTCTGAGCGTCCCGAACCTCGTTCAAAACCTCTTCAAACCCTTTTTCAAACCTTTCGAGCCAAAACCAAATGGCCTCAGCAAAACCCTGCTTCAGCACGCCAGTGAACAACTGACGCACGCCGGTGCATTGCCACGTGTCAGTCATCGGGCATAGAGCCAATCTCAAGTGGCGCACGCCAGTCCTTAAGTGGCGCACGCCACTTTACCCCAGTCAAATCACCTTTTCGGGACCACTTGCCCGAGACTTTCTGGCCGCCCTGACGTAAGTTGCAACATCCTGATGATTGCATTCGTCCAGATTTGTCTCCCTCTCTCTCCTACACCCTCCATCAAGGCAAGTCCCATGCATTTAATGCATGGGAGGCTCCCCCCACTCTTGGAACCCAAACAAGCCTTAAGGCTCCAACTGATCCCAGTCTAATCAGCCCTCTCCCTCTGCTATTTATACCCCCCTTGCATTTATTTGCAAGGGGTTATACTCATAAAGAATTCCCACAACTTTCTCCCTCTTCTCTCTCTAGTTCTCCCTTGTTTTTCTTTCATCCATTGAAAGACAAAGCAAGGAAGATCAGTCCCTGGCCCCGCATTGCCATTCTCATCCTCCATCCATCCCTCCATTCCAAGGTCAAAGCTCAAACCATCCATCAACCTCAATCTGAAGGTATACCACCTTTTGTTCTGGAAATCATTTCAACCCCTGAGGGGAGCTAGCAGAGCCCAGCCTGGTAATCAATACCACGCCTGGTCTCAAAGCTAGCAAATAAACAATATCGTAGAGGGAGTAATGGCTGCATGGCAGGACTGGTGTGGGGATCGCTGATCACTCTCATTTCACTGTTTTTCCATTCTGATCACCTTATAGCATGCTAATAACCAGTTTACAGCTTTCTTTACTTTAAGATTGTGTAGCCATTACTTAGTATTTTCTGCTTAAGAAGGTCACTGGGATCTTTTTGGTCATGCTCTAGAACCCAGATGATGCAAAAACAAATATTGGATGTGAACAACTACTGGCGCACGGTCTTCAATGACCGACGCACGGCGGTTGTTGTTGGTGCAGTGGTTGTCCTTTGCATCTCAGCTTTGCCCTGGTCTATATATGTTTTCCCCACACTGTTTATGGGGTGTTCAGTTCATTTCTTTTCCTTATATCCATGTCTGCTACCTGTAACCGATTAAATATCTGCTTATTAACTACGTGGTTTGTTCTGGGTGTGCACTGGTCCATTCTAGAGCCCAGAGGGTTGAGAACAGAGTCTGTGAGCTTGAACCCACTACAGTGCGCCAGTCATAGGTGGCGTGCGCCAGTTGTGTTAGCATGCCCTGGTGAAACTAGTGCATGCTGACACGTCGTTTGCGCATGTTATCCCTGGGCAGCGCACTCCAGTTCGTCCAATACACTCACAGAAGTGCTTGTTCTCAATCTATTATCATTATTCATATGTCATTTACATCATTTTGCCACATAAATGTAACATGCCATTTGTTAATCCCCATTAACTGTTCCCCCTCCCTAACTGGCTAATAAATGGTCAAAGAGAGAAAAATGCAAATGTTTTACAAAATGCCTAAATAGAGACCGATCTCCAGATTGGGCGAGAGGGGTGCCATAAAACCCTTCCCCTCTCGTAACCTGGCTCTCGAACCTCAGATATCGAAGGTAACGACGGTTCAGCCTACAAGCCTTTTTCAAATAAAACAAACGTGAACAAAAGCGTTTTCAAAATCGGTTTCTTAGGTGTTTTCTGCAAAACCCGGGTGGCGACTCTCTCAAAACAGCATTTCGTCATGCTTTCAAACAAAAGGGCGCAAACCGAACTTTTCGCGAACCAAAAAAGCGAAGGTTTTTAGGGGCGTGTGCCCACAAAAATCATCTGTATTGTGACCATGGTCTTTATGGAATCTGCAGTACTTATCCTTAGCTCTCTTGTTTAGATCCGATCTCAACTTTTCGGGCCACTTGAGGTCTGGATCATCTTGTAGGTTGCTGAGGATTTGCTCTGCCGTAGTTATGAGCGGAGTGAACTGCTTGTACTGGCCTGAGGCGGTCCTCCTCCTCTTTTAGGGGAAGTTCTTGAGACTACCTTCTTGTTCTTGGTTCTCCTCCCGCTTTACAGCTGCAGTCTCTTCTTTTCCTGTTAGATGGTGGAAATTCACCACCCTGCGATGGTCCTACCTGAGGATCAAAGCCATCACGGGAACGCCTTGCGTAGACAGCTTCCTCGGCGTTCATGTGCTTCTGCGCTCTGAGCATGAGCTCCGCCAGGGTCTTGGGTGGTTCTTGAGATAAGAGGTATAAGAACTGTCCTGAGTACAGTCCAGCTATATACGCTGTTATACTCACGCTATCGTCAGCTTTATCTATCTCGACCACCTCCTTGTTGAACCTGGTGTTGTAGTCTCTTAACGACTCCCAATGTCCCTGTTTCACTGTCAGAAGGTGTGTTGCTGGTTTGCCGTAGCGTTGGCCAGCAATAAAGTAGCTTACAAAATTCGTGCTAAGTTCTTTGAAACTACGTACACTCCTGGGGGGCAGTTTGTTAAACCATGCTCGAGCATGTCCCTTGAGAGTAACAGGAAAAGCCCGACACATGACTTCGTCAGGCACTGCTTGTAGGTGCATCAGGGATTTGTACGTTTCCAAGTGATCCAACGGGTCCGTGGAGCCATTGAATGTTTCCAACTGGGGCATCTTGCACTTCCTTGGAAGAGGACGCCCCATGACTTCGGGGGTGAAAGGTGAATCCGTATTCTGCACCAGCTCTTCTACCGTAGCAGGAGCCTGTGCCTTAACATGCTTCATTAACCCTTCAATTTGATTCTGAATCTTGAGAATCACCCCTAGTTCGTGGGACGGCTTTTCCAGGGGCGGCTTGCTATTCCTCTTTCGGTTTTGGCTTTCCTCCTCACTGGACGCGCTTTCTTCTCTGTGATTCTCTTCCTCGTGTTGACTGTGTTGTAGGTTCAGGATGCTTGGCTCGGAGATTTACCTACGCAAATCTGTGTTTTCCTGTATCGCAGTCTGTAACCCTTGGGTTAATGTTTTTATTTGCTCCTGCATTTGAGCGAATGCCTCTGGGGTCATCTGATTGCCTCCCGGCTTACTTGCCTCAGCGGCCTTAGCCGCTTCCGCTGCTTTGGCCGCTTCTGCTGCCTTGGCAACTTTTTCAACGACGGCAGCGGCCTTGGCCGCTCTCGCAGCCTTGGCTGTTTCGACGGCCTTGGCGGCTTTTACCGCGGCAGCGGTCTTGGTAGCGTCGTCGACGCCCGTTTGCTGGGGGTCTGAAGCCATCGTTGTTCTTCTAGATCGGGTATCCACCAAGCAAAACTATTCACCGCAAGAGAGAAAGTGGCTTCCCACAGACGGCGCCAGCTGATGAATCACCTTTGTATCTGGTCCCGACCTGTTCCTGCAAAGACAACGTGGGAGCTTATGTCACCAGTGTGGTGGCATGCTAACCACCCTCCGATGCCTAAGTCAGTAGAGAACTTGCTGTATGGTAAGAGAATTGTGATTCACAACTATTAATTGAGCACGTACCTTAGCTGGAGTTCTACCGTCACTTTTATAGGCATTTGATAGGAGGTTGAGTCCTAATGGGACTGCATTCCGGGGATTGTAGGTTATCCTAACGGTGAATGTGGAGTCCTACCTTAGCTGGGACTCCATTCTCATCTAATCTTGGCCTGAAATCCTTATCCTTTATTGGCCGTGTTTATCTTTGGGAACTTATGTCTATCTTATCCACATTTTCTCCTTTATCCCATGGGATTATAGTTCTTTAGAGTGATATCTTCAACCGGGATGAACATGCTACATGAGTGTTACCTATCCAGCCTTGGCTGGGCTTTCGAGCTGGGTTTTAAACCTTAGCCCAGCTCCGTCTTGCGGGCCAGGCTGGATGCCCTGACGTACTTACTGGTGACGTTCTCCAGAAGGTCTCAGGCGGAGCTAGCTTTTTACTCCCCAGCTCCGCTTCTTCTACCGAGCTGGCCTCATTAGGTCTTTCCTATTTATCATTAACATATCTTGTAATTGAGTTGAGTGATTTGGGATTTTGAGAATCAATTGGGTTCTAAGTACTCCTAACTAGGGCTATTCTTTGTTTCTTTTCTCTGCTCGAATTGATAGTTTCGATTGCAAGTATTCTTAGTCTCTCTTTTAATTGATTATGAAAGATTTGATTTTGGGGTTAGAAAGGATGAATTTTGAATAAATTGGCTTGAAACAACTCTGATTTTTACTAAATAAAAATTTCGTTATATTTGAAAATTATTTATTAATCCTTAGATGGTTTATAAATCCCTTTTAGTTGCTAACAATCCGATTTGAGCCTTATAATTATATTTCTTGGCTAGAAACTCTACTAGACTAATATAGTTAGCTTCTAACCAACTAGTTGGAGAAACCTAACTACCATTTCATTTAGTTACTTCCTCCAAACCCTTGGTGAACTTCCTTGAACCCTTTGAACCTCATGAACCTCTCAACCTTAGGTGAACCTTTAGCTTTAACCCTTTGGACGATAAATGCTAGGGAAATCTTTATCCATTGGACAATAGAAAACCTAAATTTTCTACCAATAGTACTTTTTTAGATTTTGTTAAAAGTACATATATATAGTTATATATAGGATTATACACATTCTTAAAGGACATTTAGTTATTATTTAAGTATATATACCACATCATTCTTTTATCCATTGGACGATAATTGTTAGGGAAATTATTACCCATTGGATAATAGCTTAGTCTTGCCAACAAGTACTAGGGTGATAAGTAGGGAAAAACCTGACAAGGTCAGCACTGTATAATATACGGACCTGAGGGGTTAGCAGCCAGCTTCGCCCAGGGAAGTGTGGCCTATGGCAAAACAGGATACCCCAGCCCCGTCTATGAGACGGAGCTTCCGTAAGGTCTAAGGACCAGCTCAAACACTTAACGGCATAAGTAATATTCAAGGAATATTATTTATCCCGACCAAAGATACCTCAACGGGATAAACTACAACCAAGATCCTATGGGATAAGGAAAACAACAGATAAAGATAAACCTTCACCGCCCCTAATATACGTAATTAAGGATGGATATGGACTCCTAGCTAAGGCCTGACTCCTCCTCCTTCTGAAGGAACTTCTAGCTAAGGCAGGACTCCTCATCACCCCAAGCGGGTGATCCGGAACACAGTCCTACGAGGACTCTACCTCCCAAGCAAGATGTCTACAAATACGACGGTAAAACTCCAATGAAAGGTATGCAACCCTAACAGAAAACTCAAATACCCAAAAGGATATTACTGACTTAGGCATCGGAGGGTGGTTGGCAAGCCACCACACCGATGACATAAGCTCACACATTGTCTTTGCAGGAACAAATCAGGACCAGATACAAAGCTGATTCATCAGCTGGCGCCATCTGTGGGAAACGACTTTCTCCCTCACGGTGAATAGTTTTGCATGGTGGATACCCAGTCTAGCAGAACAACGATGGCTTCAGACCCCCCGCAAACGGGAGTCAACGGCGCCACCAAGACCTTTGCCGCAATAAAAGCCACCAAGGCCGCCGAAACAGCCAAGGCTGCGAGAGCGGCCAAGGCTATTGCCGTCGCTGAAAAGGCTGCCAAGGCAGCAGAAGCGGCTAAGGCCGCTGAGGCAAGTAAGACGGGAGGCGAACAGATGACCCAAGAGGCATTCGCTCAAATGCAGGAGCAAATAAAAACATTAACCCAAGGGTTACAGACTGCGATGCAAGAACACGCAAATTTGCGTAGGCAAATCTCCGAGCCAAGCATCCTGAACCTACAACACAGTCAACACGAGGAAGAGAATCACAGAGAAGAAAGCGAGTCCAATGAGGAGGAAAGCCAAAACCGAAAGAGGAATAGCAAGCCGCCCCTGGAAAATCCGTCCCACGAACTAGGGGTGATTCTCAAGATGCAAGATCAGATTGAAGGGTTAATGAAGCATGTCAAGGCATAGGCTCCTGCTACGGTAGAAGAGCTAGTGCAGAATACGGACTCACCTTTCACCCCCGAAGTCATGGGGCGTTCGCTTCCAAGGAAGTTTAAGATGCCCCAGTTGGAAACATTCAATGGCTCCATGGACCCGTTGGATCATTTGAAGACGTACAAATCCCTGATGCACTTACAAGCTGTGCCTGACGAAGTCATGTGTCGGGTTTTTCCTGTTACTCTCAAGGGGACTGCTCGAGCCTGGTTTAACAAACTCCCTCCCGGGAGCATACGTAGTTTCAAAGAGCTTAGCACAAACTTTGTAAGCTACTTTATTGCTGGACAACGAGATAGCAAACCAGCGACCCACCTCCTGACAGTAAAACAGGGAAGATGGGAGTCGTTAAGAGACTACACCACCTGGTTAACCAAAGAGGTGGTCCAGATAGATGAAGCTGACGATAGCGTGAGTATAACTGCGTATATAGCTGGACTGTACTCAAGACAGTTTCTATATCTCTTATCTCAAGAACCACCCAAGACCCTGGCGGAGCTCATGCTCAGAGCGCGGAAGCACATGAATGCCGAGGAAGCGGTCTACGCAAGGCGTTCCCGCGATGGCTTTGATCCTAGACAGGGCCGTCACAGGTTGGTGAATTTCCTCCACCTGATAGGAAGAGAAGAGACTCCACCCGTAAAACGGGAGGAGAACCAAAGAACAAGAACGTAGACTCGAGAACTTCCCCTAAAAGGGGAGGAGGACCGCCTCAAGGCCGGTACAAGCAGTTCACTTCGCTTATAGCTACGGCAGAGCAAATCCTTAGCAACCTACAAGATGATCCGAACCTCAAGTAGCCCAAAAAGTTGAGAACCGATCCAAACAAAAGAGCTAAGGATAAATACTGCAGATTCCATATGGACCATGGTCACAACACAGATGATTGTATAGACCTAAAGCAACAGATCGAGGACCTGATTCAAAGGGGAAGGCTTCAACGCTTCGCAACGAAGAAGTGCCAGAAATCATCCAGGAGAAAAGAAACAAACAAAGAGGGAAGAGATGGTGCTGCACTTCGGTCAGGTCCCATTGGAGAGATCAAGGTCATCCATGGGGGATTTGCTGGAGGATGAGAGTCTAGCAATGCTAGAAAAGCTCACCTGAGGAAATTGAGAACGGAGGAACACTTTGAAGTCAACACAGTTGGCCGTCCAAATAAATTCCAAAAGAAGGATGAAATACCCATAATTTTCTCAGAAGAAGACATCAAGGGAGTTCAGGTCCCTCACAATGACCCTCTGGTTATCACCGTTGTCGTGGCTAACTACCTTACACGTAGGGTGCTGAGAGACAGTGGGAGCTCTGCCGACATCCTATACCTCCATGCTTATGATCAGCTCAAAGTTGGAAGAGAAAAGCTAAGGCCTATGACTTCACCACTAGTTGGATTCGCAGGTACGCCTGTTTATCCAGCTGGCCAAATATCCTTACCTGTCACCATGGGAGAAGAAGGAAGCCAGATTACACGAATGATAGATTTCATAGTGGTTAGCTGTCCTTCTGCATACAATGCAATAATGGGGAGAACAACCCTGAATAAGATCGGGGCAATAATCTCCACATACCATTTGATGATAAAATTTCCAACGCCAGCAGGAATAGCGTGCGTAAGAGGAGATCAGAAAGTAGCACAGGAATGTTATGTCACCTCACTCAGAGGTGCTAACGTTACCATGACCATAGAAAGCCTCGACACTCGAGACGAAGAAAAGCTCCAACAAGGAGAGCCTGTGGAAGAACTCTTAGAAGAGCTCCTGGAAACGGGCCAATCGGGCAAGACAGTGAGAATCGGAGTAGGACTGAGCTCGGTAGCAAAGTCAGAGTTGCTACAATTTCTAAGGAAGAACAAAGACGTCTTTGCATGGTCCCACGAAGAAAGCAAATGGCAAATGGAGAATGTGCGTGGACTTTACCGATCTCAATACAGTTAAGCAGAAGAAGAGAATCTTTGCCCCGGAACGGAATGAAGCTGCGGCAGAGGAGGTAGACAAACTCATACAAGCAAGATCCATCCGAGAAGTTCTCTACCCCGATTGGCTGGCAAACGTAGTCATGGTAAAGAAAGCAAATGGCAAATGGAGAATGTGCGTGGACTTTACCGATCTCAATAAAGTATGTCCAAATGATAGCTTTCCGCCACCAAGCATGTCCAAATGATAGCTTTCCGGCACGAGCTCCTGAGCTTCATGGACGCATTCTCAGGGGATAATCAGATCCAAATGCATAAGCAAGATCAAGAGAAAACATCATTCATTACCGACAGGGGACTATACTGTTATAAAGTGATGCCCTTCGGTCTCAAAAACGCAGGGGCAACATATCAGAGGCTGGTCAACAAGATGTTTAAGCAACAAATTGGACGCAATGTAGAGGTATACGTAGACGACATGCTGGTCAAGAGTGCCAAGGCACTAGACCATGTGGCAGATCTGGAAGAAACCTTTCAAGTCCTCAGGAAATACCAAATGAAGCTTAACTCAATGAAATGTGCGTTCGGAATCTCCTCGGGAAAATTCTTGGGCTTCATGGTGTCTCAAAGAGGTATCGAAGCCAATCCCGAGAAAATCCAGGCCATCCTCACCATGCGCTCACCCCAGAATATTAAGGAGGTCCAGAAGCTAATAGGACGTGTTGCGGCCCTGAGCAGGTTCATCTCACGAGCTACTGACAAGTGCCAAACGTTCTTCAAAGTTTTGAAAAAAGCCTTTGAATGGACTACCACCAAAGAAGCAGCTTTCAATCAACTGAAGGAATATCTCACATCCCCCCCGCTGCTGAGTAGGACTCAAGAAGGAGACGACCTATTTTTATACCTTGCTGTCTCCCCCCACGCCGTTAGCGCGGTTCTGACACAGGAGGACAGGGGACACAGCTCCCAGTATATTACACCTGCAGGGCACTACGAGGAGCTGAGCTGAGGTATCCCAGAGCTGAAAAGATGGCTTTTGGAATGGTGGTAGCAGCCAGAAGGCTACGGCCATACTTCCAAGCTCACCCCATCAAAGTGCTCACGGACCAACCACTTCGAAGAATTCTCCACTGCCCAGAGACATCAAGCCAATTAATCCTGTGGTCGATAGAGCTTGGCGAGTTTGATATAGAGTACAAGCCCCGGATCACCATCAAAGCACAAGTGCTAGCAGACTTCCTAGCAGAATACACATATCCGGAACCAGATGAGCACCTTAAAGAAGATCCCAAGCCTTGGGTCCTTCAGGTTGACGGATCAAGAAAAACAAAAGAAGCAAGCGGAGCTGGTCTGATTTTAACATCCCCAAAAGGGCAACGCCTGAGCTACGCACTAAGGTTTGAATTTAAAGCAACCAACAACGAGGCAGAATACGAAGCTCTCGTTGTGGGATTGGACTTGGCTAACGCCATAGGAGCTAGCCATGTGCTAGCCAAAAGTGATTCACAGCTGGTTGTGGGACAAGTCTTGGGAGAATACACTGTGAAGGAAGAAGTAATGTAGAAGTATTTGGATAAAGTGAAGTCCCTGGTTGCCAAGTTTCAAAGCTTTCATATCATTAGAATCCCAAGGGAAGACAATGTTGAAGCTGATTACCTGTCAAAACTGGCCACGGCCAAGGAAGAGGCCATCCCACGGAATGTCCCAATACGGTACTTAGAGCTCCCCAGTATCTTCGCCCCAAATGCACAAGTGCAAGCTATCGACTACAACAATTCATGGACTGCTCCCATAGTTGATTACATAACGAATGGGACGCTACCAGATGACAAAGTCAAGGCCAGACAGCTCAGAATCAGAGCTGCAAAATACCTAATGATGGGAGATGTGCTATACAGAAGGAGCTTCTCGCTGCCATACCTGAGATGTCTAACTACGGAAGAATCTACACGAGCTATGGAAGAAGTCCACCAAGGAGTATGTGGGGATCACCAAGGCGGCCGCATGCTAGCCTATAAACTTCTCAGGTTGGGATACTATTGGCCAAGTATGCAAAAGGATTGCAACTTGATGGTTCAGAAATGTGAGAAGTGCCAACTCTTTGCAAACATCATTCACGGGCCCTCTACGGTCTTGACCCCAATGAAAGGACCTTTGCCATTCGCCCAATGGGGAGTCGACCTAATTGGCCCACTTCCCATGGCAGCAGGACAGGTCCAGCATGCCATCATAGCTGTAGATTACTTTACGAAGTGGGTCGAAGCCAAGGCATTGGCCACAATCACAGCAGAGGTGACGATTGATTTCTTATGGAAATTCATTATTAGCCGTTTTGGTTTACCACGAATGATAGTCATAGACAGGGGAAAGCAATTTGATAATGCTCAATTCAAAGACTACTATATTTCCAAGGGAATACACGTACACTATGCATCCAAGGCTCACCCAAAGGCTAATGGCCAAGTGGAAGTGACAAATCGAACTATCAAGAAGGGAATCAAGAAGAGGCTGCGAGAGGCCAAAGGAGCTTGGCCAGACGAGCTGTACAACGTTCTATGGGCGTATCGTACAACACCTCAAACTGCAACTGGAGAAACTCAATACTCTCTTGCATTTGGGGCTAAAGCTGTAGTCCCAATTGAGATTGAACTCCTCAACTTCAGAACGACAAGCATGGACCACCAAGAAAACCAGGAAGATCTCAGGGTCGAGCTGGATCTCTTGGAAGAAAAAAGGGAAACAGCAATGGCCAAAGTAGCTGTGTACCAGCAAAGAATGGTTAAGTACCATGAGGCACAGGTTAGGCCAAGGGATTTTCAGGCTGGTGATTTAGTCCTAAGGAAAGTCGATCCTACGGGAAAGAAGGTGGGCAAGCTTGGCCCCAATTGGGAAGGACCCTACCAGGTCTTACATCACATCAAAGCTGGAGCGTATAAGCTTGCAACCCTAAGTGGAAAGAAGTTACCAAATTCATGGAATGCGGAACATCTCAATAAGTATTACAAGTAGGTGCTTGCCAATATTGGTTTACTTCTGTTTTTAGGAAATTGACTGATGAATCAGCTTTGTATCTGGCCCTGACGTGTTCCTGCAAAGACAACGTAAGAGCTAAAGTCACCGGTGTGGTGGCGTGCCAACCACCCTCCGATGCCTAAGTCAGTATAGAATATGCTATATGGAGAGAGAATGGAGATTCACAGGTGTTGAATTGAGCGTACCTTAGCTGGAGTTCTACCGTCACTTTTATAGGCATTCGATTGGAGGTTGAGTCTTAGTCGGACTGCATTCCGGGGATTGTAAGTTATCCTGACGATGAGAGTGGAGTCCTGCCTTAGCCAGAATTCTATACTCATCTAGTCTTGGCCTGGAATCCTTATCCTTCACGGGCCGTGTTTATCCTTGGGAACTAATGCCTATCTTATCCATATCTTCTCCATTATCCCATGGGATTAATGTTCTTGATGGAGTGACATCTTTATCCGAGATAAATACGTTGCCGGAGTCTCATTTATCCAACCTTAGCTGGGTTCCCGAGTTGGGCCTTTAACCCAGCTCCGTCCTGCGGGCCGAGCTGGATGTCCTGACGGCGTTCCTCAGAGGGCCTCAGATGGAGCTGGGTTTTTACTCCCCAGCTCTGCCTCTTCTGCTGAGCTGGCCGTATCAGGTCTTTCCTACTTATCAGGTACTCCCCTGTTTCCAAGCTACAGCTGTGATTTGGAGGTTGGGAACATATGCCAGCCCTGCATGGCGGTTACCGCTTTTTCCCTTTTTGAGGGGTTTTAAATGCATGGGTCACTTCGTGGGCCAGGTGTTCAAATCTCGACTCCCCCCAGCGTCAGGAGGTGGACGACGGCGATCGAGGAGCCGTTCTTGGGATTAATGCTCATCTTTTAAGTTTCCCCTGCTCTGATCAAACTCTGTCAGAGAGGCATTTGGATCATTCCTGGTGATTTTTCATGCAAGACCTTTCTTCTCTGATTCCCCTTCGTCGTCGTGTTAGAGTACGTTCCCTTTGGGTACGTTCCTCTTCTACTGCTGTTCTTCACCTGTTTTCCATGCTAGATTCTTCTTTTGACATAGAAGTTTCAGACCCAAAGTGGGTCATTCCTGGCGAATTTATTCTATCTCGATTGATAGGGTTTTATTGCATCAATCTCTGTTCTCCCATTATAGAGAACTTTGCCCCCTACTCTCTTACTCTCCAAGACAGGGTTTTTCGTGACTTATTTTACCTGTCGGTGCGTCTTTACCCCAAATTCTTGGTAGGAACGCTAATGTCCGAGGGTTTTGTTAATTTCGCGTCGATTCTTCAAGCCGAAGAGTCGATGACGGAGGAGAAGAGCTCTATGCGTCGAAGTAGCATTAGTAGGGCTTCGGCTGGCGAGGGTCAGTCAAGCGGTATTAAACCCTCGTCGCCTCCTGCCCCCTCGTCGAGGGGTCCCCATAGGATCCCTGCTTTCTTGGCCTCCAACGTCCCTTCCATAATCACAAACGAAGAGCTAGCCGTTCTTAGGGTTAGATATTCTATTCCGTCGTCTGTTTCTCTTCGGAAACCTTTGGGGACCAAACGAGTGTGCGCCTCTTCTGAGAACGAGACCTGCCTCTATGTTGGCGCCTTGGAGGGAGGTTTGCGGCTCCCTTTTCCAACCGTGGGGCCTTAGCACTTTTGAGAGGTAGTTTCTGTTTCTTGCCTGGTTCTGTATTTTTAGCTGGCTTTTTATTGCCTCTATCTTTCTTTTCCAGAAGAAGAAGGTGAAGACAAAGTCATGGCATTGAAAATGGACAATTTGCTGGCCCAATTGAAGGCTGAGAGGACAAAGCAAACATCTGGGGCTGCAACTGCCAAAAGGAAGAGCTCCCGTTTACAGAAGGAGCTTGGTGTTGATAGCTTTCTGGAAGCTGATCTGTCTATCATTCCTTCTATTGACTTAACGGTTGAGCCGCAGGCCGAGGGGGAGCAAGAGAAATCTAAGAGAAAGGCGAAAGGCGCAGCCGTGGAGGGCACCCCTCCCGCCAAGAAGACGAAGGCTTTGGTTGGCCATTCTGTGCTTGGGAACTATCAGGAGGCCCTCGAGCGTGCTTCTGGGCTACTCGGTGAAGCTGACAAGGATTTAATGGCAGAGATGTCTCTCCAGGCTGCGGGGGACCAAATGTTGGTTGAGCTAGCCATGGTATTCCCCTTCTTTCCATTGTCGTTGATTTGACTATTTGCTGTTTCTTCATTAATCTTTTTCTTTCTTTTCGGCAGGCTACGGCTCGTGGCCGTTATCTGGCCTCCCAAAGCCATAGCTTGGGGAAGCAAGTGGTCATGCTAACAGAGGCCAATCTGAATCTCATGAAGCAGGATGCCTCCATGTCCGCCGAGCTTTGGAAGACGATTGGCGAGAGGGATGTTGCTCTCAAATCGAAGAGAGGTTTGGAGGAGGAGAGAAATGTGGCCATGGCTACTGCTCGCAGTTTGGAGCAAAAAATTTCTGAAATGAGCAAGGAGCTGGAGAAGTACAAAACTATGGGCATGGGGATGCTAGAAAAAGTGAAGAATGCTCAGAAGGAAGCTATTGAACTCTTCCTTCAGTCTCCAGAATATCGTTAAGATATCACCCAGTAATACTTCGATGGGTTTGAAGCCATGAGGAGTCGGGCGGCTGCAGCTTTCCCGGATTTGGATTTTTCCAAATTTGAGGTTGATGATGAAGAAGGGCCCTCATGCTTTGACGGGGGATAGAAGGGAGAGGAAGAAGCTGATGATGCTGCATCCAAAGACACGTCCGTCCCGAGCTCTTCCCTGTCATCCCTTCTCCAGACTCCCGAGAAAGTCTCTTTTGACACTCCCATCCTCGCTACAACACCTCTTGGCCCGTCATCTGGTGACGGGCAGGCAACTGATAACACCTCTCTGGGCCTTTGAATGGCCTGAAAAACATTTGATTTGTTGGGTTTGTTACTAATACTTTCTGAATGCTTTCGTACTTTCGTACTTGTTCAGGAGTGGCCTTAGTTTTGGCCTTGATTTCGGTTTAGCCGGTTTGGAAACTTTATTTCCTTGACTGATGGGTGATCTTTTTTGAGATCATGTTTTGGGAGCCTTGTAAAGGCTGTTGGGTTGATGACATAGTAGGTGCTGATTTTAAACGAAAAGCGTGCTTCCAGTTTAGGCCAAACTTTATGGCAACTTTCACGCGCATGTTTTAACTGCATGCTTATTCCTGCTTTTACTACAGTTTTGCCAAATACTTGCACTTGGTCTATTCTGAGCTTCTATTACATAGCAGTGCTACGTTTGTTTGAAAATTTGCTTGGAAATTTTCCCAAGCATCTTCTCTTGCATAGTTATACTATGTCTTTAAGCCTGGAATATGTTTTTCAAGCTTGTTCGAATTTTAAGCTTATTCAAGCTTATTCCACTATGCCCATTACTCCCTTAAGTGTGTTGATTGCTTGCGTCCAAGCAATTAAAACACTTATTGATATTCCCGTAGGGTGTTTAGTGGGTGAGTGTTAATGCCGTAGATAGTATAGTCGTGCTACATCTGCTGAGCTTGGAAATTTTTCCTGAGCTCTGTCATTTGCGTAGGCTTGCTACGTTTTATGAGCTTGGAAATTTTTCCTGAGCTCTGTTTATAAAGTGCATAGCTCTGCTACGTCTACGGAGGAGGTGACTTTTCCACTCCCCTAAGTATATAATTGGAGTGATATCCAAATAATTAATATACTTACTTGAATTCCCATAGGGTATTCCTCAGGTCTACCAAATAGTACTGTACAATGACACAGCTTAGGAAGATGCATGAGGTTCGCTTTGGAATAAGAACTGTGTATTTTTAAAAGGCGTTCGATTCAACTGCTCGAGGTGAGTGGATTTATAGCTACCCATTACTCTAAGCGGTTGAGGTGGCCATTTTAAGTACGATTTTTAATGGTGATCATGCTGATTGGTTTAGCAAGCGGTTAATGAACCGCTCCTTTGTGCTATAAATACCAATAGTTCTTAATAAACCACTCCCCATTCCATACTTCAACTTTCAAATTTACAATGGCAAACAACGAACAAATCTCCAAGTTATGTGAAGAACTGCAGAGTTTGAAGGTTGTCGTTGATGGCCTCACGACCATGATGAAGACCATGACGGACTCAGTTTCTATCATGGAGAAGACGGTCCGCCTGGTGCTGATTGCCAACTGGGATCAGTTGGCAGCTTTCCAAGTGCAGCCGTCGCCGCCAGTTCTTTCCCCTCCGAGGGAGGGTGGTAGTGATTAGGTTGCGACTTTGTGGGTTTTGTCCACAAAGTCTTTTATGTACTGGCTATCCGCATCTCATTAGAGATGCGGATTTTATAAATAAAATTTAAGAGTTTTATTATTGTTGCTTTACCTTTTCCTTATCATGCATACAGGAAACGTAGACCATATCATGCTTAACAGGAAATAAATTGGAACAATCTTCCCTCGTGGGGAGTTTATTGGCCTCAAGGGCTAGATAAAAGAACACATAGTCCTAATAAAACAATTCTATCGCTAGAGTTTTATTTGAACGAAGAGTTTTCTAAAAACAACTTCAACTTCCTAAAAACAGAAATAAACCAATATTGGCGAGCACCTACTTGTAATATTTTTTGAGATGCTCCGCATTCCAAGAATTGGGCAACTCCTTTCCCTTCAGGGTCGCAAGCTTGTATGCTCCAGCTTTGATGTGATACAAGATCTGGTAGGGTCCTTCCCAATTGGGGCCAAGTTTGCCCACCTTCTTCCCCGTAGGGTCGACTTTCCTTAGAACTAGATCACCAGCTTGAAAATCCCTTGGCCTAACCTACGCCTCATGGTACTTGACCATTCTTTGCTGGTAGACTGCTACTCTGGCCATTGCTGTTTCCCTTTTTTCTTCCAAGAGATCCAGCTCGGCCCTGAGATCTTCCAGGTTTTCTTGCTGGTCCATGCTCGCCATTCTGTAGTTGAGGAGTTCAACCTCAATTGGAACTACAGCTTCAGCCCCAAACGCAAGAGAATATGGAGTTTCTCCAGTTGCAGTTTGAGGTGCCGTACGGTATGCCCATAGCACATTATACAGCTCGTTTGGCCAAGCTCCCTTGGCTTCTCACAGCCTCTTCTTGATTCCTTTCTTGATGGTTCGGTTCGTCACTTCCACTTGGCCATTAGCCTTTGGGTGAGCCTTGGATGCAAAGTGTACGTGTATTCCCTTGGAAACACAGTAGTCTTTGAATTGAGCATTATCGAATTGCTTTCCCTTGTCTGTGACTATCACTCATGGCAAACCAAAACGGCTAATAATGAATTTCCAGAAGAAATCAATTGTTACCTCTACTGTGATTGTGGCCAACGCCTTGGCTTCGACCCACTTTGTAAAGTAATCTATAGCTATGATGGCATGCTGGACCTGCCCTGCTGCCATGGGGAGTGGACCAATTAGGTCTACTCCCCACTGGGCAAATGGCCATGGCCCTTTCATTGGGGTCAAAACCATAGGTGGCCCATGAATGATGTTTGCAAAGAGTTGGCACTTTTCACATTTCTGAACCATCAAGTTGCAATCCTTCTGCATGCTTGGCCAATAGTATCCCAGCCAAAGAAGTTTATAGGCTAGCATGCGTCCTCCTTGGTGATCTCCACATACGCCTTGGTGGACTTCCTCCATAGCTCGTGTGGATTCTGCCACTGTCAGGCATCGCAGGTATGGCAGCGAGAAGCATCTCCTGTATAACACATCTCCCATCATCAGGTATTTTGCAGCCCGGATCCTGAGCTGCCTAGCTTTGACTTTGTCATCTGGTAGCGTCCCTTTCGTTATGTAATCGACTATAGGAGCAGTCCATGAGTTGCTGTAGTCGATGGCTTGCATTTGTGGTCTTGGGGCGAATATATTGGGGAGCTCTAAATATCGTATTGGGG
Source organism: Rhododendron molle (assembly GCA_025413875.1). Lineage (NCBI taxonomy): Eukaryota > Viridiplantae > Streptophyta > Magnoliopsida > Ericales > Ericaceae > Rhododendron > Rhododendron molle. The sequence continues at coordinate 34,907,572 of CM046392.1, forward strand.
CATTCCGTGGGATGGCCTCTTCCCTGGCCATGGCCAGCTTTGACAAGTAATCTGCTTCCACATTATCTTCCCTTGGAATTCTAATGATATTAAAGCTTTGGAAATTTGCAACCAGGGACTTTACTTTATCCAAATACTTCTGCATTACTTCTTCTTTCACAGTGTGTTCCCCCAGGACTTGTCCCACGACCAACTGAAAATCACTTTTGGCTAACACATGGTTAGCGCCTACAGCCTTAGCCAACTCCAGTCCCACGACCAGAGCTTCGTATTCCGCCTCGTTGTTGGTTGCCTTAAACTCAAACCTAAGGGCGTAGCTCAGGCGTTGCCCTTTTGGAGATGTTAAAATCAGACCAGCTCCGCTTGCCTCCCTGGTCATTGATCAGTCAACCTGAAGAATCCAAGGCTTGGGATCTTCCTTGGGGAGCTCCTCTGGTTCCGGATAGGTGTACTCTGATAGGAAGTCTGCTAGCACTTGTGCTTTAATGGCAATCCGAGGCTTGTACTCTATATCAAACTCGCCAAGCTCTATTGACCACTGAATTAACCGGCCTGATGTTTCTGGACAGTGGAGGACTCTTCGAAGTGGTTGGTCCGTAAGTACTTTGATGGGGTGAGCTTGGAAGTATGGCCGTAGCCTCCTGGCTGCTTTTACCATTGCAAAAGCTACCTTTTCAGCTCTGGGATACCTCAGCTCAGCTCCTTGTAACGCCCTACTGGTGTAGTATACTAGGAGCTGTGTCCCCTGTTCTTCCCGTATCAGAACTGCGCTGACAGCGTGGGGAGAGACAGCAAGGTATAGAAATAGGTCCTCTCCGTCTTGCGTCCTGCTGAGCAGCGGGGGAGATGTGAGGTATTCCTTTAGCTAATTGAAAGCTGCTTCTTCGGCAGGAGTCCATTCAAAGGCTTTTTTCAAAACCTTGAAGAACGCTTGGCACTTATCAGTGGATCGCGAGATAAACCTGTTCAGGGCTGCAACTCATCCAGTTAGTTTCTGGACCTCCTTAATATTCTGGGGTGAGCGCATAGTGGGGATGGCCTGGATCTTCTCGGGATTGGCTTCGATACCTCTTTGAGACACCATGAAGCCCAAGAATTTTCCTGAAGATATCCCGAATGCACATTTTGTTGAGTTGAGCTTCATTTGATACTTCCTGAGTACCTGAAAAGTTTCTTCCAGATCCGTCACATGGTTTAGCGCCTTGGCACTCTTGACTAGCATGTCATCCACATACACCTCTACATTGCGCCCAATTTGCTGCTTAAACATCCTGTTGACCAGCCTTTGGTACGTCGCCCCTGCGTTCTTAAGACCAAAGGGCATTACTTTATAACAGTAGAGCCCCCTATCGGTAATGAACGATGTCTTCTCTTGATCTTGCGTGAGCATTTGGATCTGGTTGTATCCTGAAAATGCATCCTTGAAGGTTAGGAGCTCGTGCCCTGTTGTAGAATCCACCAAGGAGTCCATCCTTGCTAGCAGAAAGCTATCCTTTGGACATGCTTTATTGAGATCGGTAAAATCTACGCACATTCTCCATTTACCATTGGCTTTCTTCACCATGACCACGTTCGCCAGCCAGTCGGGATAGAGAACCTCTCGAATGGATCCTGCTTGGATGAGCTTGTCTACCTCCTTTGCTGCAGCTTCATTCCGCTCCGGGGCAAAGACTCTTTTCTTCTGCTTAACTGGGCGAACCGTGGGATCCACATTTAATTTATGGGTTATGATCCTGGGGTCAATTCCTGGTATGTCCTTATGGGACCATGCAAACACGTCCTTGTTCTTCCGTAGAAATTGAAACAGCTCTGACTTTGCCGCCGAGCTCAACCCTGCTCTGATTCTCACCGTCTTGCCTGGTTGGCCTGGCTCCAGGAGCTCTTCTACGAGCTCCTCCACAGGCTCTCCTTGTTGAAGCTTCTCTTCATCCTGGGTGTCGAGGCTTTCTATGGTCATGGTAACGTTAGCACCTCTAAGTGAGGTGACATAACATTCCCGTGCTGCTTTCTGATCTCCTCGTACGCATGCTATCCCTGTTGGCGTTGGGAACTTTATCATCAAATGGTATGTGGAGATGATTGCCCCGATTTTATTCAGGGTCATTCTCCCCAGTATTGCGTTGTATGCAGAAGGACAACTCACCACTATGAAATCTATCATTCGTGTAATCTGGCTTCCTTCCTCTCCCATGGTGACCGGTAAGGCTATTTGGCCAGCTGGGTAAACGGGCGTACCTGCGAATCCAACCAGTGGTGATGTCGTAGGCCTTAGCCTTTCCCTTCCAACTTTGAGCTGATCATAGGCATGGAGGTACAGGATGTCGGTGGAGCTCCCGCTATCTATCAGCACCCTACGTGTGAGGTAGTTGGCCACGACAACGGTGATAACTAGGGGGTCGTCGTGAGGAACCTAAACTCCCTTAGCGTCTTCTTCTGAGAAAATTATGGGTATTTCCTACTTCTTTTGGAATTTTCTCGGACGGCCAAATGTGTTGACCTCCAAGTGTTCCTCCGTTCTTAATTTCCTCAGATGAGCTTTTCTAGCATTGCTGGACTCTCCTCCTCCAGCTAAGCTCTTTAAAACTACGTATGCTCCCGGGGGGAGTTTATTAAACCATGCTCGGGCACTTCCCTTAAGAGTAACATGAAAAGCTCGACACATGACTTCGTCAGAACTGCTTGCAGGTGCATCAAGGACTTTTACGTTTCCAAATGATCCAACGGGTCCGTGGAGCCATTGAACGTTTCCAACTGGGGCATCTTGAACTTCCTTGGAAGAGGGCGCCCCATGACTTCGAAAGTGAAAGGTGAATCCGTATTTTGCACCAACTCTTCTACCGTAGTAGGAGTCTGCGCCTTGACTTGCTTCATTAACCCTTCAATCTAGTTCTGCATCTTGAGAATTACCGCTAGTTCATGGGACGACTTCTCCAGGGGGGGCTTGCTATTCCTCTTTCGGTTTTGGCTTTCCTCCTCACTGGACTCGCTTTCTTCTCTGTGATTCTCTTAGTCGTGTTGATTGTGTTGTAGATTCAGGATGCTTGGCTCGAAGATCTGGTTACGCAAGTTTGTGTTTTCTTGCATCACAGTTTGTAGACCTTGGGTTAACGTTTTTATTTTCTCTTGCATCTGAGCGAATGCCTCTGGTGTCATCTGATCGCCTCCCGTCTTACTTGCCCCAGCGGCATTAGCCGCTTCTGCTGCTTTGGCTACTTCTGCTGCCTTGGCGGCCTTTTCAGCGACGGCAGCGGCCTTGGCCGCTCTTGCGGCCTTGGCTGCTTTAACCGCGGCGGCGGTCTTGGTGGCGTTGTCGACGCCAGTTTGCGGGGGGTCTGAAGCCATCGTTGTTCTGCTAGATCGAGTATCCACCATGCAAAACTATTCACCGTGAAGGAGAAAGTCGCTTCCCACAGACGGCGCCAACTGATGAATCAGCTTTGTATCTGGCCCCGACCTGTTCATGCAAAGACAACGTGAGAGCTAAAGTCACCGGTGTGGTGGCGTGCCAACCACCCTCCGATGCCTAAGTCAGTAGAGAATATGCTATATGGAGAGAGAATGGAGATTCACAGGTGTTTAATTGAGCGTACCTTAGCTGGAGTTTCTACCGTCACTTTTATTGGCATTCGATTGGAGGTTGAGTCCTAGTCGGACTGCATTCCGGGGATTGTAAGTTATCCTGACGATGAGAGTGGAGTTCTGCCTTAGCTAGGATTCTATACTCATCTAGTCTTGGCCTAGAATCCTTATACTTCACGGGCCGTGTTTATCCTTGGGAACTAATGCCTATCTTATCCATATCTTCTCCATTATCCCATGGGATTAATGTTCTTGATGGAGTGACTTCTTTATCCGAGATAGATACGTTGCCGGAGTCTCATTTATCCAACCTTAGCTGGGTTCCCAAGCTGGGCCTTTAACCTAGCTCCGTCCTGCGGGCCGAGCTGGATGTCCTGACGTACTTGCTAGTGGCGTTCCTCATAGGGCCTCAAATGGAGCTGGGTTTTTACTCCCCAGCTCTGCCTCTTTTGTTGAGCTGGCCGTATCAGGTCTTTCCTACTTATCATTGACGTTTGTTTTTAGGAAGCTCTTCGTTTAAATAATACTTTAGCAGTAAAGTTGTTTCTATTAGAACCATGTGTTCTTTTATCTAGCTCTTGTGGCCAATAAAACTCCCCACGAGGGAAGATTGTTCAAATTTTCTGTAAAGCATGATATGGTTTTGTGTCCTGTATGCATGATAAGGAAAGATAAAGCAACAGTAATAAAATTCTTAAATTTTATTTATTAAATCCGCACCTCTAAGAAGGTGCGGACAATCATTACATAAAAAAAACTTTGTGGACAAAACCCACAAAGTTGCAACCTAATCACTACCACCCTCCCTCGTAGGGGAAGGAACTGGCGGCGCTGGTTGCCCTCGGAAAGCCGCCAACTGATCCCAGTTGGCAATCAGCACCATGCGGACCGTCTTCTCCATGAAGCAAACAGAATCCGCCATGGCCTCCATCTTGGCCGAAAGGCCGTCAACGGCGGCCTTCAAACTCTGCAGCTCCTGACATAACTTGGAGATTTGCTCACTGTTCGCCATTACGATTTGAAGGTTGAATATGGAATGTGGAGTAATCTACCACAACTATTGGTTTTTATAGCACAAACGGTTCGTTAACCGTTTGCTTAACCAATCAGCATAATCGTAATCATCAATACACATTAAAACCGCCACCTCAATTGCTTTGAATAGAGGGAAGTTACCCCTAAATTACCTCGGGCAGTTGAATCATTGGTCTTTACTTAAATGCAAAATTTGAACCCCAAGGGCCGACTTCTCATCTTTTGCACAATAACCCTGCTAGAACCTAAAATAAGTGTATTAATTAACTACATGCTTGCAATTTAATACACTTAGGGGAGTGGGATTACTACAGACTAAAGACGTAGCTAAGGCTACGCAAGGCTATGCAATTACAGCTTAGGAAAAATTTCCAAGCTTGACGACGTAGCTAAGGCTATGCAATTACAGCTTAGGAAAAATTTCCAAGCTTGACGACGTAGCTAAGGCTATGTAATTACAGCTTAGGAAAAAATTTCAAGCTTGACGACGTAGCTAATGCTATGCAATTAAAGCTTAGGAAAAATTTCCAAGCTCGACGATGTAGCTAAGGCTTTACAATTACAGATTACCCAAAGACCAAAAACTTGTGAAATTTTAATGTACTCGCAAGCGCACGAATCGTACTGAAGTATAGGATGGCGAGAGCGAGGTCGAACCCATAGGGACTTGTGATTTTTCTAGGAAAAATAAGTAACTTAAACCGATTAAACCCTAACCTAGTTGACAAATGTTGTGATTGATTTTTAAACTAAAAGTAAAAAGTAAAAGATAATGAACTAAATTATCAAAGACGAGAAAATTAAAGATTTCTTTCTAACCAAAGGAAAAAAATACTAGGGTTTCGGAATCCACACCCATTAACGCATTGATGAATCAGCTTTGTATCTGGCCCCGACCTGTTCCTGCAAAGACAACGTGAGAGCTAAAGTCACCGGTGTGGTGGCGTGCCAACCACCCTCCGATGCCTAAGTCAGTAGAGAATATGATATTTTGTGAGGGAATTGAGATTCACCAGCGTTAATTGAACGTACCTTAGTTGAAGCTCTACCGTCACTTTTATAGGCATTTTGTAGGAGGTTGAGTCCTAATAGGACTGTGTTCCGGGGATTTATTGGTTATCCAAACGGTGATCGTGCAGTCCTGCCTTAGCTGGGACTCCATACTCACCTAATCTTGGCCGGGAATCATTATCCTTTATTGGCCGTGATCATCCTTGGGATCATCATGTATATCTTATCTACATTTTCTGCTTTATCCCACGAGGGATATCTTCTACAGGGATAAGCATGCTACGTGAGCGTTACTCGTCCAGCCCTAGTTGAGCTTCTGGGCTGATCCTTAGGTCGTGGCCTAGCTTCGCTTGACGGAGCTGGACCTTAGACTTCAGCTCAGCTCCATCTTGCGGACCGGGCTGGTTTACTTGATGTACGTCCTGAAGGTGGAAAGCGAGGCTGACAGTTTTACTCCCCAGCTCCGCTTCTTTCTCCAAGCTGGGCTCTTCAAGTTTTCCCCACTTATCAGGTACTCCCCTGTTTCCAAGCTACAGCTCTGATTTGAAGGTTGGGAACATACACTGATGCTGCATGGCGGTTACCACTTTTTACTTTTGTGGGCAGTTTTAAATGCATGGGTCACGTCATGGGCCAGGTGTCAAGATCTTGATTCTCCTGATGTTAGGAGGTGGACGACGATGATCGAGGAGCCGTTCTTGGGATTAATGCCCATCTTTTAGGCTTCTTATTCCTGGTTTAACTCTAACAGAAAGGTATTTGGATTATCCCTGCTGATTCTTGTGTGACACTTCTCTTCTCCGACTCCCCTTCGTCGTCACGTTAAAGCCCGTTTCTTCTAGGTACGTTCCTCTTCTTCTGCTGTTCTTCATCTGTTTTTCACACTAGATTCTTCTTCTAACACAGAACTCTCAGACCCAACGTGGGTCGTTCCAAGCGAGTTTATTTTATCTCGACTGGTAGGGTTTTCTTGCATCAATCTTTGTTCTCCCAGTATAGAGGACTTTGCCCCCTACTCTCTTACTCTCCAAAACAGGGTTTTTCGGGACTTGTTTTACCTGTCGGTACGTCTTTACCCTAGATTTCTGGTAGGAACCCTAATGTCCAAGGGCTTTGTTAATTTTGCTTCGATTCTTCAAGCCGAAGAGTCAATGGCGGAGGAGAAGAGTTCCCTACGTCGGAGTAGTATTATTAGGGCTTCGCCTGACAAGAGTCAGTCGAGCAGCATTAAACCCTCATCGCCTCCTGCTCCTTCGTCGAGGGGTCCCCGCAGGGTCCCCACCTTCTCGGCCTCTAATATCCCTTCCACAATTACAAACGAGGAGCTAGCCGTTCTCAGGGTTAGATACTCTATCCCATCATCCGTTTCTCTCCGGAAACCCTCTGGGACCGAGCGAGCGTGCTCCTTCTCTGAGAATGAGACTTGCCTCTACGTTAGGGCTCTGGAGGGAGGTTTGAGGCTTCCTTTGCCGACCGTGGTGAGAGACGTTCTGAGCTTTCTTGGTTTGGCCCCTGGCCAAATTGTCCCCAATTCTTGGCGTCTTCTAATTGGTTGTGCGGCATTGTGGGGGGGGGGATGTCGGATGGTCGGATTTCTCTGACAAAGGGACCTTTCCTCAACCAGTTCTCCGTTAAAGAGGCTCCTGGTGGTGTTGGGTGGTACTACTTTGCGAAGAGAGCAGGTGAGGGGGAGCTGGTTACAGAGCTCCCTACTGTTAGTAAGCATTGGAAAGACAAATTCTTTTTTGTTGAAGGTGACGGTTGGGAACTTCCAAATTGGGAGATTGGATCATATGTTCCTCGGATCCCAAGTGGGTGGGGGGTCCCCATCTCCAATTGTAAGCTACTTGCTTTTCTTTGATCCTGTTGCTTTTATGAACTTTATTCATAGCTTAATGAACTCTTCCTTGTTTCTGTAGCTAGAGCTTCGTTCCCATTGAGCCCTGCCCTGGAAGCGGAACTTCAGCAAGCTAGGAGCTATTCAGTTCATACTTGGGACTTGCTTGTAACTTCAGAGTCATTGGCTGCTTACCTCCTGGGCCCAGAGACTACTCGTGAGGCCTTAGCACTTTTGAGAGGTAGTTTTTGTTTCTTGCTTGGTGTCGTATTTTTTGGCTGACTTTTTATTGCTTCGCTTTTTCTTTTCTAGAAGAAGAAAGTGAGGACAACATCATGGCACCAAAGATGGACAAAGCCTTGCTGGCACAATTGAAGGCTGATAGGGCCAAGCAAACACCTGGGGCTGTAGCTACAAAAAGGAAGAGCTCCCGTCTGCAGAAGGAGCTATGTGTGGATAGCTTTCTGGGAGCTGATCTTTCTGTCATCCCTTCTATTGACTTAGTGGTTGAGCCGCCTGTTGAGGGAGAACAAGAGAAGTCTAAGAGAAAAGGGAAGAGTGGCACTGTGGTGGGCACCCCTCCAGCCAAAAAGGCAAAAGTTTCTGTTGGCCCTTCTACACTGGGCAACTTCCAGAAAGCTTTGGAACGTGCTTCCGGATTGCTGTGTGCTGCTGATGAGGATTCAATGGCGGAGATGTCTCTCCAATCTGTGGGGCATTACATGCTGGTTGAGCAGGCCATGGTATTCCGCTTCTTTCTATTGTTGTCAACTTGAATATTTGTTGTTTCCTTACTGACCCTTTTCTTTCCTTTCTACAGGCTACGGCTCGTGGCCGTTATCTTGCTTCCCAAAGCCATAGCCTGGGGAAGCAGGTGGTCACCCTCACTGAGGCCAACCTCCAGCTTACAAAGCAAGGTGCTTCTATGGCTGCAGAGCTGCGGAAGGTGACAAATGAGAGAGACGCGACCCTTAAGTCAAAAAGGGGCTTAGAAGAGGAGAGGGACACTGCCGTGGCTACTGCTCAGAGTTTAGAGCAGAAAATTTCTGAAATGAGCAAGGAGCTGGAAAAGCAAAAGGCTATGGGCATGAGGATGCTAGAAAAGGTGAAGAATGCTCGCAGGGAAGCCATTGACCTGTTCCTTCAGTCCCCTGAATACCGTCAAGACGTTACCCAACAATATTTTGATGGGTTTGAAGCCACGAGGAGTCGGGCGGCCGCAGCTTTCCCAAATTTGGATTTTTCCAAATTTGAGGTTGATGATGAAGACGGGCCCTCATGCCTTGGCGGGGGACAGAAGGGGGAGGATGAGGCCGATGATGCTGTATCCAAGGACACATCCATCCCGAGCTCTTCCCTTGCATCCCTTCTCCAGACTCCAGAAAAGGTTTCCCTTGACACTCCAATCCTTGCTGCAACACCTCTTGGCCCGTCATCTGGTGACGGACAGGCAATTGACAACACCCTCCTGGGCCTTTGAATGGCCTTTTAAAAAATTTATTTCAATTTGGGTCTGTAACTAACACTTTTCAATACTTTCGTATTTTTGTGTTGGGCTGGGAGTGGCCTGTTAACTTGGCCTTGACTCCTGTTTGGATGATTTTGAGACTTTGCTTTATCGATGGACGAGGATGGTCTCTTTGAGATCATATTTTTCGGAGCCCTGTAGGGGCTGTTGGTTTAATGATATAGCAGGTGCTGAATGTTAACCGAAAGCGTGCTTTCAGTTTAAGCCAAATTTTATGGCAACTTTTATGCATATTTTAACTGCATGCTGATTCCTGCTTTTATCACTGTTTAACCAAATACTTGTACTTGGTCTATTCTGAACTTTCTATTGCATAGCCGTGCTACGTCTGTTTGAAAATTTGCTTGCTTGAATAATTTAACCATGAGCTTGGAAATTTTCCTTAGCCTCTTCTTTTGCATAGTTATACTACATCTTTAAGCCTGGAATATGTTTCTCAAGCTTATTCTACTATGCATGTTACTCCCCTAAGTGTGTTAACTGCTTGCGTCCAAGCAATTGAAACACTTATTGATATTTCCCGTGGGATATTCGGTGGATGAGTTGTTATTCCGTGGATAATATTGTTGTGTTACATCTTTGGAGCTTGGGAATTTTTCCAAAGCTCTTTAATGTGCAAAGCCTTGCTACGTCTATTGAGCTTGGGGATTTTTCCAGAGCTCTTTAATGTGCATAGCCTTGCTACGTCTATTGAGCTTGGGAATTTTTCCAGAGCTCTTTAATTTGCATAGCTTTGCTACGTCTGTTGAGCTTAGGAATTTTTCTAGAGCTCTTTATTTGCATAGCCTTGCTACGTCTGTTGAGGAAGTGATGTTTCCACTCCCCTAACTATATAATTGGTTTGATTTTCAAAAAAGAATTAATATACTTACTTGAATTCCAATAGAGTATTCCTCAGGTCTACTGTAAAGTGACACAGCTTAGCAAGACGCGTGAGGTTTGCTTTGGAATAAGAACCGTGTATGTTCAAAAGGCGTTTGTTTCAACTGCTCGAGGTAACTGGGTTTAGTACTACCCATTACTCTAAGCGGTTGAGGTGGCCGTTTTAAGTGCGGTTTTTAATGTTGATCAAGCTGATTGGCTTAGCAAGCGGTTAATGAACCGTCCCATTATGCTATAAATACCAATAGTTCTTAACAAGTCACTCCCCATTCCACACTCTACTTTACAATGGCAAACAACGAAGAAATCAACAAGTTATGTCAAGAATTGCAGAATTTGAATATCGTTGTTGCTGGCCTTTCGGCCAAAATGGAGGCCATGACGGAGTCAGTTTCCGTCATGGAGAAGACGGTCCGCCTGGTGCTGATTGCCAACTGGGACCAGTTGGTGGCTTTCCAAGGGCAGCCACCGCCGCCAGTTCCCTCCCCTCCAAGGGAGGGTGGTAGTGATTAGGTTGCGACTTTGTGGGTTTTGTCCACAAAGTCTTTTATGTACTGTGTATCCACATCTCATTAGAGATGTGGATTTTATAAATAAAATTTAAGAATTTTATTATTGTTGTTGTATCATTTCCTTATCGTGCATACAGGAAACTTGAACCATATCATGCGTAACAGGAAATAAATTAAAACGAATGTCCCTCGTGGGGAGTTTATTGGCCACTAGGGCTAGATAAAAGAACACATAGTCCTAAAACAACTCCACTACTAGAGTTTTTATTTAAATGAAGAGTTTTCTAAAAACAGCTTCCTAAAAACAGAAATAAACCAATACGGGTAAGCACCTACTTGTAATACTTCTTGAGGTGCTCTGCATTCCACGAATTTGGCAACTCCATTCCCCTCAGGGTCGCAAGCTTGTACGCTCCAGCTTTGATGTGATGTAGGACCTAGTAGGGTCCTTCCCAATTGGGGCCAAGTTTGCCCACCTTTTTCCCCGTATGGTTGACTTTCCTTAGCACTAGATCACCAGCCTGGAAATCCCTTGGCCTAACCTACATTTCATGATAATTGACCATTCTTTGCTGGTAGACTGCTACTCTGGTCATTGCTGTTTCCCTTTTTTCTTCCAAGAGATCCAGCTCGGCCCTGAGATCTTCCAGGTTTTCTTGCTGGTCCATGCTTGCCGTTCTGTAGTTGAGGAGCTCAATCTCAATTGGAACTACTGCTTTGGCCCCAAATGCAAGGGAATATAGAGTTTCTCCAGTTGCAGTTCGAGGTGTTGTACGGTACGCCCATAGCACGTTGTACAGCTCGTCTGGCCAAGTTCCTTTGGCTTCTCGCAGCCTCTTCTTAATTCATTTCTTGATAGTTCGGTTGGTCACTTCCACTTGGCCATTAGCCTTTGGGTGAGCCTTTGACGCAAAGTGTACGTGTATTCCCTTGGAGGCACAGTATTCTTTGAATTGAGCATTATCGAACTGCTTTCCCCTGTCTGTGACTATTACTCGTGGCAAACCAAAACGGCTAATGATAAATTTCCATAGGAAATCAATTGTTACCTCTGCTGTGATTGTGGCCAATGCCTTGGCTTCGACCCATTTTGTAAAGTAATCTACAGCTATGATGGCATGCTGGACCTGTCCTGCTGCCATTGGAAGTGGACCAATTAGATCTACTCCCCACTGAGCGAATGGCCATGGCCCTTTCATCGGGGTCAAGATCGTAGGTGGCCCATGAATGATGTTTGCGAAGAGTTGGCACTTCTCACATTTTTGAACCATCAAGTTGCAATCCCTCTGCATGCTTGGCCAATAATACCCCAACCTAAGAAGCTTATAGGCTAACATGTGGCCTCCTTGGTGATCCTCACACACGCCTTGGTGGACTTCCTCCATGGCTCGGGTGGATTCTGCCACGGTCAGGCATCGCAGGTATGGCAAGGAGAAGCTTCTCCTGTATAGCACATCTCCCATCATCAGGTATTTTGCAGCCCTGATCCTGAGCTGCCTAGCTTTGACTTTGTCATCTGGTAGCGTTCCATTTGTTATGTAATCGACTATAGGAGCAGTCCATGAGTTGCTGTAGTCGATGGCTTGCACCTGTGGTTTTGGGGCGAAGATACTAGGGAGCTCTAAGTATCGGATTGGGGCATTCCGTGGAATGGCCTCTTCCCTGGCCGTGGCCAGCTTTGACAAATAATCTGCTTCAACGTTATCTACCCTTGGGATTCTGATAATGTTAAAGCTTTGGAACATTGCAAGCAAGGACTTTACTTTATCCAAATACTTCTGCATTACTTCTTCTTTCACAGCGTATTCCCCCAGGACTTGTCCTACGACTAACTGCGAATCACTTTTGGCCAGCACATGGCTAGCACCTACGGCTTTGGCTAACTCCAGTCCCACGACGAGAGCTCTGTATTCCGCTTCGTTGTTGGTTGCTTTAAACTCAAACCTAAGGGCGTAGCTCAGGCGTTGCCCTTTCGGGGATGTTAAAATTAGACAACTCCGCTTGCTTCCCTGGTCGTTGATCCGTCAACCTGAAGGATCCAAGGCTTGGGATCTTCTTTAGGGTGCTCCTCTGGTTCCGGGTACGTGTACTCCGCTAGGAAATCTACCAGCACCTGTGCTTTAATGGCAGCCCGGGGCTTGTACTCTATGTCAAACTCGCCAAGCTCTATTGACCATTGGATTAACCGTCCTGATGTCTCCGGGCAATGGAGAACCCTTCGAAGTGGCTGGTCCGTAAGCACTTTGATGGGGTGAGCTTGGAAGTAGGGCCGTAGCCTTCTGGCTGCTATCACCATTGCAGAAGCTATCTTCTCAGCTCTGGGATACCTTAGCTCAGCTCCCCGTAACGCCCTACTGGTGTAGTATACTGGGAGCTGTGTCCCTTGCTCCTCTCGTATCAGGACTGCGCTAACAGCATGGGGAGAGACAGCGAGATATAGAAATAGGTCCTCGCTGTCTTGAGTCCTACCCAGCAGCGGGGGAGATGTGAGGTATTCCTTCAATTGATTGAAAGCTGCTTCTTTGGTGGTTGTCCATTCAAAGGCTTTTTTCAAGACCTTGAAGAACGCTTGACACTTATCAGTAGATCATGAGATGAACCTGCTCAGGGCTGCTACACGTCCTGTCAGCTTCTGGACCTCCTTAATATTCTGGGGCGAGCGCATGGTGAGGATGGCCTGGATCCTCTCGGGATTGGCTTCAATACCTTTTTGAGACACCATGAAGCCCAAGAATTTTCCTGAGGATATTCCGAATGCACATTTCGTTGAGTTGAGTTTCATTTAATACTTCCTAAGGACTTGAAAGGTTTCCTCCAGGTCCGTCACATGGTTTAGTGCCTTGGCACTTTTGACCAGCATGTCATCTACATACACCTCTACGTTGCACCCAATTTGGTGCTTAAACATTTTGTTGACCAGCCTTTGATATGTTGCCCCTGCGTTCTTAAGACCGAAGGGCATCACTTTATAACAGTAGAGCCCCCTGTGGGTAATGAACGATGTCTTCTCTTGATCTTGCTTAAGCATTTGGATCTGATTGTACCCTGAAAATGCGTCCATGAAGCTTAGGAGTTCGTGTCCTGCTGTAGAGTCTACCAGGGAATCAATTCTTGGCAGCGGAAAGCTATCCTTTGGACATGCTTTATTGAGATCGGTAAAGTCGACGCACATTCTCCATTTGCCATTGGCTTTCTTTACCATAACCACGTTCGCTAGCCAGTCGGGGTAGAGAACTTCTCGGATGGATCCTGCTTGGATGAGCTTGTCTACCTCCTTAGCTGCAGCTTCATTTCGTTCCGGAGCAAAGACTCTTTTCTTCTGCTTAACTGGGTGAACCGTGGGATCCACATTCAACTTATGGGTAATGACCCTTGGGTCGATTCCCGGGATGTCCTTGTGGGACCATGCAAACACATTCTTGTTTTTTCGTAGGAATTGCAACAGCTCCGACTTTGCTACCGAGCTCAGCCCTGCCCCGATTCTCACTGTCTTGCCAGGTTGGCCCGGCTCCAGGAGCTCTTCTATGAGCTCTTCCACAGGCTCTCCTTGCTGAAGATTCTTTTCATCTCGAGTGTCGAGGCTTTCTATAGTCATGGTAACATTAGCACCTCTGAGTGAAGTGACATAACATTCCCGTGCTGCCTTCTGGTCTCCTCTTACGCATGTTATCCCTGCTGGCGTTGGGAACTTTATCATCAAGTGATACGTGGAGATTATTGCCCTGATTTTATTCAGGGTTGTTCTCCCCAGTATTGCATTGTATGCAGAAGGACAGCTCACCACTATGAAATCTATCATTCGTGTAATCTGGCTTCCTTCCTCTCCCATGGTGACCGGTAAGGCTATTTGGCCAACAGGATAAACAGGCGTGCCTGCAAATCCAACCAGGGGTGAGGTCATAGGCCTTAACCTTTCTCTTCCAACCTTGAGTTGATCATAAGCATGGAGATACAGAATGTCGGCAGAGCTTCCGCTGTCTATCAGCACCCTTCGGGTGAGGTAGTTGGCCACGACAACGGTGATAACCAGGGGGTCGTCGGGAAGAGCCTGAACTCCCTTGGCATCTTCTTCTGAGAAAATTATGGGTATTTCCTCAGTCCTTTGAAATTTACTTGGACGGCCAACTGTGTTGACCTCTAAATGTTCCTCCGTTCTTAATTTCGTCAGGAGAGCCTTTCGAGCATTGCTGGACTCTCCGCCTCCGGCAAATCCCCCATGGATAACCTTGATCTCTCCAATGGGACCCGAACGGGGTGCAGGACCATCTCTCTCGTCTTTGCTTGTATCATCCCTCCTGGGTTGTTTCTGGTACTTCTTTGATACAAACCGCTGAAGTCTTCCTCTCTGGATCAACTCATCGATATGCTGCTTTAGATCTACGCAGTCATCCGTGTTATGACCGTGGTCCTTGTGGAATCTGCAGTACTTATCCTTAGCTCTTTTGCTTGGATCGGACCTCAACTTTCCGGGCCACTTGAGGTCTGGATCGTCTTGGAGGTTGCTGAGGATTTGCTCTGCCGTAGCTATGAGCGGTGTGAATTGCT